>CM037789.1:6684260-6734260 GCA_021229015.1 Solen grandis
TTCTTCTATGAATCCATTAGGCCTAGAGCTTAGATATTTGGTATGTAGCATCATCTAATGGTTCATTATCAAGATTTTCAAAATGGTGGCCCTTTGGAGATAAATGACCCCGCACTAAGTTTCTCCTCTGAAACCATAAGGCCCAGTGCTTATATATTTGGTGTGTAGTATTGTCAGGGCTAAAATGTTTAAGATTGAGTTATATCAGAATTCTTGTCTGTTTAAAAACCTTGTAATCAGTTGTAGCAATGGTACTCAGGTGAGCGATCCAGGGCCATCATGGCCCTCTTGTTGTAGTTTATAGTAAGTGAGTGATCTGAAATTGTTTCAGTTTGCTGTATTTTTATGTTTGTGTGTATGAAAGAGAGAGGGGCTATCCATTAGCTACAAAAGGATAACAGGTAGTCAGTGGATGACCTGGTTTACACAAAAGAATACATGGTTTTGTTTGTGAAAATGTTTGTGAGCAGTCTGTTTTTTAGCTCACCTGAGCACAACGTGCTCATGGTAAGCTTTTGTGATCGCCTTTTGTCCGTTGTCCGTGCGTGCGTCTGTCCGTCGTCAACAATTTCTTTAAACAACATCTCCTTCTAAACTACTCACTGGATTTTGATAAAACTTCACAGGAATGTTCATTATGAGACCCTTTACCAAAGTTGTTAAAACTATTTTGATTGGTCAAAAATCTAGGTCACAGGAGCTAAAAATAGATTTTAAAAATGAAAATTTTAAAAATCTTCTTCTCCGAAACCACTATGCCTAGCCCACTAGGCCTAGCCTTTTGATTTTTGGTATGTAGCATGATCTTATGACTCTCTACCAAGGTTGTTCAAATTATGACCCTGGGGTCAAAATTGCCCCCGCCCCAGGGGTCACTTGATTTAAAAACTTGAAAAAATCTTCTTCTCCGAAACCACAAGTCCTAACCTTTTGATTTTTGGTATGTAGCATGATCTTATGACTCTCTACCAAGATTGTCCAAATCATGACCCTGGGGTCAAAATTGGCCCCGCCCCAGGGGTCACTATATAGGAAAAAAACTTGAAAAATCTTCTTCTCAGAAACCACAAGGCCTGGGGTTTAGATATTTGGTGTGCACCAATGTCAAGTAGATCACTACCAAGTTGTTCAAATCATGGCCCTGGGGTCAAATTTGGCCCTGCCAAAGGGTCACCTGATTTCACTCTCTACCAAGATTGTCCAAATCATGACCCTGGGGTCAAAATTGGCCCCGCCCCAGGGGTCACTATATAGGAAAAAAAACTTGAAAAATCTTCTTCTCAGAAACCACAAGGCCTGGTTTAGATATTTGGTATGTAGCATGATCTAATGACTCTCTACCAAGATTGTTCAAATTATGACCCTGGGGTCAAAATTGGCCCCGCCCCAGGGGTCACTTGATTTAACATAGGCTAATTTAGGAAAAAATCTTGAAAAATCTTCTTCTCACAAACCACAAGGCCTGGATTTTAGATATTTAGTATGTAGCATGATCTTATGACTCTCTACCAAGATTGTTCAAATTATGACCCTGGGGTCAAAATTGGCCCCGCCCCAGGGGTCACTTGATTTATCCCTTTCCCTCATATATACTCATTTTGACGCCCTCAATAAAGCCTGATCTGCAGAATACCACAGTTAAACCTTACCAAATTTTATTACAAAATCCTCATTTCCAGACCACTTAAGAGTACGAACAGCATAAAACCTGATCAGCCTGCGAGTTACTCGCAGGCTGATCTGGCTTTATACTGTTCACATAGGTCTTTTCATGGTTTCCTCTATGAGGGAAAGGGTTAACATAGGCTAATATAGGGAAAAAAATTGAAAAATCTTCTTCTCAGAAACCACAAGGCATAGAGTTAAGATATTTGGTGTGTAGCATTGTCTAGTGGATTTCTACCAAGTTTGTTCAAATCATGACCCTTGGTCAAAATTGGCCCGCCCAGGGGTCACTTGATTTAACATAGGATAATATAGGAAAAACTTGAAAAATCTTCTTCTCAGAAACCACAAGGCCTGGTGTTTAGATATTTGGTGTGTAGCATTGTCTAGTGGATCTCTTCTAGGCTCACTTGATTTTACATAGCCTAATGATACCAGGTGAGTGATCCAGGGCCATCATGGCCCTCTTGTTTTAATCTCTCTAGGTTCATGTACTGTTATTTGTTGCTTTATAAAATATGCACTTAAGTTCAAGCCACACAATGGGACAAGATCCACTGTGACCTGTCAGGGCTCTTGATCTCCATTTTTAGTGCTGTTATTGGGCACTTGTCCCTTTGCAAAAAAAGATGTTTTTTTTCCCATTTTCAAGCATAATTCCCCCTACAATCGTAAATTTAAGAGCTCATATAAATAACAAGAATGGTCAAGTGATAAATTTTTGTACAATACTGCTGTACTGTATACTAGTTGATTTCCATTTCACTTTTAACCAATAAAGCTACTAGACAGGAACAATTTTGTACATTTTAGTAACATAATTATTGTATGTATGTGCACAAAAAATTGCCTAAACTTCCCCCTACAGGGGAAAACAACACGAAAATTCCCCCAAGAGAGCTCTGCCTATATACTTAACTAGAATCCATACTTTCATATTAATATACCTGTTTCACCAACATCAGCTGGGGATTGTGTTGGAATCACCTGTTGTGCTAATTAGGTTACACACATTAAAAAGATATCTTAATCTGACCTCAATTCAAATAATAATACTTATATCATTTATAATCTCAAATAAGTTATAAGCTATAAACTAAATGTCCAGGTAAATGCTCTGCTGATATATATTCAAAACATTGAGAAATATTGTATAAAGGTTTTTTGTTGTTTTTTTTAAGAAGAAGAAATAATAAGATTTGTTTTATGTTTGTATTTGTTAAATGTTTTATAATAATTAGATTTTTTTTAACTGTTAACCTCATACTGACGCCTGGTCAGACCAATAGGCTCCCCCAGTCTAAACATGCCCCCCTGTCTACTCTAATCATGGTCCCCCCTGTCTACTCAATCATGGTCCCCTGTCTACTCTAACCATGGTCTCCCCTGTCTACTCTAATCATGGTCCCCTCTGTCTACTCTAATCATGGTCCCCTCTGTCTACTCTAATCATGATCCCCCTGTCTACTCTAATCATGGTCCCCCCTGTCTACTCTAATCATGGTCCCCTCTGTCTACTCTAATCATGATCCCCCCTGTCTACTCTAATCATGTCCCCCTGTCTACTCAAATCATGGTCCCCTCTGTCTACTCTAACCATGGTCTCCCCTGTCTACTCTAACCATGGTCTCCCCTGTCTACTCTAATCATGGTCTCCCCTGTCTACTCTAACCATGGTCTCCCCTGTCTACTCTAATCATGGTCCCCTCTGTCTACTCATACAACATTGTAGCTCAGATTCTGCAGTCTCCATGGCATAGAAACATCCATTCTTTCCTAAACCATTTAAAATTTAGTTAATTGATATTCAAGTTCAAAATTTGTATATAAATGTTCATGAGGTAAAGGGTTACGATCTCTTGACAGCATTATATGTATACTACTTGTACAGTACATTGTACATAAGTTTGTATATCCAGCCATGTTTGAGTTTTGTTAAATGTTTTTTTGCTTTATTAATTGTTATTGATAAAATTTTACAGAAAATATAATAAAAAATACATATTTTCACGTCTTATTGTTCTTTTCTTACATACCAATGAGTTGCAAATTGAATTGATTATACATTGGGTTAATTTATCAAGCGATGTACTTTATGGTACGAAACAATTCAAAAACTTGAAATCCAGGATTGTTCAAGTAAAATGAGTGTTTCTGCAGAAAGGGATAGTTTGTCAATCTATTTAATGGTGTTGCCATACCGTGTGGTATATGATGCCATTTTAAGCTATTCCAAGCAGCGTAACTTGCCTAGAGTTGGAGGAGAAAACTGCTGTAAGTATCTTATTTCTTCACTGTTAACTCACCAGAGCACAACATACTCAGGGTGAGCTATGGGGATTTCCCCTTTGTCCTTAATCGTGTCTTCAACAATTTTCTTTAAAAGATCTCCTCTAGAACTGCTAAGTAGAAACTGATGAAACTTGTCATGAATGATCATTAGATGGCCCTTCACAGAAGCGCTAAAATAAATTTGATCCCTGCAGATCTCTGATTTCCATGGCAACCAATAGAATCTCCCCCACCCCCATTTTTTTATTATATATATTTCTGTCTGTAACACTTTTTGTCTGGAGCACTTATTGACCTAATTAGCTGATATCAGCCATAATCAGCTATAAACACTGTCATAAAGTTTGAAGATGATTGCTTAAGAAATGAAGATGCTAGAGTGTAAACAAAGTGAAATCTGGCATTTTTTAATATTAATAGGGGCATAACTCCTGACCTAATAAGCCAATATCAGCCACAATCGAACTTGGCCAAGAGATAATGGTATTAAACATTGTCATAAAGTTTGAAGATGATTGGTCAAGAAATGAAAATGCTAGAGTGCAAAAAACTAATTGTGGACGACAGACATTCATCAATCCTTATAGCTCGATCATCCTGATCACATGTGGATAGATCTCGTGTATTAGCACAAGAACTATAACTCTGCCCATCATATTTTTTTAGTTATTGCCATATGTTAAATTTCATATTCAATTTTGGTCCGGAGCACAATTCTAAAAGTAAAAAAGTTAATGATCTGAAACTCACAGGAAGATAGATCACATGGAAGAGAAGTGTCATGCACAAGAAACATAACCCTACACATATTTTCTGAGTTAATGCCCTTTGATAAATTTCATACCAAATATTTGTCCAGAGCATTACTTATGCACTAGGACATATAACCTTGAAACTTCATAGGTGGATAGACCTCACAAAGAAGAATTTTCAGTGCACAAGAATCTTTTTTCTGCACATCATATTTTTGGAATTATTACCTGTTGTTTAATTTCATATTCAATTAAGATATGTCAGGAGCATAACTTATTCTCTTTGAAACATATAATCTTGAAACCTCATAGGTGGATAGATGTCATGGCTCTCTGCAAATCATAACTCTGGAGATCTTGCCCTAAATTTGTTCAATACTTAATTTTTGTCCAGAGCAAAAACAAAACTCCTAAAATAATCATACAAAATTGGTACAACTTTACAAGTTAATTCATCTTTATGTGTAAGTGTGTGCCAGCATCATCAACTTTGTGAGAATGGTTCACTGATATATTAAGCATTAAACAACTGCAGATCCAAAAGTTGTGGGTTCGAACCCCATTGGTGGCAAGGATTTTTCATGGCCTTCCCAGCTGCAAAGTAATGGTTTATCCTAGGAATTGTTAAGAGGGTTAAGTAGATGTTGATCTTATTTTCCCAAATGATGTAAAATAAATAAGTTAAAACCTTTTTAGCTCATCTGAGCACAACATGCTCATGGTGAACTATTAGGGTGGGCCTGTGTCCATCCATCATCAATTTCCTTTAAACAACATCTCCTAAGCCGCTGAATGGATTTTCACCAAATTTCACAAGATTGATCCCTATGAGGCCCTGTATCAAAATTATTCAAATTGTTTTGATTGGTTTAAAAAAAAAAATAGGTTGCAGGAGCTAAAATAGATTTTAAAAATGCAATCTTTGAAAATCTTCTTTTGTAAAACTGTTGGGCCTAGAGCTTAGATATTTGGTGTGTAGCATAGTCTAGTTGACCTCTACCAAGTCTATTCAAATCATGACCCAGGGGTCAAAATTGGCCCTGCACTGGGAGTCAATTGACTTTACATAGGTTAATATAGGAAAATCTAGAAAAATCTTCTTGTCAGAAACCACAAGGCCTGGAGTTTAGGTATTTGGTGTGTAACATAGCCTTATGGACATCTACCAAGTTTGTTCAAATCGTTCAAATCGCCCCGCCCCACGCTCCCTTTATTTTACATAGGCTTATATAGGAAATATTTTTGTCAGAAACCATAATGCCTGGAGTTTAGGTATTTGTTGTGTAACATGGCCTTATGGACATCTACCACATCATGATCCTGGGGTCAAAATTGGCCCCACCCAAGGGGTCACTTGATTCTACATAGACTTAAATAGGAAAAAACTGATGGCCTAATGAACACTTATTCACATCATGGCCATGGGGTCAAAATTGGCCCCGCCCCAGGGCTCACTTGATTTTACATAGAAAAATATAGGAGTCTTTAAAAAAATTCTCGTCAGAAACCGCAAGATCATTGTTTTAGATATTTTGTTATGTAATATGGCCTTGTGGACCTGAAGCAAATTTTCAAATCATGGCTGTCACAGGGGTCAAAATTGGTTCTACCTTAGGGGTCACTTGATTTTGTAGCTATGATCATCAAAATTTGGACCACAGGTACAGTTTTTGTGTGGAATTACGATTATTTTGCTGTACTTCTGCATGGATTTTGAAGTCAGTATAACTATGTTATAGACGACAGTATTTCTCAGGTGAGTGATTCAGGGCCATCTTGGAATTTTGTGGCACACATGGATTTAAAGCATTTATTCTGTATTGATAAAACTACACAGCTGTACCCTCTCTAGCATTCGTCCTCACTCCAAATTTAACAAATCCATATCTCAGATATTTGCCTATGGTTGTTGGACAAAAGAAGAAAAGAAGGTCTATGTTTGGCTTTTCATTGATGCAACAGATATGAATATTCTTAGATCAGGCCAAATGTATTCCATACATATCTCAAATCTTTCGAAGAATTAGGAAATTGGTATTAAAAAGACTACAAAATATAGACCTTTACAATTCTGATAAATTTATTGATAAATTTAAAAACAACAAAACTATCACTGTTCACTTTAAATGTATACAGACAAATAATCTAAGCACACACATCTTAGATAATGAGCCTTCTCCTTTCTACCATATTAAATCTTGTAAAACCATTTCAGAATAAGCAATACTCACTCTGAGAGAAACACTTTCTCCACAACACTGGGGAACCCTATACAGTGTGGTATCTGATCACTCTACATGTAGCAAGTGTTTACCTAGTTGCATGGGTCATCATCTCTTTTAATTTAGTTAATGGTTAACAAACCTACAATGCCAAAACAGTGGCCTGCATATCACTAAACATCTCGATTACAGATTGTCCTTAACAAAAAATAAATCTAAAACACCATAATTAAAGACCATTTTCAGCAAAAGAACAAAACACATATGCAAACATTTAATTCTCTAGGTCAGTAAAATATTGAGTTATAGCTTTTCAATATTTTGAGTTGAGGATAACCTTAATTAAAATTTCCACGAAATGCAGGTCAGTATTATTCTACCATGGAAACCAATCAGACTGTCCTTGTAAGATCAGAGGAAAGATTCTGGTTGTGGAACCTACCAGTCACTCGGAACATTGTACAACCCAGCTAGGCTAAAGCATGGAATCCAGACATGTGTTTCACAAAACCACTTAAATTGCTATCTTCTTCAATATAAAAAAATGAAATATCACCACAATTATGACTTTTTAAAGAAAATTACATAACATTTTCTCCTAGAGCAAGCTAATAACAGCATGAATGCACAATATTTCTTGGTGTTAAAGATTTGAATTGTAGGGAGTTGAGGATTATCTCAATTTGAGATGTATTGTGAAAATTTAGCTTGGCCTAAGTTTAAAACAACATCAAGGTATAACATATTCTGAGTGTTACACTATTTCTCACATAATGTTTACTTTAACTCCCATAATTTTTCATACCTGAGAGTGTTAAATAACCACTTCAACATCAGCTTTCACTTTAACATGAACACCAATACTCAATCCCCTTTTCCTTTCGACTCCACCATTTGCTTGAATTTTTCCTCTTTCTTTTCTTTCATGGTGTCTCTTTTTGCTTGTCTCTTTGCTAAACGTACTTCCTCCATTCTTTGACTCTTAAATTCTCTAAACCGTGGATGTTTTGCACTGACATTGTATCCGAAATTCTCCCTGAATTCACCCATCAATTCCTTTTCCCTTTTCTCCTTCTCGATATCCGTCTCCTGTGACTTCTGCTGCTTTTCAAGGAACTTCTCTATCATGTCATCCATCTTGGACAGGTTCTTGTCGATTGTTGCAAGTCTTGAATGAGAGATAAGAAAATGCAATAACAAGAGCAGTACAGTATAGGGAAATTTTCATCATAAAACATATTTTTTTTTTTAATAAAGAGCACCTAATTCTGATATTTCTTTTAGAATTATTGATACCAAAATATATAACTAAAATGTATAGATACATTATTAAAAGCTCAATTATAATATAAATGCCTATGGACCTCAAATCATTAATTTTTTTAATGTCATCACATAATTACAACGTGGTCCAATATAATGCAGGATTTAGTTTTGGACCCAAGAAAAAAAACAAAATAAACTGGATCTGCAATGTACACTCATTTTACTCTGCATGAAATTTGTTCATAAATCTGGGGGCCGCTGTGGCTGAGTGGTTACAGTCGTGGACTACAAATCTCTCAGCCCCTCACCGCTGTGGGTTCGAATCACGGTAGGGACTTTGGATTTTTCATGTGAGAAAGCCTTCCAGCTGGCTTGTGGTAGTTTGGTGGTTCTACCCGGGTACCTCTGTGTACTCGGGGTCTTCCTCCACCTGTAATTAGCTGGACGTCGCTATATGATTGAAATATTATCGCAGTGATCATAAACTCCAATACAACAACAACAATCATAAATCTGATTTTTCTTTCTTTCTCAGTTAAGAAACATTGCCTAAGTTCCATTACTGTGTTTTCTATCTTAACTTGTATACCATTACAATAATTATCGAGATGGCCATGATGGCCCTTAATTGTTCACCTGTATTCCTGATGGTAAAATTCTCAAAGTTGTTATGCTTTTATTTACTAATTTTGAACAGTAACAATTTTAGTCATTTTAATAATTAGTCATTTTGCTAATAACTTTGATATTTCATGTTGTATTCTTTATATCTGGTCATTGATTAAAACCACCAATGTTTACACGTGTTTAAATACTTTGGATGTTAGTGTGTAGTTTTTTTGGGGGGGTAAAATTTGTATTGATAATGAGTATGATTTGTCAAATTTGAATACAATAAACATAATGGGAGGATTTGGACAGCTAAAAAGGGTGGAGGAGGGTGTAAATATGGGTGGTTTTAGTCAGTGAAAAATGCAAAAAGTCATTGAAAAAGTCAGGAAATTTCTTTTGGCTGGCAACCCTGAAGGGTGTCCTTTGGAACACAATGTCATGTGTCACCTGCTGGAACGTGACAGAAAAAGTGTGACAAACTGACAGACGGACGGACAGACAGATGACAGAAAAGTGATCCTTATGTGTCACCTCTGCTTAAAGCAGGTGACACAAAAATGGTATGGGACATAACCTTCTCTTCCGAGAATACTGACCTGAACAAACCAAATAGTTTTTCTTTGTCAGAACGTATAGTGAAATCAATCATCAACTTAAAGACAGTGTCATAATGCAACATCAAAAGCAAGGTGTTGATCTGGTGTATGAGACTTAAAGATATAAACATGAGACTAACCCATCTGGGCCCCACCACAGGGGCAAAATAAATGGTGTCAAATGAAATCTCATCCCTAATGCATTAAGTATACAAAATGTCATATTTAAGCATAATACCATGCGATATGTACTTTAAAAAAATCATCAAGATATTTATGCTCACCGAGCAGACCACTTTCCGGGAGAGCTAAATAGTCGCCGAAATGAAACCAGCAAATACCCCTTTCAATTTCTTCTCTTCCTAGAGTTAAGACTTTCATTTATAGAGGTAAACAAGTATACCAAAAATTATTTAAATCTGTCAACTTGTTTGGGACTATCTCGCAGACAAGGTGTTTTTTGCAATTTCTAAGTTGATAATCGAATTGAAAATTTAAGGATTTTGCCCAAAATCGAACTTGACCTTCATTTTATTAGGACAGAGATGTGTACCAAAAAACATTTAAATCTGTCACCCTGTTCTGGAGTTATTGCTTGGAAAATGTGTTTTTTGCCAATTCTAAGTTGAAAAGGGGCATACCTGGGTTGAAAATTTAGGATTTTGCCCAAAATCAACTTGACCTTCATTTTATTAAAATAAACATGTATACCAAAAATTACTAAAATCACACAGTTGGGGAGTTAAGTGTTCAAGATGATCAGAATTAAAGCGAAACTGTGATGCCGCTTTGCAGTTCTGTTAGGCAAATTAAGTGAAATAAAAGTAAACTTGTGAAATATCTCTATCCAAACTTGCCATATGACTCCAACTTTTGTACAAAGTTTAAAATTAAAGGGCCATCTGGTAACTGGTGTAATATGTGAATGTGAGATGAATTCATTAAGGTATAGGAAAGTAAAGGTGAAGGTAGTCCCCCATTGGAAATATTGACTTTAGTATGAGGTCATCTTTAAGGTCGATGTCAAAATTACTATATAATACCTCTTTTGTTCTTCGGCTGCCTCAGCTTCCCTCTTTGCTTTCACTTTATTAACCAATTCTTGAAAGGATGGTTCCCAGTTCTCCTCAATGTCAACCAATTCCTGTAGCTCTTCCTTGCTGGGCCACAGTTTCCTGACATCAAGACCTGAATACAAGTAAAACAAGAGGGACATGAAAACCCTGAATGACACTCACCTGATGACAAATTGCCTAAAGCAGCCATGTTTTAAGTAACCATTAAGTAATCAAGCTGTTTTAGTAGAGATTCAGTACTGGAATGCCATGGTAGCCAGATTCCTATGTGGAATAAACATCTTTGAACAACCTTGAAAAAGAACCATTGATGGAAAAACCCAGAAGGGTTTGGACAAAACAGACCCAGCGGGCGTTAGAATAAATTGTTGAAACAGGACAAGCAACAGACACAGGGTACTGGCTGGTAACAATACGGTAACTCACCATGGAGATTTTTGTGCGACATCACTGAAGGTGATGATTATCTCTGCACAGTCTCAAAATTGAAAAGTAAATCTAACTATTCTCTCCCACTTGCACAGCAACAACAAGAGTGTTCTTTGGAACATGTGTGTCACCTGCAGAAGCATGACAGAAAAAGTGTGACAGACAGATGGATGGACAGACTAAGATGGAAAAGTGATCTCTTTGTTTCACCTCTGCTTACAGCAGGTGACACTAAATAAACTAATGAGTAATACCCTGACTTTACTTTGAAA
Organism: Solen grandis; assembly: GCA_021229015.1. Lineage (NCBI taxonomy): Eukaryota > Metazoa > Mollusca > Bivalvia > Adapedonta > Solenidae > Solen > Solen grandis. Next base: position 6,695,443 of record CM037789.1, read on the forward strand.
ATCATCCTAACCATATCTTTTGAATTAATTCACTTTATGTTGACTGGAAAACAAAACTTGGGCTTTAAATCCACAACCTTCAGATCAGACAATCTGAACATCAGCAGTCATGTACATACTATCACTGGACTAAAGCCTCCTCATCTGTGCTATTTATAGCTATATGCTAATAAATTTAGGAAACCTGCCCACTCCAACCCCCTGTGTGCCTCATTTTTCAAGGGGCCATCTTTGTTTTTACATTAGAGCAATAGAGCCATGGTAGATTACTTAACCCTTTCCCTCATATAGACTCATTTTGACGCACTCAATAGGTACCACATAAAGCCTGATCTGCAGAAAGCCACAGTTAAACCATACCAAATTTAATTACAAAATCCTCATTTCCAGACCACTGAGGAGCAGCGAACAGCATAAAACCTGATCAGCCTGCGAGTTACTCGCAGGCTGATCTGGTTTTATGCTGTTCGCATAGGTCTTTTCATGGTGTCCTCTATGAGGGAAAGGGTTAAGGAAACTAGCCAGCCCCAGGGAAAATTCCATCTTAATAAGGGTTAAAGGTTGCTGAATGTATAAGCAACTATGGTAAAGGGCCATGAATTTATAACAAAATTCTGACAATTGATTTTAGAAAAGAAATATTCAGATATCTTCAACATCAGTAATAAAGGGAAACATCCCTACACCTTGGGAGCCTCAACTTCACATGATCATCATCATTTTAGCTGTTTTGCTAGAAGGCCATGAGGTGATATTTTTTCCCGAAAAAATCAAATTTTGATTTTTAGAGGAATTTTTAATTATCACGATAAGATTACTGGGTTGCTATAGCAACCAGAGTTCTGCATGGATCAAGTTTATTTTAGCCCCTTTTGTGAAGGACCACCCATGGATCCTCCATACCAACTGTCGTCATTTAACCCTTTACTTCATAATGACTTATTCTGACACATTGGCAAACAGAGCAGGCCCGGATCAAACATCTCCTTCCATCTGATCAGGATCTCATGTGTTTTCTCAAACAATATTGAAGCTCAGATTCTACACAGTCTGCATTGTAAAGCAAGATCCATTATTTCATAAACCATTTCAAGTTAAGTTAATTAATAATCATTGGGTCATAAATTTGTACATGAATATTCATGAGGTAGAGGATTAAGGCACAGGTGGCAATAACAGACAACAAAAAGCTCACCTTGAGCATCATGTTGTTTACAGGTGAGCTAAAATCAACTGACATGAATTTTAAATACTCAGATATTCACAAGACTTGGAAAACCATTTTTCCCCCTTCATGTCAAAGTTTCTTTAATATAAAACAATGTACATGTATTCCGCATCAGGACTTGAAGCAGACCGGCGCTTGAGGATGACTTCTTGGATTAACATAATTTTACTACACTTGTCTCCCTAATAAAAACGCATTAATATATATCAATTCTTAACACTTACTGACAGTCATTATAATAAATATTTATGTAAACTTAGTCATTATTAACTATTTTATATTTTATAAAACATGAAAGGCGAAATGTAGAAAACTGATACAGTAGTGCTTACTGGTATCTTATTCTGTATCAATAATTCATTATTCACAAAAAAATTCTCAAAAAAGTTCTCACCTGACTTACTGCCCCATCTTGCATACAATTTTCGGTATGCAGTCCTTTCATCTTTTGAAGCATAGTTTCTGGCAATTCTTTTAAAATCTGCAAAAGGCTTCCCCTGGTGTATAGCTTTATTCCTTGGTCTCAAATTTGATACATCTTGCAGTTTCTTTATTTCCTTCTCCAATGCTCTTCTTTCTACAAAAACAATTTGCACAAATTAACTTTACTGCTGAATCATTATTTCATTTTCTCTCTATCAGCTATGATCATTTGTTCTAAAATTTATTGGCAATAATCAATTCTGAGGTAAGGGATGTGATGAGGAGCTTCTTTATAAAGATGACTTTCATAAATAACTTGCTCTCTGTCCCATAAATTTACAGTTGGTCAACCTCACAATTGAGGGGGGAGTATGTAACATGTTATAAAGATATATTCAGCTCATCAGCCGACCCCTGCTGTGAGAGCATCCACTGTCACTTATCTCTGCTGTCACCTTGGCAATGTCATTGTGTCTGCTCTAATCTGCATCAGTCAAACACTTGTGTGCATGTCACAGATGTCAATTAATTTACTGATAAGTGATAAGTATAAATTTAAGTTTTATTTATTGTGCATATTATAGAAAAATTAATAAATGAGAGTCAAATCAGACTCAATATTATAGATTTATACACTTTTGAACTGCGACTCCCCAAAAAACATCCTAACAGTTATTTTATGGACAGCTTTAGTGCTCTCTCTCTCTCTCTCTCTTACAGATTATAAGGTGAACATAAATATAATTATGTATTTAAATAACAGGAATCATATTTAAAACAACAAATGGACAATAACAGACATGTTAATAGATTTAATAGAATGTAACCAATTTATGATTTTTTAATAGAGCCCAAAAATATTATGCAATACTGTATTGTGCAAAGAAAATAATAATGTTTTCAATCACCTTCATTTTCATATCTAAGAACTTTTTTTCAATTTATTTTTTATTTTTAATGAGATTTAATATAGCCAAAAAGTCCCCCAGCTGTACTAGAACTCGCAACCTAGCTTTGCAGCCAGTGCCATAAAATTTGTATTAATGACAATATAAATCATACTGAAAAAAATGTTCATGGATCAAGATATATTGGTTCAGAGGGCTGTGAGTTTGAGCCCCGGCTACCATCTATGGTTTTTGTATACTAGAAATCTTTATGGAGGATGTAAGTTAAAGTCTAGTACTGGTCCTTCCCAAGAACGATGGTTAGGTTATCTGCCCACCTGGGTCAAGAATTTTGTCAAAACAGAAAATAAGGTGCAATGAAGTTGATTTTAGGGACAAAAAGCACAAAAATGAAGAAGAAAAATATGCTAATGTAAAAATTTCGACCCCAAGCAATCAAACTACTTAGCCCAAGGCTTAAATTTCATTATATAAATATTATATCTAACTCTGCCATTTTTTTTTTTATTTTTCATCTGCACTCAGCATGTGCTTTCTAAGAAACATACTGTATACATGTACCAGCAACCGAGTTCTCATTTGAGCTGAATGGACTGATGTTAAGTATAAAATAGAAAGATTTTTTTCTGTAAAGCTGTCTGAAATTTAAAAAAAAAAAGGGAAAAAAAGCTGACCAACTATGGAATGCCAAATCTGCATAAACTCAAATATTTGAAGATCTCTTCAAATAATTAGATATCTCTTTAAATGAATTATTGATATCAATAATTCAAATGAAAAAAATTAACCTTCAAATGAAGAAAATTTTTTAATCTCTTCAAATCAATGTTCACTAATTTGGTCATTAGGCAATGGTTTCTCCTTGATGGAATGGCTACAAGTATTTAGTGCTATCTTACTGTCTGTTACTGTGTATAATTATTTTACATTTACTTATGTCTAAAAGCTGTGTTACTTTACATAATCCATCGAATTTTGATGTGCATAGTTAAAGAGAATAATATGCTCAGCTACTGTTTTTATATAAAATTTATAAGACCAGGTTGGGAGAATGATAAATGACTGTCAGACATTTTGACAGTTGAATTGCAGACAACATAGGATATGACTGCTTTCAATATTTATTCTAATTATTATTTTAAAATTACTATCAATGTCAGAGTTATGTAAATTATTTTCATTATGAATTGAAATAAAAATAAACACCAACTGTCACTGTTTTTCATTATACACATGTTCAGATGTTACAGTATCAATTACACAACAGTGTATATACATTGATGACATCATGTTATGTCAAACGTAGTTCCGTTGTTCTAAAAATAACTGACTTTATCAAACAAGACAGTGTCTTTGTTGCAGAAAGATGTAAGATAAAGTGCAATGCTGTAATGTACAGTACCATAGTATTAGTTTTTTGTCATTAATATGAATAAGAAATGACTGCACAGTACCATTTTTTTTTTAGAATTGGTATTGTATGCACATGTATGAAATGTTTGCCATCCATTCGCCTCTAAATTTGCACTTCTGCTGCGTCAACCACTGGGACCATTTAATTTACACAGTTCCGATTTATTGATATCATTAATTAAATTATTGATATCAACAATACATTTGTTGATATCTTCAAATCAATTATGGATAATTATTCATTTTATTTAATTGTAAATCTCTTCAAATCATTTTTTGATACCTCCAAATCATTTATTGATATCAACAAAACAATTGTTGATATCAGTAATTCAATTAATGATATCAACAAATGATTAGGAGATATCAATAATTATATATTGATATCAACAATTCATTTGTTGATATCATTAATTCATTGAAGATCAAATTTTTGTACTTCCAAAATTGTTGATATCAATAAGTCATTTGAAGATATCTCTAATTATTTGAAGACATCTTCAAATATTTGAGTTTATGTAGATTTGGCATTCCATAATAGACCAACCCATTTTTTTCACAGGTATCTGGCTTGTAATCCAATTCGACCTAGATATATATGTACTATAGAGACAAGGTAAACAACTTCCTCAATCGGGAAAGTACATCGGCTTCGTTCTATCACCAATATTTTCATTACACTTCATCGTACATATATGAGACCTATGTCAATTGAAAGGTCAATGAATTACATACATTTAGATATACGACACCTTTTTGTTGAATTTTAACAAGGTTTCAAACTTGAAGAATTTATGTTTTTTCTTCGAATCGATCGAGAGCCAGACATTTCTCAAAATCTAAGCTTTAACTGTTGCTAAAGTGGACAAAAAGACCATCCACTGAGAGACATTAAATATGAATGGTAAGTACATACTAACATGTAATTGATTCTGACCTTTCTTGATACAAATCATGTCAATATACTGTTTAAAAATTCAGTTACATGATTATACTGGATCAGGGTCAATCATTACTGCTTGAATGTACTCCTTATAATGAATGATTTCATTGGCCGATTTCTGGTGCAGTCTTCCAGTTGATGTAGTTCTCATACTCATAGGTTGAAGTGTAATGAAAATATTGCTGACAGAACAAAGCAGGTTTACTTTACCGATTGAGAGGGTTGTTTACCTTATCTCTATAGTACATGTATAAAGATCAAATTGGATTACGAGCCAGATACCTGTGATTTTTTTCAAAGCCTGTTAAAAGATTACGTATCGCGGTAAAAAATTGACCTGTAATGAAAAGGTTACAAATTGACTTGTAAAAAATGGTTACGAATTGCCTCCCCCCCCCCCCCCCCCCCCCAAAAAAAAAAAAAATGGTTACGAAATGGTTTGGTTACGAATTAACCTGTATTCGGGTCAAATGTCTTTATAACCTTGTCGATTTCGCTTTTTGCATCCAAATACATCAACGAGATTTTCATTTATCAATAATACCTCGTAATTCAATTTCAGAATCAGATATATACGACGCTTGTGGCACGACAGAACTTGATATATTTTTTCTTTGCAGAAAATATTGAAACCTTCCACGGCAGAAACTCATTCCCTTCATGGAGGTCGCCATATTTAATCGTAACTATATCTTTTCCAATCAGAATTGACGAAAGAAAAGGCAGAAAATATATCTAACCAATCAAATACAACTTTACGTGGAAATTATTGCAACGTGTATTAGACTGGTATAATATTTAGTACATAGAGAAAACCTGTGTCATTCGAGTGCTTTGAATTTCAGCTGAAACGCCCTAAGGTTTAAATGCAAGCGTTTATTGATAGTATCAAACGTCATATAGCATGATTAAGTAGCCAGTCCAATATCTTCAGTCATCAAGTTAACATCAACAACTATGGCAGACAGCACGGTTGAAACGCCGGTTTTGAATGAAACATTAAACGAAACATCTGAAAATGCGACTGCTAAGATTCCTGCAACTCCAGAGGGTATGGCAGTTGCATACAGCAGTCTAGTTATCATGGCTATGATACCAATATTTCTGGGCGCGTTCCGGTCTGTGAAGTACCACAAGGAACAAAAAGTAAGATTTTTATATTTTTCACATATGGGATGAAGATTTATAATTATTGAATGTTGTTATTAGAGTAAAGTTGTATGCATTTTATCAATATATGTTTGAGTTAGAAATATGTGAGTTTTACTATATATAGATATTGTAGTTAACTGGAAGCACCTTCCTGAAAAGCTCAATATAGCCTCTAATCTGGGTGGCACGATTTACCCAAATACACCCAAATACACCCAAATACTCCTGAATTACCCAAATACTGTCTTATTTAAGCATTTGTAGCTCCAAATTAGTAGTTATTATTATCTTTGGTGTACACATGTGTCTGTTAGGTGATTAAAATAAATAATTTAATTTAATTATATTTAATATTGTTTTATTTATTATTTCATAATAGATATATTAACGGACAAATCGGTTTCCCAAATACCCCTGATGTGCCCAAATACAGTTAATGTTTAACTTCTTTACTAGCTCAAATAGCCCATGTATTAATAAATTATGAAGTATACACATTTTTATTGAGATATAATTAAATAGAATGTATTAATTACTAAAATAATACGGACCATTTGTAGGAAACGGTTACACAAATAATCTCTAAATTCACCCAAGCTTCTGTATATTCCCTACTTCAAAGACAAGTAACACGATAGATAAAAAGTTAAGTTAATTGAAAATATTAAAACAAATTAGAAATATTAAATACAAATATACAAAACGGCAAAATTTTCCTTCTTTCATTTTGAAGAGCTTTCGATGATCCGATTTCCATATAACGGAATTACTATCTGTTCTGTATATGACACCTTTTGAGTTTTACAAACGCCTCATTTTTTATTGAGGTTGGGTTTAATATATGTTATAGGCTGTGAATATGTTCTTTTAATTATATAATACAATGAATAATCAATATTTTCCTATTTAACACTGTATTTGGGAGTATTTGGGCAGTATTTGGGTAATTCAGGAGTATTTGGGTGTATTTGGGTATATCGTGCTGAGATCCGCTCCGGTTATATTTTTCGTATTGGCCTCCGCTGGATCTCTACTCAGGCCCTATATAAAAGCTTCGGGAAATTTACACCGATACCCCTACCTCGTTTTGGCCATTCAGATCGATTGTTTTAGGATGCACACCTAAAAATCCATAATCACAGTGTTTAAAGGATATACAGCTCAAAGGATGCTGGATAAGTAATGTCTAACAACAATTTAATAGATGTCTTTATTTTATTAAACTGAGCACATTTAGCAGTTTAGCATAGGTACATACTTCAGCATTAAGCATTTTCATAAAATTATTATGCATTGATAACTTGGATGGGCCAATGAGAAATTTTGCAGAAGTTAGTAATAACTACAGATAGACACACTCTTACAGCAAATCTTCAAAGGCTCCTTATTTGATCTACTAAGACATAATAATAGGTAAGGATAAACTAAGACCATAATTTAGGACCATCCATTTTTTCTCAATGGCCCACTTAAATTATCTGTTTTACAAATTGTTATTGGCCTATTTGTTTGGCCTATGCATATTTAAACCCAGAGTTATCCCTGATGATCCAAATCATGTAAATTTATGCAATAAATATTTTTACTATTTTATGTTTTTGGAATTTTAGGAATCCGGTGAAAAACCAGAGACAATGAGTAGTAAAGATGCAGCTATGTTCCCAATAATCGCCAGCTGTACTCTTTTTGGTATCTATGTCATTTTCCAGGTAAGTAACATATTACATAAGAAGTAAAGGTCCAAAAATATTGCATTCTAATTAAACAGCAAATGTATATAATTTATATATACAAAAATGCATGTGTATATGTGTGAGACTGTGTCTTTTGATACACATATGACATAGGCTATTATGAGTAAGTGTGTAACTAAAATCACATTAGGAAGTTCCAAACATTAAAGTAAACGTGTTTTCCCATTCAAGTTGTTTCATTGCCATTAACGGTTAACCTCATATGCTTATTTATTTAACTGTACAGTTTCATAACCTTTAAGTATAGAAAATGCCATATGATTATGATGATTATCATGATGTAACAAAATTGGGAAAAATCTATTTTTAAGTGTCAATATAATTGCCTTCTAAATGTTTGCAGATATTCTCTAAGGAGTACATCAACATGCTGCTAGCTGTTTACTTCTTTTTCCTTGGGGTTCTTGCACTGTCGCACATAGCAAGGTATGAGTTATATGTTTTCACTTAATAATTGCTTTTGCACATAAGAAACGTTTTCAGTCTCGTAACTGTGTAATTGATAAAACAAGTGTGAGTGAAAGAGATGTTTGACAAGTTACTTTTCTTGTTCTAAAGTCTGATTTATTATAATCATTACAAAACATTCTAGTCAATTTCTTTATTGATGTATCTGCAAAGAACAATGAAGCAATTAAATAAACACCTATTGTTGTTTTTCCAGTCCTTTGCTTCATCCATTGATTCCTCCACTTTTCCCAAACCAAGAATATCACTGGATACTTACGCAGGGGAAAGGAGAAAAGAAGGAAGGTAATTCAACTTGAATTAGAGTAATGAGTTTTGTTTGCAATAACTTCTGTGATTTTAGAATTGAATAGATAAGAAAAATGGAAATATAAGCAGTGTTTCAGGTTTGTGTTTGATCTTGCAGGCAGGTTATATGTTTTAATTGAAATGTTTATTTATTTATCATATACCAGTCTGGCGGTTTTATGAGGGAGGGGGAAAGAAAACATATGTGTTATTGTGATTGTATACATTTGCTACTTATAATTATATATTAATACTAATAATATATAATAACAATATTATGCCATATATTACTTATTTTGTTTCTTTATTTTGTTATGGAATATGATTTACAGAACTGATGAACTGGCAGTTTGATAGGAAAGACATGCTGGTGATAGGTCTATGTGGCATTGTTGGGATCTGGTACCTCATCAAGAAGGTGGGATATAATTCCCCAGTTTATCTTGTTCATACAACTTGCTTCATTTTGCTTTCGTAGTCTCAAAATCTAGACAAATTGATTTACATGCTGGAAATGACATTGAGGTTTTATTTCCTAATGGTATTCATTATGTCATAATGTGGTTGCTTCAGATTTGTAAGCTGGCTTGTGGTATGACTAAGGTTAATGGTACTTACCCAAGTGCATTGAGCAAGCTGGTGCACTTACATGCACCAATTATTAACTGGACATTGATATATGCCTGAAATACTGTCACAATGATGATTAACTCCAAAACAGCATCAGAGTTATACAAAGAGATGGCCTTACAGCTTACAGTCCTCTGAAATTGATTGTTTTAATATTCATTTTTATTTGGAAAACACTTGGATATTCATATAAAATGGTCATGTCTTGCATTTTATTTATTTCTCAGTGGCCTGTAAGTTCATTTTAAAGCCAGATTTTCAATCCCAGTTTTACTTTTTATTTTTCTCTTTACAGCACTGGGTTGCTAACAACCTGTTTGGCCTAGCATTTGCAGTTAACGGTGTGGAGTTCCTCTCGCTGAACAGTATCAGCACAGGTTGTATCCTGCTAGGAGGACTCTTCCTATATGATGTGTTCTGGGTATTTGGAACCAATGTCATGGTTACAGTTGCCAAGTCGTTTGAAGCCCCAATTAAATGTTAGTATATTTATTTCTATTCTACTCTTTATTTCATTTATTGTTAAAATATTTTCTTTTTATATGGTAATAGTTTAAACCAATTAATAAAAGAGATCACAGTTTTTCAGATATGTTGTGCCTTTTGAAATCCATATATCATCATTAGTGTGTAGGTTTTTGTGAGAGTTTAGAGCCCAATCTTTTACTCTTAAGGTTAAGAATACTTTTTACATTACATATAAGATCTACTGTTCATGAATATTCATGAGATAAAGGGTTAAATATAGTTGAATTGACATGCATATTTTTCTGTTGACAGTGGTCTTCCCCCAGGATCTGCTGGAAAATGGACTGGATGCCAAGAACTTTGCCATGCTAGGACTTGGTGACATTGTTATCCCTGGAATATTCATCGCTCTCCTGCTCAGGTTTGACATGAGGTAAATAACATTCACTGATTGTTCTGTCCAAAGCCCACTTGTGATGAAAAAAATGTTCAGAAAAATGTGTTTGCTTCCAGTATACTTTATGTCTGAAGATATATTTTAATTAGTGGAGTAAATTTTTTGGGGGGTTCAGTATTCGATTTTAAGATATTATATTTAATGAAAGATAGAGATGATGTAAGTTAACTATGTTTTCATTTTAAATGGTGCAATATGGCAGTGCAGAAAGCATATGTTTCTCCATATCAGCCTGAATGCCATGTTGTAGACTGCCTACAAATTAAGTGTTGTATACTCTGTGTTTATATTAAACTGATAGAATATTTTGCTGTGTAAATTATTTCAGTAAGAAGAAGCAGAGCAAGGTCTACTTCTATGCCAGTTTCTTGGCCTACTTCCTGGGGCTCATGCTCACTATTGTAGTGATGCATGTCTTTAAGCATGCTCAGGTATGTATTCACCACTCCTTGACTCCGACAAATATTTTAGTTACAACACCACTTCAGTCAATAGAGAGGGGGCTGTACTGGAATCACATGTCGTGACTTCTGCTTCCTTCCTTTAACTCCATATCCAGGCCTTTTTATGTGTGTGTGTGTTTTTAAATTTATTTGGGGATGGGGGTTGTTGTTCATCATCTTCAGTGATTGCCTCACATAACATACAATAAAAGTATATGTTTTTGCTTAATGTTGCTTAACTGGGAATTTTTTTTGCAAAATCTTTCAAAATAGGCACACACATATCCTGGAATAAACTGCTGAAATTTGGAATTCTTTATGATTTAAGATTTTCACTCTGGTGTTGGTTAGAAATCTGATTCACAAGGCATCTAGAAAAAGGCCTGAAATTTAAAGTTCAGCTCATGCGATAGTCATATTTTATATGGTAGGCTAGTAGCACATATATAATTCAAAGATTGGGTTTGACATGTTTCCCAATCAGTGTAAAAACAATTAACTAATGGTATGCAAGTAAATTTGCAATAATTCTGGTACACAATGGTAGCTTTGGATTGTATTTGAAAAGGGTTGTATGAACTGTATGGCAACAGTGTAATAATACCTTCAACATTTATATTTATGTTAACTTGGGGGTTTGTATATCCAGTGTTTAGGAAAGAAAGAATAATTTTGGTAGCTATAGCAGAGGAGGGTTATCTTCTTCCCTCTACACAGTTTCTCTTAACTCGTATGAATGATCATGGAAATGTAAGTTTTCGTTAAATTTTCTAGCCATAAGTAATTGTAACTCAAATGTAATCTTTGTTAAATTTAGGCAAACTATTACACTTGAAGCATTCATGATGGACTCAAGAGTAAGTTTGATCATGTTCGTAGTGTATAAAAGTGTCCCATGTTATACAGTAGCAAGATATGGAATATATTTAAGTTTTATGTGTTACGCATATGGGAGAATATGACAGTTAGATGCCTCTGTTTCAGCCTGCATTGTTGTATCTAGTGCCTGCATGTATAGGCGTGCCAGTGTTGGTGGCCCTGGTCAGGGGAGAGATTAAACAACTCTTCAAGTGAGTAGTCAATTATTTTGATGATAAAAAATTACCAAAAAACAATTACCAAATATAAACAAGTGACCATAAGATTCAACTTTAATATCAAAAGATAGGCCTAACTACAAAAAGAAAAAAGAAATGATATGAACATTTTCTGTAGATCATCAATTACATGTATCTGGTTTGGATAAACAGGACCTGTTTCTCTGGAAAAATGCATATGGCTTCAGGATTTGTTATTTCATTTCCAGCTATGAGGATCATCCAGAGGAAAAGAAGAAGGATGAAAAGGAAAAAGAATCTGAGAAGAAGGCCAAAAAAGAAAAATGATTAATTCGATAGGCTAAGATTTAATTAAACCGGTAATCAAATTTTATGGAAGATATTTTATATAGGAGTTCAGTTTTAATTGCAATAGATTAAATAGACGGTATTGCTATTTCATAAGCGTTACATTCAGTACCAGACTTTCATGAACATTTCAAAAGTTTATTTGCATTAAACATTTTTTGCATATCATCGACTGAACTTTTAAAACATTTTTTACTTGATACTTAGTTCTTATTTTTGCATTGATTTGTTATATTTTTTATTTATGTTCTTCCTTTATTTAATTATCGATTTTAAATCTGTGTATCTTTAAATTGTGTCAATTAACTGATTTTTTCTTTTTTTCTTAATTCTTTGCTTATGGAACACAGTGAATTAATTGGGGAAAAAATCTGTTTTTCTAATTGAAAACTTGTTTGAGATGATGATATTTTCAAATTTGTATTTCTTGGATTGCCTTTTTTTCACATGTGTAAGTACTAGATATTAAGGAGTTTTTATTCCTGATGTAATGATCTGTAATGAGGATGTCCAACACAAAGTAGCCAGTGATTTGTTTGCAGTCCAAGGCATTTACCACTTTTTTGTGTCACCTGCTGTAAGCGAAGTTGACATATAGGGATCGTTATCCGTCATCTGTTTGGTGACACGTGTTCCAAAGAATGCTTTTTTTAAAAAAAATAAGATTCAACAATGGTAGGATGATAAATATGCTGTTTTCCTCCTTTTACCTATTGTGATACTCTAGTCAATGTATATGTTAATATAAACTGTTTGCTATTAACAGAATACACAAGGTATCCCCAACTTTTAAAATTTTAAAAGCAGTAGAAAGTGCTTTTTGAAGCTGTTGGTAGAGTCTAGGTTCAGAGGTTAATTTAGGGTTACTTCTATTTTATAATTTATTTATCTTCCATTTTCAAACTATAGATTATATTTAGTGAGGGCATTGTGTGTTTGTAATGGTTGATCTTCAAGGATGTATGTTTTGATGATTGTTATCTAAATAGTGTCTTTCTGTATACTGGTAAACTAAAATGAATTGTGTCATTCTGATGATTGATGAAAATTGGACATATTGAAACATGGAGGTTATGGTCCTGTGAATTTTAGAGGTCACAATAACCCCTGGTGGGTTAAGGATCAATTCTTTTGTCCAAAAAATATTTTCATGGCTGAGAAGTGATTTTTTGATAATACCTGAAATATTTCCATATTTTTTTTATATTTTTTTTACCATGACATTCTATTGATAGATACAAGACCAGGCTTGGTGGGCATAAAAATTATAAAAGAATCTGTAAAATGGGTAGTATAATTTGAATTTTGATATTTAAACTGTTGCACTTATTGCCAAAGTACTTCAGAAAGTACTTGGAAAGTGTCTGTATCTATGGTATATGGAGAAATAATGGCTAATTTATTTTCATGTTGATCTTATCTGATGTGTTCAGAGAAGTGAAAGTTGTACATAATACTGGTTGAGTCTTTTGAATTTGTATGTGTATTGACTAAGTAAAGAGTATATGCCAACTGCATTGGATGTTGTCTTTTTTTTTTTCTCAGCCATGTAAAATTTAAGACTGACCCTGATGTCATTTTTGATTTTCAAAATACCTTGTCCCACGCTTGATTGAGGAATTTTTCTTGGGTTAGCGGATGCATCACTGCCAGAGCAGTTTAAAAATAGGAACAGAGGGTCAGAATAGTGGATTGGCAAAAAAACACGCCCAAAACCCAAAGATATTAAATCTCCCCCCCCCCCACACACAAAAAAACATTTTATCCCAGAAATTAATCAAGGCACTGGTATGTGCTATTACATAATTATATTATTACTATTACATACACAATGTGACACCATTACCAGGGTACTCATCGAATTCCTGACTGGGGATGCAGGTCTCAAGCTTGAGAAGATGTGCGCCCTCGGCAGCGACGGCGCCAGCGTCATGGTCGGTAAAGAGAACGGTGTCGCGGCCCAGCTACGCAGAAGAGTGCCACACATCCTCAACAATCACTGTGTTGCACATCGACTTGCTCTCGCGGCCGGCCAAGCAGCAAAAGGAATCCCATACCTGCCGAAGTTTAAGGACATCATCGGAGAGCTCCACAGGTTCTATGGCAAGAGCCCCGTCCGAACCAGCGGTCTTCATGAAATTCAACGTCTCCTGAATGAACCTGTCCTGAAGCTGACCGAAGCAAAAGACGTGCGCTGGCTGTCCCATGACAAGGCAACAACAACCCTGAGGAAGTGTCTTCCATCTGTCTACGCTAGTTTGGAGAGAGAGGCATCGGAACGAAATGACGTGAAAGCTGCAGGCCTGTCCGTCTTCACCCAAGACTTCAGGTTTGTGTTGTCTACTCACATGATGTGCGACATATTGCCACACCTGTCCGAACTGTCGAAGGCCATGCAAACCCGAGACGCGGTGTTTACGACTGTGAAGCCACTAGTCCGCGGAACACTGGCTGTCCTGCGAGGCCTAAGAAGTGAGCCCGGTGAGCACTACAGATCCGCCGTCAGCCGAATTGAACAACTCGGCAACGACGGCTTCAAGGTAAAGATACCAAGCGACGGACAGATTGAGGACTACCACGCAACTGTCTACAAACCATTCCTGGAAGCTGTGATCAGAAACGTTGAGGACAGATTCCCTGACCTACCGCTTCTCCAGAAGTTCCAAGTATTCAGCGCCAGAGACATGCCTGACGGAGATATAGGAACTTACGGAGAAACAGAAGTGAAGGTGAGTTATGCTAATTTAAATCCACCAAGGTCTGTCATATACAATGCATGATGGAGTGATATTTTATTTATTTATCAGTTGATAAACAAGAAAGTTGGCTTGCGGTAGGTCGGTGGTTTACCCGGGTGCCTATGTGCATTCTGCACCTGTAATTAGGCCTAACTAGACGTCGCTATATGACTGAAATAATGTTGCAGCGACGGTAAACCCAAAACATACACACAAACAAGAAAGTGTAAAATATTTCTTAAAATAAAAGTAGTAAACCCTAAATAATTTTTTTTTTCTGATTCAGGAGCTTGCTGAGCATTTCAGCCTTCCAGTGGAGAAGGCAGTTTCTGACTGGCAGTCTATCCGTGCGATCTTGCAGGAAAGCGGGTACGAGGCACACGATTCCATGGAATGGATCACGGGACATCTCACCACAAGCCACGTCCTTATCCATAAGTTGGCAACAATTGGCTTGCTGTTGCGTACATCAACTGCTGGTAAGAAACGTCAAAGAAAGAAAAGTCATTTACTTATTAGAAAATTTATTGTAAAAACAAATACAAATCATCCATCAATTTAATCTTTTTTGATATATAAATGTTATTTGAGTTTTTAAAACTGTAACCTTATACTTAAGTGTAATACGGTTAAAATAACGTGGAACTAAATAACTGAAGTCTTAGGTTGAAAAAAAAAACACACACACACAAAAAAAAAACAACACCATGTACATGCAAGTCTTTTTCCTTTTAGATTGCGAGCGGGGCTTCAGTACGTTGAAGCGTATCAAGACACAGCATCGAGCATCCATGGCAAACAAAGTCCTGAACGCACTCCTCGCCGTCAGTCTCCAGGGAGACAGCATTGAGAGCTTCAACTTCGAGTCCGCTGTGGAGACATGGCACAGCACAAGGCCCCGACGAACAGCCATTAAACAAGGAAAGTGTTAGTTTTTCGTGAGGGAGACTAACTTTTTGTTATTTATTTTTGTTACACTTCTATTAAATATGCGAAACAATAGTAATGAGTTGTTGTTATTTTCTATTCCTAATTTGATTCATTCCCTTCTCATCCCATTGGCCATGAAAGGAACAAAGAAGGAAAGAACAAGCACATACAAAACAAAACAACAACAACAACTTTACACGAAAAGCATTTAATTTTCTAAGAGGACATTTGTCTATATACTTTTAATCTGTATCAGCATCGAGTTAAATAACAGTAATTTTTATAAAATGTGAACTGTGTTCAGCATGAGTGACGCAACTTAAACACGCGGGAGCCTGGCATATTTTCAACACAGTTCAATGTCATTTCCGGCAAAATGATACTCAAAGATACCGTCTCCCAGTAAGATTAAAGGATACGGTAATGTGCATTTCAAACATAGAAAGAAAACTGATCAATGACATTACAAACAAAAGCATTTGGTTAGTGCGAAAGTTAAACCGGAACCGTTAAAATGTGTAATGTTCGTCGACTGACATTATGACGTCGGCGAGAAGTGAGCATACATAACACTTTAATTAACAACCTGAAAAAAAAAACAAAAAAAAAAAACAGAAGAAGTCTAAAAAAACTTGTCTCAATATAAATAATGGTTATAGTTACGAAAATGATTATCATTCTTAACGTTGGGTTGATATACATCCCCGGAAATATTGAGTTACCGGGGCGCCTTACCAAAATCCTGTGGAAAGCCCTGACACGTAACTCCACAGTTACATTAAGTTACGACACACCAGATGTTCAAAATACGAGGGGTGACTAATAAGTTTGCTGAATTGCTTTATAACTGAAACCTGGAATGGAAAACAAAATTATAAAACACATCACGAGATATGTTTACTCAGTACTGACATAGAGCTCAAATATTATTTAGATACATTGAATAATAAAGTTTACAAGAAACATTGAACAACAGTACTAAGTAGTACTAGAAGCACGCTGATGTCAACGTTGGGTCACCCTGACGTTACTTAAACATAAAAGTCAGGTGTCCGGTTAACTTTCTCAACGTAATCACCACCTGTGGTCATATTTAGCTCATCTGTAAGAATTTGTTGCACTGTGAAATTAGAGGTGCAATATAGCGCACCGTGGAGTTGGTCATTATCTAACAGTTCCTTCACTAATGCTGTGTTTTCAAACAGTGACTGTCGATATCGGCCGACCTGGTCTTTTGTCATCAAACACTGAGGTTTTACCATTCCTTAACCGTTTGTGCCAATTGTAGACAAATGGGTTTATGTATCTTTTTAATTTGTTTTAGTGCTTCTACTAGTGAAAGTTTGAGTCCCACACAAAATTTGACAATTGCATGCAACTCAATGTCATCTGTTAACGTCATGCGCTGTTTCGAAGCCATGGCTGAAACACACTGCTGTGAAATAACTGTCCAACACTATGTTTTTAAATTTTTCAGCAATAATGTCAAAATTTCTCACTAACATCAGTTGCATTCATGCCAAATTTGCGTTAAATTTGACTGCGCATAAGCATGTTCAATGAATTCAGAATATGTGAAATGACCGCATGCGTCAAGTCACCAAGTAGTGGTTGCTATGGATACCATTTCTTCTTCTTAAGTATTAAAGTTCTATACATGTACCTGATTATGATAGAGTAAATAAGTTGTTTCATTTGTATACAAGTTTTCATGTGATTTGATGAAGTAATAAATTCTTGAGAGGAGAATTCTGCGAATTTATCAATCAGCCCTCATAGTTCTATTTTGAATCTCTTGCTTGGTACTCTGCATGTAAAAGTAATTCAGGGATTGATCGGCCTGATTTCATGATTAACTTAGTGTGATATATCTCCTGTCTAAAGAGGTTGGCACAATAAGGTTCTAAGAATATTGGAAGGAAGCAAAACTGTCCTGTACAAGTAGCCTTTAAAAGTCCTCACATTTTCTTTGGACTTCCTCCATAGCTTTCCTTATTTCTGAAACTTCATATGGTCAAGTTTGATTCAGTGTGTCTTGCAGTAAGTAAGTCTTAAGACACACACAAACACTTCTGTGATTCAAGGTAAATAATAGAAAATAAACTATTTGTATAAAAATTTTTATTATCAGTATATTTTCTAATTTTTATAAATAAATATAGACATTTCTCAGCAGTATACCATGTGACTTAAATATTTACAATTACACAGTAACTACACATAATACAGGCATATACATGGGCCCATAACATAACTAGCACTCACAACCACACTAGCACATTTTCACTTCAAATGCATATTAAAGAAAAATACATTCAAAGTAAGATTTATTGTTGGCTGAAAATTGTTTTGGAAGTGTACATACAGCTTTTCCAAAGCCATAAAATGTTCCTGCAGTTTCTTGATAAAACTTAAGGGTTCTTATAAATATCAGCTCATTGAATTACATGATTTATGAATATGAATATTCTTATTCAACCTTGTGAAATTACACCTTTTTTATTTAGAGTGTAACTATGCCAATAGGTAAATTACTTAAATAAATACAGAAAAATCTTCTCTCCCAAGAAATATACCAAATCTATGACTTTTTTTTTTACAAAAAAAAAGAGACCATATTCCCTGGCTTTGCTAGATCTGTATAACCCTGAATATTGTATTACAAATAAAAACATCTCATAAAAATGTATAAAATTTTTTTTCTAACAAGAACTTAGTTATTAAGTTGTTTTTAGAATTGTGTTGAAAATCAAATCAAGTTAAATAAATTAACCCTTTACCTCATAAAGATTCATTTTGACACATTGGTAAACAGTGCAAACCTGGATCAGACAGCTTTTTTCAGGATTATGCTCAGATTCTACACAATCTGCACTGCAAAGAACAAGGTGCTACAATGGCCAGAGATCCACAAGCCTAATCAAAACAATTCTGGACATTTGATTTTACTGGTTACCTTCAGTGTCAACCAGATTCAATTTTCAGCTGCAAAGAATTCTAAACTGGTTATATTCTCCCTGAGGCTTAATTTTTCAGGTATAAGCTTTATTTTAAAGAGGGTGGTAGAAACTCATCAAGTGACCATTTGTGCCAATTGAAATTAAATTTCTGACCATTGGTCTCAGAGAAGATGATTTGGGGAATTTTCTAAAACTATGAGACCCCAAAGGGGCCTCATTTGTCAAGGGATCAAATTTATTTTAGCGATTATGGTAGAGGGCCATAAGGAGACTGGTTGTGCCAAATGAAATTCAATTCTTGATTATCAAAATAGTTCACCTATTGCATGTTGTGCTCTAATTAACTAAATATCCATTGTTTTAAATACATGTACCATTTAAAGTTCAGTATATCAATATATTCTTTTAGTCATAAATTTATGCATGAATGTTCATGAGATGAAGGGTTAAGATAAAAAAAACAAAAAACACTGAAGCAGCTGTTGTTAATACAATATAGTCTTGACATTTATTTCATTTTCTTTTCAATTATTTGTGTATTTACAACAATGGATGTCCAGGTGTCAAAAAAAACAGAAACAATACCAGTACATATAGATGCAAAAGGCAAGAATTACTACTTTCACTTGATCAGTTTATATGGACACCTAAACAATGTCTGTCCTATATAAATATAGAAGACATACTGAATTCAAAGCTAAATAGATGTCATGTTCAGAATGCATAGTAAACACAAACATTTGGTAAGGTCCAAACTTATTTGGAAATACCATAGTATATACTAGTGTCTGGTGTCAAACATACTCCCAAAGATAAGCCTTGCTATGTATGACTTGACTATTTGAGTTTACTGTCGCTTTGACAGTATTTCAGTCATAGTGACGTCCAGCTAATTACAGGTGGAGGAAGACCCCGAATGCACAGAAGCATCTGGGTAGAACCACCGACCTACCGCAAGTCAGCTGGAAGGCTTTCTCACATGAAAATCCGAATGACCCCGCTGGGATTCGAACCCATGCAGTGAGTGAGTGTTAAAGTCAGCGACTTTACCCGGAGGCCCCTTTTCTAAGTATGGTAAAGCAGAACATAACAGATTAAGCTCTGACCAGTATTTGAATCGGTGCCTTGTCAAGATAGTAAAGCTATCAAGAATTCTTGACTTTTGCACAAGAAAGAGCTGACACATTTCAAAATTGTCTTCTTTTTTTTGCAGTTATACATGTGAAGGTTATACAACAATACCTAATATCACAGAACATGTAGTTTTGGTCCCTAAAAACTCATTATCATGGATCTGCATTATATCATGTGCAGTAAGTTTATCACAGAATCATCATAGCAAGTCCTATAGATCTGACTGTCATGGCCACTTCTGTGTCTACCTAACAATCTGTGGGGGCTGAGGGGAGGGGCTACCACCCGACAGGTCCATGTCAACCTGGGGCAAGGCCACTGTGATCCCGCGGCTGGCTGGCACCATCATACTACCATTCTGTAACAAAGCATGTGTAAATCTCTTCAAGGTTTCAATTTACCCTTTATCACTCAATTTCACAGTGGTATACGCAAAAGATACTAGTAATCCAGACTAAACTGAAGGCAATATTTACTCTGAAAAGATTGAGCACTATTACCTCATCTTCAAGATTTTGAAAATCAGTGAAAAGTTTGAAACCAGGCTCAAATTCCACTGACTATACTTTTACTACTACTACTACCTAGATACTTAGGGGTGAATTTCATAATTCTTGTTTTTCTAATAAAATACCCAAATGTCTGTTATTTAGATGACAATTTATTTTACCATTCATTATAAATAATAACTTCATTGAACAGGAATGGCTGAATTCGTTTCTTCCATTGTAAATATAAGCGATCTGCAGAAACCACATAACTTACAATTATACAATACTCATTTCAGACTCTGAGGACAGACAGCATAAAACTGATCAGCTGCGAGTTACTCGAGGCTGATCGGGTTATGCGTGATAGGTCTTTTCATGGTTTCCTCTATGTGGGAAAGAGTTAAGTACTACTTAGCGATAAGGTTGGTGGAAATCAACGCTGATCAGTCTGTGAGTACCCTATTATACTGATCTGGTTATATATTAGTTGCACTCATCATTGTTATAACTAAAGTTTATGTTACAAATTTTGCAAAATACAGAAAAAAGTCGTAATCTTGGAATGACTGAACGAATTCAGATGAGAATTTCGTGTTAGATGTTCTGTAAAAAAAAAAAAAATTGTTTCCTTATCTTACCTACTAAACCCCTTGACAGGAAGTTTTGTGCAAACCATTTCCACCAAAGGTTAATTGAGCAGAGTTAATTCAGTTTTTATGTCTTTTTATCTCGAGGGCTGACCACTAAACAGCCCTGCATATAGAAAGATAGAAGTTTCACGGTCCACACAGTATATATACTTTTTTTTTTTTTGAAATGAAGTTTTAATTTTTCAAACAATTTTTTTTTTTAAATTGACCATCAACACATGATCCGAGATGGCAGTGATCTTTTGTTGCTGAGTGAACACACGAGGGCAGTTGAAAAGTCTGTTAGTTACCTGACTATCGATAGACTGGTACACTGCCCTGTGAGCTTCAGACCTCTGGGATATGGGGGAGATGTTGGGTGACACGGGGTATGCTGGTAGTCCAGTCTGAAAATGTACCATCTTGGTTACTGATTGATCATTGGTCTAATGACTTCAACTATCATCATCTTAAGCATATATGAAAATCTAAAGCTATCACTTAAACAGTAAAATTAATTCGACCTACTCACTATGGAGCCTTCAAGCACTGAGAAGATTTCAACTTCATTTAAATATTATTGGTAAATGTCAAGGTCACAGATTTGAAAGAAAGTATGAGAGAACATTGTGTGATACAATTCCTTAGGAGATTAAAAAAAAGTTACAAAAACTAGAAATTGGGATGCAACACTAACTGGGGTTACATTAAAGTGTAAAAAATAGTTTTCCAAATAAATATGGAAAAAATAACTTAAAAACTGCACCAAACAAGAACAAGAGCTGTCAGAGGACAGCACGCTCGACTATTCAAATGTTTGTTGGTAAATCAAATGAAATCTATTTCAGTTCTTGCCCTTCACATACCCTGTATATAATAATAGTCAAAAATGATATACCTTGATAGTCTGATACCCCTTAATATATATTTATGATGTCTAAAATCAATCCCATGCTTAGTTACTGAGACATAAGCACAATAACACTGCATGCAAAACTTAAACCAAAAATCCAAGTTAGAAAAGGGCCATAATTTGTATAAAATTCAGTCCAAAAGTTATCCTCCTTAGTTTTCTGATGCCCCTGAAGACACTCCTTAACTTTCTAGTCAATTCCACAAGCAATTTCTGAGATATAAGCTGGATAGTAGCTTGAATGCAAACGTCATTTTAACCCTTAAAATTCCTAAAGTTTAAAAGAAAGGGTTGCATCAATAAAAATTTTAATAATAATTCCATCAAGTGTTATCTTCCTTTATAGTATGATACCCCTAAACATATTACAGATGTTTCAAATCAATCTCATGCCTGGACTCTGAGATATAAGCATGAAAGTACCTTGCATGCAAAACTTTAACCAAAATTTCTAAGTTAAAAAGGGGTCATAATTTGTAATATATTCCTTCAAGAGTTATCTACCTTGGTTGTCTGATGCCCCTCAACATATTCATAAACTTTCAAGTCAATACCATGAATGGTTATTGAGATACAAACAAGATAGTAACTTGCACACAAAACTTTAACCAAAAACTGCAACGCCAACGCTGACGCCGATGCCAGGGCGACTACAATAGCTCTCATATTCTTCGAATAGTCGAGCTAAAAAGTAAATTCATATATATTATTAATAATACATAATTAGCAAAGTGTGATGAAGTGGACAAGAAACCATACTGATCTGGTAAGGCCTTGATTTACTTAAGCCATGACCAAGGTCCTGGTCAATATAATTATATTTTTATATAATTATACTTTTGCAAATGAACATAATTGGATATTTCTTACATTTTCATAATTTATAATCCCATTGATAAATGTTGATGTAGTTTGTTTTTGTTTCTTTTGTTTTTACATGTATTTTAATAGCATCATTAACAGCAGGATTTGTTTCATGTTACTGTTATGACATTAAAACACCGTATACCTCAGTTGTTATCATTATGATATTGTAATATGACATAAGTTCGCAATGCTGCTTTGATATGATGTCATATGATATATGCACAGAAGTCTATCCTACCTTCTGAACTATCCATCTTGGTTTAAAATACAATGATAGGAAATATCTTGACCATGTAATATAGTGAAATCAACAGAGCAGAATATGTCATCCCTACCTGTCTGGGCTGAGGTTGATAACCAGGCATCTCCGCTGACTGTCGGATTGGTTCTGCTTCATATTCATGGGGGATGTTGGGCCTCGGTAACTGGCCCCGCTGGGCTGGCTGTGGCGGGGCTTGTTGTTGTGCCTGTTGTTGAGGTACTGTTTGTTGCTTTTGCTGCTGTATTTTCTGTTGCTGCTGTAGCACCAAAGCTATCAATTTTTGTTGCTCCTTTTTTTTTTTAATCCTGTGACTGTTGTTCCTGTCCCTGACGCACCATGAGGCCCTGGAGACGTTTCTGTGCCTCTGCATGCTGCCTGTTGAGAGCCGCAATTTGGGAAGCTAGGAACTCTCGATCTGACCCTTGCTGTCCTTGATCATGTGACACACTTACAGGGGGGTTTTGTGACCGCTGTAGATTCTGAGGTCTATCCCCTGGAACTATTGACACTGGTAAATGTTTCTGCATGAATGACAGTGGTAACTGTTGATCTGACCTAGAGTCATTACTAACAATGGAATCCTGAGACAGGGGGATGGCCACATTGGACTGAACAAGAGGAGTTGGGCGTGGTACACTGACTGAATTGATGGTGCCAGCTGGCGCCACCTGCTGGACTGGCTGACTAGAAGACATGGCTGGGAGCTGGTTGGTCGAGGGACCACGGTAGGGATTATTGGTGGGGGCAAGGCTGGTGGGGCAAACACCAGGGAGCTCTGAGTAGGAGTCCTGGGTAGCTGAGTTGTTGCTTTCAGCACTGGATATATACTCAGGAACATCAATAAGGTTTCCCTGACGTTCTGTAAATATACAAAATACATGTATATGTTTGTTACATGTGCAAAAATGCTAATTGAAAATCTATAAAACTATATATAAATTAAGAAATTCCCACTCAAAACTAATCAATACAGTTTTCTCCTTTTTAAATTCAGTGACAAGTGTCATCCATTTGGAATTAAACTTCATTTGTCGTCTAATTCTTCCTTGGTCAGAAAGACAGACAAGAAATACCAACCTGCTGTTGTGTCCCTTTCCCCCTCCATCACGTGAGATCTTCTAACAGGAGGAGACAACATCACAGCAGACGACACTGGCTTCAGATGGTCACCAAATGGTCGCAGATCCTTTTGAGCTTCTGCAGGCATTTCTGCATCTGAAAATCATACATCATACACATATATTTACTGGAAAAAACATATTTGAGAGTTGATTATTTACACACAAGTCTTCTTTGATAATAATGAGGTCAGGTTCCATTGTGTTGCAATCTAACATGCATATGTACTTTCAAATAATTTTTGTGACTACATTGGTCCTACTCCAAAAAATCTTTATTTGCTTAGTTTTCTATTATTAGTCAAGAACCAGTGTTGTTACCTGGTATA
Source organism: Solen grandis (assembly GCA_021229015.1). NCBI lineage: Eukaryota > Metazoa > Mollusca > Bivalvia > Adapedonta > Solenidae > Solen > Solen grandis. The sequence goes on from CM037789.1 coordinate 6,719,795, forward strand.
CGCTGATACTGCTGACTCTTTGGTGGGGTTGTCATGGTGACAGGTTCAGCAGAATTAGGCCTTGACCTCACTTTGCTGGCACCATCAGCTGCCTGATTTCCCTAAATTATGGTTGTAAATTAAAACAAATTTGTTATACATGTACTTATATTTTCATGCTTGCATGGCTGGAAAACAAAATGGTCAAAGACTCCTTTTGAAAATAGGCTTATAGTGGAATAACACTTCTAACGAAGATTATTACAACAAGAGCTGTCAGAGGACAGCATGCACGACTATTCAAAATGCTTGTTGGTAAATCAAATGAAATCTATTTCAATTCTTGCCCTTCACAAACCCTGTACATAATAATAGTCAAAAATGATATACTTTGATAGTCTGATACCCCTTAATATATTTATGATGTCTAAAATCAATCCCATGCCTAGTTACTGAGACATAAGCACAATAACACTGTGCATGCAAAAAATCCAAGTTAGAAAAGGGCCATAATTTGCATAAAATTTAGTCCAAAAGTTATCCTCCTTAGTTTTCTGATGCCCCTGAAGACACTCCTTAACTTTCTAGTCAATTCCACAAGCAATTTTTGAGATATAAGCTGGATAGTAGCTTGAATGCAAAAATTTAACTAAAATTCTAAGTTAAAAGGGGGTCATAACTTTTAAAATATTCCATCAAGTGTTATCTTCCTTTATAGTATGATACCCCTAAACATATTAAAGATGTTTCAAATCAATCTCATGCCTGGACTCTGGGATATAAGCATGAAAGTACCTTGCATGCAAAACTTTAACCAAAATTTCTAAGTTTAAAAAGGGGCCATAACTGGTAATACATGTATACTCCATCAAAAGTTATCTACCTTGATAGTATGATACTCCTAAACATATTAAAGATGTTTAAAATCAATCACATGCCTGGATACTGAGATATTAGCATGAAAGTAACTTGCATGCAAATTTTAACCAAAATTTCTAAGTTAAAAAGGGGCCATAATTTGTAACATATTCTATCAAGAGTTATCTGCCATGAAAGTATGATACCCCTATACATATTAAAGATGTTTCAAATCAATCCCATGCCTGGATACTGAGATATTAGCATGAAAGTACCTTGCATGCAAAAGTTTAACCAAAATTTTTAAGTTAAAAAGGGGCCATGATTTGTAACATATTCCATCAGGAGTTATCTACCATGAATGTATGATACCCCTAAATGTATTAAAGATGTTTCAAATCAATCCCATGACTGGATACTGAGATATAAGCCTGATAGTATCTTGCATGCAAAACTTTAACTAAAATTTCTAAGTTAAAAAGGGGCCTTAATTCATATTAAATTCAGTCAAGAGTTATCTACCTTGGTTGTCTGATGCCCCTGAACATATTTGTAAACTTTCAAGTCAATACCATAAATGGTTATTGAGATATAAGGTTGATAGTAACTTGCACGCAAAACTTTAACCAAAAGCTGCAACGCCAACGCCGACGCCATGGCAACTACAATAGCTCTCATATTCTTCGAATAGTCGAGCTAAAAATTCTGTTGCAAACATTAATGTTCCCAATTTTCAAGAACATTTTTTTCATATATCCTATTCTATTATCAAACTAACATTTTGTCACATCAAATTTCTCATAGGAAACATGTTACTTTTTTTAACCAATTCATGAAGGAAAAAATTGCTCTACTGATCCATGACCTCCGCTTCTCTCTTCCATACAGCAAATATCAGGGGATAGGCCTGAATTTCACTAAATATTTCAACCTGAGATTTTTCTCAATTCAAAAACAAATTCTGCAGGATTACAGTATTTAACTAGAATATTTAAGAAACTGAACAGTTATTTCATGCTATCCATAACTTCTACCAAATATAGATTGACTATGTATGTTTGAAAACAAGTAATAATAGTTCTTAAAAGTTCAGAACTGAGGAAAACTGAGATGTTTTGTGAAATAAAGGCTAGATCCCATTCCTCAAGACATGGTACACTGACTAATAGTACATGTACTCACCCTCAATTGCTGAAGTTCTGCCTGTGTTTCTCTCCTGAACCTCTGGAACTCCTCAGCCATCTGGTGGAACTCTTCCTGGGTCACTATGATATCCTGCAGCCAGAAACATTGAGAGCTCAATATAACAGTAACTGAGATAACCAATTGCATTTCTCAAACTGAGATTTTCCTACATTTCGTAAGACCTAGAACTTTCTTATCTACTGACCCCAAAATAAATGTTTCATATACATGCTTTGCCAGCGTTGGATATCAACAGCTGCCTATTACATCTGTCAGCCATGGGATACATGGCTAGCACTTAATCGTTACAAGGATATTTTTAAGAGGTACGTCAACCAGTCAAATGCTGCTTACATAAATGAGTACTCTTCAGTTGGAGGTCTAAAATCTGTAAGTCAGTAAAGGTTTGTCTAAGTGCCATAAGTATAAGACATTCTATTGGTCCAAAACCCCCACTACCTAGTTAGGCTGCAAATAGTGGCTTAGCTTTTCAAATAAACTGTAACAAGCAAATGCTAACTAATAATCCCAAGGTGAATGTATGGGGTAACGAAATAAGCGTTTGTGGGTTTCTGACGCTGGTTTTATGTTGTTCTCAAAAAATTATGGATCTCAATTGCTCCCAATTGTAAAATTATTGTGTAACAGATTTTGAGCTTTTTGAGTTGAAGAAAATCCCAGATTTTTCATGAATCACAGGTCTGGTATCCCATCAAAACATGTCTTCATAAGAGCAATACTAACTAATACTGAGAATATGAATATGCAAACAATACCTATAAACCTTTTCAGAGTAAATATGTGCTTTAAGCCTGACTCCGCTTTACAAATATGACATTTAAACGGTTTATCTCAGTGGAGAAAGGTTAATATCTAACCGAGGTTAAGGCATCCACCAGTGCTTTAAACTGCACCACATCCTGCGCCAATTGCTCTCTGACAGTTGTCTCCGCCCGAAGCCTCATCTCACATTCCTTCAGGTACCTGGTCAGTTTGGTGACAGAATCTACGATAGCCAGAGTGTAGCCAGAGAAACTTTCTTGTCTGTTTCTCTCTGCAGGGGGCCGCCGCCCTGTCTGGGTTTCGTAATCTGATATCTCATTCTCAAGAGTCTCTAGAACCTGATTGAGAAGACATATAAGTAAACAGCGATATCACAAGATAGATACAGAGTTATGTGGGAGGATACCACACCCAGTCACATTATTTTGACACTGGGTAGTCAATGTGCTGAGTTCCAAGCACAAAGGAGATATATATCAGTATTTTTTCAAACCACTAAAAATGGTGACTGTAGATTACCCAAAATCTCCCGAATATAGGATAGATGCTCTAACCACAAGTTGTAATCATTTACCATAAAAAAATGGCCTAGGTATGTGACTTGTATAAAACCAGATCAACAAGCAAATAACTTAAGATGATCAAGGTTTTTTTTTCTATTCACTTTCACTCTTCTCAGTATTTGTCTATACCATAAAATTTATTTCTTCACCAAATACCTTCAAATTATAACATTTGTTATTGGTAAACACTTTTTAAATATACTGCAATCTGTTTAAAACATTTTAGAACATGCATTCCTTATCAAAAACTTTTATTTTTTTGGACAAGGGAGTATTTCTCTTTACATTTAATAAATGAATGTTTAATTTTCAATAGAGAAATATTGCAAATGAAAATGCTTACCTTACGTAAATCATTTAGACTAAAGTTAGATGTGTTGTGCTCAGGCTCAGGTCTAGGAACCCTTCTTTTAGTCTTGTTCACCTTGTCTGTATCATTCATAGCAGATTTGGGTGGTCGCAGGATCTCTATCGATTCGTTACCATCATTCTTAGATGGTGTCTCGAAAGTACCATCTTAAAAACAGAAAAGTTAAAAACTTTATTTTCACTTCAGTTATTTTCACAACCATTACTGCTATTAAAAATTTTCTAACTGGCCCTGATGATGCAATTTGTGTAATCCTTGATTTGTTAAGTAACTGAGGTATTCATAGAAAATCCTTGTCTAAATATGAAACCATTTCCTTTCAAATACAACATAAGACCAACCAAAGATTAAACCAAGTTTGCAATGGTGAAAAGTCAGTGTGTTAACAAATTAACCTGACAATCATTAAAGACATCTACAGCATAATTTATCCCAAAAAAAATCTGCTGTAGGTAAAATGTTACTAATTACCTAACGACCTGACATAAGTGCCTTGTCAAGGGAACAAGAAAAAATAAATGTTTAGTGCAAGTGATTGCTAAATGGAACCTTTACCACATGAATATGATAGTGTTGGGAATCAGCCCGTCTTTTAGACTGATTCATGACTGATTTGTGACTTTTAAATTATATTTCATATACTAAGAATTTAAAACTTGTATAACTGATATTCTGTCTAGAATCATAAAATAAAACATTTCGACAACAAACTGATAAATCAGTCCAACACTTATGCATAAATCTTCGACTTGATGAATATTAATTGAAGAAACTTCAAATCATATATGACATAATGAATTTTTCTTCCCAAAGGAGACTGTGTAGAATCTGAGGTACAATAATGTATGAGCAAACAGACAGCTCCTGGAAGGATAGGTCTGACTGACCTCAGTCTGCTCTGTTTCCAATGCGATCAAAATATGTGTGAGGTAAAGAGCTGAATAATATGTAATTTACGGAATATTAAATCTAGCTGCTCATAATAGGTTGGTTGTTAATACAGCAGACTGCAAACATACGTCTAACTGTACTGTTGACAAACACACCAACCTATGGTGTACTGACTGATAGATCACATCCTCTGGTTACAGCCCATTATGGCTATTACTAAGTGAAACTTTTACCATCCTGTTCAGATAGTCTTCTTTCATTCCTCCATGAAAATAATTGAGTATTTGTTAACACTGGAAAGGGCCATATGGCGAAAATGAACAGATTTGTGTTTAGAGATTATTTGATAGGACTCACCTTTTGACATAAGTCCAGTCTGGTCGGGCAACTGTGAACTCTGTATGAAGCCCTGGGGGCCACGTGAGAGAAGGGGCTGCCCAAGGTGGCTGAGGCCTGCCTGTCCGCTGATGGTACTGAGGGTATTGTTCCGCTCCTCGGCCTCCAGGAATTGTTGGAACCTCTGCATGTTCATCTTGGGCTGGTACGTCAGGGGTGCAGGATGGGAATCTTCTCCTTCTGATAGACAGAAAAACATAGATATACAGTCAAACCTGTACCAACAGTCACCTTGGAACATCAGTCACCTGACAACAACGGTCACATCAGATTCATTTTTGTTCTTCATATTAACTTTAAACAACGGTCACCTGCCTATTACGGTCAACGGTCAGTTATATCATATGCCAGCTGTGCTATAAGCCCTTCAAACAACAGCCGCTAGGCAACCTGACAGCCTTACTGCCTAGCGGGTGGGGCACATGTCGCAAGTTTCCGGAAACACCTGGGGATACGAACGATGTCAGCAGACATCTCAGTACACAGGGGTGGGATTGGGGTAATACTCTGAGGGGGTGAATTCTCATTGGTTAACTGGTACCAGATACTAAGCAACTTCAGGATCATAGTCCTGAGAATTGAGCAAAACTACTTATTGTCTTGGCCATAAGCTGAAATAGGCCTGTTTGATTAATTGTTTTAACACCTCTTATAATCATGAATGGCTACAATTATTCCCCATCTGTTATCAATGGATGATTAATATCATTAATTTGTCACCCAGTTAGAAAAATAAAACAAGCATGATAGTTTTAATAAGCAAAACAATCTATTAGGTATTTTTTTATTTATTTATTTTTTTTAAAATTTATTTTTGTTTTGTTTTGTTAAGAGAGAGATTTATTAGAAAATGAATCAATGGCGAAACGAACATGATTAAGGGGAAATCACTCTATTATTATCGTAATACAGATGGCCACGGATTCTAAATAAATTGCAACATGGAAGGTTTACATTTGTAAACGTACAATTAACACAAGAAATGCAAAGGTAAATTTCACTGAAAGTCACGAAAATGAGTTTGTGTAATTGATTTAATTAAAAATTAAAAAAAAAATGTTTACGTTGCTTGTGCACGTTTTAACATCGTACGAATAACAATTTTCGTATTAATAAAGCGAAAGTTGTTTTTCCTGTCTATCTACATGTTCATGTATGTTCAGTATATCAAACTTCAAGTCTTAACTGACTGACCCTCTGAACAAAGGTCACCTGTGAACAACGGCCACTTTTACATTTTCCCCTGCCCAACCGTTGTTCACAGGTTTGACTATATATATATATATATAGAGAGAGAGAGAGAGAGAGAGAAAGAGAGAGAAATGAATTTGACTTTATATGTACTTTATATCATGTACAGTGTGTGCAATATATACATACGCTAAGAAATTTATTTTTTTGTTTGTTTTAATTTGTATTAAACCAGTTAAAATATATAAAGCCAAATTTAGAGGGGGGAAAAAAAGAAACAATAACGTGTAGATCTATCATTGAAGGGGAATAATTACCCACTACATCAAATAAAAAAAATATATATAAAAGTATAATAATAAAATCTTTGTATAACAGGACATGACTGGACAATGTTCATGAATCATTTGAAGAACCCAATTCACTTGGTGAAATGTGGTATAATCTGTAAACCTCACCTGAGTCAGTGTCCTGGAAGTCATTAAGAGCTGAACTGTCCACCATGGAGTCACTAAGCACCTCTGACCTGGTTCTGATGGGGGCAGGGAGTCTCACCAGAGAAGAGGCCACATCAGCCTCCTGTGAGTTTGGAGCACTGGTCACTGATGGGATACCAGCAAACCTCTACAAAACAAAATGATGACACTGACCTGGCTCCTTGTTCTTCAAATCATACTTAAGTACATTCAGCATATTGTAAACTGGAGAATATGTCTCAAGTTCTCTAAGATATTGAAAATTATACTGAAACTCAAACTAAGTATGATTGTCATGCTCAACTTAAGTTTGATAATGTAATTGTTCACAACATCTTTTAAGCATATTCTCTGCTTAGTCAAATTTCTTATTCAATTATGCTTGAGACAGTGTTTGAGAACACTACGTATTACTCAAACTTCAGCTATAGCGTGACTTTTTTGTGAGAACTTTTTCATATCATACTCAGGCTTTTAGTCAAATTTCAGTATAAGCCTTAAATCATACTGAAGTATTTTTCGAGAACATGGGCCAGGCTTATATACTCAAAAATAAAATTATACACCAATCTTATACACAAATATCTGCTAAAAAGAAATAAGTAATGACAAAAAATGCTTATCTGACATGCATTAGAAAAACAACTATAGTGAGGAATAAAGCATTATTTTTGATGTTGTCATTTCCTTCCACACATGTAATTTAATGTCAAGCAGTATACTGTGACCTACCCGTGGATCATCACCAAACAAATCTTTCACCACGGCCATCATGGTATCAGACCTCTCCAGCACATCCTGTAGCTGTTGGGACAAACACTTCATACTTTGATATAAATAATACACTGACAAGATTGATAATCATATAATAAAGTGTGCCCTTTGATTAAGCATACACTGTAAATGTAATCTGATCATGTATGTATGTGTTTCATTACATTTTTTAAACCTTTTTCCCCCATGCCATGCAGAATCAATGCTACATATTTTGTTCTTGTATTCAAGTACATGTACTTGTAAAATTCTACCCCCTCAAGACCTTCCAAAAACTAGTATGTCATTCTAAAACATACAAGTGACATATATTATCATTATTATATGCATATTTCATTAGTTGCTTGGATTTAAATGTCCCATCTATAGTAATTCAGTCATTTGGTGATATTTTTTCCATGAAAGACAGATACATGTATAGTGTTATATCAGTAATATCCTGTCATATACAAGTGGCACAACAGAATACTCGGTCACATTATCCTGACACTGGGTCAACCAGTGCTGGGACTACCCTTAGGTGTGGATTACCAAACACAAGGGAGATATGAGACAGTACCATTTTTAAAGACTTTTTATGTTGCATCAAGAAATCAACCCCACAACTTTCTGGTTACAGAGCATATGATCCAATCACTCTGCCACTGGCATCTCTACTCTTACTTATGTAATAAATGAAAGGATTTATGTTCAAAAGGGCATTCAATTATGGGCATATCATTTAATAGGGATCAGGATATGAATATGGAGTATGAACCTGAGTGTCTTTAACCCTTTCCCTCATAGAGGACACCATGAAAAGACCTATGCGAACAGCATAAAACCAGATCAGCCTGCGAGTAACTCGCAGGCTGATCAGGTTTTATGCTGTTCGCTGCTCCTCAGTGGTCTGGAAATGAGGATTTTGTAAATAAATTTGGTAAGGTTTAACTGTGGTTTTCTGCAGATCAGACTTTATGTGATACCTATTGAGTGCGTCAAAATGAGTATATATGAGGGAAAGGGTTAACAAGAGTGTTCTCTGGAACACATATGTCACCTGCTGAAGTGAGAAGGAAAAAGTGTGACAGACAGACAGACAGACGGACGGACGGAAGATGGAAAAGTGATCCCTATGTGTAACCTCGAAGCTAGGCTAAACTGAATAAAAAATAACATTTCCAGTATGAAAGTTATACTTTTAAATTTGAAAACACAGGTCCTCTTGTTTCCTGCAATAAAACTAGAATGATCATTTTTCGGTCTGGTAATGATATACTGAAATATTTTTTTAATGGTGAAAATATTTGTAGCGAGATCTGACAGTATCAAAGAATGTACCTGTTTCTGGTCATACAACACCTCTTTCATGATGGCTATTTTCCGGGCTTGGGTATGACTGGCTCCAGGTCTCTTCCCTTGCAACATAACACAAAAACAACAATGTATGTCACATCAAGGCCTTTTTTTTTTTGCTGCTGCTGCTGCTTGGGAACAACACTCTTATGGTAATGGACACCAAGAACAGTGTTACATATTCTAATATCTTTGGAGTATAATTAATTGGTCAACTTTCACTACAATGAATTTGTCACAGAAATTACCAATGTGAGTATAAAACAAGAACAAATTGCGAGAACCTTTGCATGAAAATACAAATAACTGATAATTGAGTGCATACATGTGGCTAGTAAATTACCAATCATTGAAATTAAGAAATACAACAAGGTTGACTGTAAAAGATTACAAAATTTGAACAAGCCTATAGAGTTCTGAACCAGTCTTGGACTTAATTTTAACCATCTGAATAACAGATGATTTCATTTATGTTTTTGTTACCTTTTTTCCCAGAACCTGGCCCTCTATTAAGGTGTGTAGAAACTGCATATTTTGATCTATGGATAGATTTTCTGTATTCCTGGAAATTAGAAATGACCGACAGGTTAATACCAATATTCATGATTAACCTCAAAGGGAACAAAAATGAATTCAACTAATTGTTTCTTGTTCTTTTTTTACTATCACTATTGATAGTGTACTTATTAGGCTGTGGAATGCTAGAAGACTTAGGGTTTAAATGCTTGCAAAGAGATACATTTGTACATCATTTATTATTATTATCTATAAGATGCCATCAATTTCACATGTTTACAAGGACATTATAACACCACCATTTTCTTACACTAATTGTAATACTGTTACAATGTCATGCTGTTAGTAATATATATTGATGTTTTCATTCATTTTGAAGTTTTCCTGAAGAAATGTCAGACTACAAATTAATAATGTTTGTCACATTTTGGCTGAATATGAGACAGCTTAGCCCTTTCCCACATATAACTACTATGGAAATGACTTATACATGTACAACCAAATAAAACCAGATCAACATGCGAGTAATTTGCAGGTTTATCTGGCCGTATACTGGTTACTACTCCTTGATTCATTTGAGTAACATACTGTGTACAACCATGTATAGTGTACATTTATTTAGTTTCTAATACAGATTTGGGAAAAAGGGTGTGCATAATACACAAGAATGCAGTTTTTGTACTGGTAGCATGGTCTGTGTGGTCATTAAAGTGACCAAGGTGAAGACCAACCATAAATAATAAACATAATATTGTTGGAATGTTTTGACTAGTCAAGTTTCATTTTGGCCAGTACAGTTTAAACAACATAGCTTTAAATATTTATCGGAGAGAAATTTGTGTTAAACAAAGTATTGGTGTTGGCAGTGTAAGAATATTACTTAAAACTATCATAAGCATCAAGTTAACTATGCAACTGCATTTGGATAATAGACATGTGAATAAAAATCATTGTGGGGCCTCCGTGGCCGAGAGGGTAAAGTCGCTAACTTTAACACTCACTCAGCCCTTCACCGTGTGGGTTCGAATACCGGCAGGGTCTTTCGGATTTTCATGTGAGGAAGCCTTCCAGCTGGCTTGCAGTAGGTCAGTGGTTCTGCTCAGATGTCTTTATGCATTTGGGGTCTTCCTCCACCTGTAATTAGCTGGACGTCGCAATATGACTGAAATACTGTCAAAGCAACGGTAAACCAAATAGTCAAGTCAAAAATCATTGTATACGTCTGACTTGCAGATGTAGTAGCATTTGTCACTTGTAGTGCAATCAAACTCAACCCCAAAAAATGCTGTAAAACAAGTGGCGGCCTACACAAAATTAAAAGGAGGGATCTGCATAAATAATACAGGAGAAATAGACCTTCCATGGTTTTGAACCTTCGAGTGAGCTATCTACATCAGAGTGAGCAATCTACATTGGTGTTAATGCTAATTATACATGCTTTGGTTTAATGCTCCACCAACAGTATTTCATTCATTTAGGGACTTTAGCCTAAATATGACAGCTACAGTCTCACTGTTATATATCTATTACACATATTACAAGACAAGAGGCATGATACTATTATCCTGACACTGGGTAAACTAGACCTGGAAGTTCCCCTTTGTGCTGAGGGCCAAGTGCAAGGGAGATATATACCAGTACAATCTTTAATGTATGTTTCAGCAGGGGATTGAACTCACAACCTCATGGTTACAGGGCTGACACAGAGAGTCAAACTATTATCTCATTAACTGAATCATACTTACAATTTCTTCAGGTGTTGCTCTGTAGGCATTCAAATCATTCAATGTATCCTAAAATAAAAGATGATGCAAATATACAAAAACTTAAAATCTGGTTTCCTGTGGATTTTTATTTTAATGACTTTTTTTAAAGCTTTATAGTAAAACTTTTCTATCAGTATCAAGGATTTATCAAATCATTTTTCACATGATTATTTTAAAAATGAGAAATTGTAACCTAAACTAAAATGATATTGTTTCAAAATGAGGTGTACATTGTCATGAAAGACCAAAGTAATATAAATAAATAAATAATTATAATAATTTATACTTACATCCCATGGTTTTGGTTTTCTTACAGCAACTTTTTTCTTCCTTGGTGGATTAACAGATTTTCTGACAAAGGACATCTGAAAAATTAACATTTGTAAAGGTAGAATGTAATGCTTTTCCAAAACCATCCTTATTATTATATAGAAACCTTATTGTATGAATAAAATACTTTTTTGTGTGTGTGTGTGAAAGTTTAGATCTAATGTGGAAAATGTAAAATGCTACATGCCAATTTACCTTTTATTGTATTAGACAGCTTTACAGAAAAAAAAAATCTTTCTAGCTTGTACTAAACATCATTCCATTCAGCTCAAATGAGAACTCGGTTGCCAGTACATGTACACAGACTTAGAAAGCACATGCTGGGTACAGATGAAAATCAATAAAAAAAAAAGGCGGAGTCAGTCACCTGTGTCATTTTACCCAATCAACACATGTTCTTAAGCTTCGTAATTACGAATAAATGCGAAATACTCTGATAATATCGCTTACAATATCCGTTTACATTTTACAAGCTCTCTACCGACTTGCTGTGAGAAACTATCATTTTGGGGTGAAAGTAGAGATGATTGCGTAGGTAATGTGTGATGAACTGATTAATGTCTATTATGAAATTATCTGGAAGCTTACAAGTATATTTAAAGTGTGCCGACGATCCCCCAAATTAACTATTGTTATGACCCATCTTAAAAAGTCTTGTTTGTAACATTTCAGACATAGTTTATTTTTTGATTGATGGAAGTGAGTTGAAATTCAAAACTAATCCATAATCTCAAAATGGCTGTCTCCAAAGTTATTGTTAGTAACCTGTTTAAATAAACGAAGACAAGGCAATATAAAATTGTAGATTGAAATGGATATTTTTTTTCCCTTTTATTTTTTCTTTATTATTTTTTTTTTTGTCTCAGCCTCAAAATAAATATGGGTTGTGGGGTAAAATAATGCAACATTTACATGACAATTTCAATGTTTACTTGTGAATCACTCAGTTAATATTATCCTAAATGGAGACCAATTACCATGGGTCTAAAGCAATTAGCAGCTTAAAAGTTAGATTAGAAACTGAACTATATCTGATGTATAAATAAGTAAATCATCTAATGTAAATCTGACAGTGTATAAAGTAAAGATTATAACATTAACAAAAACAAAAAACGAAAAAAAAAAATTAATAAAATAAAGTTGCTGCCATTTTCTAAATTTTCAAATGCCCCAACTTATTGTTGTACAGAATAAATTTTACTAGAACACAGTGACAAAATTTTTGCTTGTTAATATTGTTACTGCAAATAACCCTTTATATGGCCTTACTAGTGAGTCTGAGAGATTTGTGATGGCTGAGACTGTAGCTCATTTGGAAGAGCATTCACTCATCCTGGGTTCAAGTCCCAGTATGACTGCACATTTTTCTCACTGAGTTACATTTGGCACTCAACATGGAACCGAAACAGAAAAGTTCTCCAGCTTAGAATACTTTTAGGATCATCAAGAAAATAGCAATTTATTATCTCTTCTGTAAATTTGGGACAAATTCAAAAATGTTAAGTTTGCATGTCAAAGCCTTTACGTAATCCTTATCAGTTTAAGATATGTTTGTTTGTTGATTGGATTTTATGTCCCACCGACAGTATTTTAATGATTTGGAGATCAAACCCACGGCCTCCTATCTATCTATCTATCTATATATACTGCACAAACTCCCCTTTCGGGTATTACTGGCAGGTGCGCGTCTGTGCAAGGATAAAACTGTTAAAATAAAAATTTTGTTAGGGTGAGAAAATTTTCTGAAAAAAAGGTGAATATGTTAGGTTTAAGATCTGGTAAAAACATCTTTTTGTTGATTCAGGGACGGTCTACTATCTGAAACGAGAGGAGCTTTTGTTTAAATGCTAAAAGATCATTTTGTGAGACTATATTTTCTGGTAAGCTGTTCCAAAGTATCACTGTATAAGGAAAAAAGGAATATTTAAAGTAGCTAGCTGGAGTATGAATTTGCCTGTAAGATAAAGAGTGTAAGTGGCGGGATATCCTCGCTGGTCTTTCAAGATATGCAGGTAATGGGACAGCAACAAGGTTATTTACTATTTTGTAAAACATAAGAAGTCTGGTGACATCACGTCTGTACTGAAGGGTTTGCCAGTCAAGTTCCTTCTGCATGCTGGTGACACTGTCGTAATAAGAATAGTTATTATTAACCCATCGGACTGCTCTGCGTTGTACTTTTTCTATTTTAGAATTCCTGATTCCGGGACAGTCCCTCTAACCACTCAGCCACAGGGACCAATTTGATTAATCAGTCTAGAGCTCAGTTGGGAGAGCACTTGCAGGATATTTCTGGGTTTGACTTTTAGTCTTGGCCTGGCTGCACATTTTTATCTCTTTTTTTTTGGCCGCAATTTTTTACAATATTTCCAAAATATTAATATTTTGCAGTTGAATTGACAGAATAAGGACAAGTCAAAATCCAGGAAGATTTAATCTACTGCCAGTGGATAATGCATGCATGTGTAATATACACAGACAATTTTAAATGAAATTCAAAATCAATTAACATCAGATTCTGTGAACAAACTTATTTATTCTTTTAAGGAAGGAAAAAGGTTTATTTGCAAAGACAATCATACCTTAGGATATAAAAAGTCGCACTCGCTTTTAGGATATACCTTTCACACATTATGAGCAAAACCTGATATACTAAATTATTTTATAAACTCCAAAATCACTGTAAAATACAAGCATCCCATGAGCGTGATGATCTTGTCCGATCTTGTCAAACAACATCTAAAATGAAATAAATGAATGTTCGCAGATCATTTTGCATTTTTTTACAGTCTCCTTAAATAAAAATAAATTAGAAATAATCCATTATTCTCTTCAACATTGACAAAATATAACTTACCTTTTAATATTTCGCTGTCACTTAGATATTTAATTTTACTTTGAATAAAAGGTTCTGTATACCGCCATTTGTAAATACAGTAGTAGCTTGCTTGTGATTGGTTTAAAGTTTTACAAAGGGGGGACAACTTTATTCCTTTTTATAATCTGTTCCAAATGCATTTTATAATTTGTTAAATGAGCTCAGCAATCATCAT
>CM037789.1:6740595-6790595 GCA_021229015.1 Solen grandis
TTTAACATTTCATTTATATTCTTGGTATTTGGGTTTATTGTTAACACAAGGTGAATGTTTAAAGAGAGACAACGGACGTGACCTCACAAATCGGTGTGTATTATATTCGAAAGGTTACTTGTAAATCGAACTGGTCCTCCTTTATTTTATTATGATTTATTAAAAAATGTACAAGGTATTGACTTGAAACTTAAAATATACATAGAATAAGATGTTGAGTAGAAGAAGAGAAGTGACCAAGAACCATAACTCTACCTTGTCCCATTTTTGGCATTTACAATATGGGAAAAGAAATGTATAGTAAACTTCGTGGAAACATGTACTTTGGTTATATTTAATCCATTCCACCTTCCATTTGAACATGCAGGTCATGATAAGGATTCAATAGTAAAGTCAAGGCGCTGGAATATTAATAGTCGAGCTTGCTATCCTCTGACAGCTTTCGTTTACAATCACAGAATGTTTCAAAGGTCATCACAGCTCTTAATTTTTTAGCACAATGTGCTCAAGGTGAGCTATTAGGATCACCCTGCGCCGCCGTCAACAATTTGCTTTAAACATCTCCTCTGAAACTGCTGGACAGAATTTGAGTAAACTTGACAGGGATGATCCTTTGGCGAACCTTCACAAAAGTTGCTAAAATAAACTTGATCCATGTAGAACTCTGGCTGCCATGGCAACGAAAAGAAAAAAAGTATGAAAACTTAAAAAATCATCTCCATATTTCAAAATGTTTTAGTACAGATTTTCCTTGGGTAACCGTCTACCAAGATTGCTAAAATAATTCCAATCTGTTAAAAACATGGCCGCCAGGGGCGGGGTTAATTTGCCTTTTATGTATATAGTAAAAAATTTAAACGACATCTCCTCTGAAACCGCTGGACAAAATTTAATTACACTTTACAGGGATGATCCTTTGGTGAACCTTCACAAAAGTTACTAAAATAAACTTGATCCATGTAGAACTCTGGTTGCCATGGTAACGGAAAGAGAAATTATGTAAACTTTAAAAAACCATCTCTTTCAGTACTACTGGCAAATTTCAAAATGCTTTAGTACAAATATTCCTTGGGTAACCGTCTACCAAGATTACTAAAAAAATTTCGATCCGTAGAAAACATGGCCGCCAGGGTCTAAATTTGGCATAAATGTATATAGTGAAAACTTTAAAAGACTTCTGTTTCAAAACTTCTGGCCAGATTTCATGTTTTGGCACAGATGTTCTATGGGTTAATCTCTACCAAGATTGCTCCTTTATAGCAGTGGTTCTCAGGTGAGCGATATAGGGCCATCGCGGCCCTCTTGTTTATCTATATTCACATTGGGTCGCGGAATCTGCGAGATGGTTCAACTACCCAAAATGACCTTGACACTGTTCAGATCAGCATGATTGGTCTTTAAATGGTTCCATGCACTACTACCAGAATGACACAGATGAAAGTGTGGCATGTTTTGATATAGGTTGGGTTGTAGCCATGGTTACCGTGCATCCCCTCCTAGACTTTTTCTCACAGGTACCAAATTGTGCATTGAAGTCTTCTAAACACGATTTGAGGGTGCCCCCAGAAAAAAACTCATTTCAGCTATGTTTAATTAAAGGGTTTCCATGGTAACCATAAAGGATTTTTCAAAATACCCTAAGTAATTAATATTGGCTATAACTTTCCTTCTGTTGATGTTACAGAGTTCAAACAAGTACCAACGTAAAGAAAAGACTTTATAGTTTATGCACATATATAAGATTAATTAATATTCATACGTGCTATCTCATGAATATTGATGAGATAACAAAAATAGAAGAAAAATATAAAAAAATCATGATTAATACTTATTTCAAAAGCTGTTCTGATACGCAAAATGATTAAATATGGTTTTAAATTGTAAATTTTGATCTTTAACTGTAATTTAAAAGTTTTTGGTTCACAATATTTGAATTTAAAATTGTTAAATTAAGCCTATTTGCATATAGCTGCGTTTTTCTATTGAAACATTTATTTGAACTTAAAACGTCAAAATGATTATATTCAATGAAAATCAATTTAAGATATTAGTTTAAGTCACACAAAATTCAGATAAAATGTTATTTCTCAAAAATGTTTTTGAGTTGAACAATTATTTAAAATAATCATAATTACCCTCATGAATATTAATGAGAAGACTCAAAAATTAATAGCAGCACCCCCACCCCCCAAACTCCTGAAGTTTTGTATATTTGAAGAGATTTTTCAAAGAAAATTTTTATTAATTTTTTTTATTAGACAATGACCTCGAGACAATAACAATGACAATGGAGTGATTTTTGCCCCTTAAGATACAGCAGTAGTGTATTATATATTAGAAATTGTTGCTGTTTGGACAATATCAACCATTGCTACTATATAACTGTTTCATCTTGCTTTTATGAAGAATGTTTCTGCATATACAGTGTACATGTACGATTAGTCATCATCGTCAACATCTTCCAAAGTGTCTACAGTGTCATCTTCTTCTGCATCATCTCCTTCAAGAGCTCCCTCCAAAACATCTACCAACAATGGAGGAAGTAGGTCGCCTTCAATCCAGAGTGGTTCTATCCTTCCACTCTCAAGGGTCCAACCATGCTGCTGTGAAACAGCTGGTATGTCTGGGTCTGCGATGTGCGACTGCTTCCAGATGCCCACCTGATAATTTACCCGCTGCAGTAGACACTTTTTGCAGGGAGGCAAATACCCCAAGTCTACTTTTCTCAGTGCATCGGTCGGTTTGTCCTCACATTTCTCTTTTATTTCCAGAAGTCTGAATTCGTCAACATCTTTGACACGGACATTGCCGTACATGGCACAGGTGAAGGCTCCAAGATCGTTCAATAAATCATCAGTCACTTCCCAAGAGTTTCCAAGACTAGCTAGAGATTCTTTGTAGACAGGTCTCTTTTTAGCTCACCTGAGCACGTGTGCTCAGGATGAGCTTTTAGGATCGATGAATGTCCGTCGTCCGTCCATCCGTCCGTCCGTCCGTCGTCCACAATTTGTTCTTTTGCACTCTAGCATCTTCATTTTATGAGCAATTATCTTCAAACTTTAAAACAATGTTTATAACCATAAAATCTCGGCCAAGTTCGATTATGGCTGATATCGGAACATTAGGTCAGGAGTTATGCCCCTTTTAAAATTCAAAAAAGCCAGATTTCACATTGTTTGCACTCTAGGTCACCAGGTCAAATCTTAGAAAAACCTTGTGAACACTCTAGAGGCCACAGTTTTGGCCCAATCTTCATGAAACTTGGTCAGGATGTTTGTCTACATGAGTTCGAAATTGGGTCATGTGGGGTCAAAAACTAGGTCACCAGGTCAAATCATAGAAAAACCTTGTTATTAGGTTTTTCTAAGATTTGACCTGGTGACCTGGTTTTTGACCCCACATGACCCATTTTCAAACCCATCCGAGATATTATGTAGACAAACATCCTGACCAAGTTTCATGAAGATTGGGCCAAAACTGTGGCCTCTAGAGTGTTCACAAGGTTTTTCTAAGATTTGACCTGGTGACCTAGAGGGCTAACAAAGTGAAATCTGGCTTTTTTCAATTTTAAAAGGGGCGTAACTCCTGACCTAAGGGTCCAATTTCAGCCATAATCCAACTTAGCCAAAATTTGATGGTTATAAACATTGTTATAAAATTTAAAGACAATGACCTAAAAAATAAAGATGCTAGAGTGCAAACAAAGTGCAATCTGACTTTTTTAAATAATATAGGGGGTGTAACTCCTGACCTAATGGTCCGTACAGCCAAAAAATTTTAATTATCTAAGAAAAATTTGAATTTTAAAAGGGGGACCTAATGGTATTATATCATCCCTAATCGAACTTGGCCGAGATTTTATGGTTATAAACATCAATATCAAGTTTGAAGATAACTGCTCATGAAATGAAGATGCTAGAGTGCAAACAATGTGAAATCTGTCTTTTTTGAATTTTAAAAGGGGCATAACTCCTGACCTAATGTTCCGATATCAGCCATAATCGAACTTGGCTGAGATTTTATGGTTATAAACATTGTTATCAAGTTTGAAGATAGTTGCTCATGAACTGAAGATGCTAGAGTGCAAACAATGTGAAATCTGGCTTTTTTGAATTTTAAAAGGGGCATAACTCCTGACCTAATGTTCCGATATCAGCCATAATCGAACTTGGCCGAGATTTTATGGTTATAAACATTGTTTTAAAGTTTGAAGATAATTGCTCATAAAATGAAGATGCTAGAGTGCAAAAGAACAAATTGTGGACGACGGACGGACGGACGGATGGACGGACGACGGACATTCATCGATCCTAAAAGCTCATCCTGAGCACACGTGCTCAGGTGAGCTAAAAAGAGACCTGTCTACAAAGAATCTCTAGCTAGTCTTGGAAACTCTTGGGAAGTGACTGATGATTTATTGAACGATCTTGGAGCCTTCACCTGTGCCATGTACGGCAATGTCCGTGTCAAAGATGTTGACGAATTCAGACTTCTGGAAATAAAAGAGAAATGTGAGGACAAACCGACCGATGCACTGAGAAAAGTAGACTTGGGGTATTTGCCTCCCTGCAAAAAGTGTCTACTGCAGCGGGTAAATTATCAGGTGGGCATCTGGAAGCAGTCGCACATCGCAGACCCAGACATACCAGCTGTTTCACAGCAGCATGGTTGGACCCTTGAGAGTGGAAGGATAGAACCACTCTGGATTGAAGGCGACCTACTTCCTCCATTGTTGGTAGATGTTTTGGAGGGAGCTCTTGAAGGAGATGATGCAGAAGAAGATGACACTGTAGACACTTTGGAAGATGTTGACGATGATGACTAATCGTACATGTACACTGTATATGCAGAAACATTCTTCATAAAAGCAAGATGAAACAGTTATATAGTAGCAATGGTTGATATTGTCCAAACAGCAACAATTTCTAATATATAATACACTACTGCTGTATCTTAAGGGGCAAAAATCACTCCATTGTCATTGTTATTGTCTCGAGGTCATTGTCTAATGAATTGAGTCACTCAATATAATAAAAAAAAAATTTAATAAAAATTTTCTTTGAAAAATCTCTTCAAATATATAAAACTTCAGGAGTTTGGGGGGTGGGGGTGCTGCTATTAATTTTTGAGTCTTCTCATTAATATTCATGAGGGTAATTATGATTATTTTAAATAATTGTTCAACTCAAAAACATTTTTGAGAAATAACATTTTATCTGAATTTTGTGTGACTTAAACTAATATCTTAAATTGATTTTCATTGAATATAATCATTTTGACGTTTTAAGTTCAAATAAATGTTTCAATAGAAAAACGCAACTATATGCAAATAGGCTTAATTTAACAATTTTAAACTCAAATATTGTGAACCAAAAACTTTTAAATTACAGTTAAAGATCAAAATTTACAATTTAAAACCATATTTAATCATTTTGCGTATCAGAACAGCTTTTGAAATAAGTATTAATCATGATTTTTTATATTTTTCTTCTATTTTTGTTATCTCATCAATATTCATGAGATAGCACGTATGAATATTAATTAATCTTATATATGTGCATAAACTATAAAGTCTTTTCTCTTGTTTGAACTCTGTAACATCAACAGAAGGAAAGTTATAGCCAATATTAATTACTTAGGGTATTTTGAAAAATCCTTTATGGTTACCATGGAAACCCTCTAATTAAACATAGCTGAAATGAGTTTTTTTCTGGGGGCACCCTCAAATCGTGTTTAGAAGACTTCAATGCACATTTTGGTACCTATGAGAAAAAGTCTAGGAGGGGATGCACGGTAACCATGGCTACAACCCAACCTAATATGCCCCATGAAAGTTTGTTAGTATTTATTAGTATAGTTGGTAAACACATACAATATTAGAATCATTTCATTTTTTATGAGTAGAGGAAGTAATTTAAAAAAAAAAAAAAAAAAAATACTATTGCAAATTTATTTTTATGGCTCTCAAAATAAACAACTTTTTTTTTTCGTTGTTGTTCTCTGAAATACAGAATGAAATGGAAGTATGAAACCCTTATATATATATTGAAGTCATGTTTGTTTTTAGATGTATTAAAACTAGTGAAAAGCAATTGTAGATTAAGAATATCACTATAAAAATTCTTAATGATTAAAATTTTCTGTAAGGTTTCTCTCCTTTTTAACATTCATCTATCATTCCTTTCTGTTTTGTATTTTTTGCAAATGTTGTTACAGAAAATTATATTTCTATTCTACAGTCTTAACTGGCGACTTCAGCAGTATTGTGGTTAAGACTAACCAATACCTCCTGTCAGATGAAGTGTGAAAGTTCCCTTCAACAGTGCCTGGTGTAAAACCCATTTTTTCCGCCAAAGTCAGATTTTTTTCCATAAGAGAAATTACTGGTTTTTTTTTAATTCTTTCCTTAAGAAGCAGAATCTGAAATATATCCAGTTTGATTTCCTGCATTTTAAACTCGGCTTATGAATGAAGAGCTATATTTTTCTAGATTTGGGGTCTTCATACATCGTTAAGGAAATAGTCCAGTTTACTTATTTTGTTCTAGTGAAGTTAGATTTTCATAGGTTTGGTGTCTTCATACGTAGTTAATAAAATAGTCCAGTTCATCCCCTATTTCTGACTACTTATGAAGTGGGGCAAACCTGTTCAAGTAAAGTTATACTTTCATAGATTTTGGGACTTCCTACGTTGTTACTGAAATAGTCCCGTTCACCCACTATCTCTGACTACTTATGAAGTGGGGCAAAATCTGTGCTAGTGAAGCTATATTTTGATAGATTTGGTATCTTTATACATGGTTACTGAAATAGTCCAGTTCATCCCCTATTTCGGATTATTTATGAAGTGGGGCAAAATTTGTTCTAGTGAAGTTAGATTTCCATTTATTTTTTCTAGTTTTGTACGTTGTTACTGAAATAGTCCTTGTCCACCTTTTTCTGACTACTTGTGAAGAGGGACAAAATATATTCTACTTATGTTTTGAAAGATTTGGTGTCTTCATAAGTAGTTACTGAAATAGTCCAGTTTATCCCCTATTTCTGACTACTTATGAAGTGGGGTAAAATTTGTTCTAGTCAAGTTATAGTTTCTTAGATTTGGGGTCTTCATATTTATGTAGTTAATTAATCAAGCTCACCGACTTTTTCTTGGTTACTTGTGAAGTGGGGCAAAATCTGTTCTAGTGAAGTTATATTTTGATAAATTTGGGATCTTCATACGTGGTTACTGAAATAGTCCAGCCCATCCCCTATTTCTGTCTACTTATAAAGTGGGCAAAAACTGTGCTAATTTTGTAATTTTGGGTCGTCAGACGTAGTGACTGATATAGTCAAGTTCACCCCTATTTATGGAATGGGGCAAATTCTGTGCTTGTGAAGTTATAATTTCATATAGTTGGGGTGTTCATATGTAGTTAATTAAATATTCAAGCTTACCCCCTTTTTCTGACTACCTGTGAAGTGGGGCAAAATCTGTTCAAGTAAGTTATATTTTGACAGGTTTGGGGTCTTCATACCTATTTACTGAAATAGTCCATTTTACACCTCCTTTTTTATTTCTTGTGAAATGGGGCAAAATCTGTTCTGGTGAAGTTATTTTTTGAAAGCTTTGGGGTCTTCATACGTAGTTAATGAAATTTTTTAGTGAAGGTATATTTTGATACCCCGGTAGATTTAGGGTCTACATAAGTAGTTATTGAAATAGTCCAGTTCACTCTCTGTTTTTTACTTTATATAAATTGGGGCAAAATCTGTTTTAGTGAAGTTATCTTTTCATAGATTTGGTGTCTTCATACGTAATTACAATAGTGCAGTTCGCATCTTATTTTAGACAACTGATTAAGTTGGGAAAATCTGTTTTAGTATTGTTTTATTTTAATACTCGTAGATTGTTTTGACACTTGGGGAATTCTAGGTTAGCCCAGTTTATCTTTGTGGGGAAAAAGGTTGGGAAAAACTAAATACCTACACAGGCACATACATTTTTCGCAGAGAGCAAGGTTCTGTACACTGGTTCCACGATTATGTAGGACTATACTCAAGGTGGGTTCGTGAATAATCAATGGACAATTTTGCCATAATAATCTCAATATTTTTAAACACACACACACACACAGAGGAATTTTTAGCTCACCTGAGCATAGCTCAGGGTGAGCTTTTGGGATACTTGATTGTCCGTCGGCCGTCGTCCGTCAACAATTTGATGTTTACACACTATAGGCCACAATTTTGATCCAATCTTCCTCAAACTTGGTCAGAATGTTTGTCTTGATGATATCTTGAACCCTTTCGAAATGGTCAGGTTGGATCAAAAAGTAGTCAGTAGGTCAAATCTTAGAAAAATCTTGTAGTCCGTCACAATTTTGATGTTTACACACTAGAGGCCACAATTTTGATCCAATTTCTTCGCCAAACTTGGTCAGAATGTTAGTCTTGATGATATCTTGAACCCTTTCGAAAATGGGTCAGGTCGGATCAAAAAGTAGGTCAGTAGGTCAAATCTTAGAAAAATCTTGTTTAACACTAGAGGCCACAATTTTGATCAATCTTCCTCAAACTTGGTCAGAATGTTTTCTTGATGATATCTTGAACCCTTTCGAAAATGGGTTCAGGTTGGATCAAAAGTAGTCAGTAGGTCAAATCTTAGAAAATCTTGTAGTCCGTAAAACAATTTGATGTTTACACACTAGAGGCCACAATTTGATCCATCTTCCTCAAACTTGGTCAGAATGTTTTGTCTGATGATATCTTGAACCCTTTCGAAATGGTCAGTCGGATCAAAAAGTAGGTCAGTAGGCCAAATCTAGTAAAATCTTGTTTTACACACTAGAGGCCAAATTTTGATGCAATCTTCCTCAAACTTGGTCAGAATGTTTGTCTTGATGATATTTTGAACCCTTTCAAAAATGGGTCAGGTTGGATCAAAAAGTAGTCAGTAGGTCAAATCTTAGAAAAATATTGTTTACCTCACTAGATGCCACAATTTGATCCAATCTTCCTCAAACTTGGTTCAGAATGTTAGTCTTGATGATATCTTGAACCCTTTCGAAATGGGTCAGGTTGGATTTAAAAAGTAGGTCAGTAGGTCAAATCTTAGAAAAATCTTGTTTACACACTAGAGGCTACAATTTTAATCCAATCTTCCTCAAACTTGGTCAGAATGTTTGTCTTGATGATATCTTGAACCTTTCGAAATGGTTGGCCGGACCGAAAAGTAGGTCAATAGGTCAAATCTTAAAAAATCTTGTTACACACCTAAAGGCCACAGTTTTGATGCAATCTCCTCAAACTTGGTCAGATTGTTTGTCATGATGTTATCACGAACAGTTTGAAAATGGTGGGCTGGATAGAAATGTAGGTCAGGTCAAATCTTGAAAAATCTTGTTTATACTCTGAGGGCAACATTTTTTGTCCAATCATCCTCAAACTTTGGGAAATGTTTGTCATGATGATATCTTTGTGGATGGGTCAGAAAATTCCTGAACATTGTTTCACCTCATCATCTTAATTCTAAAGCAATCTGTTTTGTACAGGCAATGAATGATACTTTTCTCAGGTGAGCGATCTAGGGCCATCTTGGCCCTCTTGTTAAATATGGTTTGGCCCTTAAATGATAAAAGAATGCCAGATTTCACTTTGTGCACATACTGTAACTATCTTCATTCCTCAAGCAGCTTTTTCGGCTGAGTTGTATTATGGCTGATTTCGTCCAATTCAGTCAGGAGTTACGGCCCATGTACAGACTTACACAGGAAAACACAAGAACATTTTCTCGTCAGAAACCACAAGGCCTGGAGGTAAGGTAAGTGAATCTCTTCTAAGTTTGCTCAAATTATGGCCCAGGCATCAAAATCGGCTTGGCCAAAGGGTACAAATTTGAATTTTCTTAGTTTAGGATATACCTTTCTTAATAAGATTTAAGGAATCTTACAATTGGGATGATTCAGGCCGTCTGATGCGCTGTTTGGACGGAACCCAGAATGGTACAGACGAAAGACGATGGCGTGTTCAAATTACCGGCATGTAAGTTATTTAGATATTGTCTTCTATTTTCATATGGAAGGCTTTTTTCCTATTCGTGTTTCCTTTTTTTTTTTTTTTCATTACAGTATTTAATGTTTTCTTCTTTTTTTTTAATTATGTTTTTTCATTATAAAATATAACATTTTCTTATTTCTATATGTTTTTTAATCACAATATATGTTTATCTTTAGCTATTTAATAGACCTGTCAATGTCTGAAAAAGTGGCACACAATGTTCAGAAACAAGTTTAAGAGTTCTCTATGTTTGGGGTTCACAGATATCAATTTCGATTGATAACATCCCCCGGTTTCTGTGCTATTGTGTGTGTGTCAAAATGAGCCACGTGACGCGTCTAGTTGGTGTGCTTCAGCATCCACCGCTGGCTGGCCAGTTTCTGGTGAAAAGGGAGCATTAGTCTCCCCTGCCAGTATATAGCCTGTCCATGATCAAGCCCTATACAGTGCCTCCTCGTGGCGACACACGTCAACTGGGGACATTGTGTCCTCAGGCTGAACTGTAGGGGACGATCTACAAATCTATATGATAAACATTTAAGTCTATAAACTTTGGATAAGTAAGGTATCAACTTGAAAAAAGGTGTTAGACAAGGCTGTCTTTCAACTACGACATTTAGCATGTTTACAAACTCTTTCAAACTACATTGCAAAGAACTCCCAAATCAATAAAATTTAAGTAATAATAAAATAAACATTCTTCATAGATTACTCCAACTATTTCAAAAATATTAAAAAAATATATATTCCTCTAAAATCCTAGTGAAAACCATATAAAATGTTTAACATGAGCTGGGATCGTTTAAAAGTACAGATATCAAATTTGTGTTTCTATATAACAATTGTATCGACATCCAAAAAAGCATTACTCCTGGATTGACTTTTAACCACTATAAGAATTAATGTGTATTAGAACATAAAAAGTAAAGAATTTATAAACATCCTATAGAAAAGTAATTACTATAAGAAACCATTTGCACTACCTAATCTGGTATAATTATCTTATTGCAGTATTGGGCAATCCAAGTTTGACAGTAAAAGATGATATAAGACATTTTTATTAGCTTTTACCATTCAAAAAGTGGAGCTGTTAATTGTCATGACCATCAAGCGTTGGTAGAGGTTTTCGTTCAGGTCCATTTCTCTATAACCTAACATATTCACTTCAAACTTGGTATACTAAGTCTTGTTCACTATCTAAAAAGAAACATTTCATAAGGGCAGGTAACTCTAAATGTCATTTTGTCACAGTTATGGTCCTTTTTCTTTGTTGAGAGAAATGTACAACATGGTTGTCTTAAGGTAACTGATATGCATTTATTAAAAGTATTATTGGTGAAACATTTAAAGTACATACAGATTATGGAGACTTGAAAATATTATGTAGATTATTGAACAGGTATCATCCTTTATGTATTCAAAGTGCCTAAATGTTAGTATAGTGCTTATTCCAAATTAATACATCAAACTTTGATTTATTCTAATATTGATCATTTTCCCCGTTGACATTTTATAACACTGCTACACAAAGGGATCAGCCCAGTCTCACGTGAAGACAAGTTTGGGTACGGGGTTTTTAATCACCTTCAGTTATATCTAATTACCCTCTGCACCAATCACAACAGGTGAGCTTTTGAAATTGAATCAAATTAAGTCTGTGGATACCAGGTTGTTGGTTTGATGGAACATTTTGGTGTTCTACAAAGAAGACTGGATTCAACTCCCAGGGAACCATATCTTATCCTGTGCTCCTAAAAAATAATCATTTTTTTTATTTATCATTTATCTTTAACTGTATTTATCTTTTAGCTCACCAGTGCACAACATGTTCAAGGTGAATTTAATTTTGTTTGGCACAAATATTCACCTTATGGTTGTCTACCATAAAAGTTTATCCCTTGAAAAATGACACCTTAGGTTTGGCTAGTTTCCTTATATACTTTATATAGAATTTCAAAACTACTGTTATATCAGGCAAAAAAGTTTAAAAATTTATTTTACAACAATTGATAGAAATTGGCAAGGCAAATGAAAATCTCATTTGCATTTAATTGTGAAGTTGACACATACAAATTTCTCATATTTAAATTTCATGGCTATTTTATTGAGTTGCTAAAAAAAAAAATGGTTATGAATATTATTTTGTGAGCGTATATTCAGCACACACATGTTGTATTTTTTTCTGAAAAGCACTGATAACCGGTGACCCCTTCCAGTGCTGGAATAATTTACATGTTCAAATGTCACACAAACACACCCATTTTCACGTCATTTCTTGCTACTAAATGATGTTGCAAAATAGATTTTAAAGAAATCAAAATTTGGTAAGGAGAGTCTAGGACATTATATTAGCATATGTTATGCCTCAGTATATATAAAATGGCCAATTATTTATTGTCTGCAGTGTATTTATACAAGGATGCCCATTTTGTTTAATGCAACATTAGGACTCTCAGTCTTTTGATTCTTACTAATATGCCATGAGTAGTATAGAGAAGGCTGGTTTTGGATCACTTTTACACCGAATGACCTTTGCGATCTTTTTCTAAGCGTTTTTCTTGCAAATAGAGCCCTCTATACTTTTCAACTTCCAAAATGTGTACCCCGTTGTAGTACAGCCATACCAAGTAGGTACACGAGCCAGGTCCACCCAGACCAGGTCCAGCCAGACCCAGGTAGCCATGGGTACAGAACCGGGGATAGCACCAGAGGGATTCTGGATCACTTTTGCACCGAATTACCTTTGCGATCTTTTTCTAAGCGTTTTTCTTGCAAATAGAGCCCTCCATACTTTTTCGACTTCTCAAATGTAGTCTCGCCAATTTGCACCCCAACAGGGGCTTCTACCATTTTTGTTCCCCGGGCCCATATTCCATGTAGTGGGGGTCACGACGGGCTGTGGGTGGCTCCTGATTTGGTGGCTCCTGCTTTGGCGGAGCCTGTTTTGGCGGATTTCGCTTTGGTGTTCAGGTTGCCACTATCCAGGACAATACTGCGGTGAGAGAAACACAGATCCACTTCCAGGCTGTTTCCACTATCTTCGAATCCATCTGCTCCTCTTCTTGCTTCTTGTTTTCGGCAGCCAGTCGTTTTTGTTGCTTGTCGACAGCAACCAGCAGCTTGTCGAGGAAGGCGTCTTCGTCGTCGTCGGCCTCCATCTGGGACAGCACTTCTGCAAACATATCTGTATTTTGCTTCGCCATAGATTCTATCCGCCCTAGCCGTTCGTGTAAGTCTTCTACAGAGGGGCCCGGAACAATATCGGAGACGGAGCCTACTATATCGGAGTCTGTAGGCGGCACGGATTGCCTAGGCACAATAGCAGAGTCTGTGGGCACAATAGCAGGCGCAGTGGGCACAATAGCAGGCGTATAGGGCACAATAGCAGAGCCCGGGAAGAGCCTCGGAAACCCGGGAAGAACTCGGTAACCCGGGGAGAACTCGGGAAGAGCCTCGAAAACCCGGGAAGAACTCGGTAACCCGGGGAAAACTCGGGGAGAGCCCCTCGGAAACCCGGGAAGAGCCCATCTATATAGGAATCCATTACAGACGTCGCACCTCTGTGGCCATAGGCAAGCGTATCCACACCATTGTTGTCAATCCAACGCTTGGAGTCGAATGGGGATAGTGAAATCTTTTCCAAATGTTGTCCATATATTTAGTGCTTCTCCGATTGCAGGACATCCATACCGTGGCGAAATGTCTTCTTTCCGAATAGGGCCTCTTTGAACTGCTCGTGTCGGATTTGCTTTTTTACGATATTCTTTTTACGCCTTTGGCCTTCTTGATGTTTTTTCCATTGTGTACATCTTGGAACGCAGGCCGACGTATTCGGCTATAGGCCGCCCAGCACATTCATCTTTCATTTTACCTAGCACTTGTTTATTCGCCGTACTGTATAGGGGGTTGTTTTTCGGGAAGTCGGACGTGTTGTAAAGATCTACATGCTCCGTCATGTCTTTGTAGACGTCCTCCGTTTGTATATAGAGTAGCAAGCTGTCAGTGTCGGTTTATAGGAGTTGACAACGGTCGCCATACCTCGCGGCGAGATGTTTGTAGTAGAAGTCGTACATAAGATGTTTCGAGAGGTCAAGAACGCTCATCCCAACATATACTGGACGGTTGAGCAGTAGTCTGCTTTTGCGGACCTGGATTGCTGCAAGGTCGTCGTTGAATAATTTGTTCGGGCAAAGGCTGGGCTGGCAATGAGCCGTCGGAGCTTGTCCTCCTCGTGTGCTCGGGCGAGTTTCACATCCATCCTCTTACGCAGGTTTCCATCGTTTTTCCGGATACGCTTTTGTTCATTAGTTTGTACAGGTCCTTCTCAAAGTGGCTGTTGACCTTTTTTCGGAGCTCCGTATTTTTTAGAATGTAGGGTTCCATTCAAGGACTTTGGTTGAAACGCAGCGCGCGGTAAATCTTAGAAAGGCGAAGGCCGAGAGAGAGAGATAGCTGCAGATTCCGGTAGTGGAGCACGTACCGGTCCTTGTTTCGGGGGTTGGGCACCAATTTTTCAACCTCGGTATCCCTAGAAAGGCTATGCTGGTATTCGGACATCCACTCTTTTTGTACTACCATGCGCTGTGGTGCCAGAGGATATGCGTTGTTTGTTGTGCAGCTCTTGTGGGTACTCCAAGTCTACTTCGAGGATAGAGCCAACAGGATGGTCGGCAGGGTGATCTGCAATGGCCAGTTGTTCGCAATTTTCCACCCAGCGGAAGCAGCTTGTTGGCAGAGGCTGGGACATGGCCCAGCCATAGAGGTTATTCGCGTCGAGGAAAGTGGCTATTTGGCTTTTCTGGGTTGTATCCTTCCACTCTTTGGTTGTTGGCTTTGGCGTGGTGCTTGAACACCATGGATATACCTCCTCGCATCCCTTTCTCGATGAACAGGTGTTGGTCGTAGTCTGTGAGCAACTCAAGCTCTATGCCCGTCTTTTTGAGTAGGGCGTCCCACAAAAGACAGGGGCTTGTATAGTAGTGTGCCAGGTCCAAGCCATATTGTTGGAGGCACGTCTTTCGGAATGTTACAAAGACATCTGCCATAAGGAGGACATCTCTGCGGTTGTACAGGTCGTGGTAGTCCCCCATGGTTCGACACCCGAAAGTGTCCCACACCTTTTTAGCGTGGGCGTAGTCCTCGTCGGAAATGTGCTCGTCGTTGAGTTTGCTATAGAACGCCTCCTTTGCTGGAAGTTGGGTATCTGAGAAGCGCTCCCAGGAGTCCATGTACTTGTATGGGTACATGCCCTTGCGCAACAACAGCTGGGTGCCACCGGCTGTATAGCGCGTAGTATTTAGGAAAGCCTCTGTCTTGTTGGCGGCTACCAGCCTGTCGAGCGATGTCAGCAGGAACTGTCGATGAAGCGTAGCCAGCAAAGTTCGAATGAAATATATTTTTCTGTATTGTTGGGGATGCAGCTTACCTTGCCCTCCACCCTTGAGATGGCCTGCATAAGCAGGTGGGAGTCGTAGCCCCGCAGGTTGTGGAAGACCACTGGTATAGTGGTTCCTCCAAGTCGCAGCTATTACCTTCTATGGATTACTCCTCTGTATTTCCCTGTCTGTATGGAGTGGTCACGGACGGCGTCTCCCCAAAGCGGCTTTTTGAATACGTGGCAGGTAGTAGCAGCATTGTAGGCTTACCAGTTCTCCTGTGTCATCCTCGCGTGTGTGGGGTTGGCTTCTATTTTACACTCCTCTTCCTGAAGGGCCTTCAAGAAATGTTCCGCTGCATTGGGGCCATGGTATTCAACCGGAGGCTCTGCATGGCCGTCATACCGCACCACGATGTAACAGTAGCTACAGGCCTCTTGCCGTTGCGTAGTAGAAGTATTGCTCTTTTTCGGATCTTCCAGAACCCTGGCGTAGATGACATAAGGGGCTGGGATCTTCTTGTGGTGGTTCTAGAAGGTAAGCATGTTTTTACCCTCTTCAGGCATCTCCACTCTCACAGCTGTGACCTATTCCCTGGCACTCTGGCTTGTGGATCTCTTGCAGATCCTCTCTGGAGTAGCCGTGCAGGCAGCTCTCGTAGAAGTGTTTACGTCTTCCAGTCTTGTTCTGGTCATGTAGGAGGCTGCTCAGTTTCGGGATGGCTACATAGTGGTTCTCGACCAGAAGTAGGTTGTACCTTCGCATATCTTTTGGCTATTTGTTTAGTTGGTGGACGACTCCCCCTTTTTCCCATCCAAAGACGTTTGTTGCGAGGCCGTTGGCCATCTCAAACTTCAGGATCTGCGAGATCGGTACCGGAAACTCGAGGTCTGTTTTGTCTAGACTAGAGAGTCTGTTCGAGTTGCACGCAGCTGGAAACAACGCATCGCCCACACGAAACAGTAGTCTTCCAAACTGCTTTCCACGTTTATAATGGCCTTCTTTTTCTTCAACTCCGGAGGTAGTTTGAACTTCTTCGTCCCGCCTTTCAGTGGTTGGTATATCTAGCCAAAGGGTTTGCGCCTGCTCTACAACACAGCCAGACCCTCTATTGGTCCACTTCTCTAGAAGTTCTTGTATCCTGGGGAAAGCTCATTTGAGTGCCTCATCTATTTCACCCTCCTGCAGAATATCCTACTGCTTGTGACGTAGCACGGGGTCAGTATACTCTTCACTACCGTCTGGTATGTCCTTTCGGAGATTGACCTTGATGGCAAGCTGGAACTTTACACCTTTCAGAGCCTCCAACTCTTCTACCAACTAGGCTCCACTTCGGAAAGAAAGGCTCTTGGGTCTGCACCATGCCATTGTGGTATGTCTATTTGCCAACCTCTCAAGAAACTACCAAGGACCCATGGGGTCCTATGAAACTCTGGCCTACGTGGAGCAGGTGTTGGCCTACGTGGGGTAGGTTGGGTAGTACGTGGGGCAGGTGTTGGCCTACGTGGAGTAGGTTGGGTAGATATTTGCCTACGTGGCGTTGGCCTCCTTGGGGCAGGAGTAGGCCTCTCTGGGGTTGACCAATCAAACAGATCTCCAAAAATACTATCAAATTCTTCAGCAGTTAACACCCTTGCCGGCGCAGTACTCTGTGGGGCCGGCCTCCGTGTGTTGGCCGCTGTTGTGTTAAGTGCAGCTAGGCCATTTGCATACGTTTTGGGGTTTATCAACCCTTCTCTAAGCAGACTGCTTAGTTGCTGTACTGCACGATCCATGATACTCGAAAGATTATATACTATGGTTCGAATATCTTTCTAAATGAAAATTTGACTGAAGTCCCAGGCGTTTACTATATTTCTGGTTTTTATCTAAATGAAAAATTCGAGTGTGGTTACCTAAAGACTTTGGTTCGAATATCTTTCTAAATGAAAATTCGACTGAAGTCCCGGCGTTTACTGCATTTCTGGTTTTTATCTAAATGAAAAATCGATTGCAGACTAAGACGTAGTTTAAGAATGCAACCCTATAAATTTTTCCCCCACGATGCCTTGCTAGTAATGTTCTCTCATTACACAAGAAAAGTTGTGCTTAGCCTTGGTTTCTGCCCTCTTAAGAGCCTTCTTCACATCATCACATCCACAGGTCTTGCTGCAAAGCCATGTTTCAGATTTTGTTCCCTTTCCACACTTCCTACATGGGCGTGGTTCTTTCCCAAGATTTGCTATATGTTTGCTGCAAAGCTTGTTTACACACCTCCTACCGCATTTGACAAACTTAGAAACCACTAGCCATTAACACGTGTTCTCCATGGTTCTATACTTATGGTAATTATTACTCTAAATAAAGTTCAAATGTGTGGCAAGTGCCCCAAAATTTGGGGTTCAAATGTGGTCAAAATAGGGTTGGTGAAAATGGGGTCGGTGCAAATTGGCTAGACTACGGCAGGGAAGTCGAAAAAGGGCTGCAAGGAAAACTCACTCTACGTGGAAGGTCATTCCGTGCAAAAGTGGTCCGTATAAAAATTTGGATGGCCATCCAAATTTTTGCAGGTGGGCGACAACCAAAAGACACCCTCTGGTGCTATCCCCGGTGCTTTACTGGCTGGTTGTACCTACCTTGGTCTGGCTGGACCTGGTCTGGTTGGACCTGGCTAGTGTACCTACTTGGCATGGCTGTACTACAACGGGGTACACATTTTGGAAGTTGAAAAAGTACAGAGGGCTCTATTTGTAGGAAAAATGCTTAGAAAAAGATCGCAAAGGTCATTCGATGCAAAAGTGATCCAAAACCAGCCTTCTCTATACTACTCCATGCGCTAGGTCAATGTTTCAGTGCTCTCAAGTTTTTTTCTCAATCTGCAACCATCTGTAATCATCAGGACATATATAAGTTATAACACATTATATTATGGACCATTTCACCTGGGGTTCAGCAGTATTCTCTGATTTAAACGGACCAATCAGTGACTGATTCAAATCTCATGTTTACGTTTATAACCCACTCTACATGTGTGGAATTTTAAACAAGGATGTAGATAAGGCTCGTTGGTTTACGTCTCATTTCATAGAGAAATGGTCTATTGTGATTTACATCTCACAAAATAAGCAGTTATCCAAATTTAATATTTACTTAGCTTCTTGAGAAATTGACCAATTGTAATATTGTAGATGACGTCAGTTTGTGTCAATAATTTCAATGCGTGTGTGTTTGTGTGTGTGTATACATACTTGCAACTCCTAATCTGCAACATTATAAGACATTAACATATGTTTTGACGTACCTCTATTACCTCCACCAAAACAATTAGAAACATCAATTGATCCACAGATAAGGTGTCTTTATTGCACCTTTTTAGCTTGACTATTCGGAGAATTTGAGAGCTATTACAGTCACCCTTGCATCAGCGTTGCAGCTTTCGGTTAAAGTTTTGCATGCAAGTTACAATAACCTTATATCTCAATAACCATTTATGGTATTGACTTGAAAGTCATAATTATGTTCAGGGGCATCAAACAACCGCGGTAGAGAACTCTTTGGCTGAATATAATATAAATTATGGCCCCTTTTTAACTTAGAAATATCAGTTAAAGTTTTGCATGCAATAGAAAATTTGGTTAAAGTTTTGCGTGCAAGCTTCTATCTAGTTTGTATCTCAATAACCATTCATGGTATTGACTTGAAAGTTTATGATTATGTTTAGAGGCATCAGACAACCAAGGCAGATAACTCTTGATGGAATATATTACAAATTATTGCCCCTTTTTAACTTAGAAATTTTGGTTAAAATTTTGCATGCAAGATACTCTCATGCTAATATCTCCAAGTCCAAGCATGGGATTGATTAGAAACATCTTTAATGTGTTTAGGGTATCATACTATCAAGAAGATAAAACTGTATGGAATATATTACAAATTATGGCCCCCTTTTAACTTAGAAATTTTGGTTAAAGTTTTGCATTTAAGCTACTATCCAGCTTATATCTCAGAAATTGTTTATGGTATTGACTAGAAAGTTAAGGAGTGTATTCAAGGGCATCAGAAAACCAAGGAGGATAACTTTTGGACTGAATTTTATATAAATTATGGCCTTTTTCTAACTTGATACTTGGTTTAAAGTTTTGCATGCACAGTGTTATTAGCTTATGTCTCAGTAACTAGGCATAGGATTGATTTTAAACTACATAAAAATATTATGGGGTGTCAGACTATCAAGGTATATCATTTTTGACTATGATTATATACAGGGTATATGAAGGGCAAGAACTTAAACAGATTTCATTTGATCTACCAACAAGCATTTTGAATAGTCGAGCGTGCTGTCCTTTGACAGCTCTTGTTACTGTGATATTGTTCTGTCATTTTTTTCACATATGCAATGATTGTAGTGCTTCTTTAACCGGATAAGACTCAAACTGATTGAATCTCCAACCATTAGTCTCTGGACCATAGTCAGAATTTTAGACTGGTACAATGTACATGTGTACCACCAAGAAAGGCTGAAAAATATATTATCATAAAAAGGTCAACGTTCCTAGATAATATCTGATATGATTTTCCTCCTAAAATGTTAGCCATGTTCGAGTTTTTAACCGTCTAAGAAAATAAAATGTACGAAGTATGAATGATGTACAGGATGCATATGCCCAATTGCAAATGGGTTTGGACATGTCGACATTTGCAAGATAAATATTAAAAACAACACAGTTTGTTCCACAATATAGAATTGTTTCTATTCTTGTAAAGAACTGGGAACCACGTCTATATATACCTATATATTTCAAAATCACAGAATTGGGCCTTTTCTATGCCGATTTTTGGGCCAATATTCGACCCCATTTCCTTTATAAAAATGTATACTTTTTTCCCCCGAATTCATTCTAAACATTCCCCTGACAAAAACATATTTGAAAAAAAATGACACGCAAGGAAAGCAATAGACATATTGCAAATTTAATAATGCAATTAAATAAAAATAAAACTAGAACTATCACTAAATGTGATTAATACCCCCGCAATACTGCTTTAGAAATGATGAAGTTATTAGGATTAAGAAGAAGAGTATGAAAAAGACATTTTTACATTAGTTTTTTTTCCAGATTTTTGGCCGGGTTACACAGGTTGTGCTTGACCATTGTATGAAATTGTTTTGAATTCCAACCAGTAGTTTTAAAGTTAAGCTCCGGACAAAGAAAAGTAACAAAGGGCAATAACTCTGTAATTACAATAGATAGAGTTATGGTTCTTGTGCACTGCACTTCCTCTTATTGTGGTTGACAATTGTATGAAATTGTTTTGAATTCCAACCAGTAGTTTAAAAGTTATACTCTGGACAAGGAAAAGTAACAAAGGGCAATAACTCTGTAATTCCTATAGATAGAGTTATGGTTCTTGTGCACTGCACTTCCTCTCATTGTGTTTGACCATTGTATGAAATTGTTTTGAAATCCAATCAGTACTTTACAAGTTATACTCCGGACAAGGTTACAAGTTATACTCCGGACAAGGAAAAAAATACAAAGGGCAATAACTCTGTAATTACTCTAGATAGAGTTATGGTTCTTGTGCACTGCACTTCCTCATATTGTGGTTGACCATTGTATGAAATTGTTTTGAAATCCAACTTGTACTTTTCAAGTTATGCTCCAGACAAGGAAAAGTAACAAAGGGCAATAACTCTGTAATAAGTCAAGATGGAATTATGGTTCTTGTGCACTGCACTTCCTCTCCATGTGCTTGATCATTGCATGAAGTTGTATTGAATTCCAATAACGCAACGGACCGCTGGACCGACCGACCACCGGGTGACTCCTATATACCCCCCCAAACTTCGTTTCGGGGGTATAAAAACGTGTTTCAGTTACAGCATAAAGAGTGTTTTTTTAATGTTTTCTTCATAAGTAAATTTTCCCCTGGTCAATATATTTTCCCCTTCTGAAAGGACCTGTCACCTTTTTCCCCAAAACACACAAAAAAAGACTGAGAATACATGTACACATCAGGATTGCTGCAAATTCAGAGGCAATATACATGTATTTAATCCTTTTCTTCATGAATATTTATGTACAAATTTACAACTTCATGAATATTAATTGACTGAACTTAAAATTGTATATGAAATAATGGATCTTTCATTGCCACACAGACTGTGCAGAAACTGAGCTACAACTAGAACTGTCGCCTAAGGGCTTACTAATACCCCCCCGCAAGTGTTTTTGTCAAACATGGCTTTGGAGCATGAAATCAGAATTCTTGTATGCAACACTCCATCTTAATATACAGAGGACATATGTGCCAACTACCTAGAAATCTAGTTATCCTTTGTAACACATACCTATGGATATACCTATGTCTATGGATAAATATCATTAAGATTCACTGAAATCTATCAATGGAAGAAA
Source organism: Solen grandis (assembly GCA_021229015.1). Classification (NCBI taxonomy): domain Eukaryota; kingdom Metazoa; phylum Mollusca; class Bivalvia; order Adapedonta; family Solenidae; genus Solen; species Solen grandis. Next base: position 6,762,406 of record CM037789.1, read on the forward strand.
ATTGTAAAACAAATACCATCAAAGGGACATATCTTTAAAACAGGGGGGGGGGGGGGGGGGGGGGGGGGGGGGGTAACCCAATGTTATATAGAAAAAGCGCTACTACAATGTCTAAGGTTGAATGACAGCAAGTTTCATTGAAATCCCTCCAGTAGTTTAGGAGGAGTAGTCTGCAGAAAATTGTAAAGCAAAAATCATCAAAGGGGCATAACTATAAAAAAGGGAGGTAATCCAATGGGAGGAGTAGTCTGCAGAAAATTGTAAAGCAAAAAAAAGGGGATAATAAAGGGAGGTAATCCAATGTTATATAACTAACACATGCTTCTACAATGTCTAAGGATGAATGGCAGCAAGTTTCATCAAAATCCTTCCAGTAGTTTAGGCGAAGTAGTCCGCAGAAGTTTGTAATGCAAAAATCATCAAAGGGGCATAACTTGGAAAATAGGGGAGGTAACTCAATGCTATATAGATAACGCGCTGCTACAATGTCTAAGGATCATTGACAGCAAGTATCATTAAAATCCTTCCAGTAGTTTAGGCGGAGTAGTCCGCAGAAGTTTGTAATGCAAAAATCATCAAAGGGGCATAATTGGTAAATAGGGGAGGTAACCAATGCTATATAGATAACGCGCTTATACAATGTCTAAGGATCATTGCCAGCAAGTTTCATCAAAATCCTTCCAGTAGTTTAGGCGGAGTAGTCCGCAGAAGTTTGTAATGCAAAAATCATCAAAGGGGCATAACTTGGTAAATAGGGGAGGTAACTCAATGCTATATAGATAACGCGCTGCTACAATGTCTAAGGATCATTGACAGCAAGTATCATTAAAATCCTTCCAGTAGTTTAGGCGGAGTAGTCCGCAGAAGTTTGTAATGCAAAAATCATCAAAGGGGCATAACTTGGTAAATAGGGGAGGTAACTCAATGCTATATAGATAACGCGCTAATACAATGTCTAAGGATCATTGCCAGCAAGTTTCATCAAAATCCTTCCAGAAGTTTAGGAGGAGTAGTCCGCAGAATTTTGTGTCTACAGACGGACGGACGGACAGACGGACGGACAGACGGACGGACAGACGGACGGACGGACGGACGGACAACCTGATTCCAGTATACCCCCCCCTAACTTCGTTGCGGGGGGGTATAATAATGTATGAGCAAACAGATGAGACCCTGCATGATCAGACAGCTCCTATAGGAGCTCTGTTTGCCAATGTGTCAAAATGCATCTATATGATGTAAAAGGTTAATGAAATACAGCTATACTTTCATCAATTTGTAGAGGAAATGAAACAAAAGAAAAACACTGCCTTTACAACTTACTCTTTTCAAATCACAAATTACAGCAAATCACCTAAAAGCATTTTAATGTGTGAAATAAATGAGGAGATAATGTATCATATAATTACTTCCCATGTTTACGACTAAGCTCAACCATTCATGTTGGTAAATAGTTTGTTGCTGGACCAATCTCCCATCCTAATTTAGTGGTTGGCCAAGCTAAATCATTTGTATATGTTTATTTCACAATTTCACTGTTGAGCTACAATCTAAGAGCTAGCTCAATCAATTCTCATATTAAGTTCATCCAGTTTATCTAATTTGCCATCATGATTTAATCATTTACCTACAATCAACAGATTCTAACCGTTAACCTGACACAATTTTTATGTTTAGTATTTTCCTTGCATGTTTGACAGTATTTTCACCTGTAACTTAAAGAACACATAATAATATTTTAATGCTTTGATTTTTTTCAACAAATTCTAGCATAAAGTGGTGCTTTGTCATTAGCTGAGCATTAAAATGAGCATGGTGACCTCTAATTTTAATTCAAATATCTTTTAGTTATAGTCTAAAGTACTTATGTGCAAAAATTTAAAAAAGTCTGTCCATTAGAAAATATGCTGAAACGCTTTTATAATTAAAGGGCCATAACTCCAGACAGAATTGGCCTATATCATCCATAATCAATCATGGCCGAGAGATTATAACCATTAACATTGCTAGAAAGTTTTAAGATAACTGCATAAGAAATAAAGATGCAAGTGTGTAAAGAAAGTAACATCTGCCTTTTTTTATTTATATAAATAGAGCCAAAACTCCTGATCTAAAAAGCCAAAATCAATCATAATCAAACTTGGCTGAGAGACTATGTGCATCAACATATTCAAATAGTTTAGAGAAGATTTGTTTCAGAAATGAAGATGCTAGAGTATAATCTAAGATAAATGTGGCATTTTTTCTGGACGGTATTCAGTACTGAATATATATTACTGTTATTAAGTACTGTATATATATTACTATGTCCAATTAAAATGGGTTTTCACTTATGTTGGCGCATGTGCAAGTTGGTATTGCAGTCGAATGTAAAGCCGTGATTGTAATAATTTTCAGTGAATGATATTTTTCTATGTGATTGTTTGGGGTATCAAATTCGTGATTTGTGTTTGTTTTAATTTAAATAGTTCCGCATGTAATTAATCAAATTTAAAGGGTCATTACTCCTGACCTAATTAGCTGATTATAACCAGCCCTTTTGAATTGGCCAAGAGATTGTATCTATAAACATTGACTTGAAGATGATTGCTTAAAAACTAAGATGCCATAGTGCAAACATTGTATAATCTGTCATTTTTTCATATCTGAAGGGCCACAACTCCTGACATAATAAGCTGATATCAACCATAATCTAACTTGCCAAGATATTATGGCCATAAATATTGTTATGAAATTTGAAGATGATTACATAAGAAAAGAAGATGCCCGAGTGTAAACAAACTAAACTGTGGACGATGGACCAGCATTCATTGATCCTAATAGCTTATTTTGGGCACATGTTCAAACAAGAGCTGTCTGTAAGACATCATGCTCGACTATTCGAATGCATGTCAATAAAAATAACTATTGCAATTACTGGCAAAATGAGAATCTCTGTATTATCAAAATATACACAAGAACAATAAACATGTGCTCCACGTTTTAAAGCAATATCTCAGAGAGTTCAGTGAAAAAGTCAAAATGAGTTAGTACAAAAAGATTTATCAAGTCAGAAAGGGGAATAATTTTGTAAAAATCCAAGACTGAGTTATGTTCTCTTGCCATGTACAAGTAGAGATGAAGGCCATAAACAGGTAATCAGTTTCAAAGCAATACCTCAAACTTTTGAGTGAAAAATGAAGTGGCGTGAAAACCTTTACCAAGATTCTAAATAAACTAGAATTCCCCTAGTTGGATGTGTCGCCTGACGATGACCTATCTGTTGACAGTAAAGATGCCAATTTGTCACTTTCTTTTAAAGATGGGGTATTAACGCGCAATGATGTTCCCATCAAACAGAGAAAAACTTCAAATATCAAATAAAAAATGTAAGGACTATTATAACTTATACATATTTAACAAGTATAATGAAATATGATTACTTTTTTGTTGTTTAACCCTTTTCCTGATAGGAACACCAATAAATATGTCGTATGCAAACAGCATAAAACCAAAGGAGAATAACTCAAAAAGCGCACAAGGTAGAGATATGATTCTTGCGCACTGCACTCCACATCATTGCAAAAAACATACATATCAAGTGTCAAGCCATTTAAACTTATGGTGAAAAAGATATGCTCTGGAAAAATTAAAATAACTCAAAAAGTGCACAAGGTAGAGTTATGGTTCTTGCGCACTACACTCCAGGTCATACCAAGAAACATATATATCAAGTGTCAAGTCATTCAAACCGATGGTGACAAAGTTATGCTCCGGACAAGCAGATGGGGGCGCCGCCGCCACCACCACTGCCGACAAGTCAGGCGACACAAAAAGGGACACAAACATTTTAAAATTCATGACAGAGCCTGACCCCAAGCACAGGTATGCAATTTCATGTGTGAAATGAGGGGCACCCATGGAAAAAAATTGTAGATAATAGCAATGTTAAACAAAAGTCCAAAAAAGCCCATGAATATGCAAAAATATTCATAAGAGTACCTGTTTCTGTATTTAATTGAAGTTTGAAAGACATCCATCAAGTAAAAGTGGAGATAAAGGCAATATTAATCAAAAGTTTAACCTGTCTTTTAAGTCCAAAAAGGGCCATAGATATGCAAAGTATTTGAAAGAGTTACTGTCCCTGATTCTACTAGTTAGTCTGATGATGATCAAGGCATGTGTGAAGCATTGGGACATATACTGAGTACAAGAGGCCCATGATGGCCCTAAATCGCTCACCTGAGATAAATAGGTTGATCCAAGGAACATCTGTACCAATTTATTTTAAAATCTGGCCAGTAGTTTGAAGAAGATGATTTTTAAAGTTTTCATATTTTTTTTCTTTTTGTTGCCATGGCAACCAGAGTTCTATATGGATCAAGTTTATTTTAGCAACTTTTGTGAAGGTTGACCCATGGATCATTCCTGCCAAATTTAATCAAATTCTGTCCAGTGGTTTCAGAGGAAATGTTGATTAAAGTTTTCCCAATATACATATAAGGCAAATAAGCCCCGCCCCTGGCGACCATGTCTTTTTACGGATCGGAAAAATTTTGCAACTTTGGTAGAGGTTGACCCAAGGAACATCTGTACCAATTCATTTAAAAATCTGGCCAGTAGTTTTGAAGAAGATGATTTTTAAAGTTTTCATTTTTTTTTCTTTTTGTTGCCATGGCAACCAGAGTTCTACATGGATCAAGTTTATTTTAGCAACTTTTGTGAAGGTTGACCCAAGGATCATCCCTGCCAAGTTTAATCAAATTCTCTCCAGTGGTTTCAGAGGAGATGTTGTTTAAAGGTTTCTCTATATACATATAAGGCAAATAAGCCCCACCCCTGGCGGCCATGTTTTTTTCACGAATCAGAATAATTTTACCAACTTTGGTAGAGGTTGACCCAAGGAACATCTGTACCAAATTATTTTGAAATCTGGCCAGTAGTTTTGAAGGAGATGATTTTTAAAGTTTTCAAATTATTTTTCTTTTTGTAGCCATGGCAACCAGAGTTCTTCATGGATCAACTTTATTTTAGCAGCTTTTGTAGAGCCTCACCCAAGGAACATTCCTGCCAAGTTTCATTAAATTCTGTCCAGCGGTTTCAGAGGAGATGTCGTTTAAAGCAAATTGTTGACGACGGATGACGCACGACGCCGGACGAAGGGCGATCACAAAAGCTCACCTTGAACACTTTGTGCTCAGGTGAGCTAAAAAGGGGAGATAATGGCAATGTTAAACATAAGATTAACATTTTTCAATGTCCAAAATGGGCCATAAATATACAAAAATATTTGGAAGAGTTACTGCCCCTGTTTCTACTGGTTTGTCTGATGATGATAAACACGTGTGAAGTGTGAGAGACATCCAATGAATAAAACTGGTGATTATAGTAATGTTAAACAAAAGTTTAACATTTTTGCTAAGTCCTAAAAGGGCCATAAATATGCAAAAATATTTTGGAAGAGTTACTTTTCCTGTTTTTACTTGTTGGTCTGATGATGATAAAACATGTGTGAAGTTAGAGGGACATCCATTAAGTAATATTGGAGATAATGGCAGTTTTAAACAAAAGTTTAACTTTTTTTTTCTAATTCAAAAAAGGGCCATAAATATGCATAAATAATTGGAAGAGTTACTGTTCCTGTTTCTACTGGTTGGTCTGATTATGATAAACTAATGTGTAAAGTTTGAGGGACATCCGATATTAAGTAAACATGGAGAAAATGGCAATGTTAAACAAAACCTCAACATTTATTGGGACACGGATGCTGCCGCCGATGCCAGGGTGATTCCAATAACTCATCTTATTCTTTGAATAATCGAGCTAAAAAGTTTTATATCAAAAGTATTTATATAATACACACCAAAAGCCCACAATGAAAATATAGAGCAGGTCAAAGTAACATTTTTGCTGATCATTAAGTATGGTTAGGAAGATGCTTAAATGTAAGACAGATCTTGCAAAAAACTATAAAATGCTTATCTAGGGTTTAAATGATACCAGAATTGCCCAAGGGGATTAAATGCTTATTTACTTCTTAAGTAACTTGGATAATGGAAATCAGATATAGACAAGCAAATATTATCTCACCCCTAAAATGAAATAACAGATGCAGACAATGGGTTACCTTGAAGGTTTTAAAAAGATTACAACAGTAACAAAAGATTACATGGGTTCTTCAGTTAAAACTTTATTTAATAACTATTTAAGAATGTGTTTAAGTGTTGGTGTATTATAGTGAAAATGGGTAACTAGAAGTTATGGTATAAAGTATCATGAGGTACCATTTCAAGAAACTTGAATATACAATCACTAACAATTAACAAACAGTAAGAGATCATTTTCTTTGAAATAAGATTAGAATGAGATAAACTCTCAAAACAATTCAGCTGAATTTTCTTTTATTTCAAACATAACCAAATAACTTTGTAAACAAAAAATTATGTCAAGTATACTGATTGACATTAAAAAACATATGGACAAGCCCATATTGGCTCCTGCAAATAAAATTAACCCACTTGATATACATGTATGATAATTCTGAGAAGTATGTTATGAAACATTAAAAAAAAAAAAAATAAAAAAAAAAAAAAAAATCCAGAAATATATCATTTCTCATAATGCTTCCCAGCCCCAAATGGAAATAAGATCAACTGCTGACCAAAAATTAAAATCAACTCACTTGATATATGATAATTCTAAGAAGTAAGTTATGAAACATTAAAAAAAAAAAGAATTGATAACAAAAATATATTCTGTAACAGAAATATATCATTTCACATAATGCTTTCCAGCTCCAAATGGAAATAAGATCAATTGCTGAAGAAAAATTACACCACACTTCCAAAATAAATGAAGTGGTAAGGCCAATAAAAAACAAGAGGGCCAAGATGGCCCTTGCTCGCTCACCTGAGAAAGATGATTGCTTAAGAAATAAAGATGCTAGAGTAAAAAAAATCTTGCATTTTTTGTATTAAAAGGGCATAACTTCTGACCTAAATGACCGATCTCAGTCACAATTGAACTCAATTAAGACATTATTGTCATTAACAATGTCAAAGTTTGAAGATGATTCCTAAAAAAATGAAGATGCTAGAGTGTAATCAAAGTGAAATCTGGCATTTTTTTATATTAAAAGGGGCATAACTCCTGACCTAATCAACAGATATCAGCTTTAATCAAACTCAGTCGAGACATTATGGACATACGCATTGCTATAAAGTTTGAAGATGATTGCTCAAAAGATGAAGATGCTAGAGTGTAAACAAAGTGAAATATGGCATTTTTTGAATATTAAAAGGAGCATTACTCCTGACCTAATTGTTCGTTTTCAGCCATAATCGAAATCAATTGAGACATTATGGTCATAAACATTGTCATAAAGTTTGAAGAAGATTGCTCAAAAGATGAAGATGCTAAAGTGTAAACAAAGTGAAATCTGGCATTTTTTTATATTAAAAGGGGCATAACTCCTGACCTAATTGACGGATATCATCCATAATCAAATTCAATCGAGACATTATGGTCATAAACATTGTCATAAAGTGTGAAGATGATTGCTGAAAAGATGAAGATGCGAGAGTGTAACCAAAGTGAAATCTTGCATTTTTTTATATTAAAAGTGGCTTAACTCCTGACCTTATCAATCTATCTCACCATAACAACTCAATTAGACATTATGGTCATAACATTGCCATAAAATTTAAAGATGATTCTCCAATGAAGATGCTAGAGTGTAAACAAAGTGAAATCTTGCATTTTATATTAAAAGGGGCTTAACTCCTGACCTAATTGACCGATCTCTACCATAAACGAACTCAATTGAGACATTATGATCGTAAACATTGCCATAAAATTTAAAGATGATTACTCCTGACCTAAATGGCCCATCTCAGCCACAATTGAACGCAATTAAGACATTATTGTCATTAACAATGTCATAAAGTTTGAAGATGATTACTAAAAAAATGAAGATGCTAGAGTGTAATCAATGTGAAATCTGGCATTTTTTATATTAAAAGGGGCATAACTCCTGACCTAATTGACGGATATCATCCATAATCAAATTCAATCGAGACATTATGGTCATAAACATTGTCATAAAGTTTGAAGATGATTGCTAAAAAAATGAAGATGCTAGAGTGTAACAAGTGAAATCTGGCATTTTTTATATAAAAGGGGCTAACTTGACCTATACGATCTCACTAATCAATTAATCGAGACATTATGGTCATAACATTGCCATAAAGTTTGAATATGATTGCTCAAAAGATGAAGATGCTAAAGTGTAAACAAAGTGAAATCTGGCATTTTTTTATATTAAAAGGGGCATAACTCCTGACCTAATTGACGGATATCATCCATAATCAAATTCAATCGAGACATTATGGTCATAAACATTGTCATAAAGTGTGAAGATGATTGCTGAAAAGATGAAGATGCTAGAGTGTAAACAAAGTGAAATCTTGCATTTTTTTATATTAAAAGGGGCTTAACTCCTGACCTTATCAATCGACCTCAGCCATAATCAAACTCAATCTAGACATTATGGTCATAAGCATTGTCATAAAGTTTGAAGATGATTGCTCAAAAGATGAAGATGCTAGAGTGTAAACAAAGTGAAATCTTGCATTTTTTTTTATATCAAAAGGGGCATAACTTCTGACCTAATCAACAGATCTCAGCTTTAATCAAACTTAATCGAGACATTATGGTCATAAGCATTGCCATAAAGTTTGAAGATGATTGCTTAAAAGATGAAGATGCTAGAGTGTAAACAAAGTGAAATCTGGCATTTTTTATATTAAAAGGGGCTAACTCCTGACCTTATTGACTGATCTCATCCATAATCAAATTCAATCGAGACATTATGGTCATTAATATTGCCATAAAGTTTGAAGAAGATTGCTCAAAAGATGAAGATGCAAGAGTGTAAACAAAGTGAAATATGGCATTTTTTGAATATTAAAAGGAGCATTACTCCTGACCTTATCAATCGATCTCAGCCATAATCAAACTCAATCTAGACATTTTGGTCATAATCATTGCCATAAAGTTTGAAGATGATTGCTCAAAAGATGAAGATGCTAGAGTGTAAACAAAGTGAAATCTGGCATTTTTTTTAATATCAAAAGGGGCATAACTCCTGACCTAATTGACCAATCTCAGCCATAATCGAACTCTATGGAGACCTTATGGTCATAAACATTGTCTTAAAGTTTGAAGATGATTGCTTAAGTAATAAAGGTGAAAGAGTGTAAATACTAAAAATGTTGACGATGCACAACACACGACGGACACTCACGGGATCACAATAGCTCACCCTGAGCTTTGCTCAGGTGAGCTAAAAAGGGACATCTCTTTTTTTAACTTTCATTTCATGTAAAAAAATAATAAAATAAAATAAAATCCTAATTTGGCCCTCTTTTTTATTTGCTACAGACCAGAAACGGAATTTAAAAACAACAATAACAACAAAGATCTGCATCTGCTTAAACAGCTTACTGTTCTGCACAGCCATGAATTATCAAAATGAATCAAAGTTTGTACAACAATTTGACAATTTCTCTCTTATCACAGCAAAATTTTCCTATCACAGCAAAATTAAAACAATCTGAACAGTAACAAAATTATGTTTTTTTTATCACCCTATATTTATGCAGGTGGGTGACACGCTGTTTACGAGACAGGCCAACTCGAATCGGTTTGCCACAGGTTCTCCATGGACCTACATCCTCTACCTGGGATCCTTTCATCACATCAGACAACTGCTGTGCCGGGGCATCAAGTGTACAGGGGACCCTATGTCTCCACTGGAAACAATGACTCTGCTGTTGGTCACCATCTTCAGCTGCACAAATGTATATGAATTTATCTTTACATCATCATGATTATTGACAGAACACTATTCTTATTTACAATTATCTTTTGCATACATAGATATTTTTCAGCTTAAGAAATTTGTTAGCAACAATTAATAATTCTTCTTTCTGTCAATACCTAAACATAAGTGCAAGTATTCACATCCAATTTATAATGGAAAGATCACTGTATTTTAATCAAGGAGTGCAGACTTGTAACCTTCAAATGTAGACAGGCTATAAAATCAAGACTGTCATAGCCACAACATGTTTTTTGGAGCCCTAGTGAATGTAAACATGGTGTTGTCTTAAACATTTAAACTAATACAATAAACAAGGTTATATCTAAATACTGAGATGATGACAAAATAACTAGAAATGTGTCCAAAGGACACGAATGCCCCCACCTAAGTGCTTTGTCACAAATCTGAAATATGTTTGTTTGTTGTTGCATTTAATGTCCCACTGACAGTATTTCAATCATTTGTCTACTTGAGACAGATATAGTGCTGCCACACTGCAATATCATGCCATAGACATGTGGCATGATATCACACCCAGTCACATTATCCTGACACCGGGCCAACCAGTCCTGGAACCACCCTTATACTAAGCGCCAAGCAAGGGAGCTATACCAGTACCATTTTTTATTGACTCTGGTATGTCATGGCCAGGGATCGAACCAGTGACCTCCCACTCCAGAGGCAGACACTCTAACCACTCAGCCACCGGAAACAGAAATCTAAAATGTGATTCTAGCCAAGAGAAGATGATCGAAGGAAGTAAGTAACAAAAATGTACAAGGGAAAACAATAAAGGGCATACAATGCTTTTAATCAAATTAAAAATATACAATATTAACATTTTTGGCCTGCTAAAGCCAATTAAAATTGGTTGGTTTTGTTCTCGGCCTTTTTAGCTGCAGTAACTACACAATATTTTCTCTAGCACTTTTTCAGTATGCATGCTACATAAATATCAACTTATAAGTCAATCACTGTATTAGTATTCAAGTTATGCTCTGGACTAACTTTCAAACAAAGGACAATAACTCCAAATTACTTGACTGAGAGTTATGGAACTTGGTCAATGCACTTCTCCAGAATGCATGAAGTATCAACTTTGAATTTAATCTAAGTATGAGTATTCATGTTATGCTCCAGACAAACTTTCGGGACGAATGTGCTGACCAACGGATGGAGTGATATATGGATGGACAAAGGCAAATCTATATGCCCCCACCCCACAATAAGTGGTGGAGGTATAAAAATATTTACCTATGAAGTTTCATGTTGATACCTCTTACAGGTTTTGAGTTATGCTGCGGACAAAATTTAAGTTTGAAAAATAACAAAGGGCAATAACTCCTAAATCATACAAAATACAGTTATGGTTTTTGTGCACTGCACTTCTCTTCATCAAGCTCTATGTAGCTATGAAGTTTCATGTTGATACCTCTTATAGGCTTTGAGTTATGCTCCGTACAAACTTTCGGGACGGACAGAAGTATGTACATACGTACGTATGCATGTGTGTACGGACGGACAAAGGCAAATCTATATGCCCCCCCCCCCCACAAGGTTGTTTCATAACAAAAGATCTTCTAGAACTGACTGTTTTAGACATTACATTTATAATGATAATAATATATACTATTATATATCAGAATGATAAGACATCCTTTTATGGAACCAATAGTGACAGGTTGCCTTTTAGTGTCACACAATGAATGTACAAGATGAATTATACCAACCCAAGCCAGTAACCTTCAGTGGCTCATCAGGAGGTTCAGATTTAGATCCAATATCACAGGCAATGCAGCTGTCTGGTGAAAAAAAAAAAGTCATTAAAAAAGGCTTCAAACACTAGGTAAAAATGTAAACCAGTCATAAATAAACAGGATGTAATGTGGTCAAATGTTATTTTTTCTGGCAGGATTTATAATATAATGCCTGTTTATCTAGATACATGGGCACTTGTTTTATTCTTGGTTTTGGGAGAGGGGCTAGCAGGGTAGACATCATGTAACTGCTTGATATATAGAGAACATATTCTTATTTTAACCAAAGCAAGAATATAAGTCATGGTGGCAGAGGTGAACTGAATTATTGTGTTATAATTCATTTGTGATATTTATTCTGGATTAGCCATGGCCTCATTTAATTTCAAGCATCCAGAGGAAATTAAATTTAGCAAGCCTGAAACTTAGGAAAATTGTATTCAGAGGTTTTAACGCTTCAGAACTATGTGATGAAGAGGAGGAATTACAAATTAACACATGGAGAATGAAGCAGGTGATATTCTTGCATCACTGTCTTCACCAGAACTGGAAAAAATTTACTGAAAGTTTAATGGATACTTTATTCCAAAAAGAAATGTAATTTTGGGAGAACTGAATTCAACAAATACAATTGGCAGGCACTGGGACTAAATGTCTCCTATTTCTATGGAGTATCTCCAGATCTGTCTTTATATTGTAGGATAACATGGTGTGTTATTCTCTGAAATGATAACACCCGACTTTCTCTGATCTTTGACCCACACATTAGAATTATCCCTGATATTTCATTGTGTAAAATTTAAAAACACTTACCTATGTACCAAATTTCCAAAGCTCTCAATGATAATATAAAGCATTATTTCAAAGATGATTTATGTTGCTTTTGAGCCAATATGAACTGTAGGAACAGTATCAAGAAATTATGACTGTGGGTTATAACTCCAGACCAAACAGTCCTGATAGATGATGACACTGTCTTAAGTGTCAACAAATTTCATAAATAAAAGGCCATAACTCCTCAAGTTCTTAACTAGTTCTAAGTCAGTCAAAATAGAAATAGGCTAGTTATAGACACTGAGACTGAATCAAAGCTTGCTTGCTTGGGTCAAATGTCCCACTGACAGTATTTAAGCCATTTCATTAATTTGGAAACTTTATCTCCAAGAGACAGAAAGAGAGATGCCTCACCATGAAATCATAAGTAGTTGCAGACACATGGCATTAATACCACACCTAGTCACAATCTCCAGACACTGATCCAACAGGTCCTGGAACTACATAGTACCCTTACATGCTGAGCATCGGGGCTGGGAGGTATACCAGTACCATTTTAAATAATTTTGATATGTCACAGCTGACCATGAGGGCCGGTGAATCAAAAAGTGCTTAACAATTTTTTTTATTTTTTTTTAAATTAAATGCTTAAATTTGTCTCTTCATTACTTAGGTTTCAGTTTTAGAAATTAGTGTTTGTAGCCATAAACACTGTCCCAAAGTCTAATCCAGATGTGTTTGGATAAATCAAGGTCATGTCATTCCTAAACTACTTCTGTAATCTTCTGTAATATCAGCAATAATAAAATTTGCTTTCAAGAGAGATTATGGCTGTTTAAATAATCTCAAAATTTGATTTAAATTACCAAAGAAATAAAAATGCTAGAGGGCAAACAAACTAACTGTGGACAACATATAGATGATGAACCTCAACCAAACCTAAAAGTGGTGCCATAGTTTGTGGTTTCCTGGGCATTGACTGATGCACAATAAAAGCAGAAAACAACTCATGTGTAAGAATCACTTCAATGCATTAAATGCAAAAACAATCTGTCAAACATCAAATCCATTTCTATTGTATAACATGTAATGTGGGATAATCTTGTCTGAAAAAAAAATATATGAGAAATAAACATTTTATTGCCCAAAATGAGTTACAAGAACTTATTCATGTCCACTGAGAAATTTTGTTTAGACTGTTTTACATTTTCTCAACGTTTTTTTTTTTTTTTTATCTAATTTAACATATTTAAAAGAAATGCTGAGCAATGAACAGAAACTATGTCAAACAAGGCGAAACCAGGTTTTCAAGTGTCGCCCCAGGCAAGCAAAACTATTTTTACTAACAGAGACCTTGATCCTGACCCTGTTGACCTGAAAATCAATCCTAATCTTCCTCTTACCCATATGGTACCTATCTACTAAATCTGATAAATTATCATACCTCACTCCAAAAAGAAGTTATGGTACCTATCTACTAAATCTGATAAATTATCATACCTCACTCCAAAAAGAAGTTATTTGATGGAAACAAAAAATCTGTTTTTAGTATCAGTGACCTTGACCCTATAATCCTGAAAATCAATCTCAATTTTCCTCTTTTCATAAAGTATCTACCTATCAAGTATGAAAACTGTATCTCTATTCTAACAGGAGATATTCCACAACAACAAAATGTTTAATGCCTTCTGCCCACCTGCCCAACTACGTATCCCACTTTTATAAGACTTTACTTGAAAACCTGGTTCAAAAAAATCCTTTTGGGGGCATGAAAATAGAAAGAAAATCTCTGAAAAATCTTTCTCCAGGATACTCACTTTGCACTAAATCAAAGTTCTCTCTAAAAATCTCTTGACAATGTATATACCTGTGACAACTAAGAAAGAATGTATACATATAAATAATTACCTTGGTCCCTTTCATAAAGTGTGACTCTATCTTCTATGGGGTTTTCAAGTTCTGTGGCATCAGCATCCCCAGGTACTAACTGGTCAATGGCATCATCTATGTAGGCATTAAGTTGATCTGTTGGAGGGAAATTAGATAATAGAAAAACTGAAATGAATTTGTAGTTATGTATAAGTATTTTAAGCAGATTAAATGAATATTCCATTTTCCTTTAAATTCTAAAAGTATTAACTAATAAATTATATCATATACATAAGTGGCAACATCATTTATAATGATATATCTAAATTCATTTTTACATTTCAACTGAAAACAAGCATGATTTTTTCAAATAAACTGGAAAAAAAAATCAACATGATAACTTTCGTTGATTTTATGATTTATAATATTATAAACTTATTTCTTGAGTTCTTAATAAAAAGAATACCTATAGTTATATCAAAATAAAAAAATAATGAAAAATTAGTTTTTTCTTATTATGATGAGTCAATTCCTTACCTATCTCATTTTGCTCTATTTCTTTGATTGGTGATGACATCAGCTCATCAACTTTTTCACTTTCTGCTTTTAAGACTTTTACTTCAGTCACATAACTAACTGATTCATCTGCTATATTCTCTTTTGCAACTTCATAAATTTTTTGTTGCTACAACAGAAATCAATGTATGGAATGCTGCTTAAAGACTCTTGGCTATCAGAATGATTGTCACTGACTGTCACTTCAAAACCAGTACTTCCATTTTGAGAATTTTGCGGAGACAAGTTTTGTGAAAGAATTTCAGAAATAAAACATTGCTTTACCACTGGACTCATCATATTATTTGACTCACTGTGACTATCATTTTCCTCATTGTTTTTCTACATTCAGATTTTTTCTCAATGTCACTCTGAGGTAGTGGTTCTTGACAAGCCTCTGCACACTTTTCTTTTGACAAGATATGTCCATTATCAGCATCTTCATTCAAAATGTCATGTTTTTCAATAGTTTCTTCCATATCCTCATATCTCTCAGTTTTTAATCTTTTGCAAGTACCAAACTCTCCGTCAAACAGAACAAGTTCATCTCTTGATGACAGTGACTGAGCAGACAGATCTTTCAGCTTTCTGGGTGAATATATTTGTAGTTTCCTTTTTTGGTTAGAATAGGTGCTAGTATAAAGGTCTGGTTTGTGTGTACATTCAAGTTGTGCCAGACTGACTAATGCATTTCCATCTAAACTGTCTGTGGCGTTTTGACTGCATTGTTTGGGAGAGCCTGGACAGTTAGGAACTTCTGATTCTTCATCAGTTACAAAACTCCTAACCACAACTAATTTCACTGGATTTTCAGAAACTGCATTATCTACATTATCTGTTTCAGTGGTATGATCCTCACTTTCAAACAAGTCAACATCTTGTTTCATTAACTGATAATTTTGCAAAAGTCTTTCCCTAACTACCGGTAACAATGAATTAGTATTTGTGTTTGTACTGTAATTTCTTGAAGCTTCTTTCCATATTATGTTTTCAAAGCCTTCAGAATTTTCTGTTCTATCCTTCCTGCAGTCATCTGCAAACTCTTCTGATTCTGAATTACAGTTCTCTTCAAACTTGTCCTCAAGTTTGACCAACCTATCCTCCATAGCATTTCTTTCTGTAAATGAACTATTCTGGCCACCAATCAAAATGTTGCTTGAATTTTCTTCGTCCTCACAACTTATAATATTATGGTCCAAGTTGTTTGTTTCATTGCCAATTTCTATTTTAATTTCTTCCCTCTTTTCTTCAGTATGTAGCAATGGGATTTTAGAAAAGTTTTCAGTTACTAATGAGTCATTTGAGTTTAAGGAGTCACTTACATCCAAGGAACTATTTGAATCAGAGGAAATACTCAAAGTATCTGAGGAGAAATCTGATGTATCTGGATCATACTCCTTGTATATTGCAAGAGGTGAACAAAAAGAAACTTTTTCTTGTTTAAGCACATGGTCTTTTAACACTGGGCTAAGCTCTACAGTTTTTAAAAACATAGTCTTTTCACTTACATGTCTGCTGTCATAATCATTTTCATTCCAAACACTTTGAAATATTGTTTCTGTAAAGTTGCCTGAGGATTGTTTGTCAGTAACATCATCAAGCCCTATTAAATTTTGCTCCTTATTCACAACAGATTTACAAAGAGTTTTCAAAGATTTCACATACATTTTCTTCGTTTCCCTTATATCATTATCTTCAACTGCTGCCATATTCTTGTGAGCTTCGAATTCAGCATTCAAAATACCTTCTGTCTCAATGACATCTGTTTCTTTCAGAATTATACTGTCTATAATGGTCCAAAGTAATTTCTGAACCAAGACATGAGTATCACTTTCAAATGAATCATGCATTTCTTTAGCATTTTGTTCCATTTTCTTTATTATTATAGTCCTCAAAAGCTGAAGAAAAAAATATATATATACGATATATGTTATATATGCCAACTGCTGATACACATATAGAAACACTTTTTATATTAAGCCATGAATATGTTATAAACTACCTGGTTTTTTATTTTACCTGGTTTAACCTTCAGCAGCAAACAGATTCAAATTTCAGTTACAAACAAGTCAAAATCTTCTATAGAGAATAAAGTAAATAAGAAAAATAACCAATCATATGCAGGCCTCATCAACACCACTTGAGCATTTACAGTAAAGGATCATACGGTTATCATAAGAACAAAACAAATTTAGTTCTGTGCATTGGTTGCAGAGGAGCATCAATTTTATATAGTTTGTTGCAGAGTAAATCTACATAATATCTGATAAAAAATAAAGTGGCTAAGCTTTAAGACAATTATTCTGTAAAGTCCTATCTGTATGTTTTCAAGTTAAAAGAGGGTCTATTTGCAACTTTGCAGAATAATGTGAAGACCTTGGAGTGAGACCCAAACAATTTTAAACAGGGGTCAAAAATTCCACCTGTCCGCTCATAATTACAAGTGAAAAGTTGACAGGACGAGTAAATTTCACAATCCTGTCATCCTGCAGGACGATTTTTTAGGGCAATTGGGCATCACTTTCTACCTCATAGCAGCTTGTCCGTGGCAGAATATTTGTTCAAGTTATCTCCAAGATCAGGATGAAAATGAAATTGGTTTGATCAATGTTTCCTCCGATGAATCTTAGGGCAACTGTTAATTGATCTTTTTACAATAAAGCACCTAGAAAGTCATGTTTTTTTTTTTTTCAATTGGGAAAATAACCATGGCGATTTGATTTTAAAACTACATACATACCAGATTCTATACTCATTCAGAATATTTTAAAGAGCATGACAGTTTCAATCAGATAGTTTATCATTCGTATGATAAACAGTCGATAAAACATTGTGGAAAAACATTCAACAATATTGCAAGGTCGCGTTTCTGCCTTTAAACTGCATACTCAAAAATATCAATTTTACGCCTCGTCCACAATCCAATTTATAGTCATGTAAACAAATCAAAAGCCACTGTTCACCCGAGTTCCATCAGCCAAATTAAAACAATGCAGGACACTTTATTTTACCTGGTTGATACCTTCAACCTGGTGCAAATTCAGATACCAAGAATTCTGAAGTTTATATATAGATTATAAAATTATCTAGGATGACTAGATATATATAAGAGGAAAATAATTTTGAATTAATCTATATATAGAGCACAGGTTTATTAGGAAACAAGCTGACTCTGTTGTGGTCTCATTTTTCAAGGCATCAACTTTATTTTATAAAATGTGGTAGAAGGCTATGATGTAACCATTTGTGCCAATTGAGATCAAATTCTGACAGTT
The DNA here is from genome assembly GCA_021229015.1 of Solen grandis. Classification (NCBI taxonomy): domain Eukaryota; kingdom Metazoa; phylum Mollusca; class Bivalvia; order Adapedonta; family Solenidae; genus Solen; species Solen grandis. Next base: position 6,780,498 of record CM037789.1, read on the forward strand.
GGTCTCACAGAAAAAGAGGAAACCAAACTATTTCTAAAACAGATTTATATTAAACGATATATAAGCAAATCATGCATACTAAATATTAATTCAATACATGAAGTCTTTCAAAAGTTGTTGGGCAGAAACAGTCAATTCACATAAAATGTGTTTATATGACATAAACTCTCAAAGTTTATGTCATATTAACAAATATGTAAATATACTCAAAGGAAAAAGAAACACAGGGTAAACTTTTGTCTCATTTTAATTAGGAAGTATTCGACGGTATAACAGTTTTTTCAAACAAAATAAATTCTTTAGAATGAGATGAGGTCTATTATTTGTGGTTTATTGCAAGGTTAATTAGGAGGTAAAAAATTGAGTCTGGATACTACAAATTCTAGTTACCCTTGTTTCTTTTTCCTTTTAGTATATATATCTATATGGTCAACTTTGGTTTTGGTTATAATCCATAAGTTTGTTATAAAGTTAAGTGCCCTTTATGATAAGGGGCACTTAATTTTATAACAAACTGAGGGCATCTAACTTTATAACTGATGGATTATAACCAAAATTGAAATTGACTATATATTTACATATACCAGTACTATAGTCCTAAAATATGCTGTCCCTTTGTGATATTTTTTTTCTAACAAGAAGAACAATAAAATGAATATGTACTGATTCGTAAACATATTATTTACAGTAAATATCTTTAAAGTTTCAAATGAAATCTTTCGTGTTTTGCTGTGTTTTATATTTACATTCCAAGCATTTCTCCAGTTCCGAAGCAGCTTTACCGTTCCAGTGGATATTGTAATTTTAGCTCTTCTTGGTAAGAGCGGTACATGGTACCATAGGAAAAAAATTTCACATGCCAGTGTCAACATAAATCAAGTTTTACACTTAAATAATTCTTAATTTTTCCAACAAGTTTCATTATCATATTGAAAACAGTACTATGAAAGGCCATTACCATCCCAAGATATAACCTCCTATGCAAATTTCATTAATGGTAGACCTTGAATAATTTTATGTCTATGATGAAAATGCAGCCTTAGAATGGATTCCATCCCTATAAACTTTCCCACCTGAAATGGTTTATGCCCAACTGTCCCACTTTTTGATATTTTGTTTCCCAACTGTCCCACTCAAGATTTTTAGCACCTTGCTGGGTGTGTTTTGATAAGGGATTATAATCTATTTCAAACTACAACACATTAAAATGAATTGAAGTTGTATTATCTGATTTTGTTTCTGATTTTTTTTTTGATTTTGTATTTTAAGAGGTAAAATTTCATGTTTTAGTTATATTGTATTATTTCTTTCTAAAATGTGTTTATTAAGGTCCATTAATTAGGGTTACTAAATTAATTGTAATTTATAGTGTAAACATGCATTCCTTTGATCTCTGGCTTTAAAGCTTATGTGAATTGATAAAGATAAAAAATAATTTGAACTTATTAAGATAATTATCACCTCTGCTACTTTTTTCTTTAAATTGTGTTAAAGGATTTACTGCAGACTTTTTCAACATCTTCAACAGAAATGCAGGGAAATAGGAATGGAACTGGGACCAGACACACTCCTGATAGACTTTGAGGCAGCAACCAAGCAGGCAGCTCGCAGAGTGTTTCCAAATGTGAATGTGAAAGGGTGTTTTTTTCATTACACACAGTGTGTTTGGCGGAAGATACAGAAGCTTGGCTTAGTTGGACTGTATTCTGAGAATGAGGACTTTAAGAAACTAGGAAGAAGAGCTGCAGTTCTGCCTCTAGTCCCCATACAACATGTTGAAGATGTGTGGTTTGTCGCACTGACGGATGCTGAAAATGCAGAGATTCCAGTGGATGTTTCAAGGTTCACAGACTATGTCACTGAACATTGGGTTGAGGGAGACAAGGACAACTGGAACCATTTCGAGACAGAAGGACCAAGAACAACAAACAACTTGGAAGGCTGGCACAACAAACTAAAGAAAAGTATGAGACAGTCACATCCGAACATTTACAAGTTCTTGGAAACAATACAAAGGATTGCCAATGCTATCAAAATTCTTCAGCACAGTGCCGGAGGAGTGAGAGAAAAGAAGAGGAGGAAATACCGACAACTTGAACAGAGACTGTCTGCCCTGAAACACAAGTACATGGCTGAAGAAATCACTGTGATGGAGTATGCCGATTGTGCATCGCATTTGATTCGGTTTGACGAGTAACTCTGTATAGAACAGATCAGTAGGGTGGAATGTCACAGTTGTTTAAATGAAATGCTTGTTTTCAAATTAAAACAAAATACAATAAATTGTACCACATCCGAATATAGCCCTGTCTTTATTTGATTTGTTCATGACACATGAAATAAAAATAATAAATATATGAAAACATAAAGAGTTTGTTTTCTTCATTTCAGAGAGAGAATAAAACATAATAAGTATTATAAATACTTATTATAAATAATTTTGCTAATAGCATATAACTTATTATAAATACTAATGCAATATATTACTAACCATAAATACTATTGCAAATTGCTCTTAATAATATAAGACAATAAGACAAATAATTGCACTGAAATATTCCATCCATTTAGGTAAAGACTATAGTCACTCATCCATGACAGTCTATTGTTATCCAATTAAGCATGATTCCCAACTGTCCCACCTTGATTTTTACTGTTTTATATAAAAGTGGGACAGTTGGGAAGACACCCCTGAAATGAGACAACTAGAAACCGATCCAAACTGTTTTCAAAACATTTTCATAAATGAATTGTTCACCATATGATACCTCATAGGCAAACTCATTTCACAAGTCCTCCAGTACTGGCTAAATGCACCACTACAATAAAGTTTCAATTTCCATTTAAGAGCTTGGCTTATTGAAATGAAATTCTGGACATACATATACCGGTAGTTTAGACACTAAGTACATCTGGATCATTAGTCTTTTTCAACCCTACTTTGCCAATCAATAGCAAGTGAAAAAAAAAATTAACAGCCATTTTTTCCTACATAAAAATTGGCAAATATAATCACCCTCTTTGAAGATTATGGATATTTTTTTACCTTGCAAAACATATTTATTGGACATATATCACTGGTGAGTAAGTATATGGGAAGACAAAATGTGAAAGACCTTATTTAAGAGCAGTTCAACTGGAATTCTTCAGAACCAGTGATGCATTAGAACTGGTAAACAACTGCAGGACTAGATATTACCAAATATGAACTAATATATCATCATCATCATCTATAGTGACTGTCTCATGCTAATAAGAGTATATTCATGATTTGACAAAGACTAAGTATGCGTAGCTGAGAGGGGATATGGAAAGCTAAGAAGCATATATATATTTGTACAGACTATCAGAAAGATAAAAGTTAAAAACTGGATCTGGTATCTAAAAGGAATGAATGTCAGCCAGAACAGCCTTAAAACTCTCAATTGTGGGTTGGCAGATGGTATTCTGTAGTATGTGGTTCCAAAGGACAAAGCTAGCTGGAAATAAGCTGTATTGGTAGGTGGATTTAATGCAAGGTATTTGAATAAGCTGTTGATTATGGGGGTCTACTGGATCTGGAATGTAATAGTGGGGATCTGGGATGACATCAACAAGGTTGTGATTGAATCATGGTGGCCTTGGCAATGTCACTCCCGTGTTGTAGAGTGTCTTCATTTTAGTTCACAAAGCATGGCTAACTGAGCTAACAATGCGCCATCAGTGATGCAGTTTTAAGAACTTGTTGAAACTTTCATTTTTATTTGCAGAAAATTGAATACTAAAAAATAGCATGCTTAGAATAACAGACTACTGTAATCACCTATGTATAATGCACACTCCAATTTTTGTTTGCTTATCAGATTGTAGGCCTCCTTTACAAGCCTTCTCATTAAACAGTAACTCATTATTATACATAGTAATAAGTATATAAACTAAGCATGTCCCCTCAAAAAGTTCAAATGACCCATAAATTCTAACCTTAGATGACATATGACCCCAAAATAAACAAAAAATGTTTGTGAAACATATATGCCCCCCTCATATGCCATAATATGTATATAGCTATATTACATGCAAGGAGTTATCACTTGGGCAAGACATTTATATAATGAAAATATATCAACATGTGACATTGTGAACTTGACCTTTGGATGTTGACACCCAAATCAATAGAGGTCATCTACTCATTATAAGGAACAACCACATATAGTCTGAAATAGGACTAAAATTTTATTTGGACAAGGTCAAAAAAGGTATTGACACCAAAATTATTAGGGGTCATCTACTAATCATAAGCAACAACCACATGAAGTTTGAGACTTAAAGGTCAAATAGAACTTAAGTTATCACTCGGACAAGGTCTGGTATTATACATACACAACATGTGACCTTGACCTTTGAGGTAATGACACCAAAATTGAAAGGGGTCATCTACTAATCATGAGCAACAACCACAAGAAGTTTGAGACTTAAAGGTCAAATAGAACTTAAGTTATCACTTGGACATGGTCTGGTCTACCGACAGACCGACATGAGCAAAGCAATATACCCCCTCTTCTTCGAAGGGGGGGCATAAAAAGTCAATATTAAACCCAGTGCTAGCTACTCGACATTGGATCATTTCCAACTGACTAATGTAAGTAACAGAAAATGGGGACCACACGGTGGAAGCATATTCTACAATTGAATATAAATAAGTTTTTTTAGGCTGTTGCTTTTGCACTTGGTGAACTAGGTTGTATGTTTCTGCAAATGAAATTCATGGTGAAGATTACCTTTTTTGTGATATTAGTTGAGTCTTCCAAGAGAGATCAAGTGTAATGGTGACGCCAAGATATTTGGCTTGGTTAGAACATTTAAGTTGAGTGTCATGGATGGTGTAAGTGGTGTTGATAGATTCTGTTTATTACATATATGAATGATTTCACATTTATCATGATTAAATGACATGAGTCACACACACTCCCTGAGTCCTGCATGCAATCAATATCATGTTGGAACTATCTGGTGTCTTCTTGGTTCCTGATATGTCTGTACATCAGCAGGAAGGGAGGTTAATGTATTCATGACAGAAGGAGAAGTGGGACAAGGACATTAATTACCCTGTGGGGCACCAGATGTGACTAAGGAGATCTCTGAATTAGCACCACCAAGGACCACCTGCTGAGTTCAACATAAAAATAAATGGTCTATCCAGGAGTGGGTGGTGCCCCGGATTCCAAAACAGTCAAGCTTTTGAAGAAGGCAGTGATGGCCGACTTAATCAAAAGCCTTACAGAAGTCTTAAAGAATATAGCATAAATCTGCTGATTTTTGTTGATGCCCTTGGCAAGATCATTGACATTAAGAATAAGCTGAGAGTTGCAGAAAAGCCTTTTAAGAAAGCCATGCTGGAAGGACAGTAAGAATGTGAAATGTATCAAAGTGTGACATGATGTGACTGAAGATGTGTTCTAAAAGTTTGCATGCTACAGAAGTTAAAGAAAGTGGGTGGTAATTAGAAGGACTGGAGTGGTTTTCCTTCTTGAAGACAGGGGAAACTATAGCAGTTTTCCAGTTAGAACATGGTGAGTTCTTGAGTTAAGTTCAGCATCAGTAAGGTAAAGGAATCTAAATAATTATTTTGTCAGTACCAGTAGCTTTATGCTGTTTAAGAGCCTGTAGGAGATTTAGTACCCCCTTGTTCTGTGACTAAGATGGGTCTAGCTGAGGGATTTGAACTAAATGGCAGAATTGACTGGGCAGACTAACATCTTCGTTAACTGCTTATTTAGAATATCAGCTTTCTGCTTAGCTGCCATGTCATTTTTTTTTTCTTGAATTGTTAGTTTGTATCATTGGGAGGGGGGAGGGGTGTCCCACGCCGGTAGCCTGTGTTGCAGACGACAATCGGGCGACAATCTAACAGTTCAGCTGACTGGTGTCCGTTTTCATTTTCTTCCCACATACATATAGTGCATTATATATCTCTATATTAATGCAGAGGTTCCCTAATTAATTCACAAGAAATTACAAAATACCCAACACACCTTCCCATCAAGAAGACAATTGTCACGGTATTCATCACGAACCGTGTATCCCACCTTACAATCGAGTCCGCTTCCCTTTAACCGCACTGTTTTGATCTCGCAGCATGCGAGAAATTGCGTTAACATATAATTTTTCCACAGTTATGGTCACACGATTCCTGTTCATGGATCGTTAACATTTATTATTAAATTCATGGTATTTCCAGCGACTAAACTCGATAAATAATCATACGGAAAAGAATAATCTAGATGCATGTTGACCTACTTTCCGTATTTGGTGTTGACTGCCTTAAACGAAATTCAGTTGACCCGGAAGTAAGGACATACACAGGGTGAAGAAACGAACTGCTTTTTGAGTTTTGGGATTATTTAAAACATTTTCGTAAAGTAAGTATTTTTGTACGCAGATATTAATCCCTTTCAATACGTGAGTGCAAACTCAGTAAATTTTACGCATCAACTCACCATCAAATCGGTTACACACACTCTCACATATTGGCACCGTCTATGTCCTATGAATCAGACGATAAGACATGACAGTGCTTATAGAAATTATTTTGAGGTATGTGCATTGGTTTCTTGAGTTTTGAGAGTGATTTTATTTTGTTTTGAGATTTGAATGCAATTTTTTAACTCATCTTATATGGACTTGAATGTTCTTTTAAACAGTATGTATAATGTGTCCTGTCAGTCTGTATTAATAATTAAACATACGAGATATGGAAGTATATCTAACATTAATAAAAGCACTGAAGCACTAAAAGTGACAGAGGCTTGCATTGATCAGACTGGTGTGGAAAACCCTTTCTGGAAATTTGACATCATAAAAAACAATACAGAGCGGTTGCATGTTACTGAACCATGCTTGTATAAAAAAGTATTACAGAACACATTTTTATTTCCATCATAACAGTTTTTCAAAATTCCTAGAATAATGCCATGACAGCATAAAGATGACGCCATTTCCTTTCCTGACATCAGTTGACCTTTAACAAAGCAGACATTAGAGTCACATTTTCAATACCAATATTACAACGCATGTCAAAGTAAGTTCCCTTTAGAAGCAAATAATTTCTTAACCCCCTTCCAACATGGTTTTTCAAGCAAAATATAGCTGTGAAACACAACTTTTATCTTTTACCCAAGAAATTCTTTACTCACTTGAAGCTGGTTATTGTTATATATGGATTTTTCCAAAGCTTTTGATAAAGTTGATCATAATCTTTTACTGTACAAACTTTTGAAACTTGGTATTGATAAATCAATTATCTGTTGGATACAGTCATTTCTTAGAAATAGAACACAGTCTGTTGTTGTTGAAGGTTGTCACTCTGATAGTTTACCTGTCCTGTTGTGTGACAAGTTTATTTTCTATCCTATCTATATATATGCACAAACTCCCCTTTCGGGTATTACTGGCAGGTAATATTCTTAAATGAATTTTTATTTTTTTTATTTTCTACATTATATAGGGGGTGAGTTGCTTGCAAATTGTGTTTGATACATGTTAACTAAAATTCATCTTAATACTACACATATTTAGTTTTAAACATTAACAAACACTAACTAACTTAAAGATATGACAAGCTGTTTTCACTGGGGGCAAGTAGATGTTCAAAGTAACTTGCCCCCTGGGCAAATGAAAGTCAAATCCTTAAGGAAACCCCTGTTCATGCCTATTTCTCTGTTATATTTAATAATCTGCCGGATTCCATCAAAAGTAAAGTTAGTCTTTCTGCAGATGACACAGTTGTATATATTTAGCTATTAATTCACTGACTCAGAAAAACTTCAGGATGATCTTAATAGGTTACAAATTTGGGAACAAAAATGGTCAATGGAATTTAATCCTGATAAATGTAAAGTGTTTAGAATCACTAAAAAAAAAGAATCCAGTCAATGTTCCTTATAAACTTATAACACTAAGCTTGAAAATACAAATAATTAATTCAAACTACCTTGGAGTCACCATCAGTAATGATTTCAGTTGGAAAAACATATAGAAAATGTCTCTACTAAGGCTAGCAACACTTTGAAATTCATTTAAAGAAATATTAAATGTAATAATAGAGCTATAAAAGAAACTGAATACAACACTTAAGTCCCGTCCGCCCTCAACTTGAGTATTGCAGTACTATTTGGCACCCATTGCTTGATATTTGTCTGATATTTATTTGGTGAGAGTATGTTTAGGTGTGTAATTATGATAATTTACCATGATGATATTAATTATGTAGATATAGTAAAATATTGGCTTTGGGTAAGGTTATACACATGAGATCAAAGATTCATGTGGGAATTTGAAGCTTATCTGTATCAGTCACATTCAGTGAGTCAGGCCAGAATGCTTAGAGAAATTTAGCAGGGTTTTCCCTCCTCTTCCAGAGATGAGGGTCATTTTGACCCCCTTACTTTCATAAATGGGGGTCATACTAAATTTTTGGGGGTCATCCATTAAAAAACTACCAAATATTGATAAAATTAAGGGATGCGCAAATTCAGCTCATTATGCACTCAAACATGTCATATTTTTGATAAGAATCCATAAATGAAAAAAAAACGAAATAATTTCTCACATGTTTTTACGTTGGTAAGCTTTAGGCCTTATTCATAAAAAAAAACAACAACATATTTTTAGAAATAAAAATAAATCATAGTAGTGCCCTGTTATATTCATGGGTAATGCATTAAATGATTTAGAGTTGCTAAATTGTGTTCGATACATTTAGAATTTGCAGACGGACAGCTTATTTTACTAACTTAAAGACCAGCGGCGAAGCGCTAGGCATCGCTATGTGTCGCTTCATGAACTCTGAATTATCAAGTATTTGTCTGATAATGTTATCATCTACAAAATCTTCCGAAAGTTTACTAAAATTGAATTTGCCTCCTTTGTTTAGGATATCGGCTGTCCGAAACCAAGTTTTCGTTTAAAACAATCTTCGATGCAGAAGCGCTTTTGGTATGTTGAAATAAAATTAAAATGTATGAAACGCAGTCTTAAATCAGACTGGAACTTTGTCGTGATAATCAATCTAAAGAAAAGGGCTTGATAGAATGTAAACCGGTCTTACAAGACTGGTTTTCATTATGTTGGCTGTGTAAGCGATAGGAATCTTAAAAAAAGGCATACCAGTCGACCTAAAAGTGAAAATAGATTTTCAGAAAATCGAGATGTAAACAGACTGAATGTCCGAGCACACTTGCGTCCACTTGGACGCATAAGAATTTATTTTGGGGGTCATTTGGTGAAAAAATGCGACAATGACGCAGGATTTCTGCGTCAAGGAAAACCCTGATTTAGTATACTCTACATTGGAGTTGTCTAGCACTCTGAGTCTCATCTTTTGAGCTGGGTATCCCAGGTTATATATATGCTGCTAATTTGAAAATGATATAGGGGTAGATTTACCTTTGTCCCTTACTCCATCTATGATCAATGACAAAACCTTGTGTTATACTTAATATCTCAATAATTATATGAGCCACCTACAGTTTTGTTTCGAAGTTCAAATCATAGCAGAGTTATGGCACATACCTGACCTAGTGAAATTGCCACACGGTAGGGGCATCTGTGTCCAACTGACATATTTCTAGTCCTCAAATGATAGCTGTCACAGGAGAGGGAAGTTGTAAGTTCGATCTCCAGCTGTGACATACCAGTCATAAAAAATGGTACTGTTATAGATCCCTTGCATGGCGCTTAGCATACAAGGGTAGTTGCAGGACAGGTGGCCCAGTGTCAGGATAATGTGACTGGTTGTGGTATCTTGCATGTCTACAGCGTGATACTGCAGTGTGGCAGCACTATATATATCTCAAGTAGACATCGTCTTCAAATGACTTGAAATATTGTTGGTGGGACATTAAAAACCCAACAAACAAACAAACACATGATAGCATTTGTCCTAAGTGTAAGACATTATGGCATAGTGTGATAATTGACAGAGTTATAATGCCAGTTTGCACATGGTAAGATAGAACCCTGGAATCAAAAACAGATGATGGAAAGAATGTTTAACTTAGAAATCAGAACTCCTTCAAGGAGCTGTATGATCAGGGTCTTCTCCGTTTTCTCATACAATAT
>CM037789.1:6790695-6840695 GCA_021229015.1 Solen grandis
TAGAAATAATTCAGTTTAAAGCCTCATATGACCAATCGCGGGATTACACTCATACATACACTCACTCCAACCAGTACTTAATCAAGGATTTACAGAGGATTGATACCGAAATATTGTTTAAGTCGTAGCTAAATCTTGAGATTTAGAGCGAGATCCGATATGAAAAAAACATTGTTCACTCAGCTTTCCTTAGTACAAAAAGGATTATTTTGATAAATAGATTAATGTGTTTATGACGTTCGATTAAGAACAAGCTAAACCATTTAGATTATTGCCAGTATAAACTATTGCTGATTTGAGATCAAGAAAACAACTTCTCTGTAAATAAGGAGCAGTGAAATGAAAGAAACTAAATGTAAATCTGGTGCCTGATACACAGCACAATTATTGATACGCAGTAAATTATTGATACACAGCACAATTATTGATACGCAGTAAATTATTGATACACAGCACAATTATTGATACGCAACACAATTATTGATACACGGACTAACAAACAAACTTATGTGTATAGAAAAAGGAAACAATGAAATAACTAACACAGACAATGATACGATACCAAGCACACATGGCTGCACAATGAATGATACGCAACACAATTATTGATACACAGCACAATTATTGATACACAGCACAATTATTGATACGCAACACAATTATTGATACACAGCACAATTATTGATACACAGCACAATTATTGATACGCAACACAATTATTGATACACAGCACAATTATTGATACACAGCACAATTATTGATACACAGCACAATTATTGATACACAGCACAATTACTGATACACAGCACAATTATTGATACGCAACACAATTATTGATACACAGCACAATTATTGATACGCAACACAATTATTGATACACTGTTGTTTATATCTAACAATAACAAACTGTTGTGTATTAGAAAAAAAAAGGAAACGAATGAAATAAGCCTAAACAGACAGAAATGAGAACATGTAGAATACCAAGCACTCACATGGCGTGCGACAATAATGAAATGCAGATTAGGTTATATTACTGTATGTTTTTTAACTGGGTATGGTGTCATGACACATTTCTACGCCGTTGTATAGATGTGTGACAGCAACACGCCAGAGTCGTGTAGACAAATTGCTAAAATATTGTTGGTGGTACGTTAAATTCAAGCAAACCTAAAACACCTTTCAGTTCAAGAGGTAACAATTAACACGCCCAGTTTTAAAATGATGTTAATCTGACATTATCAATTAATGAAAGGTAAAGAAGACTATTCATAGTTCTAATATGTTTAAAGCGAAACCTCGTTAGTCATGAGACGATTCCCGGATTTAAAATATTCCCGAATCTCTCTCTCTCTCTCTCTCTCTCTCTCTATGTGTGAGTCATTAACAAGTTACACTTTTAAATGGATCAAAATAAACACATTTAGAAGTTTAAAATTCAAATTGTTTAAATGCATCTGACATGACTTTTAAATGGTTCCCAGCCAGCTTATCAGCTGTTTAGGTTAAGCCTATTCATTTTACGTCGATTGGGAAACAAATTCTTAAAACTTACACTAATTCTTCTCGACAATTGCTTGGTTAGACCAGTATTTTGGGGGCCTCCGTGGCCAAGAGGGTAAAGTCGCTGACTTTAACACTCACTCAGCCCCTCGCCGCATGGGTTCGAATCCCGACAGGGTAATTCGGATTTTCATGTGAGGAAGCCTTCCAGCTGGCTTGCGATAGGTTGGTGGTTCTACGCGGATGCCTCCGTGAATTCGGGGTCTTCCTCCACCTGTAATTAGCTGGACGTCGCTATATGACTGAAATACTGTCGAAGTGACGGTAAACTCAATAGTAGTCAAGTCAAGTCAAGTTAGACTAGCATTTTTCGCCTTGGAAGGTCGTGAAAACCCCCCCCCCCCACAACGGAGTTCGAATCCACAACCTCCGTACTTTTGACATCAGACCACACCAAGTCACATTTTTTTCTAACACCGGTCCACCTCTTATATACTTTCCGGCTGATTAAGCTTTTCAAAGCGCTACCACGGTATAAATCGGCGTATCTGACTGGAGGGAATCAAAGGTCTCATTCGAATATTAATCCGATATAATCTAATCCCGTTAAAAGGTAAACTGACCTATGTATGACAAACAATGCAGTATATCCCTTATTTATTAAGCCATATTTGTAAGTTTCAGTCGTCTGCAAGGCAAACCGGATCGTCAGACTTACATGGGCTTAATCAAGAAGAACGGGCCTAATTGATTTCCATCTGACTTACCCTCTATGCGTACACATTTATTGTGTTGACATTCGGACCTCGCAACCGACCCTTCGATGACAAAGTATCTTCGCGGCGTATTCGTGAATTAGATACACGATCAAATTTATGAACGAGTTTTTATTGTTAAAGTGTTTTAGGCTAACTAAATTGTTATGTTGAGCCTTCTGTGTATAGAAATTCAATCTACAGAGTAGAGGGACTTAAAACAATTGACAACTTGGATCTTCATCAAAGAGAACTGACGGTGCGCCACATGACAGGAGATATTGGCAATAAGTGTGTTTGAATTTCTGTTATTGGCACTTAAGTGTGATTTGTTGAATTCAACGGTTGTTTACTAGTTTTGCACAAAACGCTTTAGCGGAACATTTTAAATATTGTCTATCAGTGCTTGTAAATCAGTTAGCAAAACATTATAATATAGTGTTGTTATTCCAATAACGGAAACAGAGAAAAATAAGTCAAGGAAAACTTCTCGCCCGCACAGGTTTGGACCTTGGACTTTGATTCTTATAACGAATATCATAAATAACTTATCGGACAGTAATTTATGGTTTAGTTGTCATCAACACATCGCGATTTATCGCGATAAAAACTCTATTCTCTATTTTCTTCGTGAAAATCTAAACAGATATTTACTGTACTTCTAACTATGTCGGTGTCTAGCTTTCCTGTGGATGACCGGGAGCAAGAGGAGAATGATTTAGTCAAGTTGTTCCAGAACTCTCGCATACCGAGGGGTTCCGATGCATTTCAGAGTATAATGGACGGTTTATTGACACCGGAACCGGAAGAGCCAGAAGAAGAGACGGACGAGGTTTTCGGAAAATTCACACCACCGGAAGATGACATGGTCATGCAATTGCCGGATACACCGAAAAAGGAAGTGACAATATCCCCTACTGTACGGATTGCGACGCCAAAGACTATGGCGCGTGTGCGGTTTCCGGATCCGGAAGACAGTAAAGACCTAAGCAGACGGCGCTCCGAGCCCCGCCATTTTCCTCGTTTGTTCGTAAAGACGACACCAACAAAACCGATTTTAAAACATGATGACATTGGACTTGTTGGAGGAACACAAGTTAATCAAACGTGATTATCTGTATTTACACATGCACAATATGTCTGTATGTCTAAAGAATACAAATTTTTAATATCTCTGAAGCAAATGATAGCAAGTCTGTGTTCGTTTACTTACAGCGACTTTCTATGATATAAATATTTACGAACTAGCGATTACAACAGTAATTATTCTAGTCGTTTTATGCTAGAACAACAATTTTAACCTTGTTTTCAAATACACTGTTTGTCTAAAATGCATTTTGATTGGTATTTATTGATACTACTTACACTGTCAATCTGATATAGCGATACTGGTTTATGAGAGCGACTTCGTTTCTGACTATGATTGGATACCCGATAACAGGTGTCAGATTTCATATTTTGAATAATAATACATATACAGCATAGCAAAATGTGGTCTGTTCAAATTACATAGACTGTATAGATTTACACAAATAATTCGGTCACTGTATTTGTACGTATGAGCTAAGTAGAACACTACTACCGCTACTACTACTTCTCTCTCTCTCTCTCTCTCTCTCTCTCTCTCTCTCTTATCAATATAATATATTGTGGAAAGTCAGATCGATTTATAACTTCTCATACACTTGACAATTTACTTTAAGCAGGGATTAAAACCTCGTCACGAACCACTGTGATTATATACCCTGTACATTGCCAGTTCTTTGACTTGGACTTTACATTAATTATTGTAACACTAATAATAGTCGTGAAACAGTGTCTAGCCTATGATTTGAACTGCATGATCTTAAATAGTTGCATATAAAACTTTAAAACGCGAACATTTGTGACCGCGAACTTAAAGTGTTTTACAGCCTGTTATTGCATCATATATCTGAGTACATACTATTCGTTACCCACTCAATATTAACATACAGTAATAAATAAACTGTTTTGCCTGAATATGTTAGAAAACTTAGATTACATGCTTTGTACCGATGCCTCAGTTAAAAGCTCAAGACATATCTAGACTGCCAGCGCGGATCCATCAGTAGATCCAAAGGAAGGGGGGGGGGGGTCTAAATCCTGATAATAGAGCTGGTAGAGGGAAACCTAAAGTTTATACCCTAGATTTTGTTAGTAACGGTGGCGAAACGGAAGCTCCTTTGGATGTAGAATAAAATAAGTAAACTCCGGAGACTATTTTTCTAGGTAACCTAGAGCTGTACTGGTTACACATTATTCTAAAATATGATGTACAATTGGTGTCCGTAAACTGGTTCTTTCTCTCTTTTATTGTAATTTCTGACTATTATAGTCATATCTTAGACCTTGCGGTCAAGGATTTCTCATGTGTGGGTCCTGTTTTAGCTGAAGAGACACTGATGGCTCAATGTATTTTTTGTCCGATTTTCTTTTTCTTTTTTAAGGTTTTGTTTTCCTTATGGAAATATGTCCAGTGGTTCGAACCTAGTCATATATATTCAAATGTTTCTGATTTGACATTTTCACGTGACATAAAACGAATAATTTCTAAGTAAATGTATATTTACATGTGAAAGTGAGAGTTTTACGAAACAAATTCTTATATGTTATGTATCAATTTAGAAAATTATGAAGCCCTCTCACATATATGCATGGTTCATTTATCATAACTGTAAACATGTGGGATATTATTTCAAATAACAAATTGTTGTTTCATTTTCTTCTTTTGTTTTGTAATCATGGTTCGACAAATACATTTTTCGCAGCAATATTGTTGTTACTTGCTAGAATATAAGTTAAAATACATCTTATTTTTGTCAATCATTCAGAGTCATCTCTTCGGCAATAAACAGCCGATGCTTCGTGTTATGCAAGGGATAGATGTACCTGAACAAATCGGAAATCCTCGGAGAGGAACGCTAAGCCGTGCATTTTAAGACGGAATTCACCGATGATTTCCGATTACGAATGAAAGAGTTTCTAATGTGCTTTTAGTTTGTTATACCCATTGTGTCATCTCCTTCCCTTATCTAAATTAAATGAATGAATAAAATAATAATGTTTTTGTTGTACATTTGACATATGTCTTATCATTCACACCAAGAATATCATTAAGATTCGGAAACCGGCCTCCATGGCTGTGTGTGGTTAGAGAGTACGCCCCGGAATTGGGAGGTCAAAAGTTTGATCCCCGGCCGCGACACACCAAAGTCGTAAAAAGTGATACTGATATATCTCCCTTTCTTGGTGCTCAGCATATACGGGTAGTTCTAGGAGTGGTTGGCCTGTTGTCAGGATGAATGTTATTTAAATACTGTCGGCGGGACGTTAAACCTAATAAATAAACAAACAAAGAGTCAGAAGTATTATTCCTGACACAGCTTATAAGAAAACGACACACGTTCGTATAAATCTACCGTTATGACTTCTTTTTCACACAATAAACATACAATCGATTTATTTCATGGTATTAAATTGTCATTTTTCAATTATACGATGTGACATTATTTTTTTCATTGTATCCATTTTGACCCGGCTAAGTAAACGTAGTGCTTTTTAATAACATGCTCGTGAAAATAACAACACGTCCTCAACCCTTTCCCTCATAGAGGAAACCATGAAAAGACCTATGCGAACAGCATAAAACCAGATCAGCCTGCGAGTAACTCGCAGGCTGATCAGGTTTTATGCTGTTCGCTGCTCCTCAGTGGTCTGGAAATGAGGACTTTATAATTAAATTTGGTAAGGTTTAACTGTGGTTTTCTGCAGATCAGACTTTATGTGGTACCTACTGAGTGCGTCAAAATGAGTCTATACGAGGGAAAGGGTTAAACGATTTCACTTGACTGTGTTTCGTTTCATATGGTTACTTAAATCACCAACTTATGAGAACTTTATTTTGATATCACCATCACATCACCATCTAATACTTCTTTTTCTTCTTCTTTTTCTGCTTCATTTAATTTGGTCACACAAGACCAAATACACTGCATTTAATTTGGTCGGATAAGTATTGTTGACTTAATAGTAAACTTTACGAACCAAAACAGGTGTTTTGTTATCAAACTTACATGTGTATATATACGTATAGCAACTTCGAAATGAACACCGAAGTCTGTCTCTGTATGTGTGCATATCATTGTTAAACATGGTGTGAGGAATCACTGATTTTCGAAGGGGCTAATTTTCAGGGACATCGTGATTTAATCAATGAATAATAAGGTCATGAAAACCCTCCATTAAGTAGACTTCACGTTTTCTAAAACACGATTCATTTTATTTTCGTTTGTTTATCACGTGATTAAGATTAATACTGTTGAGTATTAGCACGGAATTATTTTTTATTTAGTTCTTAAAAGATTATGTTCATAATCAAATCCTCTTGACATGTATCAACAAATATAGAAGTATCAACAATTGTTTAAGGCGTTGATTTATTTTTAGTTCTGTGATTGGTTAATAACTGCTATTACAGAACAGAACAGAGGCTCCACACTGCAAGCGAGATCGTTGGTACAATCCACGAAAGAGAAAAGAATAAAACACTATATCTCCCCCAGCGATTCACACACACACACACACACACACACACTAAAATGTATATCATTATCCTCATTATTATCATCATCTTTATCAACACCATCTTCTTCTTCTTTCATAATTACATGTATCAATATAATTTATTATTATAATTGTATTATTATTATTATTATTATTATTGTTGTTATTATTATCATTATTATCATTATCATTATTATTATTATCATCATAATAATAACAACAATATAAGTTTACAGACAGTAGTTACACCTAGTTAGACGTAATCTTTTGTCTTAAAATTCGACAGTTTAAAAACAAAATAAGTTTCCGCGAATTCTTGAGCCTGTCGAAACACTTGTCCTTCTAAGTACTCACTGACGTTCAATGACAAGCAGTTAAATCTGAGCCATGTACTGTAAAAGAGTATTTTGATTTTAATAATTTGACCGATTCATGTTGACACAAAACACTGAAGAATTTTGTAGTTTAGTGTAGTAAGAAAGTAAGGAACAACAGTTGGTCCAAACACATTTTGACAGCCATAAGAAGGTAGAAGCACAGCTTTATATGTAATGTGGTTATTATATATTTACAGTTATACATTTACCTTAAATACAGATGTGATTGTAAATTTACAATCACAAATATGTATCTTAGGTTCGATTTCAATTGTAGTTTTTAAGCTGCAAATGTAAATGCAATATTTAAAATATTGGCAGTAACTACTGCATATTCTAAGTTGCAACTAAAATTGTTTAAAATTACAGGCACAGCTTTATCTTAATTAAAGGTCCAGTTAAAATGTTTAATATCAACACAATCACGTGTCACATGTGATCCAAACTGTACACCATAAGAACGCTTCACCATACCATACGCTCCATCTTAGTGGGGATAGACTGGAATATAAACTCAGTAATAACCATCCTTTCAGCAATTAAATACCATGGATAATCTTACTCGTGATACGTAATACCCATCCCTGTTGAACAATATTTGACTTTAAGTTGTTCGTGTACCCATCTTAACCATTCCAAAGACGTGTTATCCTTGATAATGTCCAAGTTGGATGCTTTTTAATGATTCACACTTTTCAACACCGAATACCATGCATTATCTCCCTTCTTTCTCTCTCCCTGTGCACCATGGTCATGCATCTTTATGGTACAGACGATCCTATTTAGAAAATAATAATAGCATTTTGTAACAGTGACCTGGGGTTTTTATTGAATGTACCTGAAAAAAAAAATACATTTCTTTTACGTCGATTGGAAAACAAGTTTTTACAAAATATACCAGAAATTAAACTTAATTGAAAATTAGTCATGTGGAAGACAGAGCCCGACAGACGAACGGAACAGGATGTCCCTAAACCGGGTTGACAAAAGAAAAATCAGCAGATTTGCTGTCGAATCATGATTTAATGTACGAACACGAAAATTGTCTAATCATGCACAAGAGTGGCACTTACAAATTTATTGGCTACATTTATCGATTTAAAATAAGATATTAGGAGGACTGAATTGTTACCGACAGTCGTTTGTCTTCTTTGATTTTTTAACCTGGATTATTACCTAATATCATGATAATTTACAAAGCTACATTGAACATAAAGTTTAAATAGGTTAAAACTTTGGAAGTCTTTATGTTCAAGACAATATTTCGTCATTTGCGAACATGTTTCGTCGTTTATAGATTTTTTGTGACCCGAACGCTAATACAGCTAAGGCTCGATACCAGGTAGATGATGCGTTTATATTTGATGAACCGATTGTACGCGTGGGATACACACCCCTGGTTTCCGTTCACATCATGAGAACGCAATCATCGCTGAGAATAATTTCATTTTAGATATAGATTTATGTTCAGACGTTGTGAAATGAACAAAATACAAACTTTTTAATGGATACCAGGCACCAAAGTTGTCTGACTCTGCATGACCCGGCATGTTAGAAAGAAAGCAAACAACATTATGTTGTCGCTTTATTCCAAAACAATTGCTTATATATGTATATGTAATTTTTTAAAATAGATTATTTGAAGATCATTGTTAGTCTCACCACTGAAAATTTCAAAAATTTCTTTCTAATGGACAGTTTAAATCTTGGACTGTTGTTTCGAATATCACATGTTTTTCTCTGTGGATCGCTGTACTATGTTTTTCTCTGTTGACTGTTGAACAAAAATGATGTTGTTTTCGAAATGACAGATTTTGCATTATAAAACGATTTAGTCGTAGAACACCGACTTTGCGTTGTCCACTGTTGTACAAGAAGATGATATGCTTTGTCTAGTTCACTGCTGTACAAGAAGATGATATGCTTTGTCTAGTTCACTGTTGTACAAGAAGATGATATGCTTTGTCTAGTTCATTGTTGTACAAGAAGATGATATGCTTTGTTTAGTTCTCTGATGAACAGAAAAGCCACGGACTTCTTATTATGAAAACCACTGACAGTTTCACACGAGCATCTCTAGGGTAGCTGGCTGATATTTCTAGTATACACTAGTTTACTCTAAGGTCATTGATTCGTGACTGTAAACAAATATATTCTGCTGGGGGCCTTCGTGGCCGAGAGGGTAAAGTCAGCGACTATAACACTCACTCAGCCCCTCATCATGTGGGTTCGAATCCCGGCAGAGTCATTCGGATTTTCATGTGAGGAAGCCTTCCAGCTGGCTTGCGGCAGGTCCGTGGTTCTACCCGGATGCTTCCATGCATTCGGGGTCTTCCTCCACCTGTAATTAGCTAGACGTCGCTATATGACTGAAATACTGTCGATGCGACGGTAAACCCAAATAATCAAGTCAAATATATTATGCTTAATTTGTATTTTTTCACCAAATGCTAATATATATATATAGAGAGAGAGAGAGAGACACACACAGAGAGAGAGAGAGAGAGAGAGAGAGATCACATGTTTGGTGTCGTGTATCATTAGCTGCAGAATTATACAATTTATTGTGCACAGTTTTACACAGACGTTCTACAGCGTGCTGTTCTACAAGATAATCGACTTGCTGTTGTGCGTATTCTTTTATTCCAAGGTTAACAGATCTGTTACTCTGCACTATTTCATTCGAAGATCAATGACGTACATGCGTTTGCCCAATATTTCATAAAGTTGTCTCATCATCTCCTTCAGCTCGGAAAATGTTGGTCGCTCGCACTTCCTGGTAGGAAAAGTATAAAAGGAAAAGTCATTTTTATTTCTTTTACGTGTATATATTTACTTTTTTGTCTTTTTGAGTTTTATGCGCACTAATTTACAGATAATTTAGCCAGAAGTTATCTAACTTTGTGGTCTGATGCTCCTGAACATGTCAATCCCATATCTGATTTCTGAGATATGAGCATGACAGTATGATATATGTAAATTTCTAACTCCTACAATGAGTGCTAATTGTCGTAAAATACGCACCATAACTTTAAAGTGCCTGCGGCTTTCTGGTTGCTTATATAACTTGGTCAAGATATTAAGCTAATAGGCACTGTGAACAATTGATTAAGATCACTTTACATTTGTCAGAGCTAGAGTACACTGTTAATTTTGCATTTTTTTTTCATCTATTCAAGGGCCATAACTTTGAAGTGTCTGATATTTTATGGCTGGTTATCTAACGTGACTGTGATATTGTTCTCATACACCTTGTAACCAAATTTGATAAGGATCTGCTTACGTTTGCTATATGGTAGAATGCCTTGATAGCGTAGTTGTAACGCGTTTCGCTTCACATCAATGCGTCCCGGGTTGGATTCAAGGTCACGAACGTGAGAGGGTACAATGGTCTCCCGTCTAGACACGTGGGTTTTTCCAGGCTCTCCGATTTCCTCCCATAATAATGATGACCAAGTTTGGTAATGTCGGTTTACGTTTGTTAAATGAACTTAAAATGTTAATTTTGCACCAATCTAAAGGTCGTGACTCTAGAGTGTCTCGGACATTTTGAATCGTTATCAATCCTGGATATATTTTGCCCATTAACATTGTGACCAAGCTTGATAAATATCTGTTCACGTTTCTTAGAGTTAGAAAGCGGACAACCTCAGAGGATGCCGACCGCCCGGCCCTTTATACATCCCAACATTCAACAGGCATATATAAAGGGCAATAATTTACATTAAATATGAACAAGAGTTCTTAAACTTGTTTGTTTTACACCCTTAAGACATTAATGAGGTTATAGCTGGTTACTAAGATTATGTATGATAGTCGAGTTGCATGTAAAATCTTAACAAACAAGAGGATCACGCTGGCCCCGAGTCGCACACCTTACACAAATTGAGTGAAAAATGTTGCATATAGAGTGTTTATAAGGTTTATCTAAGATTTGCCTGGTACTAATTATGACCCCGACATGACCCAGATTCATACTCACCCAAGAATAGATAATGACAAACATTATGACCAAATTCCATTAAGTATTGGCCAAAAATGTGGAATATACAGTGTTCACAAAGGTTTTTCTAAGATCTGTCCAGGTGACCTAATTTATGACCCTAAGACTCAAATTTCAATACTTCTAAAATTAATTGAGACAAATTTTTTACCAATGTTTATGAAGTTTGAGCAAAATAAATTCGGCTTTTATAATATTCACAAGGTTTTGATAAAGATTGCAATTTTGATGCAAATGTTGAAGACTCATGATAGGCACAAAGACTAATCCTAAGCACAAGCGATCAGGTGAGCTCAAAACACCTAACATAAATATAATGCAAATAAACTCAACTTAGGGCATAATTAACGTGACTAAATCTAAAGTTTGTGCATGCTTTCTATGGTAATTGTACCCAAGATTCCAAAGTAAGGACATGTGCTAGATGACTTGTGGAAAGAAATCACTGAACACATTGTCTTAATCAATGATTTACTTATTAAAATATAGTATAAAAATTTAACAGTAACAAGGTGTTAAGAATAAGGAATGTACAATGAAAGAGTATACAATAGCATATAATATATGTTAGGGTAGAACAGCACCTGAAAGAGAGAGAAGTTCTGCTTGCGTCAATATATTAAGAACATATTTTACTTATTAACTTTGTATGGTGATACCATAAAGACAAATGAAGATGCATAGTCATAAATATAAAAACAAACATCAGGTAATGAATCAAATTTAAGCCTGAGACAAAAATATAATTCATCCGATATACAGTGTTAACCTGAAATTCCAAACAGCTTAATCATATTAACTAGGCTATTTGAAATTGTCTAGACAATCAAAACGAGCAATTGCTCAATTGCAAATACAAATACGATTTTCAATCTCAGACTTAAATGCAGCTCTAGATTCAATAGTAGTTAGAGTAAAATAAATTAGCTTAAGATTTAAACCATACTCAAGTAACTAATGACCACATCTTTACAATAAATCAAATTTTTCTGTATTCATCCTGAAAGTATTAAAAAAACTATCAAGAAAGCATTGTTTTATAAGCCTAGTAAATAATGACCAACACTTATAGCAAGATGAAGTCTTTCTGATACAGAAAAAAAACAAAACAATTTTCAATGACAAATTAATCAAAATGACTTGGGTTTATTAAAATTTCAACAAGTTATCTCAATTTACATGAATGCAAGATAACGAAAGGCAAAAAGAAATTTTGCAAATAAGTGACTGTTTCATTGATTATCAAATGTAAGTAAAGAAATATATGTTGTCTTATAAAATCATAAGAAATTTTTCGCAAAAAATCATTAGTAAGGTCAGGGTGTTCGCGCAGATTAAAATACTTTGATGCCATTCTCACAGAGGAGTTTGGAAATAGAGGAAGTGACATTGAAAATTTAAACAAGTGGGCCATGATGGCCCTAAATCGCTCACCTGAGATAAATAGTCTTTAAAGGAAACAATGTGCAATCTGGCTATCTTTGATATAAAAAGGCATGCAACTACTGACTAAAAGTCTAACTCAGGAAAAGTTTAACTTGACTTGAAGGCTATAAACATCATAAAGTTTTGAGTTCAAAAGAAAAGAAGATGCTTGAGTGCAAACAAACTAATTTTGGACGACTGACTGATATGTGGACAATGGACATTCATCAATCCTAAAATGTTATCTAGAGCAAAAGTGGTGAGGTGAGCTTGCAATTTTCAACATTTAAAGGGGCATAACTCCTGACCTTATGTGTTGATTCCAGTCATAATTGAATTTGGCCAAGGTATTATGGTTTTAAACAATGACAAAAAGTTTGAAGGCAATTGCATAAGAAATAAAGATGCTAGAGGGCAAACAAAGTGAAATCTGGCTTTTTTCAATAATATAAGGGGTGTAACTCCTGACCTAATGGTCCGATATCAGCCAAAATCGAACTTGGCTGAGATTTTTTGGTTATAAACATTGTTTTAAAGTTTGAAGATAATTGCTCATAAAATGAAGATGCTAGAGTGCAAACGAACAAATTGTGGACGACGGACGGACGGATGACGGACATTCATCGATCCTAAAAGCTCATCCTGAGCACACGTGCTCAGGTGAGCTAAAAAAAAGGCTTTATTTAGGCACATAGAATAAAATTATGTTAAAAGATTGGTTCTGCATTTTTTTTTTTTTTTTTGGTAGGAATCTATCATAAGTCTCTTTGGAACTGTTCAAAATATCAAAGGCCTAGATTAATACTTTCTTCCTCTAAATAATGTAATACTCGTAGATTTAAAATAAAAATTTAAAACCTGCATGGAATATTTGAATGGCTTTCTTCTTATTAATTAATACTGCAATGTAGCTTTTAAACACTATGACTGTATTTGACTGATTAGATTCTAGTTTCCGTCTCACAAAACAATCAAATTTGAGATACTCCCAATCTCAATTTGATCTTTCATTTCTTGACTGAAGTTGAAATTGTGATACATGTTACCAGCAACATTTTGTTTTTATAAATAAATACCAACTTCAATTTCTAAAAATAAAATCTTAGTCTCTCCCAAATATCTTTGAGAATAACTATCCAAACATATATTTAAATCAATAATTTCAGTGATATGTAGTCCTGAATTCAGCATGGTTTATCTCTTGGTAATTTAACAGAGGAGGCATCAATGACATATACATAAGGACAATTAGTAAGGTGCAATTAAACATATCTAAAATAATTCCAAGGCTCCAAAGAATTATTAAAAGAAAGCTTTCTATGTCCCTGTACAAAAGAATACCATATAAAATAAATGTGTGACCTTGGCAACAACACTGTAAACATATCTTTTCAACAATATTAAATATAAATACATTAATTTATAATTATTGAAAATATCATCCAGCAATCAGTATCATCCAGTATTCATTGATCCTGATCAAACTATATACAGCCTTATAGAAAATGAAGTGTTTTATAAAGTGGGATAAACCATATCTAGATACATTTTCATTATTTAATCAAATATATCATTAAATATGTTACATTATTCCGTTCATAATTGATATTTGAATTCTTTAAATTATTATTCAAATTTATCAAGGTTGCAACTTTTGCTGACGTGATTATGCCTTACCATAGTTTCATAAGCAAACGAATTTTATCTGGAATTCCAGGGCAAACATACATTACTTAAAATACATCAGTAAACAATATGTTCCTGCCAATTGTATCGGGATCTTCTGCCATGACGAACACAACATACAATAAATTAGAGGAAAACATTGACAGGTGTTTGAAATGATCATGTAAACTTTCTAAGCATTTTCTGTTGTTTTATTTAGTCTAACCCTTTCCCTCATATAGACTCATTTTGACGCACTCATAGGTACCACATAAAGCCTAATCTGCAGAAAACCACAGTTAAACCTTACCAAATTTAATTATAAAATCCTCATTTCCAGACCACTGAGGAGCAGCGAACAGCATAAAACCTGATCAGCCTGCGAGTTACTCGCAGGCTGATCTGGTTTTATGTTGTTCGCATAGGTCTGTTCATGGTTTCCTCTATGAGGGAAAGGGTTAAAACTATGTTCTGTATTTCTGGTAAATCATTATTAGTCAATTTACTCAGTCCTCTGCTCCAAGGTTCACAAAAAAAAAAACATCTGCAAGTAACGGAAAATTTCATCTCTTATCTCCATACATCATGAATATTCATGTATAATTTTCAACGTGATGAATATCAGTTTACCAGAAGTGAAATGATATATAAAACAATATGTGTAATATATGAGCTTCAATATTGTATAAGCAAACAAATAAGACCCTTATTAAACAGTTTCTACTCTAGGTGTCTAGGTAGGTCAGAAATATTGAAAAAATAAATAAATAAAGACTGTCTTAAACCATTAGTGTTTGGTCTGTGACTTTTCTTAAGTGCAAAGAATTGTCCAAACTTGTTTCCCAATCAACATAAAAAAGTAATTTTAACCAAAACTAAATGGTCCACTGTAGTCGGCATTCTGACAAACTCTAATTCTTGCAATATTTCAAAATGTCTGCTACTAGTTATTTATAACAAAAATAGCATTAATTCATTATTATATATTCACACACTTACATGAATAGATTGTATAGTTTTGATTTTCCGCCTCAATATAGGTGAGTACAAAAATACAGCAATAAACAGAGAACTACACTATACAAATGGCAAATGCAATATAATAAGTTAGTAAAAGAAAAAGACAAACATGTACAAAATTAATGATAAGAAAGAAAATATTCCCTTTCCCATAATCACTCTAACTAACTGACAGCA
Organism: Solen grandis; assembly: GCA_021229015.1. NCBI lineage: Eukaryota > Metazoa > Mollusca > Bivalvia > Adapedonta > Solenidae > Solen > Solen grandis. Next base: position 6,806,202 of record CM037789.1, read on the forward strand.
TCTTGATGAAACATCTACTATAATTGCACTATTAGTCACTTAAATTGAATTGTAACTGTAAATCGGAACTGTTAAATTTCAATCATATTTATTGTACAATAATTTTGTACTTGAAAAAATTAAGTTATGCTCTGTTCTGTACTTAACAAATCGCAATAAACAATGTAGACCATGTTTAACCCTTTCCCTCATATAGACTCATTTTGACGCACTCAATAGGTACCACTTAAAGCCTGATCTGCAGAAAACCACAGTTAAACCTTACCAAATTTAATTATAAAGTCCTCATTTCCAGACCACTGAGGAGCAGCGAACAGCATAAAACCTGATCAGCCTGCGAGTTACTCGCAGGCTGATCTGGTTTTATGTTGTTCGCATAGGTCTTTTCATGGTTTCCTCTATGAGGGAAACGGTTAGACTGAAGGATGCTTTCAATCTGAAGAAAAGGAGTTTCAATTTTATATAAAATGGCACATCTGAGTGGTAGATGGTCCATTCTATTTTCTTTACAACTATATATGGCAGAAATAGAAATGGCCTTAAATCCATTCACAAGAAAGTTAATATGGACCTCCACACTCCTATTATTAATTAACAAATGTAAGGAATGGCATTTACTGAAGACCTATAATGATCTAAATAAATATCAACAATCCGATCTTCAAGTGACTAGTTGCTCTACGTACATACAGATCAGGTTTTTTTTCATAATCCCTCATTAGAAATCCTTAACGTCTGTCCCAATTCCACGCCTCGGTTATTTCCAAATTCTACAGTAAAATTAAAGTACATGTAATTGAAGAAAAAAAAGTGAAAAACTCAAGTTTTAGATTGCTCTTTATTTGATCAGAGTTTTCATCTACATGAATCTAGATGTACTGTGTATTAACTTGAGTATGGACCTGCTCCTATCAGGGTATCCAATACTTGTATTGTAATACCATGTGACCCATGGCTGACCACCCCTGCATTCAGTTACCACTTAAAGCCCTGAATGTTAGCGTTTGCATCCCTATTGTAATAAAGGTATAAAATACTAGCAGGGAGCCAACCCCTTAAAGTTGCAAACAGTTCCGAGCATTATCCTTAACTAAACGCTAGGCTGGATGACAATAAAGAACACATGAGTTTGTCTGGAATATTGTTTGAGAGCAGCTGAACTTGTCATGCATGTAAAACCAATTCCTTAACAAACGATACTCATCACTATAAACATGCAAATCTGCATTGATTACCTCAGAAGCAGGAACCATGTATATTGTACAACATTACAAATACTATAAATACTATAAATAGATTAATGTACGCGGACAAAAATAATTATGATATGGCCTTAACTATTTCCTATTCAGTCATTAATACGCAGCAAGAACCCCCATAAACAACTAATGGTAGAGTCCAAAATGTGGGAAGGACAAGTCCAATTAAGAAATTGGTTTTGTAGTGGTTAAATATATCAAGGGAACTGACATTGTTCTGGCAAGATTTCAGTGTTTGAAATCAATACAAGTACTGTAAAAGGCATTAAATTTCGTGGGGTGCTAATTTTTGTCGATTTCTGGAGTGTTTTATCCACGAGTATAAATCCCCACGAAAATTTGTCTCTTATATAGACCTCACATTTTCTATAACATAGATCCACGAATAAATGTACCCACGAAATTCCATTAACTACATAATCAACGAAATCAAATGTCAACGAAAATTAATGATTTCACAGTATATAAAAAATGAAAAAGGCTTTAATCATTAAGAAAAAATGCTGAAAGTACAAACTGAAATTCTAGGCAAGGTGCATTTTTTTGTCAACACAGTTACAGGTCTTTTGATTTCGGACATTTAATTGGCATCACTTTCAATGGACCAATTTTTGTGTCACTGACTGTGCAATGTTAGGGGAGGTAAACTCTATAGTCAGCCAATGCTATCTTCCTTGCATCATGGAGTGTATGCTTGCCAGCTGAGACAGTAGCTCTGTAAAGGTAGGACGCCTGTCCTTGCTGAAATTAGACATACAAACTGCCATGAAAGAGAAACTAAAATCAAATCGACTTTTTAGGATTGAGTAAACATGGGAAAACTCCTATCATTTATTTTCTTATAGAAAAAGTTGGGTTATATTTATATGTTATCTATAACATACTTCTTTAAATTATGGCCAAATTGTGTGAGAAAAACTTATAATCAAGTTATAATATATGACTTTTTCTTCTTTTTTTCTAGAAAGATTTGATTTTTAATTGATACATTTTGTCTAAGTATTTTATCAATCTCCGCTAGATTACAATAGAACGTGTCAAAAGTAACCACAACATATAGAATTCTCCAAGACTGAGACTAAGCAAAATGTTATTACTAGGTGAAAACTTATCATGCAACAATTAGCAAATATAAGGTTAAATTGACATCACAATCAGGATATTAGTCATACCATGTGATAGGATTTCAATTAAACCTAAGTTATAATCTTGACAGCTTTGAGGCAGATAAAGGTAAGAAACAATATATGTATGCTCTGGCAACCATGTTAGTAACATATGAAAACAGTTTAACAGGGAATATTTTTGTTAATAACAGTAAGATTATATCTATCTTCCAACAAAAAAGATATTATTAAGGACTCTGTGGCAACGAGAGTATATACCTCCATGTAAACATCCAAACAGAACACTAAACTAACTGCCTCCTAATCATTAATATGTATATCAGCAAAGCAACCACATATGAAGTTCTACATCTATAAAGAAGACAAATCTTAATATTGCTATCTACTATAACGCTTAACCCTTTCCCTCATATAGACTCATTTTGACGCACTCAATAGGTACCACATAAAGCCTGATCTGTCTTAACCCTTTCCCTCATATAGACTCATTTTGACGCCCAAAGCCTGATCTGCAGAAAACCACAGTTAAACCGTACCAAATTTAATTATAAAATCCTCATTTCCAGACCACTGAGGAGCAGCGAACAGCATAAAACCTGATCAGCCTGCGAGTTACTTGCAGGCTGATCTGGTTTTATGCTGTTCGCATAGGTCTTTTCATGGTATCCTCTATGACGGAAAGGGTTAATTAAAACGGTGCTTTGACACATAAAAGCACTTATGAAATGTTTTGAATATTATCATATCACATGAAACCACCAATCAAGTATATTAAATATTGCCATATCACAAATCACCAACCTTAGTGTAATAAAAACTTCCAGCTTATCACATCTTCTGATTAAACCATTATCAATCCTAGGGTGTATTCATGCAACTAGTAACAAGAGTCAGGACTGCCACAAAATACGCCCATCACAGTATGGGGACTCTCAGAAATAGCTCAGAGAAACAAGCTATTGTCTCCTAAATCCCATTAGTTAATGAATGTTACTTATTAAAACAATCATGTTGAAACATTTCCATTAATTTGAAGGAAAATGTCTCTTTTGACTTATATAAGTGTTCAAGTCCAAATTACATGATTTTGAACTTAGCCAATATTTTACAACTATTCACATTTCTTGCAATTTTGGTCAAGATCAGAAAAGAATGCCTAAAACTGGATGGTGTTGTCAGATCTGTAAAAAATTTCAAAGAGTTGGTCTATAAATAGCTAATCTTTTCTTAAAGTAGTTACATGCTTAATTTTGGTTCATAAACAAGAACAGTTTAGGGGACAAATAATGAAGACAAAGACCAGAGAGCTGTAATAGGAGTGATTGGATTCTGCAATGTTGCTGAAAAGATAAAAAATCTTGTTTTCAAGAAGTATTTTTGAAAAATCATCTTTGAAATGCTATTCTACTGATATGGATTGTTCCTGTGAAGAAAATGGAAGGTGCTTTTATTTTTACAGGCTTAAATGGCTTCTGCAATGGAATGTCATTCACGCGATAATGCTGAATATGAACTCATCGCATTTTATGGCCATGCACATGTGTGAAATTTGAAAAGATGGCAACGTATTGAGTTAGAGCCCGACAATCACAATTTCAAGTATTTGTGTACGTCAAGGGCCATAACTTTTAAGTCTTCACGCGATAATGCTGGATATTGAACTCATCCGCAATATTATGGCCATGCACATGTGTGAAAAGTTTGAAAAGGATTGGACTAACGGTATTGAAGTTAGAGCCCGGACAATCACAATTTCAAGTATTTTGTGTACGTCAAGGGCCATAACTTCTAAGTCATTCATGCGATAATGCTGGATATCGAACTCATCCGAGATATTATGGCCATGCACATGTGTGGAAAGTTTGAAAAGGATTGGGTAAACGGTATTGAAGTTAGAGCCCGGACAACAAATGTCCACGCCCGCACGCCGTGAGTGTTCACATAATACGCCCCATCTTAAGATGGGCGTATAAAAAGGAACCATAAACAGTTCTAGTTGTTTTTTTTTCTTTTGCTAGAACACATTAAGTATTCCTAATATAATCACTGCACCACAACATCCAAGGGTACAATTAATCTTTAGCTACTGATGGTTTTTTTATCACAATTTTCTCCGTTTATTCAAAAACTGAGATAAACACTGACAGACAACATACTAATAGACTACACACTGACACATTACACATTAAAGGCAACAGACTGACAGGCTGCAACACACCGAGTCTTCTCAATGACAGACTACACATCGACTGTCTACAAACTGTCAGGCTACATACTGACAGACTACACACTGACTGTCTACAAACTGTCAGGCTACATACTGACAGACTACACACTGACTGACTACACACTAAGACTACACACTGACTGACTGACTGACTGACTGACTACACACTTTCACACTACACACCATCATTCTACACACAGACTGACTATACAATATGCTATACACTAACTTACTCGTACTCCCAGCATCTGAGCATCACACTATACACATGTAACTTACTCATACTCCCAGCATCTGAGCATCACACTATACACATGTAACTTACTCGTACTCCCAGCATCTGAGCATCACACTATACACATGTAACTTACTGGTACTCCCAGTATCTGAGCATCACACTATACACATGTAACTTACTCGTACTCCCAACATCTGAGCATCACACTATACACATGTAACTTACTCGTACTCCCAGCATCTGAGCATCACACTATACACGTCTGGGTCACAGTGCTGTGGCTTCTCCAAACGACGGTCTTCCTCAACCAGAAACCGCAGTATCTCATCCCCTTTCATTCCCTGTCAAACATTACAACTCACTATACATATTGTAACCATACATGTTGAATCCAAGCATCCATATCATTCATCTTGAGTCAAGATCAAAACACAACATGATATTGCTTATATTGCTATTCATGTCACAGGCTTAAACTGGTGATAATATGAAAAGACATTTAACTTATTGTTAAAAAGGACACAGTGGAACACAGCAGGACGAGACAGTGTGTCTGATTATTTATATACCCCTTCCCCCTTCTTTTGTGAATGTGAATAATAATTAGAATTGCACAGTAGAAGAAGCAACTCACATCACGACTATACTACATTCAATTAATAATAAAAAAGAATAAATAAACACCGTTTTGAGACCAACTCAAATCAGTGGATATGAAACAAACTGCATTTAGATCCCGAAGTCACTATGAATTAACCTGCATAAGGATCAAACTTGTGGTTTTGTAACAAACTGTTTAAGGACCAGCGGTCAACAGTGTATTGAGACCAATACAAATCGGAATAAACTAAATAAGGACCACTCCTATCAACAGTGTATTGAGACCAATATCAGTAAACTAAATAAGGACCACTCCTATAAACACTGTATTGAGACCAATATCAGTAAACTAAATAAGGACCACTCCTATAAACACTGTATTGATCAGACCAATATCAGTAAACTAAATAAGGACCACTAGCTCCTATCAACAGTGTATTGAGACCAATATCAGTAAACTAAATAAGGACCACTCCTATCAACAGTGTATTGAGACCAATATCAGTAAACTAAATAAGGACCACTCTATCAACACTGTATTGAGACCAATATCAGTAAACTAAATAAGGACCACTCCTATCAACAGTGTATTGAGACCAATATCAATAAACTAAATAAGGACCACTCCTATCAACACTGTATTGAGACCAATATCAGTAAACTAAATAAGGACCACTCCTATCAACAGCTGTGATGAACTTTGTATCAGGCCAATGCAGATAAGTATCAACACTTACTCTGTATGGCTTGTCACCATAGGACGTGGCCTCCCACATTGTTACTCCGTAGCTCCATACATCCGACTTTGAGTCAAACTTCCAATAGTAGAAACACTCAGGGGCATACCATTTCAACGGCCACTTGGCCGCTTCATTGGCCTTAAAATAACACCATACAAGAAAACAATAATGGAACTGCATAAAACAAAGCCTGAAATGATATGAAAAGGTATTTCCATATTCAGCAAAATGAAAAACGTTCCATTTTTAAGTGAATATTTTGAAAATCAATTTATTATAATCTGTTACTTCTTCCTATACAGGAAAGATAATTTATTCATTTCTGGATATGTATCAGTTGACAGAAATTTGCTCCCATTAAATCTTTTGAATACGATCATAGAGAAACTGAATGGGTCAAGATAGGATAGAAAATCTCAATAAAACTGTGTGTTATGCTTTCGTTTAAAATCTGCTGTTTTTCATGAAAAATAATAAAAAATCACATATTTAAAATTGTCTTATTGGTCTGTGCGACATTGACTGGGTTAATTTATCGAATATTTTTATAATGTGCAAATGAAAAACGTGAAAATCACTGTTCTGGTTATGACCATTTTGCTAGGGTGTTTTTGGTGAAAATATTACATGAGTGTATTCAGAAAATGACAAGAATATCACATGTATATTAACACATTGGTTATATGAACAATGGGGGGATATATTGATGGCACAAAAACAGGGACGTTTCCAGTTTTGCTGAGAATACTTTTAAATAAGATTTTGGGGTTGGGAGCCTTGCACTGAACATTTGAAATTTAAATATTCCTTACAAACATCTTTTGATATCTAAACAATTATGATATCGCGAATGTAATAGGGTACGTTCGACTAGGGGGACGCTTGGCAGTGTTGTAGTTAGAGTAATTTCCCTTGTTTGTTATTCCTTCTTTTTCCGTGTCGGTAAGTTTTTCCCTCTCTATCTTTTAAGTTTTCATTGAAACAAATTTATTTAAAAAAATGGTTATGTTGGCTTTATAGAGGTTTTTCATGTAGCGATTATATATTTAGTTGGTTTCATATATTTACGCGATCTCGTATGTTACTTTCTTGCGTTTCGCAAAATGGTATCAATTCACGAGCATCATTTCACGAGCGTTGTCAATTACAAAATAATATTGTGTTGAAAATAACGGTTTTGTTTAGTGGAAAACATAGTTTGTTGAACTGGCCTATTGATTAGACGTGTTTTAAAGCTCTTGACCCACAGTTGGTAAGTTATTCTTTTATCTCCTTTATTGTCTTTACTAAAGTTTGGTAAGTGGTCTCATTAATCAAAACATATATATAGATAGTGATTTTTTTTTTTTTTTAATAATAATTGAATTATAGAAATTATTTTAACACAAAAGAATTGTTGGTGACACACACACATACTTTAAGAAATGTTTGTATTTTCTTTATATTTTGTGCAATGTTACTGAATTTTAATTATAATGTTTCATCATCATCATCATAATCATCATAATAATAATAATGTATTAATGAATATATTGTAAATATTGGTTACATATTTGTATTTTCAGAGAGTAAAAGAAAGAAAGAAAGATAAAAAAAAAAAGGAAATTGAACTTGTAAAATAAATGAAGACTTAAAGACAGCTGTTGTGTGTTGACCCCACCCCCCACACTAACCATTATAGTTATATAAATAACTAATAAAAGAACGGTTACAGCAGAACTCTTATCAGAAAAGATCATAATAAAACTATAGAAATGACGACTTATTAAATAGTTATTGCTTGGGATTCAAATACTACTAGAAACTTTTATAATTCTTTTTTCACACATTATATTTACCTTTAGAACTTAAAAAAAACACCAATTTTAAACTTCTTTCAAATTGTAATCATGAGCTTACAGTAAGGTATAATACAATTATACAGCTATAGATTTCTCACATGGTAATATACAATGGTGATGGTTTGACAAACATGATAAAATTTCCAGGGTGAGGGGGCGTAGAAAATAAATCAAATTGTTGTTCGGGTGTATCTTATGCCATTTCAATAATGTTGTAGGGGGTAAACGCAATTACATATGTGCTGGTGGTACCCTAATTTTGTGCTATCTTTCCTCCCCTAAGTATATTTTCCTGGAATAGTCCTCAGTAAATCTGATATGACCTTCAACTTTTTTTTACCATTTTATAATTATCACCCATGCACATTTCTTTCCAAATGTGTGGTAACATGTGATATTTTCTACGGTTTTAAAGTGTTTTACAGACCTTGACATACTGCTCAATTAACTTTAATCAAAGACCTGACAAAATGCTTAATCATTTATACAAAGAAAATGATACATAAACTCTTACTTCTTACCTTGTAGTAATTATTGTCCCTCCCGACAGCCTTTGACATGCCGAAGTCGCTTATCTTGCAAAATGCTCAGATACAAGTAGCACGTTTCGTGCAGCCAGATCTCGATGGATAAACTTCTTGGACTCAAGATGCTCCATTCCCATGGCAACCTGCATCATCAGCTCAACAACATTTGACTTTGGCGTGTCTCTGCAACACCATTCAGTTCAAAATTTCCTTCCGTCAATACTTTGATTGCATATTTGGAAAACACAGTATGGCACATATATAATTATTCAACGACAAATAATATTGACAGTACAGAAGTCCAGTTGGGGACTAGACAGGTATATTCCTGCTTAATATGATATCACGATCTAAACACTAACAAATTACATTATCCTGATACTTGGTCAATCAGACCTGAAACTTCATTTTCTTTTACTGGTTGTACACCAGACAATGGAGATTTACAAGAATCATTTCAAATGACTTTGGTATATGCGGGTAAAGATTGAACCCACAAACACCTAATTTTGGGACAGACTCTCTAAGCACTCATACCTAACCAATAATATAATTATTGTCTTTTGATGATGTTGAAAATCATTGAACCATTAAAGTCTTGTCTGACTGAAGCAAATACTAGCCAATATTGTTTCATATACTTATTGATTATCCAAGTTCAAATTTGAATATTTTTGCAAACATTAAACAGACCATTCAGTGCCTCAGCTGGTGAAAAGAGAAAATAAACTGTTTCAATCTGTCAGTCCAAAAACTAATTTTCACTTTTTCCTTTCTTTGTATAACTAAATTGACTGACAACTATCGAAAGGCCTAGAAAATACTTACTTGTGATTCCGTAAGAAAGAGTTCAAAGGTCCCAAGGGAGCTAACTCTAGCACCAACATGATACACTCCGCCTCGCACAGACCTGGTCAGGACCAACATAATATTTAGTTAATACATTAACAACCACAGCTAAGAATATGAGTGATTCAAGACACAAAATATGCACATTGATTTAGAAATAAAATAGGATGATCAATGTGATAAATATTTCTGCTACACTACATTTACTCATTGATAAGAAAAGATAATGGAATTCTTTAAAACTAGACACAATGGGACAAAATGGGAAAGAACAAGGTTTGTAATTCCCATATAGCCCTCCTCACCTTTACACCTTTGCAGCAAGTAAGTGTTTATTACATCAAACTTAAATTGTCCAGATAGCATAGTGGTTACCATACTGGCTTTCACCCATACAATCAAGCCCTACGTTCAGTTACAGGTAACAGAGGCTAGCAGTACCATTTGCATACCTTTTGTATCATAGCACAGAGAAAACAAGTGGGGATCCAACTCCGAAACAGTTGCGTTCAGTTCGAGCATTTACTTTAACTAAACGCAATGCAGGTTTGATCTTCCGGTATCTTATGTGAAATGACATTTGGCCATCCTTTGTGTACAGGCCGATTTCCTCTCTGTCCCCAGGTTTCCTCTTACATAAAGAGGGGCCTCCGTGGTCGAGAGGGTAAAGTCACTGACCTTAACACTCACTCAGCCCCTCACTGCGTGGGTTCGAATACCGGCAGGGTCATTCGGACATTCGGATTTTCATGTGAGGAAGCCTTCCAGCTGGCTTGCAGTAGGTCGATGGTTCTACCCGGATGCCTACATGCATTCTGGGTCTTCCTCCCCCTGTAATTAACTGGACATTGCTATATGACTGAAATACTGTCGAAGCGACGGTAAACTCAAATAGTCCAGTCCAGTCTTGCATAAAGAACTACTCGAAGTCACTCTAAAAATATTTCTCATGCGTTTTAAGCAGCCCTGACTTACCGTTTTAACTTTAGGTTGATTTGTTTTTGTTTTGTTTGGGTTGATTTGTTGTTGTTGTTTTTTTTCAGTCACCTTGGGGATCTATTTATTTTCTTTATTTATACACAAAATATAACTTTTATTCCCATTTCCTTTGGTGCAACTCACTAATATCTTTTTTCTGGATCCGTAATTAGTTTTTGGTATAGTAATTAGGTTTTATAATGATGTTTATATTAGGTGCTCTTTTGTATTTAAATTACTTGTTTTTTAATAACATTATTATTATTCTGTTGGGTTAGTAAAGCTGCTTCCTCGTTTTTTATTTTAAACTGCATGGTACTGGTCAATGTTGGACCCTAATATTCATCTTAAAAATATCATTCATAGAAAAAAATCGAATACATTCATAACATCCATAATAATTTAAAATGTAAGAAAATCAATTCATAATATTATAGTATAGAGGTCGAATTTATTTATCTTACATTTTGACTAGGTGTCCTATGCATTAACGGGTTAGATTAATAGTAAAACAATAGAAAAGAGAAAGAGGGGGGCAGTATGCTTATTTTAAGCCGTCCATTAAAACATTTTGTTTTAATCTTTTCTTTTTACTGGTCATATTGGTTCATATTGAAATGAGTTAATCAGCGACAGCCGAATTGATATACATACCTATCATCCGCACAATATGAGGGTGACTCAACTGCATCATGATCTCAGCTTCTTTTAATAATTCATCTGAAATTTTAAAAAAAAAATTTAAAAAATTCAATTAATTATTATCACCATTTTCATCATCATGTCCTTAGTACACATAATTATCAATTCATGTCACCATTCATATCTTTACTTCCTCCTATTCATGTGATAATAAGGCTTCCAACTGTCTGAAGTGTAGGTCAGTCACAATATATCTGTTTATTATTCATGAAAACGAAGTTTTGCCACCTAAATATCCCACGGTATATACAGAAGTGATATAAACCGTGGGTTTTCGACGATGCGCTCCCTCAAGACAGTAGTCTTTAAGACTTACCTCCTGATTTGGATCCACTTCCTTCTGCTTCAGCGTCTTGATGGCCACTGGTATTTTCTTGCCGTCTGCATCTTACACAGTCCTTTCCACACAGATCCAAACTGACCTGATCCTATATGAGAAAGTATAGATACTTGATAAGAAAAATGAACATTACTGCAGTGCATTATAAGTTCACTTGATTAGGGTGCGTAAAGGAAGACTCAATAAAGCATGACGTTTCAAAAAAGATGCCCGAAATCTAACTGAAACATACAAAGACTAAAAAGAAACATATAAGCTCAATAAGGCACATGAAGTTTCTATTAGACACGTTAAGTCTCAAGAAGAAATATAAAGATGCAATTAGACACGAAATTTCAAAAAGACACATGAAGTCACAAGAAGAAATATAAAGACGCAATAAGACACGAAATTTCAATAAGACACATGAAGTCCCAAGAAGTACTGTCACAGACCTTTCTTTCTACAAAAAGTATACAAGTACCAACTTTGATTATAATTTCTCATTAAGTTATTAAGAAAATTGCATTTTACAGACAGTAAGCAGTACCAAAATTCTATTTTTAGTAACAGTTACCTTGACCTTGACCCATCTAGATGAAATGAACATCAAGTGTATCTTCACACAAGGTGGGACAATCTATTTTTGCATAAGTGACCTTGAACTTGATCATCTAAGTCGAAACCCACATCGAAGCTTTCTCTTCACATAATGTCAGCATTTCCAAAATTTGGTTAAGATATGTCACTTATGACATATTCCTTGTGAGGGACAAATGGACAAACCGATCGACCAACTGACTAAGTGAATCCAGAATATCCCTGCAAACATTTGAACATATGAAGGCTCAGTAAGACACATGAAGGCTCGTTTAGACAGATAAAATTTTCATTAGACATAAAAAGTCAGCATAAGGCATGAATATATAGAGGCCAGTACTTGTCATGAAAGATTAGTGCCTTTGATGGAGACAATGTTTTCCAGAATAAGAAACCAGACAACTTATGTTGATGCCACCCTCCTGTCTTCATCAATCGAATCAAAAATAAATCCTGTCGTATTACAGGCATATGATAATGAGATTAATTTATTTCAGATAAACTTTGGAAAACAAGTTTTTACAATTTATACAAATCTTTTGATGGTTCCTGTCTAGGACCAGTGCTTTGCACCTGGGATAACATGGAGGAATATTGACCTTAACGGGGTCATGTACCGGTAAAATAACAGTAAGTCGATAAGTAAAAGAAACAAATTTAGTTTATTTTATCAATTTCATTTATCGTTATTTATTTCTATTAATTATACACGTTAGAACAGATTGTATTTATAGAAAACTGGCCCTTACAGCTAGTTTGATTGTTTCTAACTTACCTTAATAGATCACATACATGGGTTAACAATTGAAACAGCTTAATGAACCTTTCCATGGTTTAGCAGTAAAAATTACAGTCCCAACCTTACCTTTCATGGCTAGGTCAACTGCACACAAACAAAACCATGTGTTCAAAGTGCTGTGGTAGGGGTATGATTCAGCTTTTGTAATAGCTACAACTGCATTTAATTAATACAATTCTAAATACTTTTGTTAAGTCTGTTCAAGTCAAAATCAGTTTGAAAACTTGCCTCATGAAACTTTCCAGTGCTTATAGATGTAATCAGATTGACTTACAGATTGCCCAGTAGGGTAGGTTCTCTGTGACTACAAGTAGTATATGTTTAACAGAATATGTTCTTGTTATATCATCCAGGGACAGACTATCAGATTCACTCAACAATGAGATAGACAACATTCCTATATAGCCGCTTGTTCTGACTACTTTATTAAGTCACAATTATAATCTCCCCTAACTGATCGCAATTGCATGAAGAAGATATAGCGTAATAATTGATTAAGAGAGTTTCTTCCTTTGATGCTTCCGCAATGGATGCCACCTCTTGGTCATTGAAATCGTTCATTCCGCTTGGAAATGCACCAAGATTTCAAAAAGAAGTGTAAAATATAAAGCCCTTTGATTACAATCTTTCTTTTATAGCTTAGAGAAATATTGTAAAACTTATATTTTCGACAGAATTGTTCACGTCTTTGATTATTAAAGTAATATTGTATTTTGTTTAATATGATAGTGGCATTGACTATTTAACAGATATTTATTGAAATGTTAGGCCACTACATGTTCTTACATGTCTGTCAAATGTGCAAATGATTAAAGATGTATTTGGCTCAACTTTCAGATAAATATTGGAAATGAAAAATATTAAGTTGTTGAAACAAATGATATAAAACTATATCTGCGTAAATTTCCTTATACAAACTACCGCTGACACCAGTATATTCAAGAAACAAAAACTTGCAACGGGAGTTAACGGAACGTCTGCCATTATCGAAAAGGCTCGCTTATTATTAATTCTGCATACAGTACTGTAAGTTCGCAAGACAAAAGCTCACCAATACAAAGTGGCCAAACAACATTTTGACAGCAAACCAAAATGGAAGTTGTACATAAGGGAGAAAGGTCGAAACAGAAAAGACACATGGAAGCCCACAGGAACAAGATGAATATTTCTAATGTCAGTCCCCTACAGCTAAATGTAACTGGGTGAGAAAACGTGAAGCCTGTTTGTTGCAACATTAATATTCATGACGTTCCAAGCGTTTTTGATTGCGATCGGATTTGTTTCCGACTATGTTAGGTAACGTCCGTATGTATTCGCAAGCAGTTGAACAGTTGGAGGTTTTTAAGATTTTCCTATGTTCTTATATTTTTGTCGTTTCAACCCTTCGACAGTTATAATGCCGCATGCAATATTATTATACAGTGTTTCAAACATACAACTTTCTGTCATGATTGGTAGAGATAAAGTTTAGACCGAATACATCTTTTAAAGTTTCATAGTGGTAGACTGGTGACATTATTATTATTATTATTATTATACCACATTTATATAGCACTCTTTTGATAGCAATGTACGTTCAAAAGTGCTTTACAATTGCATTCAGAAACACACACACATACACACAAATCACCACGCTCACTCACATTGTAATATAAAAATATATTATATAAAAATATATAATTAATAAAGCATCAGGTTTCTGATGGAGGAATAATTGCAAGGAACCAAGTAACTGCAGTAAAAAAAAAAAAAAAGATTAAAATAACTGATTCACTAACAGTAAATCATGATTAGAAATCCTTGAACAGTTACCGGTTAACAGTCAGGTCAGCTAACTATCAACAGACTAAATCGTAAAAAAAAAACCTTGGAAATCCCAAGGTACAGTAGTGACCAACTGAAACCGATGTCATCTAAAAGATGACAAACCAAATACAGTAGTGACCAACTGAAACTGATGTCATCTAAAAGATGACAACCAAATACAGTAGTGACCAACTGAAACTGATGTCATCCAAAAGATGACAAACCAAAAGTATCCAAAGATCAATTTCTATATGCTTGGAGGCAAAGGTGTGTCTTTAATGCCCTTTTGAAAGAATCCATTGTGTTTAAATGTCTAATTCCGATAGGAAGAGAGTTCCAGAGTTTTGGTGCAGCATATGCGAAACATCTATCCCCATATGTCACAGTCCGACATTTTGGTACTACAAGTTTGTCGATAATGGCAGACATTTGATATGTTTAATTATATATTAAGAACAATTGCAGTTAGATATTAAGATTAATGCCACTCGGAGCATATGCCTTTTTTGTAGGCTTTATGTATCTTTACTCCTAACTATATGTGACAACTCCGGTTCCATAGCAGTATACTCCTACTATAGTGGAAGGGTGTGTAAAGAATCAGAAAGTATGTGGACAGCTCACCTAAAGTTTCCTGTAAATCTATCTGGTCCTTGCGTAGCTTCCGAGCTTTTGTTCGAGGCAGTGTGCTGTAGATGCCCTCTAACTTATCAGGGTCCATCCCAAGTTTCTCCAGATCCACCCGCTGACTGTTGTATCCCTGCTGCACATCTGTAACACATCAAATATCATTCCCTTTCCTTCTTAATTTACTTGTTTTAGTTGTCGTTTTATTGGCAACACATTTTGAAATGAGTGCTGGATGCATTACGAGTACAGGTTGAATTTACAAGTTTGCTACCCCAACCATAAAAAGGACCCCCAGAAAATGTGTTTCAACGACCCAGAAACTTAAAACACTTCTATTATTCGAAACTGAAAATGCTTCTATTATTCGACTGAAGAAGAATACTGTTTTTGTTTATTTGACAAACTATTTTAAGCTTCGCTCCTTGGAACCCTATGATGTTACAATTATATGGGAAACCCCGACAACTTGAGAAATAGTGATAATTTATCATCATTTGCAACTTATTTTGTTTGAAGAAACACCTTCAGTCTGATCTGTTTCTTTTTTTTCAATGATTGAACATAGCGTAAAATGACAAACTTTGAAATTTCAAAGTTAAAGAACATGTACATACCATCCCAGTTACCCTCAATTCTGACACGTGTTTCGTCGGGGGTGGGAGGTAGGGGACCTCTGTTGTTCATTTTAAAACCAAATCGCTCCTTTGGACTGGGTTGTCTCATGGTTGGTGGAGCAGGAGGTGGGGAGGAGGCATCCTGGGGAATATAAACCAACTATATATCAAATTTGCATATCATATCTACCAAAATAGAGTAACTTAAATTAACTCTTTATTACTTAATTTCCAATTTAATTGGCTGAGCCACTTACAGAGGCCTTTACCACCTCACATATATCAAGAAAATGACATGAATATCCAATATAAAACCAAATCAGCTTGTAAAGTTAATTGAAGGGTACAAGCTACAAATACAATTCAAATTAATTTCAGCTGATATTTTATCAAAAAAATATCATCAGTGGTTAAACTATTGGGAAGCAAGACATGGTTCTCATGGCGATGCCTAATACGTACTCCAGGAAGAGGTGGTGCTGGACCTAACCTTTTTCTTACACTATCTGGCCCTTTAGAATTTAACCCATTTGTCACATTCCAAATCTTGAAGTACTCCAGGTTACCCATATTACAGTCTAAGTACTCTGAAAATGATAGGCAAAAAAACTTAGAACAATCGAGAGACAAATTTTACAACTTCTATAAATTACTTGTAATGGCATGAATTACAGAATTATGTAGTTGTATCAAGGAGATAACAAAATACAGAAGAAAGAGCCATCTGTACCCCAATTCGTATGTAGCCAACAAGAACAACAAGATTTTTTTTGTGTGAAGAAGCGTGCTGTGGAGATAAAAGAAAACATCTGACAAACACATCTTTTATCACACCCCTTCACATAAATATAATTGTGTTTTGATGCCTTGGCAAAAAGAGGAGACCCAGATTAGACCGCTCTTTCCAAAAACCGTTTGATCAGGGTCTACTATGTTTGCTCATACAATATTGTGCTCAGATTCTATGGTTTTCATGGAAAAGAAATCTCCATTGTTCCATATTCCCTTTTAAAGTTAAGTTAATTAGTATTCATCATGGCATAAATTTGATCATGAATATTCATGAGGTAAAGGGTTAATCTAAATGGAATTTCCCAAGTTTAAATTGGAACTCCTGCAAAGTCTTTAACCCTTTCCCTCATATAGACTCATTTTGACGCACTCAATAGGTACCACACAAAGCCTGATCTGCAGAAAGCCAAACTCAATCTTTACCAAATTTAATTATAAAATCCTCATTTCCAGACCACTGAGGAGCAGCGAACAGCATAAAACCTGACTCGCAGGCTGATCTGGTTTTATGCTGTTCGCATAGGTCTTTTCATGGTATCCTCTATGAGAGAAAGGGTTAACCACGTGAGACCTTACAAGACCATGACATGCAAAGCTAGGTTCAACGTACTTTATAATTGTTGCATTTTGAATATTTCTTTGATATTACCCATGTGGCAAATGCATAAGTACCAAAATGTCTGCCTAATTGACTGAAGTATTTTCTGAATTACAGTCCATGTAATTATAAAATTTCAAGTACATTTTTATAAATTATGTTGAAGAAGTGTTTGACATGAAAAGACATCCAATGGGAAACCTTAATCTTGGGTTAAGGCAAGTAAAATATTAGTCCGAAACAGCAAGTTTTTTTTTTAATCTGAATCCATCACACAAAGTCATCGTGAAAAATGAATGCAAATTAAGAGAGTTTATAGCAATAATTTTGTTTAAGCAGAGATAGGTGCTTGTTTACTTCCAAAAACCTGTACTATACAGTTCCATACTTTAATGCAAATTCACTGCTAAACATATACATTCCTTTTTCACTGATTATGGTGAAAGTACAAAAATATCTAAAAGGACATTTAATATGTAATTAAGAAATTTACAGATTTCCATACAATTGACATATTAAATTGCCGAAATGAATACAAGTAATGTTTGCTGTCAAGTCACCTAATGGACCTTGCCTGAGTCGACAGATGTATTCAAACTGGATGACAGGCTATCCAATAGCTGAACTTGGATAATAACATGAAGTGTTGTTTAGGATACAGTTTGTGACAG
Organism: Solen grandis; assembly: GCA_021229015.1. Taxonomy (NCBI): domain Eukaryota; kingdom Metazoa; phylum Mollusca; class Bivalvia; order Adapedonta; family Solenidae; genus Solen; species Solen grandis. Next base: position 6,824,119 of record CM037789.1, read on the forward strand.
CTGACCAAGCTTACATTTTAATACGAAAAAAATAATAAAGTTGCATGGTCATGAAAGCCATTAACATGTATGCTGATTACAAACTCAATCAATTAAGACAGGTGCTCAAACATCGTCATGATATCCCTAGAAAAGATTTTCATTATCAATCTTAGCTTGATTGTTCCTGTCCTCAGAAGAAATGTTTGCAAATAAAAGTGAAAGAGGTAAACAGCAAAACATTCTGGGAAGTCTTCACAAACTTTACACATCTTAAAAAACATCAAACATTACCAGAAAGCGACAGTCTTCAGACCGTTTGTGCCAGTAAACTTCACATGTGGATATACTTAATTCACAGAGTTTTATGATCAAAGAATGAAAATACTTACTTTTTAGCTGAATCGGGTCAAACCCTGGACTTGGACACGGCTCAGTGAGTTTACACAAGAGGCCATCTTGTTTGTTGTGGTAATGGTCAATCAACTGAGACATGGACAAAATATGAGAGAATGAAACTTTAAAAAATAAGTAATTTTTAAGACCCTTGTTTAATTAGAAATAATTCTGATGTGGACTCTCTATTTTTCCAAGACTCACAATTATCAGAGCATTTTATATTTAACAAAATACTTGAGATATTTCATACCATCATGACACATTCAAACTTCGGTCCATCCTGAATTCCGTATTTGTTGTCACGATTTTTGTCGATAAAGTAGTGACGTGTGTCGTTATGGAAACTAAGACAAATAGCAAACGTCTGCTTGTCCTCACGAAGTCTCACCCTGAAATTAACAAATTTGTGTAACAGAACCAGATTTTAGAAAAAAAATATGTAAATTTATGTGTAATCTTTTTTCTTTTCCTTTTCTTCATGATTGGAAAATACAAATGTTACACGTACACATATCCATGCATAACTTTAAAGCCCATAAATATCTAAATGGCATTCAAAATACACATACGTGATCAACGTTGACATTCCATTACTAAAAATTATGGCCTTTTTTGCATACAAGCTTTGTTTACATTATTCTTGTAATCCCCAAAACCCAAACAAGGATTAGTTCTTTACATGTATAACTCAAATCACATTCTGGCAAAATAAACCATACAAAAATTTTCCATCTCTGTGACCAGAGTCCCGCAAGCGTTTCTCAGACTTTTGTCTATCAATCATGCCATGGTACCAGGGCTGCTTCTGGTGCAGATCTCGTGCTACGATGATTACCAGATGCTCCCGTTGGGCTCCCAAGGCTCGTTCTTTGTTAACTCCCTGAAACAACACACAGTGAGATGTCAGTGTTAAGGGCGTATTTCACAATAGCGCCATTTTAGTATATAGACAAAAAAAGAAAATCACAAAACAGCTTCATTTTACTATATAGATAAAGTAGAAAAATCAAAACTAGCACACAATTTTTTTAAACTTGGCATAATTAAAGAGAATCACACTAGAATCAAATTTATGAAATAAAAACTGGGTTTTTTTATTCCATAAATTTTTTAAGTTTAAAAAAAATCTGTTCGCTAGTTTGATTTTTCTTCTTTATCTATAAAATGGCGCTGTTGTGAAATACGCCTTTAAGTGGTCAAATCAACAATCCAGACAGTAAGTTGTTTAATCTTACAACAATCCACACAATTCAATTCAATTCAATATCTTTATTTCCACCATTGTATGATGATATGCATAAACATGTACAAAGAGAGAAGGAAAAAATCAGGCAAATAAATGAGTAAAATCAAAAGAGAGGTAGAAAGAGAGAAGATATGTATGTATATTCATATATTAATATTAAATGCATATTTTATACATACATGTAAACAAGAAGAATAAGTATATTACATATTTTACATATCTATTTTCAGCAGATTAAGTAGTATTCAACTCGTACGTGCATAAAGTCAATAAATTTGACTATTCACGACAGACTAAATATATTACATATTTTACATACCTATTTTCAGCATAGAATTCAACTCGTACAGTACATAAAGTCAATAAATTTGACCTTTCATGACAAACTTAATATTATATTGTCCGACTCAGACACTTGTATAAAAATAAATACGAGAGCCGCAGAAAGTCAGTCGCTTGTCATCAGCTAAAACAATGAAACTTCTGGCACCTAAAAGAGTATAAAAGAAATGATGTTTTTCCAGTGAACAAAGCATACATGCAAGCTCTGCATCAAGATTTACAATATTCAACATATAAACACATCGTTCTTGACAAAAGGAAGAACATTCATATACTTGATGTATAACCACATTGTCAGTATATTCACTGCATTCATTACATTGGCTTATACACAGGGACTTGCTCCCACACACACACACACCACACACACACACACACACTGTACATACACTATCAACAAGGGTGGACATCTTTTCAGGGGTCGACTCGCTTCAACTCCGTTTTTTCAAATCATTCAAATAAATCTATGAAGTTAACATACGGAATCACTCAAATATATATTTTTCTATCGAAATATACAAAATTATCGTGAAAATAATCCTCCTTTGTATGTTTATTTGTTTGAAATATATGCGAATCCGAGAAAAGGACAACAACCTGGACCAGCAGCGCAGTACATTTCGGGATGATTCGGATTTTTACGCTGCGAAATTGGTCAGCGATATTGCGATTATTTTCCCGCAATCTGTCAAACCGTTAAATTTAAATTATTAAAGGGCTGACTATTCGGGCGTTGAAAGAAAAAAAAAACCCAGGCAGTATGGAGAAATCAGCTGTTTCTTGGTAATTTTCTTGTTGTAAAATAAATTATTTAAAGACTTAGATATAAATTCACTTGTCTGTGAGTGTGTGTTTTTAAATTGAAATAAATATCACAGGGATTTGAAGTTCAGTAGAATTTAGTATTCCGTATATATAAGAAAAAATATGCTTTGTATGTATGGAGTACTATTATTTTCAGAATTATTTTCAGAAAAAATCTCCATTTCAGAATATTTTAGGAATTTACAACCCAACAAGCTAGCACAGGATAAAGAAAGTTTCCATTCCCCCCCCCCCCACACACAAAAAAAAAATCATTTTCACTTTTTTCGCATGATATAAAACTTATATATCTAGCTTTTAAATTAAGATGCCATTTTGTCCCCTGGTACCTATCCCAGTGAAGCTGGGGGTTGTCAGTTCAAACCTCAACCTCAACATGTAAATTTTGAAAAATTTGAAAAAAAGGAGGAACATATAGTTTTATATTGTTTTTGTTTTATTTTTTAATATTTTTGGTTCTTATTATTTTGTGTGTGTGTTTGTCTGTGGATGGTTGGGAGAGATTGCTAAACAAAATAAATAGATAAAAGTAAATGAAATAAAAAAAAAAATATTTTTCACATAACTTATATATTTATTACATGAATTTGAAGTTCAGTAATTTAAAATAAAATTCTGAAAATAATAGTACTCCATACATACAAAACATATTTTTTCTTATATATACGGAATACTAAATTCTACTGAACTTCAAATCCCTGTGATATTTATTTCAATTTAAAAACACACACTCACAGACAAGTGAATTTATATCTAAGTCTTTAAATAATTTATTTTACAACAAGAAAATTACCAAGAAACAGCTGATTTCTCCATACTGCCTGGGTTTTTTTTTTTCTTTCAACGCCCGAATAGTCAGCCCTTTAATAATTTAAATTTAACGGTTTGACAGATTGCGGGAAAATAATCGCAATATCGCTGACCAATTTCGCAGCGTAAAAATCCGAATCCTCCTGAAATGTACTGCGCTGCTGGTCCAGGTTGTTGTCCTTTTCTCGGATTCGCATATATTTCAAACAAATAAACATACAAAGGAGGATTATTTTCACGATAATTTTGTATATTTCCATAGAAAAATATATATTTGAGTGATTCCGTATGTTAACTTCATAGATTTATTTGAATGATTTGAAAAAACGGAGTTGAAGCGAGTCGACCCCTGAAAAGATGTCCACCCTTGTTGATAGTGTATGTACAGTGTGTGTGTGTGTGTGTGGTGTGTGTGTGTGTGTGTGTGGGAGCAAGTCCCTGTGGCTTATACTATCGATAAGTACTTTGCACCTGAGTCTTGCAATGAAAAGCCGAACATATTTATACTGATTACAATCAAACACAAAGTATACACTTGCCCCTGTAATGGATTGGTACAACATATTAAACATTTTGAAGTCGTCATCTGATGATGTCCTTTCTTTCCACTGCCTTTCATCCATCGAGTATACTGAAGCTTTTATAAACCTTTTCCATTGAAGTTTCGATGGAAGAGTATCAGGGCGTAATAATACTGAATTAATAAAGTTATGCAATCCAAGAGTACTCAGAATATGACAAATAACAGGGATAAAACCAAGTTTATCGTTTTTGTAGTTCACATATTGGAAATACCTGTGTAGGAAAATGTTTCTGCTAGTACAGTTGTTGTCTAAGCTTAAAATCAAATGTAAGAATAGAAGTTTTTTAATAATGACTGTAGTGTAAAGCTTATGAAGTCCAAGCATTGATTCGCACATATCTGAACGGGTGCGTACAGGACAACCTTGGATTTTCTTTACAATGAAATGCTGCACTTTATTGATAGTATAAATATCAACATTATTGATATTATTCCATAGCTCGCTGCCATATAATATGATTGGCATGATAACCTTTACATAAAGATCACGAGATAAGAGAGGATTGAGCCCATAACCGTGAACACCTTGAGCAGCCAATGCGAAAAATGCATTTTTTCCTTTCTGACAGCGTTCTTGGATCCGTACACTACATTTAAGGTTATAGTCCTGCCTTATTCCCAAGTGGTTAGCGTGATTTGTTTGACTTATTATTTTACTACCGAACATAATCGCTACCTTAGGTGGATCTCTCTGCTTACTAAAACGATAATGTCTGATTTTTTAACGTTAATATCTATTCTCCATGATATACAATACGTGTAAACAATGTCCATCATCTTTTGTAGGTTAAGGGGGGAGATTGCAACCATTGCTATATCATCAGCATATGATGGGTTACCGGATTTTGTAGACAAAACCGTACAACCTAAATCACTATTTTCTAAGTCCTGTAAAAGCTGGTCAATATATAGGAGATAGAAAAAAGTGGACATAACCCCGCCTTGTCTAACTGATTTCATTACTTTAATAGTACGCAAAGCCTTCCCTACAATGCCAAATCGCCCTAGTTTCACAAACAGTCCCTCGTGCCACACCGAGTCGAACGCCCCCTTTTGGTCTATCATACTAACATAAACGTTACTGTGTGATTCGATTTGCTGATAAATTGTTTACTGCAAATTAAATGCTGTAGTAATACAACTCAAGTTCTGTCTGAAGCCTTGCTGTTGCTGACAAGGGAAATTAATTTGTCTCGTTTTAATAAAGTCTGAAATACGGTTTAAAAGCATCTTTTCAAATATCTTGCTTAAACATGGACTAAGCGACACTGGTCTGTAGCTGTTTGGATCAGTCTTATCCTTGCCCTTTCCTTTATAAATCGGTATAAGAATACTACGACTCCATTGTTCAGGTGTCTTTTCGAACGTAAATATTGAGTTGAAAAGTAAAACTAGAGTATCAATCATTATCATACCACCGTTTTTTATATGTTCATTTAAGACATTATCGCACCCCGGACTTTTCCTATCTTTAAGTTCCCTTACAATTTTTGTCACTTCTCTTTTGTTACAGTCTTTGTTATTTCTGCACTCAATTCGTTGCTGAATAACTTATCAGTCTGATTGTTTGATTCTTTAAATACTGTACTGTAGAAGGATTCAAATCCGTTTATAACATTATCATCTTCGTAACTAACGCTATCTACTTTGAGCAGATTGCATAAAACGGACGGTTTGTTGCTTTGTGTACGTAAAAGTCGCCAGAAGAGTTTATAGTCAATTTCAGCTGCATTCGCAAGATTATTCATTATCATATCATCGTGTTCTTGTCGTTTACGTCTCTGTATAGCTCGGAAAGTCCGTTTAGCATCTTAATATCTCTTGTATGAGACATACAATTGACCTCTTGGGCGACCTTCACCTATCCATAGTCGTCGATAATATCGCGCTAAGCTATGCGCGGTTTTAATTTTATCACACCAGTATGGTTTAGCTTTCTTGTTAAAGCGACTTATTGGTAATGACTTGCTTGCCTTGCTTAAGCAATTCACTATCGTGTTATTAATAGTATCAGGGCGCATATCACTATTTTGTGAGAATAGAGAACTCAATTCATGGATTAACACCTGTTGATAACAATTGTAGTGCACCGGTGTGCATTTATTCGATGCAATACTAACACGGGGAGTTAAACTTGGCCGACTTAGGGTATCAGCTTCAAGTTTTATAACAAGTGGAAGGTGATCCGATGTTATGATTCTAGAGCTGTCAACAATGTCAAAGAAACGAATGTGTCGTAAAAACGATCGCTCAACAAGAACATGATCAATAATATTGTTCGCAGGAACATACTTGCATTTATATTCGCTACATAGTACATGCTGCACAGAGACTAAGCCGTTATTTACTATGAAGTTTGATAGCGATTTAGCCTTAGCATTACACGTGCTTTGTTCAAAGTCATTGACTTTAATAAAGACCCCATTAAAGTCCCCAGCTAACATCACATTTCCCAATTGAGAATAGTAGGCAGTGATAGCTTGTAGTTCACTTAAAACAGACCTGTAGTATTCTATATCATTATTGGCAGGCATGTATACACAAAAATATATATAGCGGTACTGAATCTTTACATCTCACTTCAATTCCCACATAGCGATGGTTTTCTAGATCAGAAATAACATTAACACAATGTGATAATGATTTTTTAAACATAATGGCAGTGCCCGCCTTACCACACTTGACTGGCCCGTAATCATCTACATTTCTATCAACTTGTACAACACTATCATAATCAGAATGCAAGCTGTTAAAGAACGGGCTAGATCTTGGTAGTAGTTTATGTTCGCTTATGAGTGCTATATCAGTTTGGAATTCATCTAAGAGGTTAGACAGCGGATATGCAGAAGACATTATTCCTCTTAATACAATCTACACAGTAAGTGGTCAAATCTAAATACAATCCACAGAGTAAGTGGTCAAATCTTAATACAATCCATACAGTAAGTGGTTAACTCTTAATACAATCCATACAGTAAGTGGTCAAATCTTAATACAATCCAAACAGTAAGTGGTTAACTCTTAATACAATCTACACAGTAAGTGGTTAAATCTTACAGCAATCCACACAGTAAGTGGTCAAATATTTATACAATCCACACAGTAAGTGGACAAATCTTAATACAATCCACACAGTAAGTGGTCAAATCTTAATACAATCCACACAGTAAGTGGACAACTCTTAATACAATCCACACAGTAAGTGGTCAAATCTTAATACAATCCACAAACAAAACTCCAATCATTCCTCACAGTAAGTGGTCAAATCTTCAAGTTATCCATTCAGGTTTTTAGTCAAAGCTTAAAGCAAATCACACAGGTAGTGCTCAAACCTTAACCCTTTCCCTCATAGAGGACACCATGAAAAGGCCTATGCGAACAGCATAAAACCAGATCAGCCTGCTCCTCAGTGGTCTGGAAATGAGGATTTTGTAATTAAATTTGGTAAGGTTTAACTGTGGTTTTCTGCAGATCAGGCTTTATGTGGTACCTATTGAGTGCATCAAAATGAGTCTATATGAGGGAAAGGGTTAAAACAATCCACACTGTTATTGGTCAAACATACAGGTAGAGGTCAAATCAAAACAATCCAGACAGTTAGTGGTCAAACCTTAAACATTTCCATACAATTTGTGAGTAAAGATTAAAGCAATCCACACAGGTGGTTGTCAAATTTGATAAAAGGGACCACTGGCACCCTAAATCTATGTGTCTGACCAACACAACAGAAAATCACCTCAGATATTACTCAGTGGACGAAATTTGGAAACACGAATTAGAAATAATGTCATTTGAACCATTCCTACTCAGAGCAAACCAAAACTAATTCTGGGATAATCCAAAGGTAAGATTTCTGATACTGTTTGCTTAAAATCCCATTTTAATCTGATAATTGAGAGAAAATATCCCATAAAAAATGTAAACCTGTCATACGTAGGACTTGACAAGAACAAGTTCTCTGTCACTTTGGCCATCTGAGGTTTTTCTTATGTTATTTTTCAGATGAAATGCTGATATCATAGATATTCGATAAGCAAGAAATAAACGAGTATACTTAGAAAATTGAATTTGACCACCACCAAAGAAATTGAATTTATTTTTAATTACCATGCTCAAGGACACCTTTGATTTTTTATGTGACTCTAAATAAGTACTTTCCTTAAGATATATATTTTATTAACTTAAAGTTTCAGGACATCTTTTTCTATCCCAAGTTCAGTAACGTAAGCAGGTGAAATTGACTTAATGCATGTTCATACATGTTTATGTTTTTCTTCAATTCAATGTGTGCAACTGACCATACAGCTCCAGGAGACAGAAAAGAGTAGGGGTGGGTAGGGTGAATACTGTTTATTTGTGGACATATCATAATTTGGCACACAGAGACAATAACATAGCACAAAGTTTCTATCTTGCTACAGATTAGTTAAGTCCTGCAAATGACTTCCTGTTGGCAAAGTTATTGAATGATTTTGAATTAACGGAATTGTTATATTACTCGGCGAATAATATTTTGAGGAATGAAAACTAGGCTATATATCAATTAAGAGTTGGTGAATTAATTAATGATTTTTTAAGTCCTGAAAATTACACCATTCCTTCTGGCTGGAAGAAAGATCCAAAAATATTCTACAACATATGATCAAACAAAAAACAACAATGCAAATACGTATTTTTGTTTTTATTTATCATTTTACGAATCTATTTATAGACACATGTATATAACTGCTGAAGGAAAAATTTGGGCATTTCAAGTAAGTTTTTGGCCAAAAATGTAAGTGTCTGGAAACATAGATTGATTATGGTAGATAAAATTAACTTTAATACAATTAACAAAAATATCACATACCTTGATAGTATTTGCCTTTTGAAGCAACTCTCGCTCCAAATCTAAATAAGTCATACCCCGGAAGGCGACTGGCATTTGACTGGCCATTCGGTCACAGCTTGACATCAGTTGTGTTATAACCCCATCCTTGTTCTGTTTGTGGTGTTCTATCAGCTCTATAGGACCGATGAACTTCTTTCCTGACGGGATCATGAAAGTTCCGTCCGTTTGTTTCTCAATAACATAGTGATGGACTCTGGCACAGAAACAAATTTAACCCTTTACTTCATGTACATTCATTTTAGATAGTACATATATTTCAGCTACCTGTGCTGCCTTAATTATAACAATTAAACTCTTTTATAGCGCACTTTTAAAATGCCCAAACGTTGCAATTTAAGAGCAAAGTGAGTTAATCATACATTTTCTTTTACCCTACAGCCCAAATGCAAATGAGACACTGAACTGGCCTTAATATATATCTCTATTTACTGCACTTAGTGTAATCATATATTAAAATTATCTACAGTTTTCGGCGTAGCTGTATAAGATTGATTATGACCTACTTCTTCAACCAATCAAATGTTGGTATGCAAATGCAGCCAGAGTAAATGCAATGCTATCATTAGCTTGTATAATTAATTTTAGGATATTCCAATTTAAAATGGAAGTTTCAGGTTGTATATATTTTTCTACTTAATATGATAGTATTTTTTTTTTTTCAGTTTAAATATGAAAAGTAACACAGTAATGAAAATTAAAAAAAACATTTCCGTATCAATTTAGGAATGCTTCTTTGGCAATATGATTTAAAACAACTAAATAAGAATCAGGCATATGTCTATTTAAAAGTGGACTCCGACATCGTGCAATCCAATGTTCGGCCAAATTTGTCACTCATAATATGAGGGTGGGTTTGGAATTGGAATGGTGTAGGGACACTTACACGTGTAATTTGGAATATGTTACCTAATATCAGCAGATTTTTTTTAAATGACAACCTGTGGCCTGTAGTAACACGTCATTTCACTAACTGAGGTTTTGTTTTCATGACGACAACGCCCTTGTGCAACGTACACGGTCAACGGTCGAGTACATTGACAGAAATGGAATGAAGACATGCAATGAGTTAGCCTACACATTCTCCCGACATCAACATCATAGAAAATGTATGGTTATGTACCAAAAAGTAGGTGTCTGGCAGAACTAGAAACATCAAAACAAACGAGGAACGTTACCACGCCTCCTCAGACATTCTGACTTATAATGATTAGGAATTCATTCTGAGCCTTTATCTCACCTTGCCTCGGTTACTCATGTCAATAATCAAGAACAGGGGACATCTTACTAAGTACTAGATTAATCAAAGTTACCACTGGTCTGGTTAACATGTTTATTTATAGCCATTGTGTGTTTTACTCCTCAAAATATGGTATTAAGGTCCCATCCCTATCCTCAGATAAAAAAATGTTAACTTACTTTCCCTCACAACAGAGACTTATTGCGTAGTTTCCCAGAGGATTAATGCTCTCCCGCAACAGAAACATCCCCGTTACACATCCCTGGTCCTTCAGAATTTCCTCGGCCTCATCCCGCGTGATACGCCCGTAGAAATACGGCACTGATGATGGCTTTACAGGCCTCTCTCCGTTCCACGATGCCATTTCTTTACAATCACGGTGACATGGTATCTTCATCACAAGTGATGGAAAACAAAAACATATTTAGGTTAAAGACCCTTTATTCACCAAAAATCAGCGTATATCCTTTGGACAGAAAAGCAAAATGTGTAATGGAAAATTTGTTAAGAAATGCAATCTGTGCATACTCGATGACGACATTTTTACAATTCATAAAAATACCTACTTCAATAAATCGCGATGACGTAGCAGATAATCAATTTGTCATTTGTCAAAAGTCATTTCTGATAAATGACCTTTCTCGGGATAGTCGCCAATTCAAAATTTTAACAATGAGAGTATTCTGACCTCCATACAAAACACCAAATGGCGTAATTTGATCAACATTTTCAATGAGATTAACTGTTAACTGTTATTCTGCAGCAGATTTTTTCACATTATGTATCATTTGAGTTATTCTAAAATATGTGAATGTTATTTTATCGCTGTTATGAAAATTTCATCATTGGGACATATATTGTGCCTTTAAAACACTGAAAATAACATGATCATATCGGTATCGAAAAGTAGGCCTTCACAATCTCGCATCTGAGTAAATTCAGAAAGTGTACTATCAAAGTTTTATCATTGATTTACAATGATTTCTACCTAGTCTTAAAGGTGGGAAATCCTTGATTCGGAAAGACACTTCCTAATACAATGACATTATACGTGTTGTAATAAATGTATTTAGATACCACCCAAGAAGTGAAAAATTCAGATTTTGGATAATTCATGTGTATTATATCAAAGCTTTAGACCATTGCATACACATACAATATCTTGTATTAAAAGTTTGCTTGGATACCTTTAACTGTGACATTGAGACACACGGATGAATAAATCACGGTCTGTCTTAACTGTGTGTACCGCATTTGCTTATTTATTGCTGGATATAAAGTTTGTAAACTTAAACCAACACTTATCTATTCCTCCTGATCCCCTTCTTTTTTTTACATTTAAATTTAGATTGATTATCACACTAGATTGCTATTATACAGCTCTCTCTCTCTCTCTCTCTGGTGAGGTCATGTATTACACTATTCTTGTTTCACTATGTAGCCGTATCGTTAAAGAGACAGAGAGGAGGACAACGATAATAATGCTCATCGTCTTCATTTAACCCTAGACTTCGATAAAGCTATCAAGGATATGATGGATGTGACCAAAGTAAACCATGATTAATTTGCAAGAAACTCGCATGGTTATAAGATTTTGTAGCATTTGCAACCCTGGGAGAATATCTGCTTAGTGGCGACTGTAGACATGGTCAGCCTGCAAGATACATTGTGCCGATCTGGTTTTTACTGGTCACAAAAATTGATTTCTTGGTCACAATAAGGCAAATTACAAATGACCCAACTTTAAATAAGCGGTACAGAAAATACTGAAAACGGTATTCCAGAGAAAATGTATCTTGAAATAACAAAGGAAAAAAATAGTTTAATCAATTTAGTAACATGTTATTGTACAAGACCAATTATATAATGTACATGGGCGTATTATCTACATGCCTACATAAAACCTGATCAAGGTTTATATAAATCGATTTTGACAGCTCTCAACACAGTTAAACATGTTTAAGCATATTTCAATCTGATCGGGCATTTTAATGGTAAAACATTTAACATTTTAATTGTGTAAACTTATTAAAATCATAAAACCCAAAATACAGCACACATATTAATTCACTTGCCTAGGAAAATAGTCCTATGCGAAAATGTGACGGGGCGAATCGAGATTTAAAAAAAAAAAAAAAAAAAAAAAAACGCGCGATGTTTAACAAAACCTGAATTTGTCGCTCTGCAGCCTAATGATTTTTATTTCAGTCTGTATGTATATCATCGTCGAAAATCCACGGTATATTTTGTATTATCACGATTGTATTGAGCGAACGTGGGTTTTCGGATGATATATGTATACGTACTTTTCTTCTGGACATGACAAAAGCAATAATTATTGTGGTGTCACGTGTTGGAGAGGCGAGGATTTAAAAGACCCGAATAGGACACCGTAAACATTTGACAGCAGTTCTGTTATCTCTATGGCCAGTATACCATTTACTCACATGAACAAATGTTACATAATACTACTTAACAGCAGAGGCTAGCCTTCACCTTATCAGTTTTAGAGATTTATGAAGCAGAAAATACACAAATATACACATACAAAAAATGTAAATGTATGACTGTGTGTACACAGTACACAGAGACGAAGAAAATAGTGATACTTTAAATCAAAGTGTGCCAAACAAAGCTGACATGTAAAATCTATCGGTAATCATTAAGTCACTGTTTTGACAAAATGTAGTTTTTGACGTTCATCATCTCTGAGAAAAAGGTCATTATAATACTGACAGAAATGAAAGAAAATTTTCTGTTGAACTAGTAATGATATGGACGACAAATCCAGTTTTATCATCATTTTTTTTTTTAATCTTAAATGTAGTAGTTCCTGAGAGATTATGTTCTAGCCATGTAAAAAACAAATATATATGTTTCAACATTTGTATAAGGCGTTATGTTATTTGCTATAAATATGGTTTCCTTCAGGCGCGTAGCGTGCCTTATTCATTTATTCACGTGAGTAAACATTGAATGAGAAAAAATGTAATAATTCGTGATAAATATAAACTACCTCAATTGGGTTTACTCTTGTAATGTCGAGTGAACGATTCGAATCAGGCGAATTTGTTTTATTATTGACAACAATATACATTAAAAAGTAAGAGCATAAAGTTACTATTTTTTCTTAAAAAAAACACTTTACCCATAAGAAAATGAGACTGCTCGTGAAAATATAAAAGTGTTTCACTTCTCGATGGGATATATTCCATATAAAAAAGGAAACAAATGTCCTTTATTCCTTTATATATCATTAATACATCGTGGTTATTAATTTTTCATACAGTGATTAACGACGATATTGATGATGAACGTAATAATAACAATAATATAACATTTTACCCGTATCCATGGAAAAGTGGCTTAAGCAAAGCCTAAAGTAAGTCCGATAAGCTTCTAAACAGAAATCAAACAATGTTCATTCTGTTGTAAAAGAGGGTTTGTCCGAGTCGTGTTGACATAAAACGCTGAAGGACTTCGTTATGTTTTAGTGTAGTAAAGTATGGAGTAATATTTAGTCCAAAAGCAATGTAAACATTTTGAAAGTCATAAAAAAGTAAAAGCGGAGTTGTATTTGTAATGTGGCAGTTACACCTGTATCTTAAATAAAGTTGTGACTGTAAACTTACAATTACAAATATATAACTTAGGTTCAATTTCAATTGTAGTTTTCAAGTTGCAAATGTAGATGCACTAATAACAACTTCATATCTAAGTTATCGATAAATTTTCCGGGATTTTAACAGTATCATGCAAAAGGGTTTGGCACGACGGCGAGTCATATTACTATATATATATAATACAAGGGATACTACTCCTGATTGACCAAGATTCATACCCTCCTTGAAAAAAAATACTCTTAAATACTTTACACCAACCACAAGCGTATACATTTATGTAACAGAAAATCAAAACTTTTTCACCCATGCAAACGCAAGTATTTTCACGAATATCGACAGGTTCGTACACCCGGTTTCCCAGTGTAAATAGTCATTCCTGCGGTAGGACGAGGTTAACCGATGCAATAATACCAATAAACAAATTAATTACTCACATTGGATTGCATAATCTCTCGTCGGCAACATGGATTTTAGTAGTTTTCACTAATTTCATCCGTTAGCGTACTTTCACTTCAATTAGTTGCCATTTTAAACATTAAGTAACTTTGGATGCGACTGGTTAGAGAGGTAGAGATAGCCAATCAAAATATCCCTTTTTTCTGAAAGCCACTTGATTCGCTGAATAGCTAAATAAAAGTGAAAGAAGGCAAACGGTTGAAATTGACGATATCTTCCGTATTTCTTGTGCCGAGGAATGATTATGTATGTCGATGTGAGCAATTAATTTGTTTAATGTAATTATTACGTCGGTTTACCTCGTTCTTTCGCAGAAATGAATATTTACACTGAGAGACCGGGTGTAATATACGACTCCCCTTTCGTGCCAAACCCCTGTGGTATTATTTTATCGCTACTTTTGACCCAAATGGTACACCCTATTAATTTTCATTTTGCCTCGGTAACGGATACTGGGTAGAATGTAGTATAAAAAAAAACAAAAAAAAACGTAACACCCTTATCGTTCTAACGATATTGGTTTAGATCTACTCGATGCGATATTTCACCGCGAGTGTGACGTAATTTGACAGAGAAACGTCAAAATGATTGACACTTGTTTCCAAACTGTTGTTTTTCATTGAAAATGTTACGGTTAAGGATAAATTCATTCATTTAGAAAAGAATAACCGGATTGTGTAGCATTTTCACCAATGCTTCTTTTTATTATTTTGTTCAACCTGTTGTAACTTCTAGCAGACGATGACTGACATATGTTCTTAATAAAGTACATGGAAAACTATGTACGGAAGCCATTTAAGTCCATATTTGTTATTAATCTGATAGCAAATTCACTGTTAGTCATTTAATAAATAGGACAAAGTGTGAATATGCCTCTTGTTTTCATTTGGTTCGTATTAAATTTTGCATGCATATGTCTGCTTTTAGGAGGAACAAAGTACTTTATTTCAACCGTTGCTTTTAAATTTTGTCTCTCATTTTCACCGCTCATTAATTTAACCAAATTTGGTTGCTTGAATTAGAATTTCTACGTGAAAAGGGGGCCATAATTAATTAAAAAAATCTGTCAAAGAGGTGTCTTACTTAATGGTCTGATACCATGAACATTACAACCTAATGAATTTTCAAGTCAATCGAATGACTGATAGCTCAGATACAAGCATGATATATGTCGCATACAAAACCAGGTTTTATGGAACCCCATCCCTGGACATCCTAGGGGTATTTCTCCCATCAAAGTGAGACAACTAACAGTAGGTACCTTCATCGGAAGAATTTTTTTTTAATTGCATCAAAAACATTACAATGTAAAGTGGTGGTATCCACGGCAATAAAGTAAATAAACATTTTGAAATAAATCGAAAAATATGATGACGTCATCTAAAGTAAGAACGTCAATTGTAAGTTTCAAAATAAATTAAGCCCCCTTTAAAGAGCACGACTTGGGAAAATAATATCTTAGGAAATGATTTAAGTGTCACATTAGAGTTCAAATATATTTTACCGAACATACATCCAACAAGAGCATACAATGAAAAAGCAATACATTTCCGAAGTTGTACTTACTGTGCAGTCTCACAGTATGAGCATGATGACTGCTAATGATGTCTCAGTTATCTAACTTGTTTGTTGAATGCCCCTAAACTCTAAATCAATTAGCATAGCTGGTAACTAAAATGTAAGTAATCCAAATTTAGTTGTCCGCACAATGGGCCATAATTTAGAATTGATTATGTCAAGAGGAACTTGGTGGTATGATGCCCCTAAACACCTTTATGACGTTTTATGTCAAACAAACTTTTAAGTTCAAATAATGTCATGAATTATATCAAATTTAGTAAAAGAGTAATTAAGGCTTACCTTGGTTGTCTGATGTTCCTGAACCCACTCGTAAACTGTCAAGTTAATTTATACCATTAACGGTTATTGAGATATTTATAAGCTTGATAGTGGCGTGCCTGCAAAACTTTTACCAAATTTGCAACGCAAACGCTGACGCCAACTCATTGGTACTTGCAATAACTTTCATCTCCTTCGAATAGCCCAGGAGCTAAAAACGTGTTATCTAGTTTAATGCCCAGGAGGGATTCGTCTTAAAAAATAATTGTTGCAGGGTCCATTTCTTCTCAACATACATTATCTCCCTTCTGTACCATTGCAATTTCCGATTAAATTTGCATCTTTAT
>CM037789.1:6840795-6883313 GCA_021229015.1 Solen grandis
GTCTGGAGGAGGCAGCGCACCTGATACCAATGAGTCAGTGTCTCTGTGGGACTTGTTGACAACCATACAGGTGTCCTGTAACAGTGTTATATATCTTACATATAAAACCTATCAATGATAAAAAAGAAAATAATAACAAGAGGGCCATAATGGCCCTGGATCACTCACCTGGTAGCATTAGACTATGTAAAATCAAGTGACCCCTGGGGCAGGGCCAATTTTTACCCAGGGCCATGATTTGAATGAACTTGGTAGAGGTCTATAAGCCCATGTTACATACCAAATATCTAAACTCCAGGCTTGTGGTTTCTGAGAAGAAGATTTTTTAAGTTGTTTCTATATATGCCTATGTAAAATCAGGTGACCCCTGGGGCGGGGCCAATTTTGACTCCAGAGTCATGATTTGAACGAACTGGGTAGAGATCCACTAGACTAGACAATGCTACACACCAAATATCTAAGCTCTAGGCCTTGTGGTTTCAGAGAAGATTTTTTTAAGATTTCACTTTTAAAATTTATTTTTAGCTCCTGTGACCTAATTATCCAACAGAACAGAACCATTTGAACAATTTTTATAGGGATCACCTTATGAACATCCTTGCAAAGTTTGATCACTTTCTCATCAGTAATTTCAGAGAAGAAGATTTTTAAGTAAATTGTTGACGACTTACGACGACGGACGCCTGACAAAGGCTGGTCCCAAAAGCTCACCTTGGCACTTTGTGCCAGGTGAGCTAAAAATAAACATACTGGAACGGTAATACAAATATTGACCACAGATAAATCTTCTGATTGAGATGTATATACAATATTTAAATACAGAAGCTACAAAGTTGATATGCAATTTTCTGATTTTTACCACTGGAAGTCATGCAATGGCATATTTTAATATTTTGGTTTCCACCACCAAAAATCAAGTTCAACATGTTAAATGTAATTTGTTAAATGATATGATCATCAATAAAAATCATAATTATGTCAAAATGATATTAACAAGACCTAATGACATTATTGATGTTTTTTTTGTAGTTGTTTCTTTTTTTTTGGCTTTTTTTCATTAAAAAAAGATCAAAGGCTAAGGTCGACTGCATAATGAAAAGTTCTATCCATTTAAGCAACTGTCCAAATATTGAAGTAATCCAATGAAGCTCATAAAAGTTATAGCAGATAAAGGTTAAACTGTCCAGAAACTGCTTTTTTCATCAAAAGTAGGTCAAAGTCAAGGTCACATGGTCAACTGCATAATATAAAGGTCCATCCACTTAAGCAACTGTCTATTGGAGCAATCCAATGAAGCATTTAAAAGTTATAGCAGATTAAAACAAAAGGGCCATATGGCCCTAGATCACACACCAGAATACATAAGCTAACTTAAAACCATTGAAGTTACTTTATCTTAAGTGATTACCTCAAGCAGCAACCAGATTCAAGTTTCAGATACAAAGAATTCTTAAATTAGTCAATCATCTAGTGGCCTTATTTTTCAGGTGATCAATTTCATTGAATTATGGTAGACAGTGATGATATGACCATTTGTGCCAAAAGAAATTAAATTCTAACCATTGCTTTCATAACAGAATTTTGAAATTTTCTATATTAAGTGTATAAAGAAAATGACTGACTCTCTAGTGGTCTAATTTTCTGAGGGATCAACTTTATTTTAGCAACCATGAGTTGACTATTTGTGCAAAAGAAATTCAGTTCTGGCCATTTGCTTCAATGAAGAAGATTTTTAAATTTTCTATATAGGCAACCCCCTAGGGGCCTCATTTTCCAAGAGATCAACTTTATTTTAGAAATAACAATAGACTGCCATGAAGTGACCATTTGTGCTAAATGAAATTCAATTCTGGCCAATGGCTTAATAGAAGAAGAATTTTGAAAATTTTCTTTATAGAGTATATAAGGAAATTAGTCAAACCTAAAGGGGCCTTATTTTTCAAAGGATCAACTTCATTTTAGCAATTATGGTAGAGCACTATGAGGTGACCATTTGTGCCAAACTGGGTTTGACATTAAGACCCGACCGAACGACATTCACTAATAGATCGGTGGTCCAGTTTAGCTAAGTCCTAGGCTAGCTGGATGACTGATCGTGTTCTAAATTTGTCAAAGTTGCCGAAAATCTGCCTATGTACAAATCAAAAGGACAAAAATATATATAATGGTCATATAATTGACGCTTGTTGATTACAGTTTCTTGGGAAACGAGGTTTTTCCCCACGCACTTGCCAAATTTCCAATTTTGTAATACTTATTGTTCAGCAGGATAATGCTTATTTCCCCTTCTAACTTCTCATTTTGTATTATTAACGAAGCCTTCGTATTATTAGATAATATTCAATTAAAAAATATGAGGGATGCAAATTAATGCACGAATAATGTCTGTAATATTAGGGTTCCATGTATTAGGACAACAGACTATTTTACATTTTGTTTATATCGCACAATGCGCAACCAAAGTGAAAATATCAAGCAATCTATTTAATTTTTTTTTTTTTTTTCATCCAACCAAAATAAAAAAAAGAGACGAGGACAATAATAAAAAAAAAAGGTAAGGATGCTTCAAAGAAGCTATATGAAAAGACCAAGCAGAATAGATCGTTTTGTCCTAAATGGAAAGATGAGTTTAGTTGGCTAGACTTTGGTTATGTTTTATAATATGAAGGAGCTAGATAATTTTTTGTCTGTACGGACAATTTCAGAATCGATAAAAACATAAAAGGGCATTCCGAGTCTGAATCCCACAAGTCTAACCAACAAAAGCATGACTCACCTCTCACCACATTAGTTGCATCTCATACTGGCAATTAACTTTAACATGAAATAGAATCAATGCATGTTTGAACATGCAAGGTATGTGCAGTTCAGTTGTGTTATAACATTATCTGTGGAATCATAAACAATCGAAGGACAAGACAAATAGCCTAAGAGAATAAAAATAAATTTTCCACTTTTATTTCAACATATGATAATCAATATTATCATACGGATTGTGTTAATTTTCAAATTTGTACGAATTGTTTGTTTTGAAACTATTTTTATTGGTTGTACTTCAGTAATTTAATCAATTAATCAATAATAAATGCTTAAATCTCATTTAGGTATCAGATTTAATATTCAAGTCATGTAGGTATGGTCATACTTTATTCTCTAGACATAAAAGTACCATAGTATACCTAAATTAGACTAGAAAATTAAATGACCTAAGCTACATGACTAGAATATTAAGTTTCATACTTAATTTTCTAGCCATAAAGGACTCTTGCTTATAGTGGGGTGACAATTGGCCAAATAGTAGCTTATTTAAGGAGTATGTGGCCATAAAAGTAGAACAAGCAATGTTATATACCAAAATGTTCGCCAATGTCTGTACTATGTGAAACTGCCGGCATAAATTGCCAACACCTGGTGCGGATATGGAAATCCAAGATGGCTTCCAAGATGGCCGCCATAAATCGCAAGTTCAGTGAAATTATTTTATCTGTTTGTTACAGATTTATTTACAGAGGTAGTTCAAAATATTTGCATGATTATTACTCCTTCCATAATGTACATCAAATTCATATACAACAATAGCAAATTCAAGGTCAAGGTCATTTCAGGGTCAAAGTACAAAAAATACTCCAAGATGGCCGCCATTCAATTGCTGTATCAATGATCATTGGATGTTTCATTGATAAATACCATATATAAAGGTCAATCTTAAGTGTTTGAAAGAAATTACTTTATTTTAGCATGTATGCAAAACTTACAAATTTGATTGACCTTTCAAAGTCAAGTTCAAGGTCATTCCGAGGTCAAAACACATAAATTATCTCCAAAATTTTATTTGTCTACCCTAATTGTTCTCATTTTAAGTATTTTTATGTTGAATTGATTTATTTAGTGAAAGAATTATGATTACAGGCCAATTTATATGAAATTATCTAATTTAATGTTGTTGTTTTTTTCATATAATGTAGAAATATGTGTAATTTTATATTCTTATTATCGAAGTCAGTCATCATATTATATTTCAATGTATGTTTCAATGTTCAATGGAAGTTTAATTTACGGATGTTAAAAAATCTTTGAATAGATTATCTGCTTTTAGCATCATTTATGTTTGTAAATTCAGAGCTTTGATCAAATTCAAGGTCATTTCACTGTTGAAATACATAGTTTAATTACATACATAGGACAGTTGTATTATGTCAAGGTAATGAATCTATAAAACATTTTTTATACCAAGGTAAAATTAGGTTTTAGATAATTAGGGCACTAATATTTGAATTGTTGATTCAGTTCATAAGACCATTGGGTGGCCCATGTCAGAATTCACATTAAGGTCTAGTCATAATTTCAAACTTAAATTTAATGTAGCATGGTCAAGTTTGAGCTTGACTCAAGATAATTTATGTATGTAAATTGCGTTTTAACAAATGTTCGTGCGTGTCATTCGTATCTGTTTTGCTAGTACTCTTGTCCCTTTGTTTCGCGACACGTTGTGTTAAAGGTCTCGTGCTCAGTGTTACGTATAGTCCCGCGGTGAGAGAAAATCATGAGTGCGTGTGTGAAAACAAGTTGTTATGACGTGAATGAATGATTTTCTATTTGATTGGTCAGCCCAGCCCTTTTCTCACCATAACAAGATTTGGCGCAAATAATTTTACTTATATAACATTTCCTTCTAACATTTATTTTATTCGGATCGCAGAGCGGGACGCTAGTTCCATCGGAAACTGCTTAATTGGTCATCAATATAAGAGATTGACTTTATATTGTTTATTTGTTCAGTTAGAATCGTCCTTACCTTTGGACATTGCATTTATATTTATACTTTGGCAGTAGACGCGTCTGGTAAGACTTTTATACAATATCATTGCTGAATAGTTTAATTTGAGTTACTCGCTTGGTATGCGCTGAATTGTAATAATGTCGTAATTGTGAACTGTTTAATATGTCCATTATCATTTATTTGTATTATAATATTTGTCATTTATGTTCTAGGTTTTTACTATGTGTGCACTACATTGGTGCATCAAATAAATGGACGACATCTAACTATGGATTGTTGTTTGTGAACCCCGACTACATTAATTTAGAAAACTTAACTCTATTCTCTGGACAAACTAATCCATGATGCAGGGATTGTAACCTGTACTACCAGGAAATGGTCAGCAAGCTCTCAAGCATAAAGACATTGTTGGGATGACTGCAGGTATCGGTCAAGGTCAAGGTATCGGCACCACTAAGACATTACTGTGGAGCAGGTCAGACCAGAAAGAGAGGTTAGCCATGATCCAGTCAGAGGTCAGGAAAGTAGAAGAACATAATTACAGACAGGCAAGAGCGGTGGAGATGGGATCACAGGAAGCATGGACTACGTGAAATACCACAAACAAGAAGTTCACCTGGGAAGAAATCTGGAAGTATAAACCACTAAGACTGTCATTAATCATCAGGTCTGTCTATGATCTCCTACCATCACCAGCAAATCTCTGTCGATTGAGTCTTAAGCCGACCCTAAATCCTTTGCCTTTGTGGTAGACCAGGCACACTTGAGCATGTACTTTCATCCTGTTCATCTATCACTGACACAGGGGAGATAGAGATGGAGACATGACTGAGTCCTCAGAGAGTTGGCTGATTGGCTGGACAGAGAGAGAAAGAGAGAGAGAGAGAGAAAAAGAAAGAAAGAAAGAAAGAAAGAACATGGAAGAAGTAACCCCCAAATTGCCTTTGTCAAGCCAGGTGAACCAACGAAGAGAGCAAACCCACAGCAAGCATTGATCCTGGATGGCACCACCAGATGGAACATGGAAGTTGACCTCGGCAAGAGGCTTGTTTTCCCAGGCATAGTCTAGACCATTTTTAGAGAAGATATTGTCCTTTGGTCCAAGACGGGAAAGTAGCTCATCGTCATTGAGCTTACAATACCGTGGGAGACAAGATGTGAGGAGGCCTATGAGAGGAAGAAGGCAATTTAAGTACACTGAGCTTCTAGACCTTTGCAGGCAATGAGGTTTGCATACTTAGCTGTTTCTGTTGAAGTAGGAGTTAGAGGGTTCTGTTCACAGTCCATCTGCTGACTGATGACAGTTGTTGGAACTATAGGCAGAGAAAAAAGGATGGCTATCCAGAGACTGAGCCAAGTGACTGAACATGACTGTGTCTAGCTGGTTGTGGCTTAGACGTGAGGAGAAGAGCTGGATGTAATCAACCAACACACAGTGATTTTCAATGTGAAACCCGTCACGAGAGTGTTCATGGATTAAAGGTACAAAACACTCAATGTCGGCGGACTCCATGTTGATGATGTTGGTTGAGGAGTAGTTTACACTGTATATCTACACATACAGTATTTTACTAGACAATATTGAAATTTAAATTAGTGAATGTTTATTGCTTTGAAAATTATATGAATAATGTTATTTTCTGGGAAAAAGATGTTTTTGTTTTTGAAACCTCAATATTGAGATTTTTGCATTAAATCAAAAGGTTTGGGTATCATGTAAAGATGTGTTGTGAAATATCAAGCTGTATGGAAGAGTATTACAGAAGTTATCATATGACTTTTTCAGTTTCTGGACACATACTGATACATGTAACACATTGAAAGGGAAAGTTTCTTATAATAATGTATATTTTATTTGTTGGAAAAATACTCAGGACACTTTAACTCAACAAAACATGTTATGATTGTTACCATTTTCAAATGCTGTATGGCTTTGTATCATTTTGGACATCTATTTAGATTGCATTGCATCTTGCATATAAATGTATATTTTATTTGTCAACAGGTGATAAGAAGTAAGGGCTTTCCTTCATGAGAGGTTAATATGAATTAAGAACTAGAACTTCCAGTATCTGATATCATATCACCAGACCATTCTTTCCCTTTAGTTCTGATGAAATAATATCATCTTGTGTGAAGAAAGATATACATTTTAAACATTTACCGATGATGACAGAAAATGAATTTCCCCATCTTTTATAATCTTCATTAGATACTTCAAATCATCTGAGGTCCACTCTCCTATATTTGTGCTGAGATGGATTCAATGAAATATAATATTGTCTGAGCAAACAGAGGGGACCCTGATCAGACAGCTCCTCCCAGGAACTGTCTTATCTGGGTCTCCTCTATGAGCCAATGTGTCAAAATGAGTTGATATGAGATAAAAGGTTAAATCCGAAGGCAAAAAATCACAAAAAGATTAGAATACCCAGTCAGGCCAATCTTTTTTATATTTATCTGATTTCACCTTCTTTTGAATTCTGATTAAAGAATTTTCAAAGAATGCTTTGATTTAACTTGAACATTAAAATGGTCTACAGAGAAGTTATTAAAATATCCCAGAAAACATAAACATGTATTTATATCTTCCTACAAATATTCACAAGAAATCATCATTTCATTTACATATTTTGAAAACAAAAATGTCTGTAAAAGTTAACAACTGGTACTGATAAATAGAACTATAGGTAATACAATGGTGGAAGTGATTTTCAGAAAACGGCACCTTTGACCTAACGCTGGTAAGCAAGGGAAATTTGAATTGCTCTACAGTTTTGTATCCTATACCACACAGCTTTACAAATGTATACAATCGGGTAAAGTTCGGGTTCATTTCTGTGATAAAGTTTACATTATCATCTTCTAATTTTAGCTGCTATTTAAACTTTAAAGTCTTTTTGGACTGAATAAAAAAGATGGGTATCTCAAGGCAAAGTTTAGTTACTTTAATAGATAATGAAACTGGTTGAAATTCTCAATTTGCTTCATTGTGAGTCATAAAACACAACAATTTCATCCCCCCACTCCTCTGAAAAAAAATAACACAAGCAAATATCAAATTAAATAATAATGAATGTCCAATGACCATTGAAACAGCCAGTGAATGGTGACGATTCTGGACAACAGCTAAATTTATAAAATAGGTTGTAAAAATAAGACAATAACTAAAAATAAAATGATCTATATTTAGCTATTGTTCTATTCTTTCAGATAATTATACTCGGATTATGAACTAATTGTATAAAGTAAAAGAGTTAATAACAGGAGTATCAGATTTTGGGGCATTTATGTATTTTGACCACAGGCTAAAATTAATACAATCCATTTTGTTATTTATCATTTAAGCCTTACCTGTAACATTTATCAACAAAAATTTCAGTGATCAGTTAAAACATATATTGATATATTGCCGCCATCATGGACAGAATCTATTTGTGAAACCATACATATAGATGCATAATCTTAATAACATTGTATAAAAAAGACTTTTTTAGTTGAAAAGGTATGCATAAAGCAATATTTCTGTAACAAATGGGATTAATTTCAGCATATAAATGCTTAAAAAGAGATATTAGAGAGAAAATAACAAATATTTGAGTATTTCATGTGTTTTGACCTTGGAATGACCTTGAACTTGACTTTGAAAGGTCAATCAAATTTGTAAATTTTGCATACATGCTAAAATAAAGTAATTTCTTTCAAACACTTAAGATTGACCTTTATATATGGTATTTATCAATGAAACATCCAATGATCATTGATACAGCAATTGAATGGCGGCCATCTTGGATAATGTGTATGTGTGTAAACAACCAAAGTTTATACATCATCTAAACACAGATATCATACAAAAAAGTTTTAAATGAAAGAATACACACATAACAATATTTATTTCACATTTGAGTATAAAACATGCATAAAATGAGAAAAAGTAGGTAGGAGATATCAAATTTTGGAGTATTTTTTGTACTTTGACCCTGAAATGACCTTGACCTTGAATTTGCTATTGTTGTATATGAATTTGATGTAAATTATAGAAGGAGTAATAATCATGCAAATAATTTGAACTACCTCTGTACATAAATCTGTAACAAACAGATAAAACAAGTAACTGGTGTTGTATGCAACACACAAGTCCCCTACCGGCTCCACCTTGACTCAATATGGTAATCAATCCCATTTTTTTTGCCATATTTTCACTATTTCCGTTACCATAGCAACCACAATTTTAGTTGAAGAACAAAAATAAAATGACGTGCATAATCTATACATTGCCATCTAGTCATATACCAAGTTTCATCAAGTTAGCTTGCTTAGTTATCGCGGGATCCCATTTTTTGCCATATTTTCACTATTTCCGTTACCATAGCAACCACAATTTTAGTCGAAGAACAAAAATAAAATGACGTGCATAATCTACACATTGCAATCTAGTCATATACCAAGTTTCATCAAGTTAGCTTGCTTAGTTATCGCAGGATCCCATTTTTTGCCATATTTTCACTATTTCCGTTACCATAGCAACCACAATTTTAGTCGAAGAACAAAAATAAAATGACGTGCATAATCTACACATCGCCATCTAGTCATATACCAAGTTTCATCAAGTTAGCTTGCTTAGTTATTAAGTTATCGCGGGATCCAGATTTGAGCGGACAGACGGACGGACATACGGAGGGCAAACCTATAGTCCCCTCCGGTGTGAACACCGGTAGGGGACTAATAATTTCACTGAACTTGCGATTTATGGCGGCCATCTTGAATTTCCGAGTCCGCACCAGGCGTTGGCAATTTATGCCGGCAGTTTCATATAGTACAGACATTGGCGAACATTTTGGTATATAACATTGCTTGTTCTACTTTTATGGCCACCCCAACTCCCAAAACCCACTGATTGTCACCCCACTATTAGTTATATTGGTATGTACATTACAAGATGCTTGAAATCATTAAACAGTTGAATTTAAATATGACTTGTATCATTAGACGAAAGTGTAAAACACACAATACACATACTTTCTGTATATTATGTGTTTTACACTTTGGTCCAGTTCAGTTTAGGTCAGGTCGAGTAGGTTTTCCAATTTACTGGACCACTGGTCCAGCTCTCAAAAAAGTTATGTTGAAATGCCTAAGGAAATTAAATTCTCACCAATGGTTTTAGAGGAGAAGATTTTTTGAAGTTTTTAAAGTAAAATTCTTTTGGTTGCCATGGCAACCATAGTTCTGCATGGATCAAGTTTATTCTAGCAATTGTTGTGGAGGTTCACCCAAGGATGATCGAAGCCAAGTTTAATCAATTTCTACTTAGCGGTTTAAATGTAGATGTTGTTTGAAGCAAATTGTTGACAACAAATGATGCGTAACGACGGACACAGTGATCCTAATAAATCACCTTGAGCATGTTGTGCTCTGGTGAGCTAACAACAGGCAATAACTCCAAAAATATTATTTGCAGAATTAAGCTTCTTATCTACTGTAATTCTCCTTTGTGAGGTCTATCCACCTATGAAGTTTCATGGTTATATGTCGCATAGTGCATGAGTAATGCTTGACAAAAGTAAGTTTTACAAAAGTGAAATTTTACAAAAGGCAATAACTAAAATATGATGTGCTGAGTTTAGGTTCTTATGCCTGACACTTTTCCATCAAGATCTATTCACCTGTGAAGTTTCAAGTTAATAGCTTCGATATTTTTTGAGTTATGCTCCAGACAAAAGAGGGACAGACAGACAACTTTGACAATAACAATATGTCTCCCCCATATAAATATGAAGGGAGACATATTAACGGTCAGGATATTGAATTCTCCAGAGACCAAATTGTACAATGTTTTATATTCAGTAACTAGAAATGTGTCCATAGGACACAAATGCCCCCACCTAAGTGCTTTGTCACAAATCTGAAATATGTTTGTTTGTTGTTGCATTAACGTCCCACGACAGTATTTCAGTCATTTGGAGACTATGTCTACTTGAGACAGATATAGTGCTGCCACACTGCAATATCACGCCATAGACATGTGGCATGATACCACACCCAGTCACATTATCCTGACGCCGGGCCAACCAGTCCTGGAACCACCCTTATACTGAGTGCAAGCAAGGGAGCTATACCAGTACCACTTTTTTCTTTGGTATGTCAAGGCCAGGGATCGAACCCATGACCTCCCGCTCCAGAGGCAAACGCTCTAACCACTCAGCCACCGGAAACAGTAATCTGAAATATGATTCCAGCCAGGAGAAGATGATCGAAGGAAGTAAGTAACAAAAATGTACAAGGGAAAACAACAAAGGGTCATTCAATGCTTTTAATCAAATTAAAAATATACAATATTGACATTTTTGGCCTGCTATAGCCAATTAAACATCAGTTGGTTGGTTTTGTTCTCCGCCTATTCATAGCTGCAGTAACTACACCAATATTTTCTCTAGCACTTTTTCAGTGCTACATATCAACTTTAAAGTCAATCCCTGTATAAGTATTCAAGTTATGCTCTGGACTAACTTTCAGAACAAGGTACAATAACTCCAAATTACTTGACTGAGAGTTACAGAACTTGGTCACTGCACTTCTCCTGAATGCATGAAGTATCAACTTTGAATTCAATCCCAGTATTAGTATTCATGTTATGCTCTAGACAAACTTTCGGGACAGATGTACTGACTGACTGATGGACTGATGATGGATGGACAAGGGCAAATCTATATACCCAAATCCCACAATAAGTGGTAGAGGAATAAAAATATCTAGCTATGAAGTTTCATGTTGATACCTATAATAGGTTTTGAGTTATGCTCCGGACAAAATTTAAACATGAAAAATAACAAAGGGCAATAACTCTTAAATGATACAAAAAAGTTATGGTTCTTGTGCAGTGCACTTCTCTTGATCAAGCTCTATCTACTTATGAAGTTTCATGCTGATACCTCTTATAGTCTTTGAGTTATGCTCCAGACAAAATTTAAACATGAAAAATAACAAAGGGCATTAACTCCTAAATCATACAAAATAGAGTTATGGTTCTTATGCACTGCACTTCTCTTTATTGAGCTCTATCTAATTATGAAGTTTCAAGTTGATACCCTTCATAGCCTATGAGTTATGCTCTGGACAAAATTTAAGTTTGAAAAATAACAAAGGGCAATAACTCCTAAATGATACAAAATAGAGTTATGGTTCTTGTGCAGAGCAATTCTCTATATCAAGCTCTATGTAGCTATGAAATTTCATGTTGATACCTCTCATAGCCTTTGAGTTATGCTCCAGACAAAATTTAAGTATGAAAAATTAAAAAAAGGGCAATAACTCCTAAATGATACAAAATAGAGTTATGGTTCTTGTGCACTGCACTTCCTTTCATCAAGCTCTATCTACCTATGAAGTTTCATGTTGATATCTCTAATAGGTTTTGAGTGATGCTCTGGACAAACATTCGGGATGGACGTACGTACGTACTGATGGACAAAGGCAAATCTATATGCCCCCCACCCCTACATAAGTGGTGGGTGCATAACAACTTTGACAAGAGTTTACTCTATGGCTTGTGTATTGAGATACTTGCTTTAGAACACACTTAGCAACTTAACAATAATAGTTATTGTACCTCAAGCACAGTGAGCATGATTATTTTTTTCATTTTAACTCATCATTTTGTTGATGTTTACAAAGTTATTTTAGTAACTAGAAAAGCAATGTGAGCTATGCATGTTTATCAACAAAACATACATGATGGGATACCAAGTATTAATACAACAGACCATTTTATAATTTGTTTACATCACACTAAGAAAAGATGACCAGGTTGGGTTTAAAGTCCCTAGTACAATATTTCAGTCAATTGGAGACAAGGTCTACTTGTGACAGATACAGTGCTGTCACACTGCATTATCACCCCATTGTGGCATGATACCACACCCAGTCTCACTATCCTGATACTGGGTCAATCAGTCCTAGAATTACCCTTATATGCTAAGCCCCAAGCAAGGGATCTATGCCGGTACCATTTTTTTTACAACTTTGGTATGTCGAAGCCAGAGACTGAACCCACAACTTTGCACTGCCAAGGCAAACGTTCTAACCACTCAGCCACAGCTTGCAATATTGTTTGAACCTCCACTTTCTGATCCTACTGGAAAACTTTCCTAGAACAGACTTAATGAAATACAGTAAGAAAATCTCAATTTTTGCAATTCAAAATCACTTTCCCAAATGTCTTCAAAGGAACATGTTAAATGCTTGTTTTATTGATAATACAAGGTGTACTTACACTGTTCCAAGGAATGCAACATCAAACCAAAAGGCCAGCCCATGTACAAGGCCAGCCTGGAGGACTGTGAACGACAGTGGGATATCAATTACATGAAGGTCAGTTTCATCTGCTGTTAAGAAGTCCACAGAGTATTTAACAGATTTGGCCAAGCACATTCTTATGTCAAATGTGTCCTGAAATATATTGAAAGAATGTGAGTATATGTCATAATGTAGGGCCATGTTGGCCCTGGATAGTCCACAAGAGTAATATCTGCCTAAATAAAACAAATATATTCTGGCTCAAATTTGACCAACCATCCTCAGTGCTAAGTATTTATATACTTATGGGTGAATTTTTCTAATAAATATACCAAAACTTCTTCTCAAAAAAATTTCTACTTATGATAAAAACACTAAGTAACCTTGGAACAGCCCCATCTGAAATCAAATAATCACTGATGACTAGCCCAATCTGGAAGCCTGTGACAATGATAATATAAATACATGTAATCACTGTCGACTAGCCCAATCTGGAAGCCTGTGACAATGAAAATATAAATACATGTAATCACTGATGACCAGCCACATCTGGAAGCCTGTGACAATGAAAATATAAACACATGTAATCACTGATGACCAGCCACATCTGGAAGCCTGTGACAATGAAAATATAAATACATGTAATCACTGATGACCAGCCCAATCTGGAAGCTTGTGACAATGAAAATATAAATACATGTAATCACTGATGACCAGCCACATCTGGAAGCTTGTGACAATGAAAATATAAAACATGTAATCACTGATGACCAGCCACATCTGGAAGCTGTGACAATGAAAATATAAATACATGTAATCACTGATGACCAGCCACATCTGGAAGCTTGTGACAATGAAAATATAAATACATGTAATCACTGATGACCAGCCACATCTGGAAGCCTGTGACAATGATAATATAAATACATGTAATCACTGATGACCAGCCAATCTGGAAGCCTGTGACAATGATAATATAAATACATGTTATCACTGAGACCAGCCACATCTGGAAGCTTGTGACATTGAAAATATAAATACATGTAATCACTGATGACCAGCCCAATCTGGAAGCCTGTGACAATGATAATATAAATACATGTTATCACTGACGACCAGTCACATTTGGAAGCCTGTGACAATGATAATATAAATACATGTAATCACTGACGACCAGCCCCATCTGGAAGCCTGTGACAATGATAATATAAATACATGTAATCACTGATGACCAGCCACATCTGGAAGCTTGTGACAATGATAATATAAATACATGTAATCACTGATGACCAGCCACATCTGGAAACCTGTGACAATGATAATATAAATACATGTAATCACTGATGACCAGCCACATCTGGAAGCCTGTGACAATGATAATATAAATACATGTAATCACTGATGACCAGCCACATTTGGAAGCCTGTGACAATGATAATATAAATACATGTAATCACTGATGACCAGCCCATCTGGAAGCCTGTGACAATGATAATATAAATACATTATCACTGATGACCAGCCACATCTGGAAGCCTGTGACAATGATAATATAAATACATGTAATCACTGATGACCAGCCACATTGGAAGCCTGTGACAATGATAATATAAATACATGTAATCACTGACGACCAGCCACATTTGGAAGCCTGTGACAATGAAAATATAAATACATGTAATCACTGATGACCAGCCACATTTGGAAGCCTGTGACAATGATAATATAAATACATGTTATCACTGATGACCAGCACATCTGGAAGCCTGTGACAATGATAATATAAATACATGTATCACTGATGACCAGCCACATCTGGAAGCCTTGTGACAATGATAATATAAATACATCACTGACGACCAGTCCACATTTGGAAGCCTGTGACAATGATAATATAAATACATGTAATCACTGACGCATCCCAATTGGAAGCCTGTGACAATGATATATATAATACATGTATCCATGCGCCATCCAAACGACCTGTGACAATGATAATATAAATACATGTAATCACTGATGACCAGCCACATTTGGAAGCCTGTGACAATGATAATATAAATACATGTAATCACTGAGGACCAGCCCAATCTGGAAGCCTGTGACAATGATAATATAAATACATGTAATCACTGTCGACGACCAGCCACATTGGAAGCCTGTGACAATGATAATATAAATACATGTAATCACTGATGACCAGCCACATTTGGAAGCCTGTGACAATGATAATATAAATACATGTAATCACTGACGACCAGCCACATTTGGAAGCCTGTGACAATGATAATATAAATACATGTAATCACTTGAATAAAAGTGTCCTATGTGGTAAGCATTTTTTTTTCTTCTGTTTGTCCCTTATTGTGCTCGTATTTCTTTCAAAGATATTGTCAGCTGCAGTGCAAGTGAGGCTGCAGATAGTGACTGCGACACCTTTATCCACATTGTTAAACACCATCAGGATCATTTTGTCATAAAATGCTTGTAAAAATTATATATACACTATTTTTGTTACTGATTAAATTCATATGCCTCTGTTTGACAACAAAATCAATATCCATATGGTTTTTAAATTTTTTTAAACTACTCCTTAATTTCAAAATGGCCACCTCCTTTGTGATTGTTATTTACTAGTTTAACAAGAGTGTTCTCTGGTGAACCTGCTGAAGCGTGATGGACGAATAGGCAGCAACAGAATAGTGATCCCTGTGCTTACAGCAAGTGACACAAAAATTAAGACAAAGAGACAGAAAATCAGAAGACACTTGACAATTCGATATGCTTGTTTGTAAATCAAATAAATCTATTTCAATTCTTGTCCTTCTCATACCCTTTATATAATAATAGTCAAAAATGAAATACCTTGATAGTCTGACATCACTGAACATGTTTATGAAGTCTAAAATCAATCCCATGCCTAGTTACTAATACACTGTGCATGCAAAACTTTAACCAAAAGATCCAAGTTAGAAAACCAATTTTTAAAGAGTTATCCTGCTTGGTTTTCTGTTACCCCTGAACATGCTTATAAACTTTCTACTCAATACCAGGTGGATAGTAGCTTGCATGCAAAACTTTAACCAAAACAGTTAAGTCAAAAAGTGGCCATAATCTATATTATATTCAGTCAAAAACTATCCTTATCTATAGTATAATACCACTGGCCATATTAAAGAAGTTTCAAATCAATCCCATGCCTGGTTACTGAAATATAAGCATAACTTTACCCAACTTGACTATTTGAGTTTACCATCGCCTTAACAGTATTTCAGCCATATAGCGACATTCAGCTAATAACAGGTGGAGGAAGACCCCAAATGCATGGAGGCATCCGGGTAGAACCATCAACCTACCACAAGAAAATGAAACATGAAAAATCTGAATGACCCACACGGAGGCTCCCGAGATGTAAGCATGGAAGTACACTGCATGCAAAACTTTAACCAAAATTTTTAAGTTAAATAGGGGTCACAATTTGCATTAAAGTCAATCAAGAGTTATCTACCTTGGTTGTCTGATGCCCCTAAACATATTCATGAACATTTAAGTCAATACCATGAATTGTTAAGATATAAGCTGGACAGTAGCTTGCATGCAAAACTTTTACCAAATTTACTATTGCATGCAAAACTTTAACCAATAATTCTAAGTTAACTAGATGCCCAAGGGCAACAGGTCGAGCCCGTGGCCTAAGGTGCCCCTTTCACCTCTAATGTGACCCTGACCATGGAGCTAGGGACCCAACTCTGTGATACATCATCTCATTGAGGTAAAACTTACTGCCAAATCATTTGAGAATCCTCTGATCCAGAGAAAAAGAACAGCCCAAAAATGCAAATCCTGTGTGATGAACTTCACTTCTAAGTATGACCTTGACCTTAAAACTATGGACCCAACTCTTGTGCTTTTTACTTCTGATCATTTATGCAAACATTACTGCCAACTTATTTGAAAACCTTCCTAGGTTACAGACAAGCAAATGACCTCTGACTTTTAAGTATGACCTTGACCTTTGAGCTAGGGTCACAACTCTTGTACATGACACTCCGTCTCACTGAGCTTGACATTTGTGCCAAATTATTTGAAAATTCTTCCATCAATAATGAAGTTACAGCTCGGACAAGCAAAAAAGTACGTTTTGACCTTTGACCTCCATCTGTGACATTGACCATTGAGCTACGAATCTGGTTCTTGTCATGACACTCCATTTATTTGTGCCAAATTTTGAGAATCCTTTTATCCATGATTAAGTTATAGCCCCGACAAGACCAAATCCGGACAGACGCACGCACTCACATACATACTCCAAACCACCATTGTGACAACTAAGTCGAGCTCACCGCAAGCAGGCTCGACAAATAGGGGCCATAATTTGTATTGAATTCAATCAAGAGTTATCTACCTTGGTTGCCTGATGCCACTGAACATATTCACAAACTTTCAAGTCAATACCATGAACAGTTATTGAGATATAAGGTTGATAGTAACTTGCATGCATAACTTTAATCAAAAGTGACTGCAATAGCTCTCATATTCCTTGAATAAATGAGCTAAAAGTCAGTTAAGACAACAAAATTTTTATCAAACACTGGAGTATAAGATAGATAGACAATATCATTGAGGTAAATAGAGAGTAATCACTGAAATTAACATTGAAATTCCTTTTTCAAACTTCAAACTTAAGCAGTAATTTGAACATAAATGGGATTACAATGGGTCGGGTCATGACTAACAAAAGTGCCTGTGACCTAGACCTTTCAAGGATGCATATGGTTGCACATGACACACCCTTGTATTGTGAGGAACACTTCTGTGAAGTTTTACAGAAATCCATCCATAAATGTCCAAGTTATGCAGCGGACATGAAGATGTAGCCTATGACACCAAAGGCGATTTCTAACAACTACCGTGACCTTGACCTTCGAGCATTCATATGGTTAATGTGCGAGACACACCTCCGTGTTATAAGGAACACTTCTGTAAAATTTTATTGAAATACATCCATAATGTCTGAGTAATGGAGCAGACATGAATGCAGGCTGGATGCATAAACAATCTTGTTAAAATTGTCAGTATTTTATACTCACCACAATTGGTTGCTTGAAATATTCCTTTGCAGCAGCATCCCTTAGGCTTGTGAGGTTGATGCCATGGAATGACTCCTGATACCAGAAATTAGCTTTTGAAAACTGCTCCATATAAAGGGCTTCATCTGTGAACGGAGCTACATGGAGATCACCCTGCGTGGGAAACATCTTACCTGCAATTAGACACATCAAGTGACAGATTTTTTTCAGAAAAAGAAAACAATCTTTTAATATTATGGTTTAATCATGTTTCTACTGTATATTCTGAATCATCCAAATAAGCAAAGCTTTTTTTTTGTTTGATATATTTTACTTTAAGAGATCACTAAAAACTCACGCTTTCCCCTTTATATTAGAAATTTATAACACACATGCCTACATGTATAAGGACTGTTTCATCAATTTTGGGCTTTGTTTGTGAGATTCATTTATTTTGGTTGACTTACAGACCAATAATTATAGAAATGCAAGGAGCAATTAATTTTACATGGAACATTAAATAAGAGCACTGTAAAGTACCTGAAGCATGCCAACAACAACGTAAGCTTGTCTGTTAGAATTCTATATTTAGTTGCATGAGTTGAGAAACAATACTTCTGTCATGATTTGCACAGTAATCCTCCCATATCTGTCTATTAGTTCCTTCACCAATTCTGAATTTCCAACAGTCACTGTGGGTATCAGACAACCGGGCCTTATGTCCTCATACACTGAGGTTTTATCTATTCCTAAATCGCTCATGCCATTTGTACACAAATGTTTTTCACCACGTTGGTAATGTATCAAGAGTATTTTATGTATTAAAGTGTTTCTGGTAGAGATTCTTTTTAGTCCAACATAAAATTTTGCTATGGAACATTATTTAATATCATCCATTGGTGTCAAGTGATTTTATGAGGTCATGGCAATACAAAAGCTGTTGGGACGTTACTATCCAACGCCTTCAAACCTACAGGAAAGGATGTTAAGATGAGCCAAATTTGTTTAATTAAGATTATCATTTTTTTTCTATGTATTTCTATATAAAACCAAGTGACCCCTGGTGGTGGCTTATTATGACCCCAGGGTAATGATTTGAACAACTTGGTAGAGATCCATTAGATAACTCTTGATTGAATTGAAGACAACCCAAGGAACATTCCTGCAAAGTTTTTATGAAAATTGGTGAAGTAGTTTAGGAGGAGATGTAGTTTAAGGTAAATGTTGATGACAGACAACGGACATTCATCGGTCACAATAGCTCACCCTTGTAAAAGGTTACAGTTCTTGGACATTGCACTTCTCCTATTCACCATCTGTGTATATCTTAAGTTTCAAGTCAATACCTTGTATAACTAATTGAATAATGTGCCGGACAAGAAAAGAAAAATAAACAAAGGAAGATAATTCAAATATGGGACAAGAGTTACAGTTCTTGGACACTGAACTTCTCCTAGCTGCCATCTGTCTATATTTTAAGTTTCAAGTCAATACCTTGAATAGTTTTTAAGTTATGTTCCGAACAAGAAAATTCCAATGGACCAACCGCCCAACTGACTAAACTTCATTTTGCAGGGGTTATAATGAAGTAAGAATGTTACTGATTTACTAGCTCTGCTCTACATCCTTATCAAATATCATCAGCATATCTGCAGTGGTAGCAGAGTAACAGAAAATATCAACCTTAGGATAGACATAAATTGTAGATGGACAAAAAAAACAGATACCTATGTCATACCTGCTTAAGCAAGCAGGTGTGACAAAAACCTTAACCGTGATTCTATGTTGAAAAAGGAACATTCTTTTTTGTCAATACCCATGACAGAGTTAATCACTCTTGCCTACAGAAGGGGTTTGATGGTCATAAACAAGTATTCTGAGTTTCAATGAATACCTCAAAGAGTTCAGTGAAAAAAGGCAGGTGATACAAAAAACTTAACCATTATGTCAATGTCTTTGAGGGCGCATGGTTAAGTACAATAGCCCTCCATATTCTCTGAATAGTCAAGTTCAAAGAGGTTCTTAAATTAATAAAAAAAATTAAGATTCAGCTCAAAGTTAACCTTGGGCCTTCTTTTTTTCACACCAATTATCTAAACCCCAGGCCTTGTGGTGTCAGAAAGAAGATTTATGAAGTTAATTTCCTATGTAAGTCTATATAAAACCATGTGACTACTGTCTTGGGGTCAGTTTTGACCCTAGGACTATGATTTGAACAAACTTGGTAGAGATCTGCTTGACAATGCCACAAACCATATATCTAAGCTCTAACCTTGCAGTTTCTGACAAGATTTTTTGTCAAGTTTTTCCTACGAAAATCTATATAAAACCATGTGACCCAGAGCAAAACTTGACCCATGGGCCATGATTTTAACAAATTTAGAAGAGGTGCACAAGGCCATTTTATACACCAAATACCTAAACTTCAGGCTTTGTCAATTCTTACAAGAAGATTGTTTAATGTTTTCCCTATAATCCTATGTAAAAATCAAGTGACCCTTGGGGCATGGGTCAATTTGACCCCAGGGTTATGATATGAGCAAACTTGGAAGAGATCCACTAGACAATGCCACTTACCAAATATATAAGCTTCCGGGCTTGCAATTTGGAGCCAATTTAAAAAAATTGCACTTTCAAAATCTATTTTTAGGTCTTGTGACCCAGATATGCAATGGACTGGAACAATTTGAACAACTATGGTAGAGCTTCATGCAAGAAATATTACAGGCAAGTTTCATTAAATTTTTGCCAAATGTGGATGACGGACAGCCAGCTCATCAGCACTATGTGCTTCGGTAAGCTAAAAAGCTAAAAACAAAGAAATCCCAGAACCTCCATCTTCACAAGATGTGGTTTGATTAATGGTTCAAACACAGTAAAACACTTATCATTTAGAAAAGACCATTAGAGGCCTCATGATTAAGCTCCACTGACAAAATATTTAACTTACCAGTTTTAGGTTTTAACCATTTTTTGGCATGTAAAAAGCTTTCAAGCATTCTCTCATTGAAGAGCATGTAGCCCATGGGCTCTGAAATAATGGTGTCCACCTTTTCAGGCAGTGTGACCTCCTCCACTTTACCAGGTATGACAATGATTTTGTCCTGTAACTTGTTCTGTTTCACCAGTTGCTGAAATAATACAAACAGTAGGTTGATTTCAAAGTGTAATTGAGAATAAAATTTATGTCATAAAAACAAAATTTATCTTTTGATTATGAATTTCCCCATTTTATTATCACATTATTTTTAACCTGAATTACATGTACATACCAAATTTTTATAGCATACTGATATAAGAAATTCTAACATGGTAAGGCTACCAGAAATATTTAACGAGTAATATAATATCATGAATGAATACATATATTTTTTTACAATCAATTCTTTATTACATCAAAATTTAACTGTGAACAAAGGTTAATTGCTACAAGCAGTCAGTAGAATTATGTCCAAGATAAGCAATTCAACAGTGAACAGCAGTTGCTAGGCAACCCTGGCCACCTTGTGGTCTTGTGTCAGTGTCAATTAGCTGCTTCCCAAAAACACTGAGGACACGAGACAGCCAGGTGACACCTACTTACACAAGGGAAGGCAATGGAATAATACTATCAGTAGTCAGATCTTATTGTTCAACCTTCTTAGTTTGCTAAGCAACTTCAATATCTTGGTCTTGAGCAACACAGCTATTTGTCTTGTTATCAATGGATGAGCATCCATTATTTTTTTAACTGACACAGAAAAAATAAAACAAACATACCAATTCTGATAAACTCAAAAATTAAAAAGTTAAAATAAAAATCTGAATTTAATGTTAAGAATGTGAGTGAAAGAAAATAAATTGCCAAAACAAACATGATTAAAGGGAAATCTCTCTATCATGATCAATAAATGGTTGCCAATTTCTAAATAACTTGCAACATAATTGTTTACTTCACAAGTGATGTTTGAGTAAAGAATGAAGTATGAGGGTGAAATCAAACAATATGTGTATGATACATGTAATATGTTTATATATTATTTTGTGTTTTAATTTGATCAGTTACCCTTTTAATTATTTCAAGGCATTTTACTGTTTGTTTGCTTTTTTCGTCAGGAAGAATGAGTACTAGCAGAATGAATTAAGGATATCAAAAGCATTGAAATGTTACTATTATTAATTCAGATTCCTGTGAAGAAAACAATTTGAGAATATGGTTGATTTTGTTTTCTTGCTTACCATGCCTTTTCTTAAACTGAATGAATGTTAATCTCAAGAAAAATAATAAAAATATATGGAATGAAATAAGAAAAAAAGCCTCAATGAGAAATTTAAAAAGATTCATGAGTTCGGTTTTCTTTTATATAAAAGTAAGATATAGAAGCAAAGAAACAACAGGACCAATTGGCCCTAGATTGCTCACCAGAGTACATCAGCTTATTTAAAACCATTCATGTAACTTGATTTTACCTTGTTTTCCTCCAGCAGCATCCAGACTCAAGTTTCAGATACAAAAAATTCTTAAGGTAGTCATTCATCTGGAGGCCTCATTTTTCAAGGAATCAAAATTGCTTGAGCAATTATGGTATGGGACCATGAGATTATCACAAAACAAGATTTAAACACCTTTCCCCATCAGATCTAAACAACACATCAAAACTTTGAAGTTAAATCAAAATCTGACTAAAAGTAGCTGAGAAATAGCGCAGACAAAATATATTTGAGAAATATAATAAAGGGCCATAAATCATTTAAAATCAAGCGAGTCATGACATGCAAAATCACATCAAAACCAGGTAGAACTCTGATACACTTCTACATTATTGCAGACAAAAACTATTCAATAAATAAATGAATAAAAACAAGAGGGCAAAGATGGCCCTGTGTCGCTCACCTGAGTAAGATGGCTGTGTTAGGCATAATGACAAAAAATCTGACATCTAAAGTGTTTTTCTAACATTTGACTAAGTGACCTATATAGATTTTGATCCTACCTGAATTTGCACTCAACTGGGAATTCATGCAGTCATCATTCATATCAAGTTTAATGAAGACTGGGGCAAAAATGTAGGCCTCTAGAGTTTTCACAAGATTTTTCTAAAATTTGCCCTGGTGACCTACTTTTTGACCCTATGTTGCCCAATTTTGAATTCATCCGAGATTTGATGTTAACAAACATTCTGACCAAGTTACATTAAGGTTAGTCTAAAACTGTGGTCTCTTAAGTGTTCACAAGGTTTATCTATGATTTCACCTGGTGACCTAGTTTTTGACCCCAAGTGACCCAATTTCAAATTTATCCAAGATATCATGTAGACGAACATCCTTTCATGAAGACTGGGCCAAAACTGTTGCCTCTAGAGTGGTAACAAGGTTTTTCTAAGATTTTCTACGATTTGACCTAGTGACCTAGTTTTTGACCCAACTAACTCAATTTCAAACTCATCCGACACAACATTATTGTTGCCTCTAGAGTGTTAACAAGGTTTTTTTAAGATTTGACCTAGTGACTTAGTTTTTGACCCAACATGACCCAATTTCAAACTCATCCGACATAGCATAAAGACAAACATCCTGGCAAAGTTTCATGAAAATTGAGCCAAAAATGTGGCCTCAAGCATGTTCACAAGATTTTTATAAGATTTGACCTGGTGACCTAGTTTTTGACCCCATGTGACTTCTTTTTTGAACTCATCCAAGGTATCATGTAGACAAACATCCTCACCTAATTTAATGAAGATTGAGCTAAAACTGTGGCCTCTAGAGAGTTCACAAGGTTTTTCTAAGATTTGACCTGGTGAAATAGTTTTTAATCCCATATGACCCAATTTCGAACTCATCCAAGATATCATGTAGACAAACACCCTGACCAACTTTCATGAAAATAAGGCCAAAACTGTGGCCTCTAGAGTGTTCACAAGGTTTTTCTAAGATTTGACCTGGTGAAATAGTTTTTAATCCCATATGACCCAATTTCGAACTCATCTGAGATATTATGTAGACAAACATCCTGACCAAGTTTCATGAAGATTGGGCCAAAACTGTGGCCTTTAGAGTGTTCACAAGCAATTGTTGATGACGGACGATGCACGACGGACAAAAGGTGATCACAAAAGCTCACCCAGAGCTCAAATGCTCAGATGAGCTAAAAAAAATAAGACTACTGCCAAGCAATAAAAGTACCCCATCAGAACAAAATAAAATGATGTGCATTATCCCCATTTTGCCATCTATCCATGTTTCAAGTTTCATGAAAATATTCCAAGTACTTTATAAATTATTGTAGGATCCATTTTACAAATAGAAGGACAGACAGACTAATGGAATCGCAGGACCAATGGACGGTGAACTGGTAAGGGACTTATAAGCTGATCATGACATGCCGGAGGATAACTAGTATTGGTAAACATAAATGGCTGTCTTAGTAAATAAGTATTAGGCTGTCCCAGCATCATCTGTCCCAAGCAAGAGAATTTTCAGCCTTGCAGGCAATGTTGTCAACAAAAAAAAGGTCACGCCTCTGTCCAGGTAAGGTGAACTCACTCAGATTTCCCAAATTAATGTTGATTCTTACTGGTAGTTTGGAACTTTTAAGAAATGTTCTGGTCATTTAAAACTGAAATCTAGTCATCATTGTTGTTTTACTCTTTAGAAGTACTAGTCACTAGCAATAATTATTGCTTTAGTACCAAAATGTTACTAAACACTATTAAAAACTATTTGTTTCATAGCTGTCCCTTATTGTTTCACAAGTAGACAGTTGTTACTTAGCAGTAACAAGACTGTTAAATTAAAGTATTTTTAAAATTGTTAATTAGCTGTTTATATCCAAATGCATTCCCTTAAAAATATTTGTTTAACTGTTAACAAGATAAAACAAGAGGGCCATGATGGCCCTGGATCGCTCACCTAAGTATACAGTTACCCAAGGAACATTAGTCTGTATTAAAACAATTTGAAATCTGGCCAGTAGTTTTGAAGGAGATGATCCCTGTAAAGTTTTATCAAATTCTGTCCAGCAGTTTCAGAGGAGATTCACTATATACATATAAGGCAAATTAGCCCCACCCACCCCTGGCAGCCATATCTTTTTATGGACTGGAATAATTTCAGCAACTTTTGTGAACTTCACCCAAAGATCATCCCTGCCAACTTAAATCAAATTTTGTCTAGTGATTTCAGAGGAGATGTCATTTTAAGATTCACTATAAACATATTAGGCAAATTATCTCCGCCCCTGGCAGCCATGTTTTTTTTACAAATCGGAATAATTTTAGCAACTTTTGTGAACCTTCACGCAAGGATCATCCCTGCAAAATTAAATCAAATTCTGTCCAGCGGCCAGCGGTTTCAGAGGAGATGTCATTTAAAGATTTCAATATATAAATATAAGGCAAATTAGCCCCGCCCCTGGCGGCCATGTTTTTTAATGGATTGGAATAATTTTAGCAATCTGGTAGACAGTTACCCAAGGAACATCTGTACCAAAATATTTTGAAATCTGGCCAGAAGTTTTGAAGGAGATGATTTTTTTAAGTTTTCATATTTTTTTCTTTCCGTTGCCATGGTAACCAGAGTTCCACATGGATCAAGTTTATTTTAGCAACTTTTGTGAAGGTTCACCCAAGGAACATCCCTGCCAAGTTTGATCAAATTCTGCCAAGCGGTTTCAGAGGAGATGCCTTTGTTGACGACAAACGACAGATGACGGACGCGATCACAAAAGCTCACCGTGAGCACTTTGTGCTCAGGTGAGCTTAAAACAAGGATTTTTCTATGTTTTTTATTCATTCATATTACAATGTACTGTACAATTGTTTTCAATGAATAGTTTACAACATGTACTAAATTTATCGTAAAAGGATTAACTGTGGAAAATTAAAAGCATGTAAGTTAATGAATTGTCATGTACGAGGTGTGTCCAAAAAGTTTGTGGACACCTACACTAGAATAAAAATAAGTTATGTATTTGTTACAGAAATATATCTCCCTAATTACCATACTTTATGAGAACATTACACAAAATATTGCGAGTTTATGATCAACTATATGAAAATAATGACAGTTCAAACAAACACACTATTAGACGTGAAAAGTCGTTGAAATGGCGTTGCAATGTCAACGTCAAAATAACAAAGTTACGAGAGGTATAGACACTTCGGATTTCATTTTCTTTGGACAAAAATTGCTAAATCCATCTGGCGCATACCCTGTTCATACCTAAATTCTCTTTTAGTTTGTAACTTTCAGTCTAACTACTAATTTTGAGACGATCAGTTATGTGGTGAATACTGATGTGATGATCTTTCACTAGGAGCTCTTCCACTTTTGAGTTGATGCCACTGTTCGCAAGCTTTGGTAGACTAGATCTGTTATCATCCTTGTTAAAGGATCATCCAGTAGAATAACGATTGAGCCACTTTTATACTAGTGAACAACACACCCCGATGTGTCTAGTTGTTGTTTGTATAATTTTCAAGGTGTATTTAAGTGTTTTGTCAAATGACTAACACAATCTGATGAAAATCCACCGTTTCTCTGCATCAAAAGACGTCATGATTCTACGGTAATACAATAACATGTGCACTATGCAAACGACTGTTGTTATTGTATGCAGTAAGCAAATGCGTTAAGAATTTCAGGAAGTGAAATCAACTTATAGAGTAAGCAGATATAGTAATATCGCCAATGGTACTGTATTTCATGCTGTTATTAACTGATTTTCAATACAGTGATGAAAACAATTTTTAATTCTTTTATGAACTACGCCACCAACGTCAGATATACGGGAAAAAAACAACAGAGTGTATACTATTCACAGTTCAGGATATTCCATTAAAATTTTGTCCAGAGATGTGTAAATCATGAATATAAAAAGTTTAAGACAAAACGTGATTATTTTGACATTTTTTTTCTTAGCAAGATGTTTGTCCACAACTCTTTGTGGACACACCTCGTACATTTATATCTGAACAAAGTTTTCAATATATCTGCAAATCTAGTTTAGTCAAATCTAGTGGTTGTCTTAAAATAAAATATCTAATTTTCTATGGCAAACTTATACAAAGTTAGAAATTAACTTTGTTGATACATAATTAGAATCTGTGAAAATGTTTTTGATTATTTACCGATTTTTCATTGATTACATCAGTTCGATTCAGTTGGATAATTGATTATGATTTTGGTCC
This sequence comes from Solen grandis, assembly GCA_021229015.1. Classification (NCBI taxonomy): domain Eukaryota; kingdom Metazoa; phylum Mollusca; class Bivalvia; order Adapedonta; family Solenidae; genus Solen; species Solen grandis. The sequence continues at coordinate 6,868,107 of CM037789.1, forward strand.
GATTCTCCATCACTAGACAAAATATCTTCAGTAAGTGTAACAAAGGGCCGTAACTCATATAAAATCAAGCTGGTCATGATGTGTCAATGATATACTCAACTAGACTTGGTACTTATTAACAACAGATGGATGGACCAACTGACCCAAAAAGATGTAAGTGGCTCCAATATAGCACCCATATACTTCGTATCTGGGGGTATACCTTGGCTCTGTACTTACCAGTCTTTGTTAAGTTTTGTCAAAATCTGACCAAAGGAAGCTGAGAAATTGGGCAGACAAATCTTGTCTACAGATGGACTGTCCAACCAACAGACCGATGGACATGACTCCAATATAGCCCCAGTATACTTTGTATCTGTAGAAATAATAACACAATATATATATATATACATAGGTGTTGTTTAGACACACTGCAGTATCACATCCTGTGCATGTAGCAAGATTCCATGCCTTGAGGAGATGCTTTTTACCACTGGGCCAAAGTCCTTAAAAATATCATTACCTCACAGTATTCTGCCATGTTGCTTGCTTCTATTGCATAAACCTTCCGTGCTCCAGCTTGTAGAGCGAAAAATGATAAGATACCGGACCCAGCACCAACATCCAACACAATCTGAAATGGTCAAGACTCAATTCTTGTGCAATAAACAACCATGTCTCATATTTACTATGTGGATAAAACTACATGCATATGATATAGATATACACAGATTGTTTTCGGAAAAAAGAATCATCTTTCTTATGATACCTTTTTCTCCACAATAGGAATGAGAAAATAAGTGTTATTCAAGTTAATACCTGGAGGGAGGCAATTTTTTCAGCTTGAGATCAGTATATCACAATAGGGAACCCATCCAACCAAAACAAAAGCAAAAATATTTCAAAATACCTACTTACAAATGAAAGCAATAAATTTCATATATATATATCATCTTATCAAGAAAAGGAGGTAATAATAAATTATTTATATGAAGAAACGTGAGTTTATAGGTCAGTCACCACGGCAACCAATGCAGACAACCAGTCTACTTGATTTGGCAAATCCCTGTCAAACTGAATCACTGAAAGAAGACAGAGCCAGTCTCACTCAATATGTATACGCAGTACCTTCACATCGATTAATTAGCACCACAGGACTCCTGTACATTCACTGTTAGCATATGAATAAAGGTCACATCCTGTGCTTACACAGCCAATCTACACTTAGTATGGCCTCACGCCTATTAGTGCAAACCCTGTTTCTTATGACAAAGGCAGGTAGATTTATTTGAATGCTACACAGTTGAAAATTTCAGTGGGTCATGATCGAAATGGAGATCGAGAGCTCTAGAGATTAAGATTAAATAACGAAACAAGTCAACCCCTTGTGGATCTCATTTTTTTTAAAGGGCTCAACTTTATTTTAGCAATATGGTAGATGGCCATAAGGTGACCATTTGTGACGATAAAGTAATTTAAATAAAAGACTGTTGGTTGCCATGGCAACCAGGGTTCATAGTTGTGGCCATTATCAGGTATTAAAACAACAACTCAATGAGCAAGCCACTAGAGCATGATAAGCAAGACCATGTGGTTTTGCCAAAGTCCCCTGGACCGTAGTACTACAACAGAGAACATTTAACAAACCAGACCTGACCACTAAGAATATTCCACCAACTCCCACACCTGTGTTAAGAGACCCATTACGAGACGGCTAACAGTCTAGTATCTGACCAGGGGTTCTCAAGCAACTGGTGACAGAGGCAGTCAGGGTAGTCTAGCAACAGCTTTTAAGAATAACTTGTTCAGGGGGATATTTTTTTCAGGCGATGTTACTCAAAGATAACCATTGTTACAGACTGGACTGTTATTGTTACTCAAAGACATTTGTTACATGGACTGTTATTGTTACCCAAAGGAAACTGTTGTTACAGGATGGACTGTTATTGTTACTCAAAGGAAACTGTTGTTACAGGATGGGCTGTTATTGTTACCCAAAGGAAACTGTTGTTACATGATGGGCTGTTATCAATACTCAAAGGAAACTGTTGTTACAGGATTGGCTGTTATTGTTACCCAAAGGAAACTGTTGTTACAGGATGGTCTGTTATTGTTACTCAAAGGAAACTGTTGTTACAGGATTGGCTGTTATTGTTACTCAAAGGGAACTGTTGTTACAGGATGGACTGTTATTGTTGCTTAAAGATAACTGTTGTTACGGGATGGACTGTTATTAACTTACTAATGTGTTCTCTCTCCATCCCTGAACACTGACGTACGAAGAATCATTAGAATGAATGATATGAATACTGTCATTTATCATCATCTGAACTAATTTCTTTTTCTTTTTAAAAGACAATTAAGCAAGTCATTAATCTATCACATGATTTTTTTTACCAGGAAAGAGCTATACCTTGTCGAGGAAGTCATTCACATTGGATAGCATGGCTCGCTGATACGTTGATGTTCGTATATAGTCCTGCATCATATTCTGCTGTTGGGAGAGGTAGCCATAAAACTGAAACAAATCAACATTTACAACTGAGCATATTATTCTATGCCTTTGCCCCAGGATTGCTATGTTTTTTGTTTGTTTTTTTGTTTCTTTTTTAAGAATCCAAATAATTTCAATAATCTGGGAAAAGAGTTACAAAAAGAACATCTGTGCCAAAACAATTTTAAATCAACCAAAAGGTTTTGGAGAAAAAGATCTTTAAAAGCTTCCACTAGATTTTCTTTCCATTGCCATGGCAACCAGATTTCTGCATTGTTAGTGAACAGCTTTGAAAAGGTTCGCCCAAGGAACATCCCTGTTAAGTTCTATGAAAAACTGCTAATCAGTTTAGGAGAGGTCATGACAGCCACTAACTGATACAGGTAAATAAACAAGTCAATCCAAACAAAATATACTCCTTTCCTGAAAATGTGAGGTCCACAGGGACATCAAGAACAGCTTTCCCAGCAGGGTTACAGTGTATACAGACTAGAGCACCATAACTGGATGACAATGCTCACCTGTTTTTTGTTGTTGTTGTTTTTTTGTTTGTTTTTTAAATTGAGGAGATAAATTTGGTCAAAATGGACAATCATCACTAACCTGAAAATATTGCACAGCAGAAGCATCATCTGTCCTCTCAGAAAACACAGATGACAGACCAGCCTGCAGCTCCTTAAACTTGAACTGAAAAGACTTCACATCTGAAAGTATAGACAAATACTTTTAAAACCATCTGATGCAACCTATAAAGTAAAATCAATAAAGAAATGAAGGAACAAAACACAAAAGCTTGCTACAATGATAAGACAAAATGAGGCAATTTCTATTAAGCATTGGAGAGACTCTTAAGAACACTTGGCCCCCTTGTTGATTCCTCAAGATATATTCTCATAAAAACATCTTCATTTGTTGTATGTGTAATTTTTGAGAAGAGTGTTTTAAGTTTTACCCATAGGCTATTCATTTAGACTATAATGCAAGTAAGCCTCGCCCACTAGCAGGCATGCCTTTTATATTTTATATTTATGACACTAAATGTTAGAATAAAAGCTTAATAAAGAACTTCTAGAACATTCCGAGGAAAAGCGTGCGAAAGACCGACACATAACAAATTTAGTACACTCTAGAAATAGTTCAGTATTTTTTCTATGAAATATACTTATTTATAGACGGTAATACAAAAAATTATATCTGTAAATAGGCTAATGTTTGATATTTGTTCATATCATTATTGCATATGACAATTATGATATAAAAGCGTTATTAGTTGTTTTGGTGAATTAATTTTCAATGAGAGCATCTCGGCAGGCTGGAAGAATTCAATATTAATAGTAATTAAGGGGTTTCATGTCATAACACGGTGGATTCTTTTTTGTTGTTTTAAATCATTTTCACAAAGTAGCATTCCTCAATTGATGGAAAAGGATGGTATTTAACTTACTGAAATCACTTTCATGTTTACATCAAAAAGAAAAGTAATAACACCAAGCTGAATGATATATACAAGCTGCACTCCTTATTTACAGTAATTTTATAGTCCATAACGATGCGTTAACCAATAACAGGAGTCCTTTTATTCAGCTTAGAATTATTTACCGCTGTTAGCGTACATTTGATTGGTTTAAGATGCGAGTTGAAATCGAAATTATACAGCTACGCCGAAAAAGTGCCATTTTTCAACATGGGTCTTACACATGACACATCGTCTTCTCTGGAAAAACATTTGTACCAATTATTTCAAATCTATTCATGCATATTGGAGTTAGAGCCTAGACACAACAAAATGTTTGCTTTTTTGACCTTTGATGGTTGAACCCAGATTGTGACCTTGACTTTTTAAGTATGAAAAGTGCCTTTGAAAAAAATAAATTCTCATATATGTGCTCACAGCCTCACACCTTCTCCAAAATCGAACAAGGGTCAGGACTGCCACAAAATACGCCCATCACAGTATGGGGACTCTCAGAAATAGCTCAGAGAAACAAGCTATTGTCTCCTAAATCCCATTAGTTAATGAATGTTACTTATTAAAACAATCATGTTGAAACATTTCCATTAATATGAAGGAAAATGTCTCTTTTGACTTATTCAAGTGTTCAAGGGCCATAACTTCTAAGTCATTCACGCGATAATGCTGAATATCGAACTCATCCGCGATTTTATGGCCATGCACATGTGTGGAAAGTTTGAAAAGGATTGGTCTAACGGTATTGAAGTTAGAGCCCAGACAAACACAATTTCAAGTATTTTGTGTACGTCAAGGGCCATAACTTTAAGTCTTCACCGAAATGCTGGATATCGAACTCATCCGGATATTATGGCCATGCACATGTGTGAAAAGTTGGAAAAGGATTGGGCTAACGGTATTGAAGTTAGAGCCTGGACAATCACAATTTCAAGTATTTTGTGTACGTCAAGGGCCATAACTTCTAAGTCATTCACACGATAATGCTGGATATCGAACTCATCCGAGATATTATGGCCATGCACATGTGTGGAAAGTTTGAAAAGGATTGGGCAAACGGTATTGAAGTTAGAGCCCGGACAACAAATGTTCCATGCCCGCCCGCCCGCCCGCCGTGAGTGTTCACATAATACGCCCCATCTTAAGATGGGCGTATAAAAAGTAATCAAAGAAATGCGCACAATACATGGGTGATTACGGTAGGTCATTTCTTCATCATCAATCCTATTATTCCTAACATCAGCCAAATTCAAAATCATAAAAGATTGCAATTCATGTACATTTTTCAATTTTGATTTTGAAGTCAATTTTCATAAATGTTCGTGAACTAATTATCGTCCTTATCATCAACTGTATTCAGGTCAGTAACCAAGTTTATTTTGCGGCAGCACCGAATGATGGCTCAGGCAAGTTTTTAACACCTTTTTTCAAGACTGGGTTAGGCAATTTGCGTCCGACCAGAAATTTTGATTATTGCTAATCAATGTCCGACAGGTTACATAAAATGCATGTGCATGCAGATAAACCCAGTTGTCAGATCTTGAGTACATTCCATATCATCGTGTTTTGTCACTTGCATGCAACGCTACCTGAAGCAGTAGATTGACGGTAAAAATATGTATCACTATGTTGACATGTTTGAACAATTATGTTTATCAGAAGCATCTCAGTAGATCATGAAATATTTTTTTATTATTTTTCATAACTTGCAAATAGTATGTACCTACTCCTAAAAGGTGGTTTTCATGGCATAAGGATTTCCACAATATGCACAGGTATCGAAAATGCAGACATGCAGGCACACAAACTGAAATTTCCATCGGATTTTGAAATAACATTATTTCAAAGTTTTCAGCTTGGTCCCACAGACTTCAGTTTACAAGGATCTACTGTATTTCAAAAATTATTTCTAAAATATATTGAATGCATACAGCAACCTATTTCCAATTAAATATAGAACTTTAGAAATATTAAAACCTTATTTAATTGGACTACATAGAGTTTCTTCCGACCCAATTGTTTCTAGCTGAAGTTGATGCTACTCTGTCTTCTAAGCATTTTTTTCAGACTGAACTATTTGAATTTGAGTTTGAAAAATGTTTTAAAAGTGACATCCCCTCAAAACTAGCATGTAGTTCAGTCATTTGTAACGTGATAGTTTTGAGTGGTAATGTCACTTTTAAAATATTTTTCAACCTGGGTCAAATCACTCAAATCAGCCACTTCTTTCATTATTTTTCATAAAAAAAAAAGTGTTGGAAGCTATCTTTTCTGCGTTTGAAAATCAAACACATACAAAAAGCAGCAGTACGAAACGTACCGGTACAAAGATTTTTGTTATTAGACCGTTTAATTATTACCAAACATTGAAACTGATTGAAATACTATACACTTTTGATTGAAAATATACCTGATTCATGACTAGCAATGGTAAAACCGTAATTCAAAGGATAGTAGCCCCAGCCTTTCATTTCTTTTCTATGGCATCAATCCCATGCCTAGTTACTGAGATATACGCATAATAACACTGTGCATGCAAAACTTGAACCAAATATCCAAGTTAAACAAGAAATGTTTGTGAAACATATATGCCCCCCTCATATGCCATAATATGTATATAGCTATATTACATGCAAGGAGTTTGCCTTCATAATGTTGGCTTGTCACAAAAAATTCTCAAACTAAACATTTACTGAAATAAAACCAGACACAATGAGATTTTGCGTTATTAGTCAGACAGTGCTTAAATCGTACAAAATATTTATAAGAATCCAACTTATTAATTTGAAAACAGGGTTTTCTACATTTATAAGCAACAACTTCATGAGGTTAGGACCTTAAGAGTAAAAATTAAATGGAAGTTATCACTTGGGCAAGACATTTATATAATGAAAATATATCAACATGTGACATTGTGAACTTGACCTTTGGATGTTGACACCCAAATCAACATTAAGGAAAACCAGTCTAAAAATTTTATTTGGACAAGGCCAAGTCATCAAACATATATACAAATGCAACCTTGTGACCTTGACCTTTGAGGTATTGACACCAAAATTGATAGGGGTCATCTACTAATCATAAGCAACAACCACATGAAGTTTGAGACTTAAAGGTCAAATAGAACTTCAAGTTATCACTCGGACAAGGTCTGGTATTATACATACACAACATGTGACCTTGACCTTTGAGGTAATGACACCAAAATTGATAGGGGTCATCTACTAATCATAAGCAACAACCACATGAAGTTTGAGACTTAAAGGTCAAATAGAACTTAAGTTATCACTCAGACAAGGTCTGGTATTATACATACACAACATGTGACCTTGACCTTTGAGGTAATGACACCAAAATCGATAGGGGTCATCTACTAATCATGAGCAACAACCACAAGAAGTTTGAGACTTAAAGGTCAAATAGAACTTAAGTTATCACTCGGACAAGGTCTGGTTTACCGACAGACACAACATGTGACCTTGACCTTTGAGGTAATGACACCAAAATCAATAGGGGTCATCTACTAATCATTAGCAACAACCACATGACTTTTGAGACTTAAAGGTCAAATAGAACTTAAGTTATCACTCGGACAAGGTCTGGTCTACCGACAGACTGACGGACATACGGACCGACCGACATGAGCAAAGCAATATACCCCCTCTTCTTCGAAGGGGGGCATAAAAAGGGCCGTAATTTGTATAAAATTCAGTTCAAAAGTTATCCTCCTTGGTTTTCTGATGCCCCTGAAGACACTCCTTAACTTTCTAGTCAATTCCATAAATAATTTCTGAGATAAAAGCTGGATAGTAGGTTGAATGCAAAAATTTAACCAAAATTCTAAGTTAAAAGGGGGCCATACTTTTTAATATATTCCATCAAGTGTTATCTTCCTTTAAAGTATGATACCCTTAAACATATAAAAGATGTTTTAAATCAATCGCATGCCTGGATACTGAGATATTAGAATGAAAGTACCTTGCATGTAAAACTTTAACTAAAATTTCTAAGTAAAAAATGGGCCATAATTTCTAATACATTCCACCAAGAGTTATCTACCTTGGTTGTCTGATGTCCCTAAACATATTCATAAACTTAGAAGTCAATACCATGAATGGTTATTTAGATATAAGCTGGATAGTAGCTTGCATGCAAAATTTTAATCAAATTTTCTATTGCATGCAAAACTTTATCCAAAATTCTTAAGTTAAAAAGGAGCCATAATTTGTATTAAATTCAGTCAAGAGTTATCTACCTTGGTTGTCTGATGCCCCTGAACATACTTATAAACTTAAAAGTCAATACCATAAATGGCTACTGAGATATAAGGTTGATAGTAACTTGCATGCAAAACATGAACCAAAAGCTGCAACGCCAACACAGACACAAGGGCGACAACAATAGCTCTCATATTCTTCGAATAGTCAAGATAAAAAGTTACTGTTTGTCTTGAATCTGCCGAAAAACTAACCGATTAAAGCAAGATTTTAACTGATAATTTTAATCGGCAATCAACTTATATTGACAACCCTGATCAGGTGCACAGGATGGACAAATGGAAGATGGACAAATGAACAAACAATGCCAAAACTATATCCTCCCACCTTTGGGAAACAATCACTTACTATGAATACTGTCAAATTTGAAGAGAGTACTCTGCTGATCTTCAGTGGTAATTACAAATCCTTGTTTTCCCAACCTGCAATACTCTGCCTCTTTTGTTACCACAACAGAGTTGATTTTATCTTCACCTGGAAATACATTTACAATATGGTAAATAAGTGTGAATGTTTGTGGTATTATCGTAAGCACATCTTATCATATTCTTTTAATAAAACAAGAGAACATAGACTGCCCTGTGTCATTCATCTGATTAAGATAGATTTTAATAGCATCATGATGTTCACAATTGGTCCAACTAAGGTATCATCAAAAAGGATTTCTATGAATTGTAAGAGCTTGTTTTCTGATCGACAAATCTGATTAAACCAAAGGTACCCAGTATGTTGCTTTGACAGAAAAACTGCCGCATTAATAAAATAAATAATTAAATAATGATATTAATAATAAAAAAAATTCAACAACCTTTAGGCTTATATATAATAAGAACCTTTGGTAATTGTAACCTTTTCCATTGAAATCGTACATCATGTTGTTTCAATTGCCGTAACGGTCTAAGTCCTTTAATCATTAATATTCATTAAATTGGTCTTATTTTGTGTAGAAGGGATGAATTAGGTTACTAACATACTAACCAACATCCCACTGCCTGCCCTAAAACTGGTCTGAAGAGATCTGACCGATAAACCTAAAATTAATACTTGTTATTTCCTTTCTTATCTTATGCAGCCCTTTTTTCTGCCTTTTTAAACATTTATCCAAATCGACCTTGACCATTGAACAACTACATTTAAACTGCGGATACTCTACAGTTACTAACAAGCCTCTCGGTGACATCTCTGATGTTTTGTTTTCAATTAAGTTACAAAATCTTCTCAAAACAATGGCTTTCAAGTCACACAAGTATTCACCGAACATTTTTAAGGCAATTCCTCAGGCAAGGGGGTGTTTTTTTGTCCCTGTATGTCTTTATTCATCCCTTCTACACAAAATAAGACCAATTTTATGAAAATCTATCAATGATTAAAGACATGATGTACAATTTCAATGGAAAAAAGGTACCTACCTTCTTATTATATATAAGGCTGTTGAATTTGTATTTATTTATTTTTTTAAAATGTGGCAGTTTTTCAGTCAAAGCAGCATACTGGATACCTTTCGGATTAAACAATAAATTAAGATCTGCCTGAAAGATATCAGCTAGGATATGTAATTTGTACTAGCCATATCTGTACACAAACTGTAATAGGAGTCCAAATTTGAAGACCAGATTCAGATACTTTATTAAGTACATAAAGGCCACCGGCCTATAAAACATGTCATACATGTCCTGTGTGACAAGAACCACACGAACAATATAGTGTTGTGTTATATGACAACAATCATATACTTTCATACATGTCCTGTGTGGTAAGAACCACACAAACAATATAGTATTGTGTTATTTGACAACAATCATATACTGTCATACATGTTCTGTGTGACAAGAACCACACAAACAATATCGTGTTGTGTTATTTGACAACAATCATATACTTTCATACATGTCCTGTGTGGTAAGAACCACACAAACAATATAGTATTGTGTTATTTGACAACAATCATATACTGTCATACATGCCAAATATTAACTAATAAGATACATAAAACCAGGGGTTTTCTTAAGTGGACGCCCACTTGCCCGTGCCGGGTTAAAATCACTGCGGGCAAGTGATTTTTCAAAGAAGATAGCCCAGTGAGCAAATTTATTTATGTAAATGAAATCTATTGTTTTTTTTATTTTCTATAGTATATCAGGGGTAAAATGCTTGCAAATTGTTTTTTATACATATAAACTAAAATCTATCTTAATATTGCATATACTTAGTTTTAAACATTAACAAACACCAACTAACTTCAAGATCCGGCAACCTGTTTTCACTGGGGGCTAGTAGATGTTCAAAGTAACTTGCCCCCTGGACAAGTAAAAGTCAAATCCTTAAGTAAACCCCTGAAAACATACTATAAACAGCTTCACTATGCATATAAATACAGTGGTCACATAAAATTTCACATAATTTATGACATGAAAGTGTTAAAATATTCCAACACCTGTCATAGACTATTTCTTACTCAAACTCAAATATGTTTATATATATTTAAAAAGTACCATATACACCAGCAGATTAGGTGCAAAAAAAGTCTTTTTTTCCAGATAATTCAAGTTTATAGAGAGGCTGCGCCTTATCTGATGATATATCAGGTTTCTTTTTTCAATCACCGAGAAGTGAAATTTACCGGTATACGATCTCAGAAAATGGATATACTGAAAGCCGATGAATACGACAATATGCCACAAAGTCTATACGAAACCAAGATAAACAATACCAGACTGTTAGGTTTTCGCCTCTGCAGGGCGAAAACCTATTGTTGTTCTTCTGTTGATTTGTTTGTTTTTTTTGTTTGTTTTTTGTTTTTTTTATTATTTTTCCAATTCCACCCATTTTTGTAGCCAGCCTAGCGGCCAGATGAGAAAAGCTACAGCTATGAAATTTTGGGCATGGAGTCATATATATCTGAACTTGTGCCTAAATGGTCAAACTTTTCACTTTTGTTTCTGATTTAGCCACTAGGGGGCGCAATGCATGTAATCACTTTTTTGCTAATAACTCAAAAATTTGAAACCTGATTTAGATGCGGATTTTTAACATAATGTTCCTTGTTGACAGCCCAATCAAATATGATGGATATCTCATCATTTGAGTACGGAAAAAATTTGTTCCAGGAGAGGTTGAATAGCTCCAAAACTAAAAATATTTCATTGAGAGTATATGAACAAAAGTTTTAGTTCTTAAAGAGCTCTTTCCAGTGATGTTTAGTTTTTGAAGATGGGACTTGATTTGGTCAATATACGGCAGTCCAAAGTTTGATCCTTTTTTGGAATAATTGTAAATCAGGTTTTATGCTTCAAATTCTGATATATAAGAATAAAAAGTTTGACTTGTGCTACTAGTATACTTGATTGAACTATTTGCTGCATTGCTAGGTACCTAATGGTAGAATTTTAATCAATTTTCTTTCTTATTTTGCCGTTATAGGGGCGCTTTTCTTGAAATCATTCTTTTGCTTATAACTCAAAAAGTTGGAAGTCCGATTCGAATGCGTTTTTTTTGCATTCTGTTCCCTGTTGATAGCCTAATAACATATGATAAGATTCGAGGGTCCGTGTGAGTGAAAGCTTTTGAGCTATGGAAGGTTGAATGTTCAAACCTCGCAAAAAAAAATGTGCAAATGAGGGTAGGTCTACGAAAAACCTATCCACTTTTGTTAGAGATCAGATAGAAGAAGTCCGTCTCCTGCATACGATTTGAAAGTCATATACACACAAAAAATATGGGGTGGCGAATTTAAGAAATGTGTGGTTTGTCCTCTAGAAACGGTCAAACTTCACTTTAATTTAGGAAAAATTAAAATTCCAAAAACATGTTTTTTGTCGCTCCTAACTTTATTTTTTGTTTATTCGTCACGAAATCTTCACACGTTATGCTTTGTTAAGTTTGAAAGGGCCTCACAATTAAAAAGTTAAAGAAAACATTGAAAAGGTCAAGGTCATATTACGATCATTGTGTTTTTATTCAGCCCTAAAGTGCTCCAAAACTAAAAATATTTCATTGAGAGTATATGAACAAAAGTTTTAGTTCATGAAAAGCTCTTTCCAGTGATGTTCAGTTTTTGAAGATCGGACTTGATTTGGTCATTTTACAGCAGTCCAAGGTTTGATCCTTTTTAGAAAAATTGTAAATCAGTTTTTATGCTTCAAATTGTGATATATAAGAAATAGAATGTTTGACTAGTGCGACTTGTATACTTGATTGAACCATTTGCTGCATTGCTAAGTACCTAACAGTAAAATTTTAATCAATTTTGTTTCTTATTTGGCCGCTAGGGGCGCTTGGCTTGAAATCACTCTTTGTAACTAAAAATTGAAGTCAGATTTTTATGCGATTTTTTGCATTCTGTTCCTTGGTTACATCTATTTGAAACGACACTCCAAAATTAATGCGATATTTCATGAAAATGATAGTTATTCAATGCAACATTAGTTCGTAATAATGTTGAGTGTCATGTCGCATTGTTGTGTGTCATTTTATACTATTGTTTGTCGTTTGCAATTGTTGTTTATCAATTACAGTTGTTGTTTGTCACCATCATAAAAAGTTTTTTGTTTTTTTTCCCAAATAAGTTACCCTGAAAGTTAGGATGCGCCTTATACGTAGCTGCGCCTAATCTGACCATGCGTACGGTAATTGCTTATATTAAGTTATTTATATAACTGTAAAGAAGCTTCAATAGTATATAATCACAGGGCTCATCCTAGGCTCCGAGAAAAGGGAGAAGTGACTTCTCCCTCAGCTCAGAGGAGGGAGAAGTGGGGAAACATCAGGGAGAAGTGAGAGATTTTATGTGGAATATTGTATTTATAAACAGAATGAAAGAAAGAAGGAAAAAAAGAAGGAAAAAATGTTGCTTGATTTTTAAAATAAAGAAAGAAAAAATTGTTTTTTGAATATGCAAGAAAGAAAGAAAGAATTGAATTTATAAATAGAATGAAAGAAAGAAAAAAAATATTGCTTGATTTTTAAATAAGAAAGAAAGAAAGCATTTTTATTTGTAAAAGAAGAAGAAAAAATAGAAGGAAAAACAGATAGAAAAAAAAAGTTCCCCCCCCCCCCCCCCCCATAAGTTTTAAGCATTTCGTAATGCTTACATAATGCATGTCGATCATGGTTTGTGGTTTTTGCTGGAGCATCATGTCCACGCGCATAAGCATTATCAAATTTAGCAGATCTACACAGAGAGCAGTGCCAAATACCCTTACTGTCCTGTTCATACCAATCATGACTTTTGAGAGTTTGTTTTTTTAAATTTTCTTGACGGAGATGCAGAGAGACTTTCAAGTTTACTGCCGGGCTTGGGCGCATTGCCCTTTAACCATGAAAAAAGCGACATGAGTTTGCTCAGATTACTAATGATGTAAACAACATTAAATTTTGAGCCAGACTGCCAAATACAAACAAAACACGGTTTATAAAGATGCATATTCGAGTAATTGTCATTTCTTATTTGCAATTTACTCAAAAAAGTCGGGGATGACTTTCGGTTATACTCGCTAACTTTTCGGGGGAAGATCAACCTTTTACACAGCGAGGAAGACCAGCATACCATAAACAAATGTCCCCCTGTCGGTTTGTGTTCCCGTTACCTACCTGTGTCAGTGTCAGTTTCTGATATACACGGCATCACACCCCTTCTTCTTATTTATCGCTTATCGATTGTTTACACTTCCCTCCATGTTTTTGCACTTATGCATGAGTGAATTTGAAATCGAGGCTGACAGGTAAAACCAATGCGCTGATTGGTTGTTTTCTGAATTGGTAACGCCTACGTCGCTCTGCCGAATGCGAAATAGACCGATAATCTATTTGGTAACATCAAAGCGAGAACAAACCGCTGCCGAAATTGAAAGTGAATTTCGCTTTGATGTTTGTAGAGAGCGAAGTTTATAAGCTGAGAGCGACTTCTTCGCCCGAATCGCCCTCTAGGATGAGCCCTGAATCAGTAACTAATAACAAATAATACCAACCAAAAATAGTATGATAACCTTTATACCATGACAAAGGATATTGTTATCAATATTTGACTAGTAGTTGTTTGTATTAACTTATTTACCTAATATCTAAATAATAGAAAAATGGTTTCAGAAATAAAAATTGGGCAGTGGTAAAGTACTTATAACATTATCCACATATCTAAACAAGAGGGCCAAGATGGCCCTTGGTCGCTCACCTGAGAAAGATGATTGCTTAAGAAATAAAGATGCTTGAGTGTAAGAGTGAAATCTGGCTTTTTTTTTATGGTGAAATGGGCATAACTCCTAAATTTACAAGTCAATATCAGTTATAATTGAACCCGATTGTGAGATTATAGGCATAAACATTGTCTTAAAGTTTAAAAATGATTGTTAAAAAAATGAAGTTGGTAGAGAATAAACAAAGTGAAATCTTGTATTTTTTGTATTAAAAGGGGCATAACTCCTGACCTAAATGACCCATCTCAGCCACAATTGAACTCAATCGAGACATTATGGTCATTAACAATGTCATAAAGTTTGAAGATGATTGCTAAAAAAAGGAAGATGCTAGAGTGTAAACAATGTGAAATATGGCTTTTTTTGAAGATTAAAAGGGGCATAAATTCTGAACTAATTGATGGATCTCAGCATTAATCAAACTCAATCGAGATCTTATGGTCATAAACATTGTAATAAAGTTTGAAGATGATTGCTCAAAAGATGAAGATGCTAGAGTGTAAACAACTTGAAATATGGCATTTTTTGAATATTAAAAGGGGCATAACTCCTGACCTAATGGTACGATATCAGCCATAATCGAACTTGGCCGTGATTTTATGGTTATAAACATTGATATAAAGTTTGAAGATAATTGCTCATGAAATGAAGATGCTAGAGTGCAAACAATGTGAAATCTGGCTTTTTTGAATTTTAAAAGGGGCATAACTCCTGACCTAATGGTACGATATCAGCCATAATCGAACTTGGCCGTGATTTTATGGTTTTAAACATTGATATAAAGTTTGAAGATAATTG
>CM037789.1:6883413-6903216 GCA_021229015.1 Solen grandis
AAGACCTAATGACATTATTGATGTCTTTTTTTGTAGTTGTTTCTTTTTTTTTGGCTTTTTTTCATTAAAAAAAGATCAAAGGCTAAGGTCAACTGCATAATGAAAAGTTCTATCCATTTAAGCAACTGTCCAAATATTGAAGTAATCCAATGAAGCTCATAAAAGTTATAGCAGATAAAGGTTAAACTGTCCAGAAACTGCTTTTTTCATCAAAAGTAGGTCAAAGTCAAGGTCACATGGTCAACTGCATAATATAAAGGTCCATCCACTTAAGCAACTTTCTATTGGAGCAATCCAATGAAGCATTTAAAAGTTATAGCAGATTAAAACAAAAGGGCCATATGGCCCTAGATCACACACCAGAATACATAAGCTAACTTAAAACCATTGAAGTTACTTTATCTTAAGTGATAACCTCAAGCAGCAACCAGATTCAAGTTTCAGATACAAAGAATTCTTAAATTAGTCAATCATCTAGTGGCCTTATTTTTCAGGTGATCAATTTTGAATTATGGTAGACAGTGATGATATGACCATTTGTGCCAAAAGAAATTAAATTCTAACCATTGCTTTCATAACAGAATTTTGAAATTTTCTATATTAAGTGTATAAAGAAAATGACTGACTCTCTAGTGGTCTAATTTTGGGATCAACTTTATTTTAGCAACCATGAGTTGACTATTTGTGCAAAAGAAATTCAGTTCTGGCCATTTGCTTCAATGAAGAAGATTTTTAAATTTTCTATATAGGCAACCCCCTAGGGGCCTCATTTTCCAAGAGATCAACTTTATTTTAGAAATAACAATAGACTGCCATGAAGTGACCATTTGTGCTAAATGAAATTCAATTCTGGCCAATGGCTTAATAGAAGAAGAATTTTGAAAATTTTCTTTATAGAGTATATAAGGAAATTAGTCAAACCTAAAGGGGCCTTATTTTTCAAAGGATCAACTTCATTTTAGCAATTATGGTAGAGCACTATGAGGTGACCATTTGTGCCAAACTGGGTTTGACATTAAGACCCGACCGAACGACATTCACTAATAGATCGGTGGTCCAGTTTAGCTAAGTCCTAGGCTAGCTGGGTGACTGATCGTGTTCTAAATTTGTCAAAGTTGCCGAAAATCTGCCTATGTACAAATCAAAAGGACAAAAATATATATAATGGTCATATAATTGACGCTTGTTGATTACAGTTTCTTGGGAAACGAGGTTTTTCCCCACGCACTTGCCAAATTTCCAATTTTGTAATACTTATTGTTCAGCAGGATAATAATGCTTATTTCCCCTTCTAACTTCTCATTTTGTATTATTAACGAAGCCTTCGTATTATTAGATAATATTCAATTAAAAAATATGAGGGATGCAAATTAATGCACGAATAATGTCTGTAATATTAGGGTTCCATGTATTAGGACAACAGACTATTTTACATTTTGTTTATATCGCACAATGCGCAACCAAAGTGAAAATATCAAGCAATCTATTTAATTTTTTTTTTTTTTTTCATCCAACCAAAATAAAAAAAAGAGACGAGGACAATAATAAAAAAAAAAGGTAAGGATGCTTCAAAGAAGCTATATGAAAAGACCAAGCAGAATAGATCGTTTTGTCCTAAATGGAAAGATGAGTTTAGTTGGCTAGACTTTGGTTATGTTTTATAATATGAAGGAGCTAGATAATTTTTTGTCTGTACGGACAATTTCAGAATCGATAAAAACATAAAAGGGCATTCCGAGTCTGAATCCCACAAGTCTAACCAACAAAAGCATGACTCACCTCTCACCACATTAGTTGCATCTCATACTGGCAATTAACTTTAACATGAAATAGAATCAATGCATGTTTGAACATGCAAGGTATGTGCAGTTCAGTTGTGTTATAACATTATCTGTGGAATCATAAACAATCGAAGGACAAGACAAATAGCCTAAGAGAATAAAAATAAATTTTCCACTTTTATTTCAACATATGATAATCAATATTATCATACGGATTGTGTTAATTTTCAAATTTGTACGAATTGTTTGTTTTGAAACTATTTTTATTGGTTGTACTTCAGTAATTTAATCAATTAATCAATAATAAATGCTTAAATCTCATTTAGGTATCAGATTTAATATTCAAGTCATGTAGGTATGGTCATACTTTATTCTCTAGACATAAAAGTACCATAGTATAAAAAAAACCAAAATTAAGTTTCATATTAATTTTATGGTCATACTTTATTCTCTAGAAATAATACAAGTAGAACAAGCAATGTTATATACCAAAATGTTCGCCAATGTCTGTACTATGTGAAACTGCGGCATAAATTGCCAACACCTGGTGCGGATATGGAAATCCAAGATGGCTTCCAAGATGGCCGCCATAAATCGCAAGTTCAGTGAAATTATTTTATCTGTTTGTTACAGATTTATTTACAGAGGTAGTTCAAAATATTTGCATGATTATTACTCCTTCCATAATGTACATCAAATTCATATACAACAATAGCAAATTCAAGGTCAAGGTCATTTCAGGGTCAAAGTACAAAAAATACTCCAAGATGGCCGCCATTCAATTGCTGTATCAATGATCATTGGATGTTTCATTGATAAATACCATATATAAAGGTCAATCTTAAGTGTTTGAAAGAAATTACTTTATTTTAGCATGTATGCAAAACTTACAAATTTGATTGACCTTTCAAAGTCAAGTTCAAGGTCATTCCGAGGTCAAAACACATAAATTATCCCCAAAATTTTATTTGTCTACCCTAATTGTTCTCATTTTAAGTATTTTTATTTATATGAAATTATCTAATTTAATGTTGTTGTTTTTTTCATATAATGTAGAAATATGTGTAATTTTATATTTTTTAAGTCATCATATTATATTTCAAAGGTTTAATGTTTTATATATTTTTTAATATGTGTAAATTATTTTTAGATAATTAGGGCACTAATATTTGAATTGTTGATTCAGTTCATAAGACCATTGGGTGGCCCATGTCAGAATTCACATTAAGGTCTAGTCATAATTTCAAACTTAAATTTAATGTAGCATGGTCAAGTTTGAGCTTGACTCAAGATAATTTATGTATGTAAATTGCGTTTTAACAAATGTTCGTGCGTGTCATTCGTATCTGTTTTGCTAGTACTCTTGTCCCTTTGTTTCGCGACACGTTGTGTTAAAGGTCTCGTGCTCAGTGTTACGTATAGTCCCGCGGTGAGAGAAAATCATGAGTGCGTGTGTGAAAACAAGTTGTTATGATGTGAATGAATGATTTTCTATTTGATTGGTCAGCCCAGCCCTTTTCTCACCATAACAAGATTTGGCGCAAATAATTTTACTTATATAACATTTCCTTCTAACATTTATTTTATTCGGATCGCAGAGCGGGACGCTAGTTCCATCGGAAACTGCTTAATTGGTCATCAATATAAGAGATTGACTTTATATTGTTTATTTGTTCAGTTAGAATCGTCCTTACCTTTGGACATTGCATTTATATTTATACTTTGGCAGTAGACGCGTCTGGTAAGACTTTTATACAATATCATTGCTGAATATGTTTAATTTGAGTTACTCGCTTGGTATGCGCTGAATTGTAATAATGTCGTAATTGTGAACTGTTTAATATGTCCATTAGTTTTATTTGTATTATAATATTTGTCATTTATGTTCTAGGTTTTTACTATGTGTGC
This sequence comes from Solen grandis, assembly GCA_021229015.1. Lineage (NCBI taxonomy): Eukaryota > Metazoa > Mollusca > Bivalvia > Adapedonta > Solenidae > Solen > Solen grandis. The sequence continues at coordinate 6,887,103 of CM037789.1, forward strand.
ACTACATTGGTGCATCAAATAAATGGACGACATCTAACTATGGATTGTTGTTTGTGAACCCCGACTACATTAATTTAGAAAACTTAACTCTATTCTCTGGACAAACTAATCCATGATGCAGGGATTGTAACCTGTACTACCAGGAAATGGTCAGCAAGCTCTCAAGCATAAAGACATTGTTGGGATGACTGCAGGTATCGGTCAAGGTCAAGGTATCGGCACCACTAAGACATTACTGTGGAGCAGGTCAGACCAGAAAGAGAGGTTAGCCATGATCCAGTCAGAGGTCAGGAAAGTAGAAGAACATAATTACAGACAGGCAAGAGCGGTGGAGATGGGATCACAGGAAGCATGGACTACGTGAAATACCACAAACAAGAAGTTCACCTGGGAAGAAATCTGGAAGTATAAACCACTAAGACTGTCATTAATCATCAGGTCTGTCTATGATCTCCTACCATCACCAGCAAATCTCTGTCGATTGAGTCTTAAGCCGACCCTAAATCCTTTGCCTTTGTGGTAGACCAGGCACACTTGAGCATGTACTTTCATCCTGTTCATCATCACTGACACAGGGGAGATAGAGATGGAGACATGACTGAGTCCTCAGAGAGTTGGCTGATTGGCTGGACAGAGAGAGAAAGAGAGAGAGAGAGAGAAAAAGAAAGAAAGAAAGAAAGAAAGAACATGGAAGAAGTAACCCCCAAATTGCCTTTGTCAAGCCAGGTGAACCAACGAAGAGAGCAAACCCACAGCAAGCATTGATCCTGGATGGCACCACCAGATGGAACATGGAAGTTGACCTCGGCAAGAGGCTTGTTTTCCCAGGCATAGTCTAGACCATTTTTAGAGAAGATATTGTCCTTTGGTCCAAGACGGGAAAGTAGCTCATCGTCATTGAGCTTACAATACCGTGGGAGACAAGATGTGAGGAGGCCTATGAGAGGAAGAAGGCAATTTAAGTACACTGAGCTTCTAGACCTTTGCAGGCAATGAGGTTTGCATACTTAGCTGTTTCTGTTGAAGTAGGAGTTAGAGGGTTCTGTTCACAGTCCATCTGCTGACTGATGACAGTTGTTGGAACTATAGGCAGAGAAAAAAGGATGGCTATCCAGAGACTGAGCCAAGTGACTGAACATGACTGTGTCTAGCTGGTTGTGGCTTAGACGTGAGGAGAAGAGCTGGATGTAATCAACCAACACACAGTGATTTTCAATGTGAAACCCGTCACGAGAGTGTTCATGGATTAAAGGTACAAAACACTCAATGTCGGCGGACTCCATGTTGATGATGTTGGTTGAGGAGTAGTTTACACTGTATATCTACACATACAGTATTTTACTAGACAATATTGAAATTTAAATTAGTGAATGTTTATTGCTTTGAAAATTATATGAATAATGTTATTTTCTGGGAAAAAGATGTTTTTGTTTTTGAAACCTCAATATTGAGATTTTTGCATTAAATCAAAAGGTTTGGGTATCATGTAAAGATGTGTTGTGAAATATCAAGCTGTATGGAAGAGTATTACGGAAGTTATCATATGACTTTTTCAATTTCTGGACACATACTGATACATGTAACACATTGAAAGGGAAAGTTTCTTTGAATTATCAAATATCATTGTTTAAGAGTCGTTTTGGTTTATAATAAACAATTCTAGCTTTGTATTGGTAAAAACTACTCAGGACACTTTAACTCAACAAAACATGTTATGATTGTTACCATTTTCAAATGCTGTATGGCTTTGTATCATTTTGGACATCTATTTAGATTGCATTGCATCTTGCATATAAATGTTTATTTTATTTGTCAACAGGTGATAAGAAGTAAGGGCTTTCCTTCATGAGAGGTTAATATGAATTAAGAACTAGAACTTCCAGTATCTGATATCATATCACCAGACCATTCTTTCCCTTTAGTTCTGATGAAATAATATCATCTTGTGTGAAGAAAGATATACATTTTAAACATTTACCGATGATGACAGAAAATGAATTTCCCCATCTTTTGTAATCTTCATTAGATACTTCAAATCATCTGAGGTCCACTCTCCTATATTTGTGCTGAGATGGATTCAAATGAAATATAATATTGTCTGAGCAAACAGAGGGGACCCTGATCAGACAGCTCCTCCCCAGGAACTGTCTTATCTGGGTCTCCTCTATGAGCCAATGTGTCAAAATGAGTTGATATGAGATAAAAGGTTAAATCCGAAGGCAAAAAATCACAAAAAGATTAAGAACTACCCAGTCAGGCCAATCTTTTTTATATTTATCTGATTTCACCTTCTTTTGAATTCTGATTAAAGAATTTTCAAAGAATGCTTTGATTTAACTTGAACATTAAAATGGTCTACAGAGAAGTTATTAAAATATCCCAGAAAACATAAACATGTATTTATATCTTCCTACAAATATTCACAAGAAATCATCATTTCATTTACATATTTTGAAAACAAAAATGTCTGTAAAAGTTAACAACTGGTACTGATAAATAGAACTATAGGTAATACAATGGTGGAAGTGATTTTCAGAAAACGGCACCTTTGACCTAACGCTGGTAAGCAAGGGAAATTTGAATTGCTCTACAGTTTTGTATCCTATACCACACAGCTTTACAAATGTATAAAATCGGGTAAAGTTCGGGTTCATTTCTGTGATAAAGTTTGCATTATCATCTTCTAATTTTAGCTGCTATTTAAACTTTAAAGTCTTTTTGGACTGAATAAAAAAGATGGGTATCTCAAGGCAAAGTTTAGTTACTTTAATAGATAATGAAACTGGTTGAAATTCTCAATTTGCTTCATTGTGAGTCATAAAACACAACAATTTCATCCCCCCACTCCTCTGAAAAAAAATAACACAAGCAAATATCAAATTGAATAATAATGAATGTCCAATGACCATTGAAACAGCCAGTGAATGGTGACGATTCTGGACAACAGCTGAATTTATAAAATAGGTTGTCTTCAAGCAATGTCAAAATAAGACAATAACTAAAAGTAAATGATCTATATTTAGCTATTGTTCTATTCTTTCAGATAATTATACTCGGATTATGAACTAATTGTATAAAGTAAAAGAGTTAATAACAGGAGTATCAGATTTTGGGGCATTTATGTATTTTGACCACAGGCTAAAATTAATACAATCCATTTTGTTATTTATCATTTAAGCCTTACCTGTAACATTTATCAACAAAAATTTCAGTGATCAGTTAAAACATATATTGATATATTGCCGCCATCATGGACAGAATCTTTTTGTGAAACCATACATATAGATGCATAATCTTAATAACATTGTATAAAAAAGACTTTTTTAGTTGAAAAGGTATGCATAAAGCAATATTTCTGTAACAAATGGGATCAATTTCAGCATATAAATGCTTAAAAAGAGATATTAGAGAGAAAATAACAAATATTTGAGTATTTCATGTGTTTTGACCTTTTTAAAAATCAAATTTGAAATTTTGCATAATGTAAAATAAAGTAATTTCTTTCAAACACTTAAGATTGACCTTTATATATGGTATTTATCAATGAAACATCCAATGATCATTGATACAGCAATTGAATGGCGGCCATCTTGGATAATGTGTATGTGTGTAAACAACCAAAGTTTATACATCATCTAAACACAGATATCATACAAAAAAGTTTTAAATGAAAGAATACACACATAACAATATTTATTTCACTAAAAGTAATCCATTTGAGTATAAAACATGCATAAAATGAGAAAAAGTAGGTAGGAGATATCAAATTTTGGAGTATTTTTTGTACTTTGACCCTGAAATGACCTTGACCTTGAATTTGCTATTGTTGTATATGAATTTGATGTAAATTATAGAAGGAGTAATAATCATGCAAATAATTTGAACTACCTCTGTACATAAATCTGTAACAAACAGATAAAACAAGTAACTGGTGTTGTATGCAACACACAAGTCCCCTACCGGCTCCACCTTGACTCAATATGGTAATCAATCCCATTTTTTTGCCATATTTTCACTATTTCCGTTACCATAGCAACCACAATTTTAGTCGAAGAACAAAAATAAAATGACGTGCATAATCTATACATTGCCATCTAGTCATATACCAAGTTTCATCAAGTTAGCTTGCTTAGTTATCGCGGGATCCCATTTTTTGCCATATTTTCACTATTTCCGTTACTTTAGCAACCACAATTTTAGTCGAAGAACAAAAATAAAATGACGTGCATAATCTACACATTGCAATCTAGTCATATACCAAGTTTCATCAAGTTAGCTTGCTTAGTTATCGCAGGATCCCATTTTTTGCCATATTTTCACTATTTCCGTTACCATAGCAACCACAATTTTAGTCAAAGAACAAAAATAAAATGACGTGCATAATCTACACATCGCCATCTAGTCATATACCAAGTTTCATCAAGTTAGCTTGCTTAGTTATTGCGGGATCCCATTTTTTGCCATATTTTCACTATTTCCGTTACCATAGCAACCACAATTTTAGTCGAAGAACAATAATAAAATGACGTGCATAATCTACACATTGCCATCTAGTCATATACCAAGTTTCATCAAGTTAGCTTGCTTAGTTATTGCGGGATCCCATTTTTTGCCATATTTTCACTATTTCCGTTACCATAGCAACCACAATTTTAGTCGAAGAACAAAAATAAAATGACGTGCATAATCTACACATTGCCATCTAGTCATATACCAAGTTTCATCAAGTTAGCTTGCTTAGTTATTAAGTTATCGCGGGATCCAGATTTGAGCGGACAGACGGACGGACATACGGAGGGCAAACCTATAGTCCCCTCTGGTGTGAACACCGGTAGGGGACTAATAATTTCACTGAACTTGCGATTTATGGCGGCCATCTTGAATTTCCGAGTCCGCACCAGGCGTTGGCAATTTATGCCGGCAGTTTCATATAGTACAGACATTGGCGAACATTTTGGTATATAACATTGCTTGTTCTACTTTTATGGCCACCCCAACTCCCAAAACCCACTGATTGTCACCCCACTATTAGTTATATTGGTATGTACATTACAAGATGCTTGAAATCATTAAACAGTTGAATTTAAATATGACTTGTATCATTAGACGAAAGTGTAAAACACACAATACACATACTTTCTGTATATTATGTGTTTTACACTTTGGTCCAGTTCAGTTTAGGTCAGGTCGAGTAGGTTTTCCAATTTACTGGACCACTGGTCCAGCTCTCAAAAAAGTTATGTTGAAATGCCTAAGGAAATTAAATTCTCACCAATGGTTTTAGAGGAGAAGATTTTTTGAAGTTTTTAAAGTAAAATTCTTTTGGTTGCCATGGCAACCATAGTTCTGCATGGATCAAGTTTATTCTAGCAATTGTTGTGGAGGTTCACCCAAGGATGATCGAAACCAAGTTTAATCAATTTCTACTTAGCGGTTTAAATGTAGATGTTGTTTGAAGCAAATTGTTGACAACAAATGATGCGTGACGACGGACACAGTGATCCTAATAAATCACCTTGAGCATGTTGTGCTCTGGTGAGCTAACAACAGGCAATAACTCCAAAAATATTATTTGCAGAATTAAGCTTCTTATCTACTGTAATTCTCCTTTGTGAGGTCTATCCACCTATGAAGTTTCATGGTTATATGTCGCATAGTGCATGAGTAATGCTTGACAAAAGTAAGTTTTACAAAAGTGAAATTTTACAAAAGGCAATAACTAAAATATGATGTGCTGAGTTTAGGTTCTTATGCCTGACACTTTTCCATCAAGATCTATTCACCTGTGACGTTTCAAGTTAATAGCTTCGATATTTTTTGAGTTATGCTCCAGACAAAAGAGGGACAGACAGACAACTTTGACAATAACAATATGTCTCCCCCATATAAATATGAAGGGAGACATATTAACGGTCAGGATATTGAATTCTCCAGAGACCAAATTGTACAATGTTTTATATTCAGTAACTAGAAATGTGTCCATAGGACACAAATGCCCCCACCTAAGTGCTTTGTCACAAATCTGAAATATGTTTGTTTGTTGTTGCAATTAACGTCCCACCGACAGTATTTCAGTCATTTGGAGACTATGTCTACTTGAGACAGATATAGTGCTGCCACACTGCAATATCACGCCATAGACATGTGGCATGATACCACACCCAGTCACATTATCCTGACGCCGGGCCAACCAGTCCTGGAACCACCCTTATACTGAGTGCAAGCAAGGGAGCTATACCAGTACCACTTTTTTCTTTGGTATGTCAAGGCCAGGGATCGAACCCATGACCTCCCGCTCCAGAGGCAAACGCTCTAACCACTCAGCCACCGGAAACAGTAATCTGAAATATGATTCCAGCCAGGAGAAGATGATCGAAGGAAGTAAGTAACAAAAATGTACAAGGGAAAACAACAAAGGGTCATTCAATGCTTTTAATCAAATTAAAAATATACAATATTGACATTTTTGGCCTGCTATAGCCAATTAAACATCAGTTGGTTGGTTTTGTTCTCCGCCTATTCATAGCTGCAGTAACTACACCAATATTTTCTCTAGCACTTTTTCAGTGCTACATATCAACTTTAAAGTCAATCCCTGTATAAGTATTCAAGTTATGCTCTGGACTAACTTTCAGAACAAGGTACAATAACTCCAAATTACTTGACTGAGAGTTACAGAACTTGGTCACTGCACTTCTCCTGAATGCATGAAGTATCAACTTTGAATTCAATCCCAGTATTAGTATTCATGTTATGCTCTAGACAAACTTTCGGGACAGATGTACTGACTGACTGATGGACTGATGATGGATGGACAAGGGCAAATCTATATACCCAAATCCCACAATAAGTGGTAGAGGAATAAAAATATCTAGCTATGAAGTTTCATGTTGATACCTATAATAGGTTTTGAGTTTAAATGATACAAAAAAGTTATGGTTCTTGTGCAGTGCACTTCTCTTGATCAAGCTCTATCTACTTATGAAGTTTCATGCTGATACCTCTTATAGTCTTTGAGTTATGCTCCAGACAAAATTTAAACATGAAAAATAACAAAGGGCATTAACTCCTAAATCATACAAAATAGAGTTATGGTTCTTATGCACTGCACTTCTCTTTATTGAGCTCTATCTAATTATGAAGTTTCAAGTTGATACCCTTCATAGCCTATGAGTTATGCTCTGGACAAAATTTAAGTTTGAAAAATAAAAAAGGGCAATAACTCCTAAATGATACAAAATAGAGTTATGGTTCTTGTGCACTGCACTTCCTTTCATCAAGCTCTATCTACCTATGAAGTTTCATGTTGATATCTCTAATAGGTTTTGAGTGATGCTCTGGACAAACATTCGGGATGGACGTACGTACGTACTGATGGACAAAGGCAAATCTATATGCCCCCCACCCCTACATAAGTGGTGGGTGCATAACAACTTTGACAAGAGTTTACTCTATGGCTTGTGTATTGAGATACTTGCTTTAGAACACACTTAGCAACTTAACAATAATAGTTATTGTACCTCAAGCACAGTGAGCATGATTATTTTTTTCATTTTAACTCATCATTTTGTTGATGTTTACAAAGTTATTTTAGTAACTAGAAAAGCAATGTGAGCTATGCATGTTTATCAACAAAACATACATGATGGGATACCAAGTATTAATACAACAGACCATTTTATAATTTGTTTACATCACACTAAGAAAAGATGACCAGGTTGGGTTTAAAGTCCCTAGTACAATATTTCAGTCAATTGGAGACAAGGTCTACTTGTGACAGATACAGTGCTGTCACACTGCATTATCACCCCATTGTGGCATGATACCACACCCAGTCTCACTATCCTGATACTGGGTCAATCAGTCCTAGAATTACCCTTATATGCTAAGCCCCAAGCAAGGGATCTATGCCAGTACCATTTTTTTACAACTTTGGTATGTCGAAGCCAGAGACTGAACCCACAACTTTGCACTGCCAAGGCAAACGTTCTAACCACTCAGCCACAGCTTGCAATATTGTTTGAACCTCCACTTTCTGATCCTACTGGAAAACTTTCCTAGAACAGACTTAATGAAATACAGTAAGAAAATCTCAATTTTTGCTATTCAAAATCACTTTCCCAAATGTCTTCAAAGGAACATGTTAAATGCTTGTTTTATTGATAATACAAGGTGTACTTACACTGTTCCAAGGAATGCAACATCAAACCAAAAGGCCAGCCCATGTACAAGGCCAGCCTGGAGGACTGTGAACGACAGTGGGATATCAATTACATGAAGGTCAGTTTCATCTGCTGTTAAGAAGTCCACAGAGTATTTAACAGATTTGGCCAAGCACATTCTTATGTCAAATGTGTCCTGAAATATATTGAAAGAATGTGAGTATATGTCATAATGTAGGGCCATGTTGGCCCTGGATAGTCCACAAGAGTAATATCTGCCTAAATAAAACAAATATATTCTGGCTCAAATTTGACCAACCATCCTCAGTGCTAAGTATTTATATACTTATGGGTGAATTTTTCTAATAAATATACCAAAACAATTCTTTTCTCAACAACTAGTGTTAGTTAAGAAGGAAATACTTTATGTCTACTTAGTGCATAAATTGAATGTTATAGAACAGGTATAATAGTATGCGTTTCTTCCAAGTTAATGTATAACTTAGCACTAAGTAACCTTGGTGAACTGACAATCTAACTTTGATTGTACAAATAATCACTGATGAACAGCCCCATCTGAAATCTAATAATCACTGATGACTAGCCCAATCTGGAAGCCTGTGACAATGATAATATAAATACATGTAATCACTGTCGACCAGCCCAATCTGGAAGCCTGTGACAATGAAAATATAAATACATGTAATCACTGATGACCAGCCACATCTGGAAGCCTGTGACAATGAAAATATAAACACATGTAATCACTGATGACCAGCCACATCTGGAAGCCTGTGACAATGAAAATATAAATACATGTAATCACTGATGACCAGCCCAATCTGGAAGCTTGTGACAATGAAAATATAAATACATGTAATCACTGATGACCAGCCACATCTGGAAGCCTGTGACAATGAAAATATAAATACATGTAATCACTGATGACCAGCCACATCTGGAAGCCTGTGACAATGAAAATATAAATACATGTAATCACTGATGACCAGCCACATCTGGAAGCTTGTGACAATGAAAATATAAATACATGTAATCACTGATGACCAGCCCAATCTGGAAGCTTGTGACAATGATAATATAAATACATGTAATCACTGATGACCAGCCACATCTGGAAGCTTGTGACAATGAAAATATAAATACATGTAATCACTGATGACCAGCCCCATCTGGAAGCCTGTGACAATGATAATATAAATACATGTTATCACTGACGACCAGTCACATCTGGAAGCCTGTGACAATGATAATATAAATACATGTAATCACTGATGACCAGCCCAATCTGGAAGCCTGTGACAATGATAATATAAATACATGTAATCACTGATGACCAGCCACATCTGGAAGCCTGTGACAATGATAATATAAATACATGTTATCACTGACGACCAGTCACATTTGGAAGCCTGTGACAATGATAATATAAATACATGTTATCACTGACGACCAGTCACATTTGGAAGCCTGTGACAATGATAATATAAATACATGTTATCACTGATGACCAGCCACATTTGGAAGCCTGTGACAATGATAATATAAATACATGTTATCACTGATGACCAGCCACATCTGGAAGCCTGTGACAATGATAATATAAATACATGTATCACTGATGACCAGCCACATTTGGAAGCCTGTGACAATGAAATATAAATACATGTTACATCACTGATTACCAGCCACATTTGGAAGCCTGTGACAATGATAATATAAATACATGTTATCACTGATGACCAGCCACATTTGGAAGCCTGTGACAATGATAATATAAATACATGTAATCACTGATGACCAGCCACATTTGGAAGCCTGTGACAATGATAATATAAATACATGTAATCACTGATGACCAGCCACATTTGGAAGCCTGTGACAATGATAATATAAATACATGTAATCACTGACGGCCAGCCCAATCTGGAAGCCTGTGACAATGATAATATAAATACATGTAATCACTGACGACCAGCCACATTTGGAAGCCTGTGACAATGATAATATAAATACATGTAATCACTGAGGACCAGCCCAATCTGGAAGCCTGTGACAATGATAATATAAATACATGTAATCACTGACGACCAGCCCAATCTGGAAGCCTGTGACAATGGTAATATAAATACATGTAATCACTGACGACCAGCCACATTTGGAAGCCTGTGACAATGATAATATAAACACATGTAATCACTGTCGACCAGCCACATTTGGAAGCCTGTGACAATGATAATATAAATACATGTAATCACTTGAATAAAAGTGTCCTATGTGGTAAGCATTTTTTTTTCTTCTGTTTGTCCCTTATTGTGCTCGTATTTCTTTCAAAGATATTGTCAGCTGCAGTGCAAGTGAGGCTGCAGATAGTGACTGCGACACCTTTATCCACATTGTTAAACACCATCAGGATCATTTTGTCATAAAATGCTTGTAAAAATTATATATACACTATTTTTGTTACTGATTAAATTCATATGCCTCTGTTTGACAACAAAATCAATATCCATATGGTTTTTAAATTTTTTTAAACTACTCCTTAATTTCAAAATGGCCACCTCCTTTGTGATTGTTATTTACTAGTTTAACAAGAGTGTTCTCTGGTGAACCTGCTGAAGCGTGATGGATGAATAGGCAGCAACAGAATAGTGATCCCTGTGCTTACAGCAAGTGACACAAAAATTAAGACAAAGAGACAGAAAATCAGAAGACACTTGACAATTCGATATGCTTGTTTGTAAATCAAATAAATCTATTTCAATTCTTGTCCTTCTCATACCCTTTATATAATAATAGTCAAAAATGAAATACCTTGATAGTCTGACATCACTGAACATGTTTATGAAGTCTAAAATCAATCCCATGCCTAGTTACTAATACACTGTGCATGCAAAACTTTAACCAAAAGATCCAAGTTAGAAAATTCCATAATTTGTATTAAATTAAGTTAAAGAGTTATCCTGCTTGGTTTTCTGTTACCCCTGAACATGAAATTTACTCAATACCAGGTGGATAGTAGCTTGCATGCAAAACTTTAACCAAAACGTTAAGTCAAAAAGTGGCCATAATCTATATTATATTCAGTCAAAAACTATCCTTATCTATAGTATAATACCACTGGCCATATTAAAGAAGATTCAAATCAATCCCATGCCTGGTTACTGAAATATAAGCATAACTTTACCCAACATTTCTAACTTCTACCTTGATAGTATGATACTCCTAAACATATTTAAGATGTTTCAAATTAATCCCATACCTAGATACTGAGATGTAAGCATGACTTGACTTAACTTGACTATTTGAGTTTACCATCGCCTTAACAGTATTTCAGCCATATAGCGACATTCAGCTAATAACAGGTGGAGGAAGACCCCAAATGCATGGAGGCATCCGGGTAGAACCATCAACCTACCACAAGAAAATGAAACATGAAAAATCTGAATGACCCACACGGAGGCTCCCGAGATGTAAGCATGGAAGTACACTGCATGCAAAACTTTAACCAAAATTTTTAAGTTAAATAGGGGTCACAATTTGCATTAAAGTCAATCAAGAGTTATCTACCTTGGTTGTCTGATGCCCCTAAACATATTCATGAACATTTAAGTCAATACCATGAATTGTTAAGATATAAGCTGGACAGTAGCTTGCATGCAAAACTTTTACCAAATTTACTATTGCATGCAAAACTTTAACCAATAATTCTAAGTTAACTAGATGCCCAAGGGCAACAGGTCGAGCCCGTGGCCTAAGGTGCCCCTTTCACCTCTAATGTGACCCTGACCATGGAGCTAGGGACCCAACTCTGTGATACATCATCTCATTGAGGTAAAACTTACTGCCAAATCATTTGAGAATCCTCTGATCCAGAGAAAAAGAACAGCCCAAAAATGCAAATCCTGTGTGATGAACTTCACTTCTAAGTATGACCTTGACCTTAAAACTATGGACCCAACTCTTGTGCTTTTTACTTCTGATCATTTATGCAAACATTACTGCCAACTTATTTGAAAATCCTTCTATCCATATCTAGGTTACAGACAAGCAAATGACCTCTGACTTTTAAGTATTACCTTGACCTTTGAGCTAGGGTCACAACTCTTGTACATGACACTCCGTCTCACTGAGCTTGACATTTGTGCCAAATTATTTGAAAATTCTTCCATCAATAATGAAGTTACAGCTCGGACAAGCAAAAAAGTACGTTTTGACCTTTGACCTCCATCTGTGACATTGACCATTGAGCTACGAATCTGGTTCTTGTGCATGACACTCCATCTCACTGAGCTTGACATTTGTGCCAAATTATTTGAGAATCCTTTTATCCATGATTAAGTTATAGCCCCGACAAGACCAAATCCGGACAGACGCACGCACTCACATACATACTCCAAACCACCATTGTGACAACTAAGTCGAGCTCACCGCAAGCAGGCTCGACAAATAGGGGCCATAATTTGTATTGAATTCAATCAAGAGTTATCTACCTTGGTTGCCTGATGCCACTGAACATATTCACAAACTTTCAAGTCAATACCATGAACAGTTATTGAGATATAAGGTTGATAGTAACTTGCATGCATAACTTTAATCAAAAGCTGCAACGCAAACAACGACCCAAGGGTGACTGCAATAGCTCTCATATTCCTTGAATAAATGAGCTGAGCTAAAAGTCAGTTAAGACAACAAAATTTTTATCAAACACTGGAGTATAAGATATATAGACAATATCATTGAGGTAAATAGAGAGTAATCACTGAAATTAACATTGAAATTCCTTTTTCAAACTTCCAACTTAAGCAGTAATTTGAACATAAATGGGATTACAATGGGTCGGGTCATGACTAACAAAAGTGCCTGTGACCTAGACCTTTCAAGGATGCATATGGTTGCACATGACACACCCTTGTATTGTGAGGAACACTTCTGTGAAGTTTTACAGAAATCCATCCATAAATGTCCAAGTTATGCAGCGGACATGAAGATGTAGCCTATGACACCAAAGGCGATTTCTAACAACTACCGTGACCTTGACCTTCGAGCATTCATATGGTTAATGTGCGAGACACACCTCCGTGTTATAAGGAACACTTCTGTAAAATTTTATTGAAATACATCCATAATGTCTGAGTAATGGAGCAGACATGAATGCAGGCTGGATGCATAAACAATCTTGTTAAAATTGTCAGTATTTTATACTCACCACAATTGGTTGCTTGAAATATTCCTTTGCAGCAGCATCCCTTAGGCTTGTGAGGTTGATGCCATGGAATGACTCCTGATACCAGAAATTTGCTTTTGAAAACTGCTCCATATAAAGGGCTTCATCTGTGAACGGAGCTACATGGAGATCACCCTGCGTGGGAAACATCTTACCTGCAATTAGACACATCAAGTGACAGATTTTTTTCAGAAAAAGAAAACAATCTTTTAACATTATGGTTTAATCATGTTTCTACTGTATATTCTGAATCATCCAAATAAGCAAAGCTTTTTTTTTGTTTGATATATTTTACTTTAAGAGATCACTAAAAACTCACGCTTTCCCCTTTATATTAGAAATTTATAACACACATGCCTACATGTATAAGGACTGTTTCATCAATTTTGGGCTTTGTTTGTGAGATTCATTTATTTTGGTTGACTTACAGACCAATAATTATAGAAATGCAAGGAGCAATTAATTTTACATGGAACATTAAATAAGAGCACTGTAAAGTACCTGAAGCATGCCAACAACAACGTAAGCTTGTCTGTTAGAATTCTATATTTAGTTGCATGAGTTGAGAAACAATACTTCTGTCATGATTTGCACAGTAATCCTCCCATATCTGTCTATTAGTTCCTTCACCAATTCTGAATTTCCAACAGTCACTGTGGGTATCAGACAACCGGGCCTTATGTCCTCATACACTGAGGTTTTATCTATTCCTAAATCGCTCATGCCATTTGTACACAAATGTTTTTCACCACGTTGGTAATGTATCAAAGAGTATTTTATGTATTAAAGTGTTTCTGGTAGAGATTCTTTTTAGTCCAACATAAAATTTTGCTATGGAACATTATTTAATATCATCCATTGGTGTCAAGTGATTTTATGAGGTCATGGCAATACAAAAGCTGTTGGGACGTTACTATCCAACGCCTTCAAACCTACAGGAAAGGATGTTAAGATGAGCCAAATTTGTTTAATTAAGATTATCATTTTTTTTCTATGTATTTCTATATAAAACCAAGTGACCCCTGGTGGTGGCTTATTATGACCCCAGGGTAATGATTTGAACAACTTGGTAGAGATCCATTAGATAACTCTTGATTGAATTGAAGACAACCCAAGGAACATTCCTGCAAAGTTTTTATGAAAATTGGTGAAGTAGTTTAGGAGGAGATGTAGTTTAAGGTAAATGTTGATGACAGACAACGGACATTCATCGGTCACAATAGCTCACCCTTGTAAAAGGTTACAGTTCTTGGACATTGCACTTCTCCTATTCACCATCTGTCTATATTTTAAGTTTCAAGTCAATACCTTGAATAGTTTTTAAGTTATGTTCCGAACAAGAAAATTCCAATGGACCAACCGCCCAACTGACTAAACTTCATTTTGCAGGGGTTATAATGAAGTAAGAATGTTACTGATTTACTAGCTCTGCTCTACATCCTTATCAAATATCATCAGCATATCTGCAGTGGTAGCAGAGTAACCGAAAATATCAACCTTAGGATAGACATAAATTGTAGATGGACAAAAAAAACAGATACCTATGTCATACCTGCTTAAGCAAGCAGGTGTGACAAAAACCTTAACCGTGATTCTATGTTGAAAAAGGAACATTCTTTTTTGTCAATACCCATGACAGAGTTAATCACTCTTGCCTACAGAAGGGGTTTGATGGTCATAAACAAGTATTCTGAGTTTCAATGAATACCTCAAAGAGTTCAGTGAAAAAAGGCAGGTGATACAAAAAACTTAACCATTATGTCAATGTCAATGAGGGCGCATGGTTAAGTACAATAGCCCTCCATATTCTCTGAATAGTCAAGTTCAAAGAGGTTCTTAAATTAATAAAAAAAATTAAGATTCAGCTCAAAGTTAACCTTGGGCCTTCTTTTTTTCACACCAATTATCTAAACCCCAGGCCTTGTGGTGTCAGAAAGAAGATTTATGAAGTTAATTTCCTATGTAAGTCTATATAAAACCATGTGACTACTGTCTTGGGGTCAGTTTTGACCCTAGGACTATGATTTGAACAAACTTGGTAGAGATCTGCTTGACAATGCCACAAACCATATATCTAAGCTCTAACCTTGCAGTTTCTGACAAGATTTTTTGTCAAGTTTTTCCTACGAAAATCTATATAAAACCATGTGACCCAGAGCAAAACTTGACCCATGGGCCATGATTTTAACAAATTTAGAAGAGGTGCACAAGGCCATTTTATACACCAAATACCTAAACTTCAGGCTTTGTCAATTCTTACAAGAAGATTGTTTAATGTTTTCCCTATAATCCTATGTAAAAATCAAGTGACCCTTGGGGCATGGGTCAATTTGACCCCAGGGTTATGATATGAGCAAACTTGGAAGAGATCCACTAGACAATGCCACTTACCAAATATATAAGCTTCCGGGCTTGCAATTTGGAGCCAATTTAAAAAAATTGCACTTTCAAAATCTATTTTTAGGTCTTGTGACCCAGATATGCAATGGACTGGAACAATTTGAACAACTATGGTAGAGCTTCATGCAAGAAATATTACAGGCAAGTTTCATTAAATTTTTGCCAAATGTGGATGACGGACAGCCAGCTCATCAGCACTATGTGCTTCGGTAAGCTAAAAAGCTAAAAACAAAGAAATCCCAGAACCTCCATCTTCACAAGATGTGGTTTGATTAATGGTTCAAACACAGTAAAACACTTATCATTT
>CM037789.1:6903316-6933035 GCA_021229015.1 Solen grandis
CATACGGACCGACCGACATGAGCAAAGCAATATACCCCCTCTTCTTCGAAGGGGGGCATAAAAAGGGCCGTAATTTGTATAAAATTCAGTTCAAAAGTTATCCTCCTTGGTTTTCTGATGCCCCTGAAGACACTCCTTAACTTTCTAGTCAATTCCATAAATAATTTCTGAGATAAAAGCTGGATAGTAGGTTGAATGCAAAAATTTAACCAAAATTCTAAGTTAAAAGGGGGCCATAATTTTTAATATATTCCATCAAGTGTTATCTTCCTTTAAAGTATGATACCCTTAAACATATAAAAGATGTTTTAAATCAATCGCATGCCTGGATACTGAGATATTAGAATGAAAGTACCTTGCATGTAAAACTTTAACTAAAATTTCTAAGTAAAAAATGGGCCATAATTTCTAATACATTCCACCAAGAGTTATCTACCTTGGTTGTCTGATGTCCCTAAACATATTCATAAACTTAGAAGTCAATACCATGAATGGTTATTTAGATATAAGCTGGATAGTAGCTTGCATGCAAAATTTTAATCAAATTTTCTATTGCATGCAAAACTTTAACCAAAATTTTTAAGTTAAAAAGGAGCCATAATTTGTATTAAATTCAGTCAAGAGTTATCTACCTTGGTTGTCTGATGCCCCTGAACATACTTATAAACTTAAAAGTCAATACCATAAATGGCTACTGAGATATAAGGTTGATAGTAACTTGCATGCAAAACATGAACCAAAAGCTGCAACGCCAACACAGACACAAGGGCGACAACAATAGCTCTCATATTCTTCGAATAGTCAAGATAAAAAGTTACTGTTTGTCTTGAATCTGCCGAAAAACTAACCGATTAAAGCAAGATTTTAACTGATAATTTTAATCGGCAATCAACTTATATTGACAACCCTGATCAGGTGCACAGGATGGACAAATGGAAGATGGACAAATGAACAAACAATGCCAAAACTATATCCTCCCACCTTTGGGAAACAATCACTTACTATGAATACTGTCAAATTTGAAGAGAGTACTCTGCTGATCTTCAGTGGTAATTACAAATCCTTGTTTTCCCAACCTGCAATACTCTGCCTCTTTTGTTACCACAACAGAGTTGATTTTATCTTCACCTGGAAATACATTTACAATATGGTAAATAAGTGTGAATGTTTGTGGTATTATCGTAAGCACATCTTATCATATTCTTTTAATAAAACAAGAGAACATAGACTGCCCTGTGTCATTCATCTGATTAAGATAGATTTTAATAGCATCATGATGTTCACAATTGGTCCAACTAAGGTATCATCAAAAAGGATTTCTATGAATTGTAAGAGCTTGTTTTCTGATCGACAAATCTGATTAAACCAAAGGTACCCAGTATGTTGCTTTGACAGAAAAACTGCCGCATTAATAAAATAAATAATTAAATAATGATATTAATAATAAAAAAAATTCAACAACCTTTAGGCTTATATATAATAAGAACCTTTGGTAATTGTAACCTTTTCCATTGAAATCGTACATCATGTTGTTTCAATTGCCGTAACGGTCTAAGTCCTTTAATCATTAATATTCATTAAATTGGTCTTATTTTGTGTAGAAGGGATGAATTAGGTTACTAACATACTAACCAACATCCCACTGCCTGCCCTAAAACTGGTCTGAAGAGATCTGACCGATAAACCTAAAATTAATACTTGTTATTTCCTTTCTTATCTTATGCAGCCCTTTTTTCTGCCTTTTTAAACATTTATCCAAATCGACCTTGACCATTGAACAACTACATTTAAACTGCGGATACTCTACAGTTACTAACAAGCCTCTCGGTGACATCTCTGATGTTTTGTTTTCAATTAAGTTACAAAATCTTCTCAAAACAATGGCTTTCAAGTCACACAAGTATTCACCGAACATTTTTAAGGCAATTCTTCAGGCAAGGGGGTGTTTTTTTGTCCCTGTATGTCTTTATTCATCCCTTCTACACAAAATAAGACCAATTTTATGAAAATCTATCAATGATTAAAGACATGATGTACAATTTCAATGGAAAAAAGGTACCTACCTTCTTATTATATATAAGGCTGTTGAATTTGTATTTATTTATTTTTTTAAAATGTGGCAGTTTTTCAGTCAAAGCAGCATACTGGATACCTTTCGGATTAAACAATAAATTAAGATCTGCCTGAAAGATATCAGCTAGGATATGTAATTTGTACTAGCCATATCTGTACACAAACTGTAATAGGAGTCCAAATTTGAAGACCAGATTCAGATACTTTATTAAGTACATAAAGGCCACCGGCCTATAAAACATGTCATACATGTCCTGTGTGACAAGAACCACACAAACAATATTGTGTTGTGTTATTTGACAACAATCATATACTTTCATACATGTCCTGTGTGACAAGAACCACACAAACAATATGTTTGTTTTCATACATGTCCTGGGAAAACCACACAAACAATATAGTTTGTGTTATTTGACAACAATCATATACTGTCATACATGCCAAATATTAACTAATAAGATACATAAAACCAGGGGTTTTCTTAAGTGGACGCCCACTTGCCCGTGCCGGGTTAAAATCACTGCGGGCAAGTGATTTTTCAAAGAAGATAGCCCAGTGAGCAAATTTATTTATGTAAATGAAATCTATTGTTTTTTTTATTTTCTATAGTATATCAGGGGTAAAATGCTTGCAAATTGTTTTTTATACATATAAACTAAAATCTATCTTAATATTGCATATACTTAGTTTTAAACATTAACAAACACCAACTAACTTCAAGATCCGGCAACCTGTTTTCACTGGGGGCTAGTAGATGTTCAAAGTAACTTGCCCCCTGGACAAGTAAAAGTCAAATCCTTAAGTAAACCCCTGAAAACATACTATAAACAGCTTCACTATGCATATAAATACAGTGGTCACATAAAATTTCACATAATTTATGACATGAAAGTGTTAAAATATTCCAACACCTGTCATAGACTATTTCTTACTCAAACTCAAATATGTTTATATATATTTAAAAAGTACCATATACACCAGCAGATTAGGTGCAAAAAAAGTCTTTTTTTCCAGATAATTCAAGTTTATAGAGGGGCTGCGCCTTATCTGATGATATATCAGGTTTCTTTTTTCAATCACCGAGAAGTGAAATTTACCGGTATACGATCTCAGAAAATGGATATACTGAAAGCCGATGAATACGACAATATGCCACAAAGTCTATACGAAACCAAGATAAACAATACCAGACTGTTAGGTTTTCGCCTCTGCAGGGCGAAAACCTATTGTTGTTCTTCTGTTGATTTGTTTTTTTTTTTGTTTGTTTTTTGTTTGTTTTATTATTTTTCCAATTCCACCCATTTTTGTAGCCAGCCTAGCGGCCAGATGAGAAAAGCTACAGCTATGAAATTTTGGGCATGGAGTCATATATATCTGAACTTGTGCCTAAATGGTCAAACTTTTCACTTTTGTTTCTGATTTAGCCACTAGGGGGCGCAATGCATGTAATCACTTTTTTGCTAATAACTCAAAAATTTGAAACCTGATTTAGATGCGGTTTTTTTACATAATGTTCCTTGTTGACAGCCCAATCAAATATGATGGATATCTCATCATTTGAGTACGGAAAAAATTTGTTCCAGGAGAGGTTGAATGTTCGAACCTTGTAAAAAAGTGGACAAATGAGGGTAGGTCTACGAAAAACCCCTCCACTTTTGTTAGAGATCAGATAGAAGAATTATGTTTGCTGCATACGATTTGCAAGACATATACGCACAAAATATATGGGGTGGCAAATTTAGGAAATGCGTGGTTTGTCCTCTGGAAACGGTCAAACTTCACTAAATTTTAGGAAAAATTAAAATTTCAAAAACATGTTTTTGTCGCTCCTGACTTTATTTTCTGCTCATTCTTCATCAAATTTTCACACGTTATGTATTGTTATGTTTGAAAGGGCCTCCAAATTAAAAAGTTTTAAAAAAAAAATGAAAAGGTCAAGGTCATATTACGATTATTGTGTTTTTATTCAGCCACAAATAGCTCCAAAACTAAAAATATTTCATTGAGAGTATATGAACAAAAGTTTTAGTTCTTAAAGAGCTCTTTCCAGTGATGTTTAGTTTTTGAAGATGGGACTTGATTTGGTCAATATACGGCAGTCCAAAGTTTGATCCTTTTTTGGAATAATTGTAAATCAGGTTTTATGCTTCAAATTCTGATATATAAGAATAAAAAGTTTGACTTGTGCTACTAGTATACTTGATTGAACTATTTGCTGCATTGCTAGGTACCTAATGGTAGAATTTTAATCAATTTTCTTTCTTATTTTGCCGTTAGGGGCGCTTTTCTTGAAATCATTCTTTTGCTTATAACTCAAAAAGTTGGAAGTCCGATTCGAATGCGTTTTTTTTGCATTCTGTTCCCTGTTGATAGCCTAATAACATATGATAAGATTCGAGGGTCCGTGTGAGTGAAAGCTTTTGAGCTATGGAAGGTTGAATGTTCAAACCTCGCAAAAAAAAATGTGCAAATGAGGGTAGGTCTACGAAAAACCTATCCACTTTTGTTAGAGATCAGATAGAAGAAGTCCGTCTCCTGCATACGATTTGAAAGTCATATACACACAAAAAATATGGGGTGGCGAATTTAAGAAATGTGTGGTTTGTCCTCTAGAAACGGTCAAACTTCACTTTAATTTAGGAAAAATTAAAATTCCAAAAACATGTTTTTTGTCGCTCCTAACTTTATTTTTTGTTTATTCGTCACGAAATCTTCACACGTTATGCTTTGTTAAGTTTGAAAGGGCCTCACAATTAAAAAGTTAAAGAAAACATTGAAAAGGTCAAGGTCATATTACGATCATTGTGTTTTTATTCAGCCCTAAAGTGCTCCAAAACTAAAAATATTTCATTGAGAGTATATGAACAAAAGTTTTAGTTCATGAAAAGCTCTTTCCAGTGATGTTCAGTTTTTGAAGATCGGACTTGATTTGGTCATTTTACAGCAGTCCAAGGTTTGATCCTTTTTAGAAAAATTGTAAATCAGTTTTTATGCTTCAAATTGTGATATATAAGAAATAGAATGTTTGACTAGTGCGACTTGTATACTTGATTGAACCATTTGCTGCATTGCTAAGTACCTAACAGTAAAATTTTAATCAATTTTGTTTCTTATTTGGCCGCTAGGGGGCGCTTGGCTTGAAATCACTCTTTGTAACTAAAAATTGAAGTCAGATTTTTATGCGATTTTTTGCATTCTGTTCCATGGTTACATCTATTTGAAACGACACTCCAAAATTAATGCGATATTTCATGAAAATGATAGTTATTCAATGCAACATTAGTTCGTAATAATGTTGAGTGTCATGTCGCATTGTTGTGTGTCATTTTATACTATTGTTTGTCGTTTGCAATTGTTGTTTATCAATTACAGTTGTTGTTTGTCACCATCATAAAAAGTTTTTTGTTTTTTTTCCCAAATAAGTTACCCTGAAAGTTAGGATGCGCCTTATACGTAGCTGCGCCTAATCTGACCATGCGTACGGTAATTGCTTATATTAAGTTATTTATATAACTGTAAAGAAGCTTCAATAGTATATAATCACAGGGCTCATCCTAGGCTCAGAGAAAAGGGAGAAGTGACTTCTCCCTCAGCTCAGAGGAGGGAGAAGTGGGGAAACATCAGGGAGAAGTGAGAGATTTTATGTGGAATATTGTATTTATAAACAGAATGAAAGAAAGAAGGAAAAAAAGAAGGAAAAAATGTTGCTTGATTTTTAAAATAAAGAAAGAAAAAATTGTTTTTTGAATATGCAAGAAAGAAAGAAAGAATTGAATTTATAAATAGAATGAAAGAAAGAAAGAAAGATTTTTAAAAAAAAAAAAAAATTTTTATTTGTAAAAGAAGAAAAAAAATAAAGGAAAAAAGATAAAAAAAATTTTAATTTAATTACATATGCATGTCGATCATGGTTTGTGGTTTTTGCTGGAGCATCATGTCCACGCGCATAAGCATTATCAAATTTAGCAGATCTACACAGAGAGCAGTGCCAAATACCCTTACTGTCCTGTTCATACCAATCATGACTTTTGAGAGTTTGTTTTTTTAAATTTTCTTGACGGAGATGCAGAGAGACTTTCAAGTTTACTGCCGGGCTTGGGCGCATTGCCCTTTAACCATGAAAAAAGCGACATGAGTTTGCTCAGATTACTAATGATGTAAACAACATTAAATTTTGAGCCAGACTGCCAAATACAAACAAAACACGGTTTATAAAGATGCATATTCGAGTAATTGTCATTTCTTATTTGCAATTTACTCAAAAAAGTCGGGGATGACTTTCGGTTCTACTCGCTAACTTTTCGGGGGAAGATCAACCTTTTACACAGCGAGGAAGACCAGCATACCATAAACAAATGTCCCCCTGTCGGTTTGTGTTCCCGTTACCTACCTGTGTCAGTGTCAGTTTCTGATATACACGGCATCACACCCCTTCTTCTTATTTATCGCTTATCGATTGTTTACACTTCCCTCCATGTTTTTGCACTTATGCATGAGTGAATTTGAAATCGAGGCTGACAGGTAAAACCAATGCGCTGATTGGTTGTTTTCTGAATTGGTAACGCCTACGTCGCTCTGCCGAATGCGAAATAGACCGATAATCTATTTGGTAACATCAAAGCGAGAACAAACCGCTGCCGAAATTGAAAGTGAAGTTCGCTTTGATGTTTGTAGAGAGCGAAGTTTATAAGCTGAGAGCGACTTCTTCAGCCCGAATCGCCCTCTAGGATGAGCCCTGAATCAAATAACTAATAACAAATAATACCAACCAAAAATAGTATGATAACCTTTATACCATGACAAGGGATAATTTTATATATATTTGACTAGTAGTTGTTTGTATTTATTTATTATCCTAATATCTAAATATAGAAAAATGGTTCAGAATAAAAATGGGCAGTGGTAAAGTACTATAACATTTCCACATATCTAAAAATAGAAAATGTTTTGAGACTAGCTGTGTAGCATGTATAATTTTTGTTTTTCTTTCTCTATGTTTCATTGTAAATTTCATTTTATTGTCTTATTCAAAATATGAATGTATGTCTATCGTTATTGTAAGGTGGTCAGTGGGATGGTTCCCGACCCGCTGCTACCTATGTACGGGGACAATAAAATGTTAAGAAAAAAAAAAAAAAAAAAAAAAAAAAAAAAAAAAAAACTTATTTACTTAATTGCATAATAGCTTCAACTGTATACAATCAGTAGCTTGTGACAAAAAATACACATCACGAACAGTATGGTTACCTATATACTATGATAGAAGATATTGTTGTCTAATATCTGCATATTTTGGACAAATAAAGAAAACATGAAATTCGTCCTCTATAGCATTAATATCTTGTAGTCTGGTAGTATTGACATAATCTTGTTTCTTTCGGTATATTGCTGTGTCAACCCGTTTCTATTCTTAAATTGTGATTTAATCATCTAAATTTCGCCATCGTCCTTCTTAATGTAAAATTAATATTTACACATAAATAATTTTCTGGATATACTAATGATTTAAATGTCTGCTTGAATTACTTATATTGCTATACCAGTTTTGTAACATACAATCTACAATATGTTGACGAAATATGGAGAGAAACATGTTTACATCCCCAATATCTTGTGACACCCAGACAAATCAAAAACCAAATTTAAACAAAAGATTTTTAACTTTAATTGCCCACGTTTTTCTTCCAACCTCATCTAGTGCTTTTAACATAATGTAACACTGTTTTGGGTATCTGTAATCATCCATTCTAATCAGCTTATACCAATATTCAATACAATTCATTTGATGAGTTATGCATAAAGGTAATCTACCGCACTTTCTAAGAGCAATACAGTTATTAACTCATACATGCCATATCTCCCGGCGGGAGATTAAATCTCCCGGGATTTCAACTCGTCTCCCGATCTCCCGCTGGGAGGTGAAAATCTCCCGGTCTGACTTAAATCAAACTGGTTTCCCTTTGAAATTAGTATAATCCATTTTATTACCGAGCTATGATACAGCAGTAGGAACATTACGTAAGAACATGTGTTAGTATCAATCCTGACCAGTGTGCTGTACACAGCCACAGGCAATGTGTGATCGTCTTTACCCAATCAAATGGCATGATTCAGACAGGTAGCAGATTCGCCAGTCTATCAGTTGAAACAATTATCGTCGGGTAATTAGCAGCAATCAAGGCAATACTAAAGCTAGAATGAGTATGGTTAGAATGGTACACTGTAATAAAGACGTAAATGATTGCTTTAGTATATCTTACCATGGATAAAAAGGTCCCGGAGAATAGCTAATCCTAACTTACCGGAAGTGAAAACAATAATTGATAATTAGATCAGCTGTTTACCAATCATTTAAATCTTAACAAAACTCATCATATAGACACATCATAGAAAGTACACCTCAGCTAGCGATAAATTGCAAATGAAGTGCAATTTTCACACTGACGCTGACTTGATAAACAACGGATATCGTCTGCTGAATAATTTACTATAATGAGATGTGCTGATCGGAAGAGTTGGGTAACCACTTCATATCACCATACCGTACACGATAAATATTTTAAGCTAAATATTTTAGCTAAAAGCAATTTAATTTAGAAAAAAAAAAAAACGGAAGGTGAAAATATTAAATATGATCTAACTCTTTATCTTTATTCATCCCCATTAATTAAAACCATATGATCAGAAATCATTCAATAAATCAAAGATACTGTATCAATTTAAATGTGTTTGATGTAAATGGCATGATCTCCGATTTGTTACAAGGTAGTGTTGCATTTAATGTGAAACAGAGCTTGTGGAAAGTTAAGTTTCGATCAATTTGAATTAGATCTATTAATGAATTTTGTGATTTTTTTAGATATACATTTTTAATGGTATTTTCATTAAATGCAATAAACTGTATATAATATAAACTGTTAATGAAGGGGTAATCAAATGTGTATTATCTTTATTTTTTATTGAAAACGTCGCTTCGATATATGTTGTAAAATCTCCCTGGCTGGACCCCAAATCTCCCTGTGAAAATTTCAAAACCTCCCTGGGAGACATACTGAAAATATGGCATGTATGTTAACTGAATTATTAACCCCTAGAAAATGTTTGCAAAAATGTGTTTCAACCAAAGCTTGAAAAGTACAAAGTAGGTCAATAGGTCATGGTCAAAGTCATTAAACTTATTAAATGGTTGAATTCCATACACCAAACAATACCTAATATATGGTCTAAATTTGAAGTTCATACATCTTCAGTTACTTTCATTCTTTTATTTACAAATGGTATCTATTTTTTAAATGGAAATTAAAATGATATGATTCAGTACTGGCCTAAATGTGCCCCTCAATGAATGAAGATCATTTTCATTTGGTTATTAAAGGTCCTAAAATGACAAAAAAAATAAAACTTCTAATTTCAAGAAAATCAATGTTATAATTGTATGTGAGGCATTGAAATCTGATCACTGATAACTTACATTACCCAAGAAATCCCGAAATATTGCCATTTTCGCAGTTTTTTCTGACGCAAATTTACTGCGTTACAAACGCTATGAGTTCTAAAATTAGATTTCTGAGATCAAAAACTTGTAAATATTGGCAATCAAGTCATGTGATGGGGCAACATAAAGAACACAATCGGAGCAGACAGCGACAGCTTGGTTGCCAAGTTGTTGATAGACAAGTAAGTGTATTTTCTAAAATTGGGGACTTTCTCAAAATCATTGCACACATTATTGTAATTTGTAATGCAGATGTAAATTTCTGATGATAACAGCTTAATATTTAAAAATAACTTGGCCATAGCTAAGAGATTTAACCTTTATACATGTAGACATTGATCAAACTGATGTCTTTATGATTGGAAATCCAGACGTTAACCCCAAAACTGTTTTGTCCCATTCAAATTCAATCCCTACTCTCATTGACAATGCACTTACTGATCACGTGATCTATGTGAAGTGCCTGTATAATGAAATCAATTTTATTTATAAACAGAAAACTCCCATATCGGGTAAGATCGGAAACTATTTTACTTGATTGTAATAAGAAAACCATTATTTTTTCTGGCTGATGGTAGACTTAATAACAAAATTAATAACATTTACATCTGAAAATTAGTTTATAATTTTTTTTACGGTAATTTTGATAGCATCTGGAAGGCAGTCCCTTTAAGATAAAATACTGTTAGTAACTTGCATGAAAAACTTTAACCAAAAAGCTGCAACACAGATGCAAGGGTGACTGCAATAGCTCTCATATTCTTCAAATAGTTCAAGTTTTACCCATTTAAGTTACCAGGCAAATTGGGAAACCATTTTGTGCATTTTTAATGCAATTATTTTATGTTATATGCAGTAAGCATTATCACTATCAACACCAATCTACAGAATATAACACTGAGATTGTAAAAAAAGAAAAATGGGTAGTTTCTACATCAAAGGCTCTAAGCTTTATTTTGAGTAGGCAAGACATATACAAATAACAAGCATTTAAGAGCTTTTTTAATAGACTATGTAGGCTTTAATGCAGCTTCTTCACAGATGATTGATAGAAATTATAAGGAATTATTTTCTACTCTCCCTCGTTAATGCTTGGGATTCTTTGTTTCCTAACAGATAAACTCTGCAAAGTCTGTCATATTACAAAGGAAAAATGCTTTCTTTGGTAAACAATATTTCTGTGTAGGCCAAACATGGAAAAATAACAGGTTTTAAAGGTTATTAGAAAGGCTGAAAAAAAATGTATTCACATTATGGTAAAAAGGTAAAATAACTGTAACATACAGAAATAAATAGAAGATAAGACTTCATTGATAATTCATTTCGTTCCAGTCTATAGTACCGCAATATTAACCCTTTCCCTCATAGAGGACACCATGAAAAGACCTATGCGAACAGCATAAAACCAGATCAGCCTGCGAGTAACTCGCAGGCTGATCAGGTTTTATGCTGTTCGCTGCTCCTCAGTGGTCTGGAAATGAGGACTTTATAATTAAATTTGGTAAGGTTTAACTGTGGTTTTCTGCAGATCAGGCTTTATGTGGTACCTATTGAGTGTGTCAAAATGAGTCTATATGAGGGAAAGGGTTAAAGAACCAACCTTACTAATACTGATATTAAATTCAAATCTATATACCTATAACTTATACTTCGAAAATGATCAGCGAAACCAAGAATAAAAAAAGAAAACATTGTCCAATGATAAAATACAAGAAAAACTGCAAATTGGATAATAACATGAACCTTTTGATAAAAGGTAATTTAATAAACAGAAATGACTTTCTAGAGTAATCGCCGCGCTTTGTTTTACTTTGTTCTTTGCTTTAAATAAAATTTCAATTAAGAAAACTATTTTAAGCTCCTTTACCTTTGTAAATACAAATGACGACGGTATCTCCCTGTCTTGACATCTGAAGATGGCATTTAACTTCAGAACTGGGATCATACCGTCCATTTTCATTCAGTTCCACAACAATCACGTTGTCGATTTTCGTCGCCATTTTCTCATATCATCTTTTTGTGGATCAAATCGAGGCTCGAAATGTCATTTAAAGCAGCTAAGTAGGTCAGTTTCTTTTGCGTTATATATCAAAATACTTTCATTGCAAAGGATGTTGTTAATTTGAATTAATAATTTTAAGGCGAATTAGATAAAATGCTGATGAATACTTAAGTAATCATTATAATTTCCTCTTTAATTTCCTTTACATTGACTTTTTTGAAAGTGTTTGTAAAACGAAAGTAGCATTTGGATATGTTCGGCACGGAATTTAAAATGGCGGACCATGTGGGAAAGATCAATTTACCAGGAGATATTTTAGAAAAACTTACGACGTCTGAAAAAACATCAAAAATAATTTTGGGTCCAGGTCTTCGGAATGATTCAAAACAAATTACAGTGTCTATACCAGGAATATTAAAACACAAGGAGCCAAACATTTACTGGATAGACAGTCATCAGAAAAGGGTATGTAGTGGAGGTATCGGGTTCATTCAGCCTAAGTACACTTTCGTCCGAGTCTTTTCGGCCGGGTCCATTCGTCCTACAAAGCGGGTCAACTCAGCCATGTTTTACGCTAAGGTGTATACATGTTTTAGCCTACCAAAAGTTCCTCCCAGTGCATTTCTTAACTTTAAGGTATAGAATGAAAGCTGATTTAGATTTTGCCAAAGGGCACGTGCCTTTACCAAAATTTCTGACGAAAATCTGACTGTGAATAAGTGTAGACAGGGTTAGATAATATAGTTAATGTATTTTAAAGTTTCTGTGTGTGACGTATTATTTGTTTACAGTGCACGTGAATCTTGTGTTCGTCATTAAGTATCGTGTTTTGTACTCACCAGCCTCGTTTTGTATTCGTCTAACCTGTGACCTGTTTCTTATGAATATTTATAAAACCTTCTGAAAGTATTTTACTTTATTAGGAAATATCTGACTTTTGAGAGTGAGACAGAGTGCGTGCTGCACAAGCTTTTAATTTAAATTTCGCTGTCTTCCGCCTCCCTAAACTTCACGGCACTCTCTCTCTGGTCGCCGAACCATACGGTTCTGGTTCTTCTACTTCAATCAACTTCTTTCAACTTTGTCAATGTTGAATGGCATCATTTTCTTGTTGAGTAGAAAGATATTTCGACTGTTTCAACTTTACATATTACGTGAAACTATTATTTGGAACTTATTTCTTGATTTGGTAAAGACGAAGCAGAATCCACGTATTGTTTCTTATTGAAACCCCGGCTACAAATGGTGCCCAACATGGTAGTACAGATTGTAATGTTAAGTAAAATGTCAGGAGACATTTTAATCCCGACCCAGGGAGTATGTAGACAGGGTTAGATAATATAGTTAATGTATTTTAAAGTTTCTGTGTGTGACGTATTATTTGTTTACAGTGCACGTGAATCTTGTGTTCGTCATTAAGTCTCGTGTTTTGTACTCACCAGCCTCGTTTTGTATTCGTCTAACCTGTGACCTGTTTCTTATGAATATTTATAAAACCTTCTGAAAGTATTTTACTTTATTAGGAAATATCTGACTTTTGAGAGTGAGACAGAGTGCGTGCTGCACAAGCTTTTAATTTAAATTTCGCTGTCTTCCGCCTCCCTAAATTTCACGGCACTCTCTCTCTGGTCGCCGAACCGTACGGTTCTGGTTCTTCTACTTCAATCAACTTCTTTCAACTTTGTCAATGTTGAATGGCATCATTTTCTTGTTGAGTAGAAAGATATTTCGACTGTTTCAACTTTACATATTACGTGAAACTATTATTTGGAACTTATTTCTTGATTTGGTAAAGACGAAGCAGAATCCACGTATTGTTTCTTATTGAAACCCCGGCTACAAAGTTTATATAATCATGAGAAATAAATAACTTTTTCACAATTTCAGAAAATTCCAATCAATGACATAACTTTAGTTAAATTTTCATTAGAGATGATTTATTACACATATGTCTATATGTATACTCGTGTCGTATAATGGCCGTATTCAAGACAAGTAGCCTTCTTGGTCTTTATACACTTTATTAGCATGACAGGCCATGGCCCACTCAGACTGAGCGCTGCCATGTAACGTGCCTAGCCCATGGTCGGGTCTCGAGGCTCTAACAAGATCTCTCTAGGTATCCCACAAAATCTGCTCTAGGTATCCCACAAGATTTCTCTCGGTATCCCACCAGATCTCTCTCTCTCTCTCGACCCTTGACCGGTCAGCTTATATATTGGTGGGTTACCATCCAGCCAGACAGTAACCATATGTATTACATAATATCAAATATTTGTGTTAACGACAGTCACAACTGAGACAGACATTGCATAACTAATGCAACGGTCCTGTTATAATCTCTAATTGTATCTATAATAGGTTAGTAACAATGAAAATGTAACAATAGTGTCTAGCTAGAGTCCAATTACATTACACTCGGGGCCATTAATTTCGCGGTATCACTAAACTCGCGGTATTTAGAAAAGCGCCCCTAGCCTTTGTAAACATAAACAATTGTGACCCGATTTCTTCACGCTTACAAAAGAAATATTTTCCAACAATATGCCACCAATTTGGGTAAGTAAATACTGAAATAATATAATTTTAACGTTTTTATCTAAAATCAGCAGTAATTTCACTCACATATTCCTCAAATAACCTAAGTCCTTCACATTGACATCCGTTGTCTTTCAAAATTTGGAACTGCCAAACTGAGGTTTGAAGTACTATATTTTATGCAAATTGACTATGTCTCAGACCCTAAATTCGGTATGAAACCACTAATTTTTTCCATCATTACTATCTAATCTAGTTATTTTCAATTAAAATTGGCCTTGTATACCAGTCTACTGCGAGTTTAATTGCCTCCCCTGATTACAAAATGGCTGCCACAGTATGACATTTGGTGACCTAATTAAACTGTTATTGAGTTATGTCTTTGTTGTACAAATGTGTCATAAATTAAGTCACAATGTTTGAAGACAATTAGATTTGATAAGTTGTTTTTCATAATTTATTCGTTGTTAAAGTGTTATTACCGCGAGATTCGTGGCCCTCGGTATATAAGTTGATTAGGCATACTCATGTCGGAAATCTGGTAAAACCTGAGTACGGAAAACTGTTATAACTTTATTTTAATGCATATATGATACATATGCATACATGTGAAAATGTTCATTCTTGAATATAAATAACATAAACTATGAACATGCACGAGAATATCTCGCAGGGTGTCACTGGCTTCGACCAATCGAAGTTCATGCCACATAATTACAAATCTGTGGTGCATTCAGTCAAGCGAACGTTCACTTACGGTTGCAAGTTGGTACCCAGCTTTTATTCATTAGACAGCGATAAAACTGGAGTAAAGCCACGCACATTAGCTGCCGTTATGTTGACTGAACATACGGCTGACACAGGGCTTTTTTTCAGGCTTTTTGGGAAAAAGGCCCCTGCCAAATTTTGGATTTTTTTATCAGTTAAATCGGCGAAAAATAATTGTCGAATCGATAAATTGGGAAATTTGACCCAATGAAATACATACAATAGTTCACTTTATACATCATAAAACAAACTTTTTTCATCAAGAACCTAAACTATACTATACCGTGACCTCAGGCAGTGCGTGCAATAATTTTACCTACAAGAATTGTTTTTGTAAACAAAACCAATTTACTTGGGAAATATTTTGAAAAAATATATACTTCTTGTCTTTGGGATTTTTTTTTCTTGATTGGGAAAAAATGTACCTAGATCACATAGGGAATGGGGCCAATATTCGGCCCTGTGGGATACCTGAAAAAAGCCCTATGACGCCATCTACACTGCCCCTTACATACACATGATGGTGGCATATCATAAAAGGGCAGGAGGGCAACAGGGTGCCGTGCCTTGCTATTACACACTTGATGGAGGACTGGTAATAAGGGAATGTATGATGTTGTTAATCTGGATAAGGCACAATGGCGGCAGAATCGAAATCAAATGGCAGCATGGTGCATTTCGGGACCCTAAAAGGGCAGCATGGGAAAAAGGCCTAGGGGAAACACTACTTTACATGTCATAGCACATTTATACATACATCTACATATTTGCTGCACTTGAAAGATTCAAATTTCAATTTTAAATCTATTGCAAGGACAGGGTCATCTTTTTGCTTAATATGGGGCCGGGACCCATTCCCCCTCTAAATCATATTTTTCCTTTCTAGTCAGTGAAAATTTCCCCAAATATATAAATACTTGGATAAAACGTTTATTGGAAAGTTAGTGATGGTTGCAAAAAAAAAAAAATGTCATTGTACATGTATTTTAGTAGAAAATTAGATGTTTCAAGATCAGTCTTAATAATAATATATTCACACTTTAAAGTCCCCCTCCCGAAAAAGATACAAGTGAAAATTCCACCCTGTCAGGGCCCCGGCCCCAGTCCCCCGAAATAACAGTGGGCCCTGCCGGCTGTTAAATGATTGCCTTATTATGTTTACTTCCATATCTAGCAGCAACAGATAATCAGCTACACATATAGGCAAGTCTATTTTCTATGAAGGACGACCCCATTGTCCAGAGTAAAACACTAGAATAGACTAAAGCATTGTAGCCTGACACCTTCCATAAACAGACAAATGGGGAGCCTGTTAGCAGACCTTTGTATCTACACTCCTGTTAAAATTAAGGTCATGACCCCAAGGTTTGTTACGAAATGTTTGTAATGAATGAATGAAATTATGAATAATTATAATTATGATTATGAAATTATTTGAAGGCATCTTTCCCTGCAATTTCAAGAGTGTAACCCCCAAATAAATTATTATCATTGCCATAGATACGTGTTTCGTAACTTGCATGTGATCTAAAAGCTAATATGGCCGATTAAATGGCGGTTCGAGGTATTACGTAACTTCACGCTGGTAACCGTCTCATCATAAGATTTCTGAATGACATACAGTGCTGAGTGAGCAAACATATTTTCAGATGCTAGTCTTACGGTATATCTGGCAAGTAGGGAGGAACGATAGATGGGAAAGAACAATAATAAAAATGTTAATAATTATTAGGTTATTCTGTCTTCTTTCTAATTACATATAAAATATAATAAAATATTACACCATAAACACTTCTAAAGACAGGTATACAGACAATACAAAAAGTAGACAACACACAAGACTTAGTGCTGTGCAAAACTTATTTCACTTTGTAAAAAACACATCAATAGTTATAGGAAACGGCTGGTAAGGAAACAATCATAATGGTAATTTTACATTCCATTCCTGGCCTCTATTTTATGCAAAATTTGGGGCTGTTCTTCGGCCCCATTCCCCTCATAAAAAAGGATACTTTTCTCCCCAACTCAGTCTGAAAATTCCCCTGACAAAAATGTATTTTTATCTTAAAGAATAAATGACATACAAGGAAAGCAATAGAAGCATATTAATGTAAATTTAATCATAATATGAAAAAAAATAAACAAGTTTGTTTTAGTTACAGCTTAATTAATGTGTTTTTAGCTCACCTGAGCAGGTAGTGCTCATGTGGGTTTTTAGGATCAATGGCTCTCCGTCGTCCACAATTATTTCAAAAGACATCTCCTTTGAAACCACTGGGCCAAGTTTGATGGAAATTGTCTGTGATGATCCTTGCATGAAGCTCTACCAAAGTTGTTCAAATGGTTCCGGTCCATTGCATATCTGGGTCACAGGAGCTAAAAATAGATTTTAAAAGTGAAATCTTTAAAAAAAAAAAAACAAGACCTGGAGTTTAGACATTTGGTGTGTGTCATTGTCTTATGGGCCATTACCAAGTTTGTTCAAATCATGACCCTGGGGTCAAAATTGGCCCCTCCCCAGGGGTCACTTGATTTTACAATGACTTATAAAAGAAAAATCTTCTTCTCAGAAACCACAAGGCCTGGAGTTTAGATATTTGGTGTGTGGCATTGTCTTATGGGTCATTACCAAGTTTGTTCAAATCATGACCCTGGGGTCGAAATTGGCCCCGCCCCAGGGCCACTTGATTTTACATAGATTTATATAAGAAAAACTAGAAGAAACCACAAGGCCTGGAGTTTAGATATTTAGTGTGTAACTTGGCCTAGTAGACCTCAATCAAGTTTGTTCAAACCATGGCCCTGGGGTCAAATTTACCATGCCCCAGGGGTCACTTGATTTTACATAGGCTTATTTAGGAAAAAATTAGAAAAATCTTCTTGTCAGAAACCACAAGGCCTACAGTTTAGATATTTAGTGAGTAACATGGCCTAGTGAACATCTACCAATTTTGATCAAATCATGGCCCTTGGGTCAAAATTGGCACCATCCTAGGGGTCACTTGATTTTATATAGACTTACTTAAGTTACTAGAGCAATGACCTTCAAAGTTTGGATGGCAGGTACAGTTTTTGTGTTTAATATAGATGATCTTATTGTACTTCTGCATAGATTATGTATTCACTATGACTCTTATTCAATAATTGGCATTGAGGGCAATGTTTCTCAGGTGAGCAGTTCAGGGCCATCATGACCCTCTTGTTTAATGATTTCTTCGTAAGTAAATTTTCCCCTGATTGACATATTTTCTCCTCCTGAAAGGATCTCCCACCTTTCACCAAAACACCAAAAATAAAAGGCCTGCATTCACAGTTCACACACCGGATTATCCACAGTAGATTACTTATTACTAGAACATAGCAGATTTTCACTTATAAGAGAATTTGAAATTTTAGAACCAAATGAGTATTCAGACCATTCTCTGATACAGATTACATTAAGTACAAAAATACATTGCAAGACTATCATGGTTTGCCCAAAACACACAAAAAATTAGAAAGAAATTATTCAATTCATACTATCATCATTGGCCAAAAAATATATAAATTTAATAATTTAATGTCTAGTATCTTGGTAAAAACTTTAAATAATATTGCTAAGTTTATATACTACGCTATGGCATTACGAGATTCTAATTACTTTCAGATAATGAAAGTTTTTTGGTTTTTATCTTATGTAGCTATCAAAACAATATATATTATTAATTAATATATTGCATATCTATAAAAGTTTTCCATCTATCTTTCTCCATAATGCATACACAATAGACTATCATATATAATAGGCATTTCTATCTCTCTAGCACTATCCACACACACACACACACACATGCATACTTGTATAATAAAATGCACACACACACACACATATGTATATAGATCTTCAACAACTTACCTAAGTGATTTTTTTTGGGGGGGGCTGAACAGACCCACATATAGGCCAAATGGACCCTCTTTTAGGTCGATATTGGATCCAGTTCAAATAGGAATTAGGCCGAATATATAGGCTGAATGGGAATTAGGCCGAACAGACTCATAATCTGTAGTGGGAGCAAGTCAAAATGTACCCAAATCAAAACGTACCCAAGTATGATATTTTTAATTTTTGAATAAAATGGTTTTTAATAATTTATATATAAAACTAAATGGGATTTTAATTAATTTGTTCTGTTTTGTTAATTTTGATAATGTTATTAATTTTATAGATGATGTTAAATAATCATAAATGATATTTGATTATTTACCTCATATGAATTTATCATTAGTATTCGAAACATATAAGTTATAACTGAAATATAACATATCCTGTAAGTGTAACAGTATGTTCAAGAACCAACTTGAGAGTGACCAAATCATTAGACGGCATCCAGCCATCTTTAGTAGCTGGAAATTGAAAACAGGCCTTTCTTACCTTGCTGATTTGCATATTTTTCACGGCTAATTTAACTGTACCTCTCCACACTTAGTGCGTATCCATGCAATGCGATTCTGCACCAACGAATAGCAGTGGAATATGTTACAACAGAAGTATTAATCACTAGAAGTCGTTTGTTTAAGATACAAACGAAGCGGCTTTCCGTTTGCTTATTTCAAAGGTATTGAATATATAAGTTAATACAAAGAAATGGAATAATGATGCATTATAATGTAAAATTAAATACGTTAATCATCATTATCATAAATTATATATACTTATGTTCAAAAATAAGCTTTAAATCTTTTTTCTATTTATTTTCATCTTCTTAAGAAGATACTGAGAAAGCATAAATATGGATCTTATTTGATTACACAACCGTTTATGATCATGCAGAAAAAACAACAGGAAAATTTTAATATGATAATATTTTACTCAAGAATTTTTCTTCTTACGTTATTCAATCGATTTTAAAAGTGTTTTTTTTTTATTCTTTATTTAATATCTTTTTCTTCGTAAGCATATGACTTCACAAGTATTCATTGCAATTTGATCCACAAATGAAATTGTAAAAATGAAAAAAAAATACTTTAAAATCGATGACTTTAACCTTTAAATTGATTGAGTTTTACATTTGCAAAATTAGATGGAAACAAAGGCAGAGGTGTTAGCAAAATTATGAAAATAATTTCTTATTTTTATGTAATTAACGTTATAAACGTCTTGAAACTTTCAACAATTCATTTGCTTTTTATTAGCTCACCTGAGCACTTGTGCTCGGGTGAGCTTTTGTGATCGCCTTTTGTCCGTCGTGCGTCGTCAGTCGTCCGTCGTCAGTCGTCCGTCGTCAACAATTGCTTGTGAACACTCTAGAGGCCACAGTTTTGGCCCAATCTTCATGAAACTTGGTCAGGATGTTTGTCTACATGATATCTCGGATGAGTTCGAAATTGGGTCATGTGGGGTCAAAAACTAGGTCACCAGGTCAAATCTTAGAAAAAGCTTGTGAACACTCTACAGGCCATAGTTTTGGCCCAATCTTCATAAAATTTGGTCAGGATGTTTGTCTACATGATATCTCAGATGAGTTCGAAATTGGGTCACATGGGGTCAAAAACTAGGTCACCAGGGAAAATCTTAGAAAAACCTTGTGAACACTCTAGAGGCCACAGTTTTAGCCCAATCTTCATGAAAAATGGTCAGGGTGTTTGTCTACATGATATCTTCGATGAGTTCGAAAATGGGTAATGTTGGGTCAAAAACTAGGTCACCAGGTCAAATCTTAGAAAACCTTTTGAACACTGTACAGGCCACAGTTTTGGCCTAATCTTCATAAATTTTGGTCAGGATGTTTGTCTACATGATATCTTCATGAGTTTGAAATTGGGTCATGTGGGTCAAAAACTAGGTCACCAGGTCAAATCTAAGGAAAACCTTTGAACTCTCTAAGGCCACAGTTTTGCCAATCTTCATAATTTGGTCAGGATGTTTGTCTAATTGATATATTGGATGAGTTTGAAAATGAGTCACATGAGGTCAAAAACTAGGTCACCAGGTCAAATCTAAGAAAAACCTTGTGAACACTCTAGAGGCCTACATTTTGGTCCCAGTCTTCATTAAACTTAATATGAATGATGACTGCATGAATTCCCAGTTGAGTGCAAATTCAGGTAGGATCAATATGTAGGTCACTTAGTCAAATGTTAGAAAAACACTTTTAGATGCCAGATTTTTTGTCATTATGCCTAACACTGCCATCTTACTCAGGTGAGCGACACAGGGCCATCTTGGCCCTCTTGTATTTGCTTATTTTTACAGATTTAGAAAAAGAAACCGTTAAACATTTAGAAAACATAAAAAAATCGATAGGTAGATATACATATATTTGTCATTTTCTTCAGGTTTGCAGAAAGCCGTGATAGCAAATGCAATAAGATATCTGTATAAGTTTTCTGGCTCTAGTATAATTATACTAACTCATCGTAAATGCGACTCATTTACTCAAAAACGTATCACAATTCACTATTCAACGCAGGCACCCATTCCTGTAAAAGAACAATCGGATCTTGCTCAACCAACCCAATGACCACTTACATTTCTTTCTTCAAATTAATAGATTTCCATGAATTAGCCCTTTTATGAAAAACATGAATAAGTTATGTTTGATAACGTAATCACTTGAAATTTTCTGGACTTTTTGCGCATGTTAAGGTACGGCAATATTACTTATCTAAAGTTAATATATACAATCTTTTGATCTTTTTAATATATTTTGCTTACAAATCAATGTTGTCATAAACAAGTGACACAACATAAATTCCTTAAGGTATGCTTAAGATTGGCATCAATACTCATGACGCTGGAGCGCAAAAACATATTGAAATGAATGATTTTTATATTTCAACGATATCAAAATCAAGTGACTAAAGAAAAACATCTTTTTTACAAGGACATGTTCAGCATACCTTCTATTAATCAAGAAAAAGAATATCTTCGAGAATGCGAACAGGTTTGTTTTCACATTTTCAAGTAGGCATTCCATCAAACATGAATAACTGCCATGTCTAATCTTCATTTTTTAAAAGTTTAAGTTCATTGGTCTAATTGGCGATTTTATATGATTTTATGCTCACCTGAGCACTTGTGCTCGGGTGAGCTTTTGTGATCGTCTTTTGTCCGTTGTGCGTCTTCAGGCGTCCGTCGTCCGTTGTCAACAATTGTTTGTGAACACTCTAGAGGCCACAGTTTTGGCCCAATCTTCATGAAACTTGGTCAGGATGTTTGTCTACATGATATCTCAGATGAGTTCAAAATTGGGTCATGTGTGGTCAAAAACTAGGTCACCAGGTCAAATTTTAGAAAAACCTTGTGAACACTCTAGAGGCCACAGTTTTGGCCAAATCTTCATGAAACTTGGTCAGGGTGTTTGTCTACATGATATCTCGGATGAGTTCGAAATTGGGTCATATGGGGTCAGAAACAAGGTCACCAGGTCAAATCCTGGAAAAACCTTGTGAACACTCTAGAGGCCACAGTTTTGGCCTAATCTTCATGAAACTTGGTCAGGATGTTTGTCTACATGATATCTCGGATGAGTTCGAAATTGGGTCGGATGTTTGTATAAATGATATATTGGATGAGTTCAATAATAAGTCACGTTGGGTCAAAAACTAGGTCACCAGGTCAAATCTTAGAAAAATCTTGTGAACATGCTTGAGGCCACATTTTTGGCTCAATCTTCATGAAACTTTGCTAGAATGTTTGTCTTTATGCTATGTCGGATGAGTTTGAAATTGGGTCATGTTGGGTCAAAAACTAAGTCACTAGGTCAAATCTTAAAAAAAAACTTGTTAACACTCTAGAGGCAACAGTTTTGGCCCAGTCTTCATGAAATTTGGTCAGGATGTTCGTCTACATGATATCTTTGATGAGTTTAAAATTATGTCACTTAGGGTTAAAAACTAGGTCACCAGGTCAAATCTTAGATAAACCTTGTGAACACTTTAGAGATTACAGTTTTAGACTAACCTTAATGTAACTTGGTCAGAATGTTTGTTTACATCAAATCTCAGATGAATTCAAAACTGGGCAACATAGGGTCGAAAATGTAGGTCACCAGGGCAAATTTTAGAAAAATCTTGTGAACAAACTAGAGGCCTACATTTTTTTCCCAGTCTTCATTTAACTTGATATGAATGATGACTACATGAATTCCCAAAAGGGGAAGGCCAATTAGAAAAACACTTTAGATGCCAGATTTTTTGTCATTTTGCCTAACACAGCCATCTTAATCAGGTGAGCGACACAGGGCCATCTTGGCCCTCTTGTTTTGTAAAATAATTCTTGCTTAAGTATGCATGACGTCATAATCACGTGACAAAACAAACATTTCTTGCAGTATGCATCACTTCAATTTTAACTCTATCAATTCTAAAGATTTAATTAAGATGACTTAAAATTCATGATACCAGAGCGAGAGAAAACTTTAAAAAAAAAGCTTTTTGTCTTTTTGATGACATCATAACCACATAACTTAATAGAAAATCATTCAGAAAATAGAATTTAAACTTCTATGCTGATATGCTGTCCAATTTTCATGCTTCTAACCATCAGGGGGCTTTGTAACATTAAAATTTAATTTTTGGACCAAAGTTCGAAACCCGGTATTGCCATGAAATATTAATCTTTGAGAATTTGGAAATTTGAATGCCAATGCGCACATCTACATCCTAAAATACATCTTCTGTAAAAATATCAAGATAATCGGACCAAAATTGAAAGCTCTAGAGCGCGAACAAACTTTTGAAGCTAATGTCATATGACGCCAATGAAAATTGAAAATGATTGAATGTATAAAAAGATACTTCTTTATTGATGTAATTTCAATTTCATTAAAATTTACTCAAAATGTATGATGAAATCTTTCAGAGAAAAGATAGTAGACCTCTGGGCCGATGAGCTGTCCAATTTTCATGCTTCTATCTCATCAGTTGCCTTTGTAACATTAAATAATAGTTTTAGGACCAAAGTTCGAAACTCTGTTTTGCCATAAAGTCTTAAATTTTTCGAATTTGAAAATTTGAAAGACAAGGTGCACATCTACATCATAACATACATCTTCTGTGAAAATATCAAGAAAAAACATCAAAAAATAAAGGCTCTAGAGCGCGAACAAACTTTTGAAGCTGACGTCAAATCTGACGTCATTGAAAATTAAAAATGATTGATTTAAAAAATTTGAACTTTTTTGTCGAGACAATTTAATTTTCATTTTGCTCAGACACTGACAACATAATGAAATTACCTCTTAGATTTGGTTGGAAAAAAAGGAATAATAATAATAAGAACTAGATTTCGTTTGTCCCAAACAAACGATAGGGCTTTCTTCTCTAATGACCTACGTGTCATTGTGACCTTGTCCTTTGACTTCATTACCTCAAAATCATAGGTGTCATATACAGGTCGTGTGCAATGTCCCCATCAAGTTTCACAGACACTTTTGTTTTTCTTCCATAACTCAACTGTTTGAACCCCGATCTTCAAAAACTTAATATAACCTGAAAGGTCTTTCAAAGCACTACAAAATTTACTTATAATGTCTAGGTAGAATAATTTTTAGCTCACCTGAGCCAGAGGCTCAAGGTGAGCTATTGTGACCGGTCTTCGTCCGTCGTCCGTCCGTCCGTCGTCCGTCCGTCCGTCCGTCGTCCGTCAACATTTTGCTTCAAACGACATCTCCTCCTTAACCGCTTGGTCAATTTTGATAAAACTTTACAGGGATGTTCCTTGGGTGGTCCCCTTTCAAAGTTGTTCAAAGAATTGAATTCCATTTGGAATTCTGGTTGCCATGGCAACGGAAAGAAAAAACTTAAAATGTCTTCTTCTCCAAAACAACCAACTGAATTTCAAAATGTTTTGGCACAGATGTTCCTTTGGTAAGTGTCTACCAAGATTGTTCAAATTATTTGGATCCGTAAAAAAACATGGCCGCCAGGGGTGGGGCTTATTTGCCTTATATGTATATAGAGAAACCTTTAAACAACATCTCCTCTGAAACCACTTGACAGAATTTGATTAAACTTGGCAGGGATGATCCTTGGGTCAACCTTCACAAAAGTTGCTAAAATAAAGTTGATCCATGTAGAACTCTGGTTGCCATGGCAACAAAAAGAAAAAAAAATGAAAACTTTAAAAATCATCTTCTTCAAAACTACTGGCCAGATTTTAAAATAAATTGGTACAGATGTTCCTTGGGTCAACCTCTACCAAAGTTGCTAAAATTATTCTGATCCGTAAAAAAACATGGCCGCCAGGGGTGGGGCTTATTTGCCTTATATGTATATAGAGAAACCTTTAAACAACATCTCCTCTGAAACCACTGGACAGAATTTGATTAAACTTTGCAGGGATGATCCTTGGGTCAACCTTCACAAAAGTTGCTAAAATAAAGTTGATCCATGTAGAACTCTGGTTGCCATGGCAACAAAAAGAAAAAAAAAATATGAAAACTTTAAAAATCATCTTCTTCAAAACTACTGGCCAGATTTTAAAATAAATTGGTACAGATGTTCCTTGGGTCAACCTCTACCAAAGTTGCTAAAAAAAATTCCGATCCGTAAAAAACATGGCCGCCAGGGGCGGGGCTTATTTGCCTTATATGTATATAGGGAAAACTTTAATCAACATTTCCTCTGAAACCACTGGACAGAATTTGATTAAACTTGACAGGAATGATCCTTGGGTCAACCTTCACAAAAGTTCCTAAAATAAACTTGATCCATATAGAACTCTGGTTGCCATGGCTACAAAAAGAAAAAAAATATGAAAACTTTAAAAATCATCTTCTTCAAAACTACTGGCCAGATTTTAAAATAAATTGGAACAGATGTTCCTTGGGTCAACCTATTTATCTCAGGTGAGCGATTTAGGGCCATCATGGGCCTCTTGTTATTTTTGAGATACCGATGGCCGAAAAAAAAAACCCACCTAAAACTGACATAAAGCCCTTATAAAAGTTTGAAAAAAACGTAATGACATAGGCAATATGCTTATCGGTCCTGGTGTACACCATTGCATCCTAAAATGCACCTCATTCTCTCAAATACGCATCTTTAATTCACCTTTCAACACGGGCACTCTTTCCTGCGTAGGAACGTCCGGATCGTGGGTAACCAACCCAATAACCACCTTCTTTCCTTACTTCAAATTACTAGATTTTCGTATACAAGCCCTCATCCAAAAAACATGAATATCTGCCATGTTTCGTGACGGAATCACTTGAAATTTTCAGGACTTTTTGCACCTTGTAGGCGCCAGCATTCGAACAAATTTCAACTTCATACATTAACTTGCC
This sequence comes from Solen grandis, assembly GCA_021229015.1. Lineage (NCBI taxonomy): Eukaryota > Metazoa > Mollusca > Bivalvia > Adapedonta > Solenidae > Solen > Solen grandis. Next base: position 6,929,460 of record CM037789.1, read on the forward strand.
GATTTTATACGAATTTTTAGCTCACCTGAGCCAGAGGCTCAAGGTGAGCTATTGTGACCGGTCTTCGTCCGTCGTCCGTCCGTCCGTCGTCCGTCCGTCCGTCCGTCCGTCAACATTTTGCTTCAAACGACATCTCCTCCTTAACCGCTTGGTCAATTTTGATAAAACTTTACAGGGATGTTCCTTGGGTGGTCCCCTTTCAAAGTTGTTCAAAGAATTGAATTCCATTTGGAATTCTGGTTGCTATGGCAACGGAAAGAAAAAACTTAAAATGTCTTCTTCTCCAAAACAACCAACTGAATTTCAAAATGTTTTGGCACAGATGTTCCTTTGGTAAGTGTCTACCAAGATTGTTCAAATTATTTGGATCCGTAAAAAAACATGGCCGCCAGGGGGGTTTTCCTTAGATGCCAAATCTTAAAAAATCTTCTCCTCCAAAACTGCTGGCTGAATTTCAAAATGTTTTGGCACAGATACTCCTTGAGTAAGTGTCTACCAAGATTGTTCAAATTATTTGGATCCATAAAAAAACGTGGCCGCCAGGGGCGGGGCTAGTTTTCCTTATATGTCTATAGTGAAAACTAAAAAATCTTCTTATCCAAAACTACTGGCTTGATTTCAAATTGTTTTGGCACAGATGTTTCCTTGATTAAATGTCTATCAAGACTGTTCAAATTATTTGGATCCATAAAAAAACATGGCCGCCAGGGGCGGGGCTAGTTTTCCTTATATGTCTATAGTGAAAATTGAAAAAAAACTTCTTCTCCAAAACCACTGGCGTTATTTCAAATTGTTTTGGCACAGATGTTCCTTTATTAAATGTCTTCCAAGATTGTTAAAATTATTTGGATCCGAAAAAAAACATGGCCGCCAGGGTCGTGGCTAGTTTTCCTTATATGTCTATAGTCAAATCTTAAAAAAATCTTCTCCTCAAAAACTGCTGGCTGAATTTCAAAATGTTTGGCACAGATGTTCCTTGAGTAAGTGTCTACCAAGATTGTTCAAATTATTTGGATCCATGAAAAAAAAATGACTGCCATGTATGGGGCTAATTTTCCCTATATGTCTTACTATATTTTACATATTTCCTGTGTAATTTATACAGTTACAGAATAAAAATATCTTCAAACTCTTTCTGTTTTACTTTTCATTATTCTCCCTCTCGTATTGGAAAAAATATCTTTATAGCAATTTCATACAGGCCGAAAACCAGAAAAGCTTTTGCCGTGGCACATCTTCCATCTGTCCATAAACACTTGTTTTGGAATGCAACAAAGTTTTGAATGTATCTTTATCGAACTTATGCAGCAGTAAGATGTCCATTAGAGCTCAGGTACTTTAGAAAACCAGCCAGATCTGCCCATGCATGACTGGATAATGGCCCTTGAATATGTCAAGTCATAAAATTGAGCTTATCATGTCTACTAATATCTTTAATCAACTAGCCCTAAGGTGAGCGATTCAGGGCCATCATGGCCCTCTTGTTTAATAATTTTTGCTTAAATATGCATATCGTCATAATCACGTGACCAAACAAATATTCCTTGCAGTATATATCACTTCACTTTTAAGTTTGTTTATCCTGAAAAAATCATAATAATTGACTCAAGTTCATGAAGCTACAGCAGTGATTCAGATTGGACCCACTTTCCTTAGGACAGTTGTCCTAAATGGTCAGTTCTTTTTAAGTCATTTGTCCTAAATTACAAGAAAAACTTCGGACAAATTTGTTATAGCAAAATGATTTATAAGACATTAATGACACTTTCAAGTTTACTTTATTTATTCATAGTTTTTTGCTTTGAAATATATCATGCAATATTGTTTCAGAACTTCAGTCAGTTAAATAATTTCCTAAGTAAATATGTTGTTATGACTATCTTTTGATACCTTGTTAACTCATATAGGAATGAAATAAATAATTGTTATTCAAGTTAGTATTTGGAGGGATGCATTTCTTCAGCATGAAATTAGTGTCACAAAAGAGAACCCACCCAACCCTTAAGCATAAAAAATCTTACAAATGAAAGCAAATATATACATGTATATATATCTTTTCAATTTTATTGACTCAAGAAAACAGCATGTAATAATAAATCATTTAACTTTAAATGGAAATGTGAGATCATTCATATTTCTGGGATTTTGAAGATGATGAGTGAGAGAAAGATTGGACATATAAGGAAATTTTGATTGTTCATCAAACTGAATAAATATAGAATTGTAATTTATATGACTTTCTATCTAATCAAATTCTAAGGCGAATTCAGCAAAATCTGAAAAATCAGACTCATCAGAATGATTTTCCATTCTGCGACAGTCGTGTTCTTATAAATACGGTCTAATTTGAAAGTGCTGACAAATCAGTTACAAGTATATATATTTTATTCCCCCAATAATAAACCGAAATCCTTTGATTCCTTATCTACTCTTTGTTTTCAATCATCATTGACAATTTCTTGCCGACATTTCATAACGGCCTGTTTATTTCTTAGAAGACTCGCCAATTTCCGGTTTTAACGACACTTGTTTAGACAATCAAATGACCACATCTTGTGGCACGTGATTTATGGTAGCTGACAATTCTATTGGTTCTTTTTATAGACAGACGCTATTGTTTAAAAAAAAGCACGAGAAGAATAAATTTGCATAGGTAATTTTCCACTGGATAAAACTTGAATAGCATGAAGAAAAAACCGAAAACCTGACATGCATCATTCTATTTATTTAGTCATATTCCTGATTTGATTGATTGATATATGTATTTGATTTTAAAGAATCATGTAATTATGACAAAGAAACATACGTATACGTAAAAACTGTGGAAAATATTGATCTTTCCGGTGGTCGAAATTCTCAGAACGTACGAGTCCTATGAACACGCATACAAACCGGCGACCCCAAGTATCAAAAATCATTTCTAACGTAATTATTTTCAGAACAAACAGATTTTTAACATGATTAAAGTTTCAACAGTAATAATGCTATTTAGTCTTTTTTGCCGATAAGGAACTTATGCTGGTATAAACCGACAGCATCAATTTGAGTCTCCATGAAGTTACGGGTATTTGAGTCAAAATGCGTCTGTATGAAGTAACAAATATATGCGTCAGAATGAGTCTCTAGATGAAGTAAAGGGTTAATTGTCGAAATTTCACCGTCCAGTACAGAAATTTGTCGGTCACATTGTCTGATTAACTGTATTTTTATCGGCCCGATGGGCGTACTGAGCTTATTTTTTCCGGTCATTTGTAGCTTTTATCGGCCCTGGACCGAAGGGCCTATCCAATCTGAATCTCTGTACAGCGTTTCAATTTCGTTAAAAGTCCACTTTTCGTTTTTCTGCCATAACCCCCGATCTTCAAATACTAAATATCACCTTAAAGGACTTTCAAAGCACTACAAATTTTACTCATAGTGTCTAGGTAGAATATATTTCGTTTTCGAGATACCGATGACTGAATAAAAACACCTAAAACTGACATATGACCTTGACCTTTGCGATTTTTCGGAACGGAGGTCACCATGCACGGTGGGACACGTGGTTGCACATTAATTAAAGTAACATGCCAATCT
>CM037789.1:6933135-6983135 GCA_021229015.1 Solen grandis
GTCAAAAAATCAAACCTGCAGGTCTTTAAAGCCACTAATTTCGAAAGCAAAATTTCTTATCACAGTGTGACGTCAAATGACACAAAGAAGACCTCAGGACACATATGCTATCCAATTTTCAAGCTTCTAACTCATCAGGAGCCTTTGAAACACAAAATTATATTTTTATGACCAAAGTTCGAATCTCGATTTTGACATAAAATCTCGAACTTTCGGAATTTTGAAAATTCAAGAATGTATGCACATCTACATCCCAACTTACACATTCTGTTAAAATATCAAGTCAATCGGACCAATATTGACGGCTGCAGAGCGCAACCAAATTTGGTAGCTTATTTGAACTGTGACGTCAAATGACGTCATACGAAGATGAAAATTAATGCATTCAAAAGGGCCAGTCACTCTGATTACTGTTAAAATTTCATGCTGCTGGTTTATTGGCAATCTGTTTTAATTTGAACCTCAAAAGGAGGACAAATAATAATAATAAGAAAAAACATAACAAACCCAATAGGACTTTCTGCTTGAGGCAGAAAGCCCTAATAAACATAACAAACCCTATATGTTTTCCGCAGGTTGCAGAAAGCCGTAATAACTGTAACCACTTTTAATGTGTTATTGTTTCTTTACATGTTTTCTTTTACCATTATTTTGCACTGGAAACATCCATTTTAAGGGTGAACAAAATATCATTAGAACAGCAACCCATTTTACATACATGAAGAAAGAAGAAAGTAGCGCTCCAAATTAGAAACTCCCGAGTATGTAATTCGCCTGAAGTAGTTCACATGTAATTATGTCTCCCCCCATATTTATATGGGGGAGACATTGTTTTTGTAAAAGTTGACTTTGGGCCTCCGTGGCCGAGAGGGTAAAGTCGCTGACTCAATCTGACTAAAGTTATCTCCTATATATACGCCACGCTACATTACCGTAGGAAGATCTGTACTTTAGTCAGATTGGTCGCTGACTTTAACACTCACTCAGCCCCTCACCACGGTTCAAATCCCGGCAGGGCAATTCGGATTTTCATGTGAGGAAGCCTTCCAGCTGGCTTGCAGTAGGTCGGTGGTTCTACCCAGATGCCTCCGTGCATTCAGGGTCTTCCTCCACCTGTAATTAGCTGGACATCGCAATATGACTGAAATACTGTCGAAGCGACGGTAAACTCAAATAGTCAAGTCAAGTTCTCCGTCCGTCCGTCTGTCACACTTTTTGTCTGGAGCATAACTCAGAAAGTATCAAAGCTATTCACCTTGAAACTTCACAAGTGGATAGATCTCATGCAGGAGAAGTGTCATGCACAAGAACCATAACTCTGTGCACCATTTTTAGCTCACCTGAACACATTGTGCTCATGGTGAGCTTTTGTGATCATCCGTCGTCCATCATGTGTCATGCGTTGTCAACAATTTGCTTTAAACAACATCTTCTCTGGAACTGCTGGACAGAATTTGATTAAACTTGGCAGGGATGATCCTTGGGTGAACCTTCACAAAAGTTGCTAAAGTAAATTTGATCCATGAATGCAACGGAAATTTTTTTTTGAAAACTTTAAAAATCATCTCCTTCAAAACTACTGGCCAGATTTCAAAATGTTTTGGTAAAGATGTTCCTTGGGTAACTATCTACTAAGATTGCTAAAATTATTCTGATCCATAAAAAAACTTGGCTGCCAAGGGTGGGGCTAATTTGCCTTATTTGTACATAGTGAAAAGTATCATAATTTGCAAGTAAGTCTTGGAATTTGTGAGTTGAAGTTAAATGCACTCGCATTTTTCTGTGAGTGGAGAAAAAAACTTAATTTGAGCCCTGCCATGATTGCTAAAATTATTCCAATTGAATTCATAACAAGAACATGGCCACCAGCGGCAGGGCTAATTTGCCTTTATATAGTGAAAACTTTAAAAGCTACTGCCAGATTTTAAAATGTTGGCACAGATGTTCTATAGCTACCAAGATTGCTCCTTTAGAACAGTGGTTCTCATGTGAACAAAATAGGGCCATCATGGCCCTCTTGTTATCATTATTGCCCTTTGTTTAATTTCATACTTATTTTTTAGCTTGACTATTAGAAGGATATGAGAGCTATTGTAGTCGCCCTTGCGTTGGCGTTGCAGCTTTTGGTTAGTTTTGCTTGCAAGTTACTATCAACCTTATATCTCAATAACCATTTATGGTATTGACTTGAAAGTTTATAAATATGTTCTGGGGCATCAGACAACCAAGGTAGATAACTCTTGACTGAATTTAATATGAACTAGCTTTCGTTTGCACGGCAAACGATAGGACTTTCTGCAAACCGTTAAAAACTCAATCAAACTGAAAATTATAGGTACGGAATACTCAGAAAACATTAGTGTGTTAACATTAGTTTCTAGTGTGTAACCTATACATTCTTTGAAAGTTTTAGAAGAATTCATCAATTCATAATGTCTGCAGAGCGCTTACTTTTGATCTGACGTCTATTCTGATTTCATAGGAATAAGAATATTATATTGCATATGAAAATTCAGCATATTTAGCATATGCCATTTTTTTGTAATTCTGGACCATTGGGATCACATTGAATTTATTGCACTAGAACTGAAAACATATTATAATCCCATTAAAAGAAAACGTTTTGAATTACAACATGTGTGAAATTCAGCAATTTACCTCGAATAGGGTCTCTGAAATACTAAACTTAATTCTGAGGTCATATTTTCGAAAATTGGTTTCACCACAGAACCTCGGTCTTTTCAATATTTTGAAAACGAAAGTAAGGATGCCCAACAAAATCCTTGCTTTTTCATATTTGGTAATGTCATATGACGTCATAGGCATAAGAAAATCAATGAAATGAAATATTAAGTATCTTAAATAAATCAAGTAAAATTTTCATGCCCCATTGGAACGCTTAGATATCAAACATTCTTTTTGACCTTATGATGTCAAATGACGTTAATCCTCATATAATAGAAATAAGTCTAAAAGACTAATATTCAGTTCAAATATGCACTTTCTAAATCATCTGCAAGCGATTTTATAAGTATTTGAAATTTGATGTCAATGGTTTGAAATTTGGATTCGCCATAGAACCATTGCCTTTTCGAATTTGGAAAACCGGACAATTGAATACACAACAAGAGCGTTACATATACATTCTGTGAAATGTTGATGAAAATCGGTCCAAATATAATGGCTGTACACCACGTAAAACCTTTTTGCCCTGATATCAAATCTTACGTGATATAACGTTACATTATTATGGAATACATTGCATTCTAAAGCTCATGGATTGATGTATAAACTATTAAAATTCCATGGTTCTGGAAAGTTAACAACATATTTGAATTAACGCGTATATATCAGAAATTCTTTTTGACCTTATGATGTCATCTGACGTAAAACATACTTGGAGACTTATAATCTTTCCAAATATCAGCTTTCTTACTTATCTGGAAGCGATTTTATACGTACATGTATATGAAATTTGACGTCAATGGTTCGAATCTTGGATCCGCCATAAAACCTTTGCATTTTCGAATTTGGAAAAACGGACACCGGGATGCACAACTAGAGCCTAACATAAACATTTTCTGTGAAATTTTGATAAAAATCGGCCCAGAAATAATGGCTGTAGACCGGATACAAATATTTTAAAACGACGTCAAGTTTGACATCAACACACGTCATAGTCAAATGAAAATTATTGAAATGCAAAATGTTTTATGTGAAGCATTTGCTATTAAATTTTCAAGGTGCTCGGATGTTTTCAACATATAAAAATTAACACATAAAATTTAGAAATTTCTTTTCACCTCATGACGTCATATGACGTTCATCTTTTGAGAATGTAAATAAATCCTAGATACTTATATCCTGTCCAAATATCATCTTTCTAGCTTATCTGTAAGCGATTTTATACGCATTTGAAATTTGACATCAATGGTTCGAATCTTGGATTCGCCTTAAAACCATTGCCTTTTCGAATTTTGAAAAACGGACACCGGGTTGCACAACTAAAGCCTAACATACATATTCTGTGAAATTTTGGTGAAAATCGGCCTGGAAAAAATGGCTGTAGACCGCGTACAAATATTTTAAGATGACATCAAGTTTGACATCAAAACACATCATAGTCAAATGAAAATGATTGAAATGCAAAATGTTTTATGTGAAGCATTTGCTATTGAACTTTCAAGGTGCTCTGACGTTTTCAACATATAAAAATTAACACGTAAATTTTAGAAATTTCTTTTCACCTTATGATAAGACTTATATTTTGTCCAAATATCATCTTTCTAGCTCATCTGTAAGCGATTTTATACGCATTTGAAATTTGACGTCAATGGTTCGAATCTTGGATTCGCCATAAAACCATTGCCTTTTCGAATTTTGAAAAACGGACACCAGGATGCACAACTAAAGCCTAACATACATATTCTGTGAAATTTTGGTGAAAATCGGCCCAGAAAAAATGGCTGTAGACCGCGTACAAATATTTTAAGACGACGTCAAGTTTGACATCAAAACACGTCAAAGACAAATGAAAATGATTGAAATGCAAAATGTTTTATCTGAAGCAAATGCTATTAAATTTGCAAGGTGCTCGGACGTTTTCAACATATAAAAATTAACACGTAAACTTCAGAAATTACTTTTCATGACGTCATATGACATTCATCTTCTGAGAATAAAAAGGAAACCTAGAGACTTATATCCTGTCCAAATATTATCTTTCTAGCTCATCTGTAAGCGATTTTATACGCATTTGAAATTTGATGTCAATGGTTCGAATCTTGGATTCGCCACAGAACCTTTGCCTTTTTGAATTTTGAAAAACGGACACCGGGATGCACAACTAGAGCCTAACATACACATTCTGTGAAATTTTGATGAAAATCTGTCCAGAAATAATGGCTGTAGACCGCGTACAAACTTTTTCACCTGACGTCAAGTCTGACGTTATATGACGTCATATAAATATGAAATTTATTGCATTCGAAAGCACATGGTTTTAAATATTTGCCATAAAATTTTCATTGTTCTGGGCCATTGGCAACACATCGAAATTAACACAAACACAAGAGGAAGAAAAAAAGAATAAGAAGAATAAGAACTAGATTTCATTCGTTGATACGAATGATAGGACTTTCTGCTAACATTGAAAAATATAAAGATTAATACCGTTAGAAAGAATATATATTAAATTCCCTACCTTTTACTTTTTTTTCGTATGGACTTCTCATGCATGAACTTTTTGAAATAAGCCATATTCCAAAAATAAATAAATCTTTATTTTGATATCGCTTTCTTATAACTTGACCAATTTTACTATTCTAGGTACCAAAATAAATGGCCTGAAATTCCATTGTAGCATATTTGGGTCTAGTTTTATAGGTATTCAAAATATAAACAATTAAACTTAAACTAAATTTTGCGCTTTTAGCTAATGCCTAGGTCACACATTCAGGATTTTTACTGCCGTCCTTGATAGGACCATTCCCGATTAAAATGTGTCAAAAGTCTGATCAAGATCCTGTGATTCGTGGCTGGAAATTCAAACTTTTATTAAAATTTGTAAAAACATTTATTTAATCACGACAACAATCAGATATTGTTCAGGAGGCGTCCCGATCCAGCCGTTTCCAGCAGAATTCGTCCCGATATCCCGTTCTCAATCCGATTCTGATCCGATACAGCAGAATCTGTCACGACATAGTCACGATTGTAATCTGACCAGACAAAATCGGCTGAGTTTCCCGAATGTTACGGGACGCACCTAACTGTCAGGAGTGCTTGGCCGACCTCTCCGGACCATTCCCCATCCGTAGGACTCTGTTACGAACATATACGACTGCGTTCAGACAATGATAGGACATTGAGGATAGTAATCCGACCTTTTCGCTTCGTAACGCTGTCTGATCTCAAACGGGAGCCATAATCGGCACTGTGTGAACGCTGCATTACAGACAAATTAGCTTGCAGCGTCTTGAACGGATGACATGTGTTGATCATTTTGTTTCAAACGTCTACACTTATACACACTCATGGTATCTCAAGCTGGCAATTAAATTACATTGTACTATAACATATATTTTCCCATAGGTTATCATTTATCATAAATTTGGAATATAGCTTGTACAACATTTATCGATAGATGCAACAATAAAGTCGGGAAATTGCAATGTTTCAACAACGGTCTAAATGACATGTGTCAAAACGCTCAAAGGATTATGGGTAACGCAATGCTGCAACTGATATTCATAAGTAACGTAAATAAAATGATTTGACAAAACATTAAATCATTGTCAACACTTGTTTAGTTTGTTTGTTTGTTGGGTTTAACGTCCCACCGACAGTATTTCAGTCATTTGGAGACGATGTCTACCTAATGCAGTTATAGTGCTGCCACATTGCAGTATCACGTCGTAGACATGTGGCATGATACCACACCTAGTCACATTATCCTGATACCGGGCCAACCAGTCCTGCAACTACCCTTATATGCTAAGTGTCAAGCAAGGGAGCTATAACAGTACCATTTTTTACGACTTTGGTATCGAACCCACGACCTCCCGCTCCCGAGGCAGACGCTGTAAACACTCGGCCCCTGGGAACGGTACACTTATTTAGCTAGTAATATCAATATGATATAAGTAAAAAGTTTTTTTTTCAATTTATATGACTAATACATATCTGTAAACTTACATTTTCTGAAAATGCTTCAATTAAGGTGAAAGCGAAAGTAGGATATTTTATGAAAATTCTTACAAGTGGCTTTAAATTCATATTTTTTATGTAACTTATTTCTTGATCAATTTCAAAACTCAAGGTGCCAAAATAATCGTCTTAGAATTCTCTACATCTCACTTGCTTAATGTAAGCACTTATTTCTAATGATTCTTAAGATATAAGCCGTAAAACTCTGACATGACGGCAAAATCGCTGAAATTCTATATGTTTAAATTCTTATTTTTGATGTAACTTCCTTATACTTTGATTAATTTCAAAACTTAAGGTACCAAAATAATCGTCTTAAAATTCTCTACAACTCCCTTGCTTAATGTGTTGACTTATTTCATATGGGTTTTAAGATATAAGCCATAAAACCCTTACATAACGGCAAAATGGCTGAAATTATGCATGTTTAAATTCTGGAAAACAAATACAGTTTTTGTGTGGATTTAAAATGATCTTGAATTCAGTTTGACTTTGCTTTAATACAGTAACTTGTACAGGCAATGAAGGCAGTTTTTCTCACGATGTGCTCAAGGTGAGCTTTTGTGATCGCCCTTCGTCTGGCGTGCATCGTCAACAATTTGGCTTGTTAACACTCTAGAGGCCACATTTTTGGCCTCATCTTCATGAAAGTTGGTAAGAATGTTTGTCTCCATAATATCTTGGACAACTTCGAATTTGGGTTTTGTGGGGTCAAAAAGTAGGTCATGAGGTCAAATCTTAGAAAAACCTTGTTAATGCTCTAGAGGCCACACACTTTTGGCCCAATCTTCATGAAAATTGGTCAGAATGTTTGTTTCCATAAAATCTTGGACAAGTTGGAAATCGGTTCATGTGGGGTCAAAAAGTAGGTCATGAGGTCAAATCTTAGAAAAACTTTGTTAACGCTCTAGAGGCCACATATTTTGTCAAATCTTCATGATACATGGTCAGAATGTTTGGTTTGAAGTCGAGTCATGTGGGGTCAAAAAGTAGGGCAATATGAAAAATGCAAAATATTTTGTTCATTTATAATCAGGTGAGCGATTCAGGGCCATCATGGCCCTCTTGTTAATTGTATGGCTAAATTTCTTGTCAAAATTGAAAATATGTTGGATACTGACAATTAGGGCAGTGATGATGACCCATTAAGAGCAGGAATAGCCAGGTGGACAAAATGATATCATCTTGCCCTCTTGTTTATCATTCTACTAGTACCTGTGCTACAACACAACATTAAACAAGTTACTTCAATTGCAGTACATACCTGTGAAAGGAGAATATGTGCTTGGAATAGTTCAGAACAAAGGTGGAGATGTGTATCGTGTTGACATAGGTGGGAGTGAACAAGCATCACTGTCATACTTGTCATTTGAAGGAGCAACGAAAAGAAATCGTCCAGATGTTAAGGTATGATACAGCAATTTAAACTTACATGAGCACACATGTAATTGTGAGTGATTCACCTTCCGTTACATCGTCAAATACACATTCCTGAACGATCAATATATTCTCTTATCCGTTTGTATTTATAAGCTTACAAGAGCACAATGTCAGGGTTTTCATTATTAAGTTAATTATTATTAATTAATAATTGCAGATCAATATCATTACTTAAAATCAAATAAAAATCAATTATTTTTGGCAATATCTTAAGTTTTAATGTCAAAAAAACCCTTGACCCTAAAAAAAAAATTCTGTTGTTATATTTATTAATTAATACCCTGAATGTGTTCAAGAATTTAAACGACATCTCCTCTGAAACCACTGAGTAGATATCTATGAAACTTGGCATGAATTTTCCTTGGGTGGATCTTCACAAAAGTTGCTAAAATAAACTTGATCCATGCAGAACTCTGATTGCCAGGCGCTCAACACCATTTTATTTAAAAAAAAATAATTTAAAAGTGTTTGATTTGTTCATAGAAGTTGGTTTTTTTGTTGTAAATTATTGAATGTCTATCAAATAAATACATTGTAATTATTAAATGCCTCAAGCAGAAAGACCTTTTGGGTTTTTTGTTTTTTCTTCTTATTATTATTTCTCCTTTTGAGGTTCAAATTAAAAAAGGGGCCTCCGTGGCCGAGAGGGTAACGCTGATTTTAACACTCACTCGGCCCCTTACCGCGTGGGTTTGAGTCCCGGCAGGGTCATTTGGATTTTCATGTGAGGAAGCTTTCCAGCTGGCTTGTGGTAGGTCGGTGGTTCTACCTGGCTGCCTCAGTGCATTCAGGGTCTTCCTCCACCTGTAATTAGCGGGATGTCGCTATATGACTGAAATACTGTCGCAGCAACAGTAAACTCAATAAATAAATCAATCAAATTAAAACAGGTCCAAACTCTGGTTGCCATTGCAACTAAAAGGGGGAAAAAATGTAAAAACTTCAAATATCTTCTTGTCAAAGAGTACTAACTGGATTTTAAAATATTTTATGCAAAGATGTTCATATGGTCACTCTCTACCTAGATCATAAAACATTTGGATCCTTTGAAAAACATGGCCAGAGGAAGAGCCCATTTTCCTGTATATAGTACAAATTAGAAAACCATTCTTGTCCAAAAGTACTGACTGGATTTCAAAGTTTTTTAGCACAGATGTTCCTTAGGTCACTCTATCTAGATCATAAAATTTTGTTTTGATCCAACGAAAAATATTGGCAGAGCCCATTATCCATAATATCATAAGATATCCTCCCACTAATACCTGGTTCTCAGGTGAGTGATTCAGGGCCTTCATGGCCCTCTTAATTATGCTGCATTGTTTCAGGTGGGAGACCTTGTGTATGCCAAATTATTAGTTGCCAACAAAGACATGGAGCCAGAGCTGGTTTGTATAGACAGTGTGGGCAAGGCATCAGGGATGGGAGTGATTGGAAGGAACACTGGCTTCTTGCACAGCTGCTCTATAAACTTGGTTAGAAAGTAAGCCCCTGTTAATTACATAGTGTATTGATAACGAAAATTGTTCACATTGCTTAATGGACTTCTACCAATTTTGTTTAAATCATGACCTTGGGGTCAAAACTGGCCTCACACCAGGGTTCACTTGATTTTACATAAAATTATGTAAGAAAAACTTTTTATGTAGACTTACATTGAAAAAAAAATCTTCTTGTCATAAACCATAAGACCTTGAGTTCAGGTTTTTGATCTGTTATATGGCCTAATGAACACCTACCAAGTTTGTTCAAATCATGGCCCAGGGGTTGAAATTGACCCAGCCCCAAGGGATCACTTGATTTTACATAGACTTACATAGGAAAAACTAGAAATGTCTAATTGTCTGGAGTTGAAATATTTGGTATTTATCATGGCCTTGTTGCATCTACCAAGTTTCTTTAAAACATGGCCCAGGGGGTCAAAATTGGTTTCACCCCAGGGGCCACTTGATTTTACATAGACTCCATGTATAGGAAAACTGTAAAAGATCATCTTGTCAAAAACTGATCTGGGGTTTAGGTAGGTATGTAACATGGCCTAGTGGACCTGAACCAAGTTTTAATATCATGGCCCTGGGGTCAGAAATTGTCCCACCCTAGGGATCACTTGATTTTATATGACCATAAAATTTAGACCACATGACTATGTTGTAAAGGGCAATGAAGGCAATATTTCTCAGGTGAGTGATTCAGGGCCATCTTGGCTCGCTTATTTGTTGCTGTTGCAAATGTTATGGATAATATGGGGAAAAATATATTCAATCTTAATTATGAAATATTCTTTTTTAGGTAAAAGATAAACTTAACAAATAACTTTATTATAAATCAGTGGATTGTGACAAATATCAAACTTATGCAAAAGTTATTGCACAGAAACAGTCCTTTAACATAAAATTTGCCATAAAGGGCAGATAAACTTATATGAATGAGTGAATAACTTGACCTTTATTTTGTTATTATATACTGGCATACCAAATATGAATTCCATACATGAAGTCTGTTGAAAGTTATTGCCAGGAAATGGTAATTTCACAATTTGCCTGTAAAGGGCTCATTCATAATGAATCAGTGAATTAAAATCAACCTCTCGAGTTGTATTTTGATAATATATGCTTGTGTAGCAAATATGAATTCAGTATAATTAAGTCTTTAAAGTTATTGCTAGGAAACGAAATGTCAACACAGACAATGCCATATCATTTTAAGTCCTATCATTGGACAAGCGTATGAATTTTCCAATTGGTAAATCATCATAGATTCAACAGTGATAGCTTATTAAACTTTGGCCAAAATTTGTAATTTTTTTAAAAAGTTATGGCCCCTTTTGACATAATTTGCTAAACTTACCTTGTCCAATGATAATTGTCAAAGCACTGTATAGGGCATTTATCATCTAAGTGATAATTGTTGTTCTGTACTGCTTGAAATACCTTTTAGCAATTTTTTTTGTTGTTAAAAGTGAAAATCAAACCTTTCTTTCCAGAATACTATCTCCAGGGTGCCCAATGTTGAAACTCTTAGGAAGGCGTATACCATTTGAACTCACAGTTGGGATGAATGGCAGAATATGGGTTTGTGCACAAACTGTGTTGAAGACAATCACAGTCATTAATGCTATAACAGCAGCAGAATACATGTCCACAGATCAGATAACAGCTATGTGTAAACAACTAAACGATGCTTTCCTGGAGAAGGATTGAGCAGTGGTTAAGATGATTTATTGGGCTAGTGTGCATGTACCTGGTGATTTAAATTCAGAACCATTTTGATCTCCATATGTATATATCCTGATTTGTTAACCATAGCAAGCAATGATCTCAGTGACATGTGGAGAAAATGAGCTAGCTTTGTTAGGCTCTGTATTACTTTCAGTGAGATGTTCTATGTGATGATTTATATGCCCCAGACTCAAATTCCACCAACAATACTTAGCGTTATGCCCCATCACAAGAATTATTCACTGAGCTAAAATGGTTGAAAATTCATGATAGACTAAATTACAAAAAATCATCTAAGTTTACAAATCATTGAAGAATTTAAATCCTTCATATCTGTGTAATTTTATGTAACTTACTTCACTATGTTGATCATGCTGGTAAAATATTGATGTCATCATCAATCAATCTACTGAAGGTACCAAAACCACATGTAGAACTATTTCGTCAAAGTCTCTCTTATTCAGGTCCAAGACTTTGGAATTCTATACCTGCAAATATTTGCACAGCTTCCTCTCTTCATCAATTAAAGTCTTATATTCACTGGAAATTCCCAGAATGGGACCTATGTATATTTGTATGTGTATTGTGTTTTTGATTATTCTTGGATACAGCTCTATATTCCAGTAAAAGGACATTTTAATGACCTATTTTATTTTTTGGATGCTGTTATATCATTGTTCACGCATGTTGTATTAATTTTGTTGTAACTGTATGAGTATATGTATTATTGTTTCCTTTATGTGGACCATATGGAAGATTAGTTCTAACCAAATATGTTACCCACTCTAAATACTTCTAAATACTTCACTTCCTTAAATACATACTGGCTAATTTCACCATTCTTATTCCTTAATAATGTACCCAAATAATTTTTTAACATTATCAATAGTTATAAAGTAACAAATCATGTCAGGTTACTAGTCATGTACTTGAATATTTTGTAAAATAGGAAATGTAGATGTATCTTTTTGATATAAGAAATTAAGTATTAGCCCTAGGTATTGTAGGTGGAATTCAAGCCAGGTTCACAAAGTGAGGTATGGGCTGTAAAGGAATTACCATACATACATTGTCCAGCCTTATACAAACAGGAACGAAATGTTGTGCATATACTTCATTGAATGAAACATTGTAGATATACTTCATTGAAAGAAACTTTGGCGATACATTTTATTGCATCACTAGTGCAAGGCCCATCTCTGGCACTCTAAAGATTTTTCACAGCACTATTTTACTTAGGAAATAAGGGTTTATGCTTTCTTGAGCTTTTAAAGAAGCCGTCTTTAGTTATTCAAGCTTTATGGACACCATCACTTAGGAATTGGGGCAGTATTGCCTGTCCTATTTTACCTTGAGGAGTCTTTGAAAGACAGTAATGAAACATGTGTGAAAGGCGCATCTAAAAGAGGAACAATGGTCAAACTTGATATGAAGACAAAGCTTTGGATTGCTTCCAAATGGATCAAGGTCACAGTTATTTTGTTTCTAATTAACTTAAGTTATGATCAAAAATTAGTTGAAATATATTTGGTAAGTAGTATGTGTTTGAGGATGGTTGAGTCATGGCCACTGTTACTAATTATAGATTTACAGCAATCACTGTTTCTAAAAATAAATGTTTGTTTCCAGTTAATAACTTTTTTTTATCAGATCTTAAACTCAAGAGTGAGGACCTTTGAACTTTAAAAAATGCTAGATATCAGTTTGTTCATCCCTTCCTTCATACAGACTCATTTTGATGCATTGGCAAACAGAGCAGACCCAGATCTGAGAGCTCCTCCTGAGCTATCTGATCAGGGTATGCTCTGTTTTCTCATACAATATTGTAGCCCAGATTTTACAGCAAAGAAAAGTCCATTGTTTCCTATTCCATTTAAAGTTCAGTACATTAGCATTCAGGTCATAAATTTGTAAATGGTTATACTCAAGTATCCAAACTCTCAATATTAAACATGCAGACCATGTTTATGGCTTGAGAACATTATGAGTAGTGGTACTCAGTATTGGAAATGAGGCTGTCTTAGCCCTCTTGTTTAAAGCACATTAAGAACTGTGATGTTTTTCTATTGTCATATAAAGTTAGTCATTAATTTTGATTGTTAAATAAACAGGATATTTAAAACGCCAGTACAGTTTGAACAAGGCAACAATTAAAATGAGGATTTCTTGAATTGTTTAAAGTATTGGTAAATTTTACTTACCTTTGAATCATTTTATGAGATTTTGTTTAGAGAAAACAATGTTCATGTTTTTACAACTTTATCACTACTCTTTCTGACAGGGTCAATAAAATTTGGTAACAAGACTTGTATTTATTATAGTATGTTCCACTTGTAAATTCTGAAACAATGTATATAGACAATGGAAAAATCCTTCACTTCCATCAAAACTTTAATGTTTGTCACAAAACTGTGATCCAATACCGATATCGGACTTCTAATAGCTCACCTGAGTACTTGTGCTCAGGTTGAGCTTTTGTGACCACTTTTTGGCCGTCAAGCGTCGTCAAGCGTCAACAATTGCTTGTGAACACTCTAGAGGCCACAGTTTTGGCCCAATCTTCATGAAAGTTGGTCAGGATGTTTGTCTTCATGCTATGTTGGATGAGTTTGAAACTGGGTCATGTTGGGTCAAAAACTAGGTCACTAGGTCAAAGCTTAGTAAAACCTTGTTTTTTTAGCCTAACCTTAATGCAACTTGGTCAGAATGTTTGTTTACATCAAATCTCAGATTCAAATTTCAAAACTGGGCCACATGGGGTCAAAAAGTAGGTCACCAGGGCAAATTTAAAAAAGCTTGTGAACACTCTAGAGGCCTACATTTTTGTCCTAGTCTTCATTAAACATGATGACTGCATGAATTCCCAGTTGAGTGTAAATTCAGGTAGGATCGAAATCTAGGTCACTTAGTCAAATGTTAGAAAAACACTTTTGGCGCCACATTTTTTGTCATCACAGCAGTCTTACTCAGGTGAGCAACACAGGGCCATCTTGGCCCTCTTGTATATTTTTTTTAATATCTTCAACTTTCAAGTACAGTAGAACCTCGTTAAATCGAAGTCCTTGGGACCAAGCTGAAAACTTCGAAATAACGATTATTCGGATTAAAAATCCGATGGAAATTTCAGTTTGTGAGCGTGCATGTCTGCGTTTTCATTACCAGTGCATATTGTGGAAATCGTTATGCCATGAAAACCACCTATTAGGTGTACTTATATACTGTTTGCAAGTTATGAAAAGTAATGAAAATATATTATGATCTACTTAGATGCTTCTGATGAACATAATCATTCTACCATGTCAAACAATGATACATATTTTTACTGTCGATCTGCTGCTTCAGGTAGCGTCGCATGCTGGTGACGAACGCTATGATATGGAATGTACTAAAGATCTGACACCTGGGTTTATCTTCTGGCACGTGCATATTATGCAACCTGTCAGACATCGATTAGCAATAATCAACATTTCCGGTGGGACACACGTTGCCCAACCCAATGTCAAAAAAAGGTGTGAAAAACTTGCCTGAGCCATCACTCCAATTGCCTCCGCAAAATAAACTGGGTTACTGACCCGGATACGAATGATAATAAGAACGATAATTAGTTCACAAAAATTTATGAAATTTGACTTAGAAATAAAAATAAAAAAATGTACATTAATTGCGACCTCGGGACCGGAATTTTACTTCGAAATAGCGAAAAAATCAAAATAGCGAAATTCGGATTAAACATTTTATTTTTAGTTAAAATAAGAAGGGAAATGGCGAGGAATTCGGTTTAATGATGTTCGGTTTGGCGAGGTTCTACTGTAGTTGTAAATAAATCATGCTTCATGTTACAAAGTTTTACTTTGAACATATGTGATCAGTTTGTTTGGTTTAACGTCCCAACGACAGTATTTAGGTTATTTGGAGACATTGTCTACTTGAGAGAGATATAGTGCTGCCACACTGCAGTATTACGCTGTAGACATGTGGCATGATACCACACTAAGACGCATTATCCTGACACTGGGCCAACCAGTCCTGCAGCTAACCTTATATGCTGAGCGCCAAGCAAGGGAGCTATAACAGTACCAAATTTTACGACGGCTGGAGATCGAACCCACAACCTCCCGCACCTGAGGCAGCTTAAAATAATGTCTCTTGAAACCACAGGGCAAAAATTGATGAAACTTGGTATGATTGATCCTTTATTGTGTCACCTGCTGAAGCAGAGGCAACACATAGGGATCACTTTTCCATCGTCCATCCGTCTGTCACGTTTCAGCAGGTGACACATGAGTTCCAAAGAACACTTTTGTACTATTTTCCAACTAATTAGTTCTATTCCAATTTCTAACCGCTATGTTCAAACATCTAAGAGTTATGTTTTAAGTCCCGTTTTTTTTTATGTACTTAATTGAAATGTGTAAATAGGTTATATGCTGTAACTCCTAGATCTGAACCTAATCTACAAAATGTTAACTGTGTGTCATTTTTTACTAGATTTTTTTAATAAGTTATGCTTAGTGGTGATGCCATTATCCTTTATGACAACAAAATTGTCTTTGATGACAGTGTCATTGCGGTTCTTAATCATTCCTACTTGCTTGCTAATATCTTTAACGATTTCTTACTACATCTTTGTGTAAAGTTGCAGTACCAACCAACTCTGACAATTTTCCAACAACCTAACACACACCTCATTAAGATGGTCACCAAGCATAATGCAACCACACATGGTGTAAACCACGTTACGCCTCATTCTAGCAACAGATGTTGCTAGGAACCAGGGTTAACTGTTGCTTCCTCTTTTGTAAATCATTGTGCTGACAAAGTGTTTTTAATGTTTAATGGGTTTATGTCCTGTGACAGTATTTCATTTACTTGGGAGACTATGAGTACTTGAGACAGTTGTAAGCCTGCCACACTGCAGTATCACACAGAAGACGTGGTATAATACCACGCCAGGTCACATTAACCTAACAACGGGCCAGCCAGTCCTGAAACTACCCTTGTGACCTTGACCTCTGAGCTACGAATCTAGTTCTTGTGCGTGACACACCGTCTCACTTCGCTTGACATTTGGGTAATGTTATTTGAGAATCCCTCCAGCCATGGCGAAGTAACAGTCAAGTAGATAACAGTCAATAGACCAGATTAAATCCAGACTAACGCACACACATACATAGAACCTCCATTGTGACAATTAAGTCAAGCTCACAAGCCAGCTCGACAAAATTTTCAATAGAGCTGGAACCACAGCCTGGAACTATACCACAGTATGCTGTGGTTTTTAGGTAAATACCGCCGTCATACCACGATATAACACACAAAATGTTCTGGGACTTGTGTTGAAGACTATTCATATGTTAAAATCTTTCTATGGAAAACAAGTCAAGGCTTATTGATTAAGAGTGTATATTTTCAGTTAACAAAAGTGCCGTAGCACCACAATATACTCTGCCAAAAAATAGAATATTTTATTAATTATAGAAGCTTCCGATATTAAAGTAGGTCAAATGGCAGTGTCAGTATGTATCCTTTTTTCCTCCTGAGCCTAACTCTTGAAAAAATCACTGAACCAGATAATCCCAGCTTTATGCACTTCTACCTGTTGTAGTAATGACATTGATCAAGGTCCATTTGGAAACTTAGGAGTTGCATTCTCAAGTTTATATGGTATAGAGACCAAGTTTTGAAAGGCAAAACTATTGCAAAAATTGCTGAACCCAAAAATCCCTGCTTTATAGTTACGACACGGACCAAGTTTCATAAAGCAAATTAAAAAAATAAACCAGAAAATTCCTGCTTTATTCACACCTATCCATTATATGAATGACATTGTCCAAATTTTCATAAAGATCCATTCAGAAACTTTAAAGGAGTTGAGTTCACTAGGATGCAATATCAGTCAGCTACAGAAACCAAATTTCAAGGGACATAACTCTTGCAAAATTTAATGATCCGGGAAGTGGCCACTTCATGCACATCTACCCATTATAGTAATGACATTGACCAAGTTTTGAGAAGATACAGTCAAAAATGTAGGAGGAGTTGCATTCACAAGGCTGCAATATCAATCAGCTACAGAGACTAAGTTTCAAGGGACATAACTCTTGCAAAAATCAATGAACTGAAAAATCACTGCTTCATGCGCATCTAGACATTAAAGTAATGATATTGACAAAGTATTGAAAAGATGTGAATGTACATATTGACAGACAGACAGAGAAGATGACAACATATGACCGCCTCCAGCGGCATATAAAAATACATTTTCTAATACCCTATAGCAGGTTAATTTTTTCTACGAATTATTTTCCACGATTTCTGACCCAGAAATAATTTCTGGGCTTGCTTACCTTGATATTTAAAGCAAACATAACAAGGGTCAGGACTGCTACAAAATACGCCCATCACAGTATGGGGACTCTCAGAAATAGCTCAGAGAAACAAGCTATTGTCTCCTAAATCCCATTAGTTAATGAATGTTACTTATTAAAACAATCATGTTGAAACATTTCCATTAATTTGAAGGAAAATGTCTCTTGACTTATTCAAGTGTTCAAGGGCCATAACTTCTAAGTCATTCACGCGATAATGCTGGATATTGAACTCATCCGCGATATTATGGCCATGCACATGTGTGGAAAGTTTGAAAAGAAATGGGCAAACTGTATTGAAGTTAGAGCCCAGACAATCACAATTTCAAGTATTTTGTGTACGTCAAGGGCCATAACTTTTAAGTCTTTCACGCGATAATGCTGGATATCGAACTCATCCGTGATATTATGGCCATGCACATGTGTGAAAAGTTTGAAAAGGATTGGGCTAACAGTATTGAAGTTAGAGCCTGGACAATCACAATTTCAAGTATTTTGTGTACGTCAAGGGCCATAACTTCTAAGTCATTCACGCGATAATGCTGGATATCGAACTCATCCGCGATATTATGGCCATGCACATGTGTGGAAAGTTTGAAAAGGATTGGACAAACGGTATTGAAGTTAGAGCCCGGACAACAAATGTTCCACGCCCGCCCGTCCGCCCGCCATGAGTGTTCACATAATACGCCCCATCTTAAGATGGGCGTATAAAAATCTCTAATTCTAAGTATTACACATAATGAAGATCACTCCATACACAATTTAACAGCTGCTTTGGTATAAGTTAATAACAGACAAGAGTCAATCCATTACGTGACTTTTTAATTGTATGTTTATAGATTTTAAAATGCAAATTTCAGACTAGATTCCTCAACTTTTAATGAATTTCAAGGGCAATTCAATCAGAGAGCAAACCATTGGTATACATGCGAAAATAAGCAGTTTGCATTGTTTGGCATATAATTAAGACCCTGAGGCAGAGAAAATCTCCCCGTCCCCAGGAGAACCTGGAAGGTGACACGTTGTGTGCCATTGATAAGGGAAGATTACAATGAAATGTGGTCAAACTGTCATATTTTACTCTTATTTGTTCTTTTCATCTATTTCCTATCATAACAAGCCATTCAACACTTAAGTAAAAACTATATTGACTGGTTGTTTTGCTTTAATGCTAGCAGTAACAGACTCTTGTTGATAATAGAAATATCGTCTTAGCCTATTTCATGTAAATCAGTATCTAATGATTGAAAGGAACTAAAGATTTTTATCCTGCTTATCCTACGAATATTTTTCTTCTCAGTTAATTTCCAGGGATTTTATTTCTACAGATTTGTGTTCATCTGCAGAATGGCAGAAATAAACAAGTAACTGGTGTTGTATGCAACACACAAAGTCCCCTACCGGCTCCACCTTGACTCAATATGGTAATCAATCCCATTTTTTGCCATATTTTCACTATTTCCGTTACCATAGCAACCACAATTTTAGTCGAAGAAAAATAAAATGACGTGCATAATCTACACATTGCCATCTAGTCATATACCAAGTTTCATCAAGTTTGCTTGCTTAGTTATCGCGGGATCCCATTTTTTGCCATATTTTTACTATTTCCATTACCATAGCAACCACAATTTTAGTCGAAGAACAAAAATAAAATGACGTGCATAATCTACACATTGTCATCTAGTCATATAGCAAGTTTCATCAAGTTAGCTTGCTTAGTTATCGCGGGATCCCATTTTTGCCATATTTTCACTATTTCCGTTACCATAGCAACCACAATTTTAGCCGAAGAACAAAAATAAAATGACGTGCATAATCTACACATTGCCATCTAGTCATATACCAAGTTTCATCAAGTTAGCTTGCTTAGTTATTAAGTTATCGCGGGATCCAGATTTGAGCGGACAGACGGACGGACGGACAGACGGAGGGCAAACCTATAGTCCCCTCCGGTGTGAACACCGGTAGGGGACTAATAACCTGCAAAAATAGCCAGCTATACAGTATTTAAATGAAACTGATACATTTATTTAATATATTGGCAAGTTTCTGATGTTGGTATACAATAAAACTGTCAGTAACAGCAAAATTATTGAAAATTGAAAGTTTGTATTTTTTCATTTCTGTAATTGGGGAAATACCAAAGTACTGGTATTATTTGTACATATACCGGTTTGTATCACAAGCTGCTTTGAGCTTGGTGCATGGTTTATAGGTAAAACCACCCAGTTTACCGGTAAAGCTACCCACCTCTAATTTTCAAAGCAATATATCTGGTGAACAAGAGTGTTCTTTGGAACACGTGTCTCTCTGCTTACAGCAGGTGACACAAAAAGTAAGAATGAAAATATTAATCAAGATCCCCAACACAGGTATGAAATTTCATGTGTGAAGTTTAGAGACATCCACTGAGAAAAAGTGGATATACAAAACTAGCATTTCTTGGGATGCAGATGCTGGGGTGACTATAATAGCTTTTTTCGTTGAGTAGTAGAGCTAAAAACTGATAATCAATTACCGGTATAATTTTATACATCTCACTTTACAATCTAACTGCATAACTCCAAACTGAATTTACTGTTTGTCCCACTTTATCAGCTTATTAATTCCAAATTAAACAGGAGTGCCACAATGGCCCTTAATCGCTAACCTGATTACTGACCATGCCTGACCCCGATTGAACTTGACCAACATTCTGACATAGAGAAAGATTCTGGTAATAAAGTGGCCCCTAGAGTGTTACCACGATTTTAATAAGATTTGACCTAGTGACCGATTTTTTTTTTACCATGCCTGAATATCAAGATATCAACATGACAAAGATTTGGCTAAATGTGTGCCTCTTGTGTAAACAAGATTTTACTAAAATTTGACCTAGTGATCAACTTTTTAACCCCATCCCACCTATGACTGAAACTGACCAAGATATTATCAAGATGAACATTCTGAGCAAGTTTGAGACAAAAATGTGGCCCACTGAGAGTAAACAAGACTTAACCAAGAATTGACATTGACCTACTTTTTGACCCCACCCCCACCCATGATCAAACTCGTCCTTGACATTTTTAAACATACAGTCTGAGGAAGATTGGATAAAAAATGAGGCTTCTAGGGTGTAATCACTAAAATTGTTGTCATTTTTTCATAATTAAAGGGCCAGAACTCCTGATCTAATGGGCCTTTATCAGTTCTAATTGAACTTAGCTGAAGGATTAGGACCATAAACGTAAACAGGGTTCCCACAAAATTGAAAAATCAAAATTCCCTGACTTTTTCCTGACCAAACTCAAAAAAGAGTGTGAACAAATTTATATTAAAAGCTCCTATTTTGCTGTAACAAAGTGAAATCAGCCTATTTTAATATTAAAAGGGGTGTAACTCCTGACCTAAATAGGCGATGTCAGCCATAATCAAACTTAGCCAAGAGATATTGGGTATAAACATTGTCATAAAGTTTGAAGAGTTTGAAGATGATTAATAAACAAGAGCTGTCAGAGGACAGCATGCTCGACTATTCAAAATGCTTGTTGGTAAATCAAATGAAATCTATTTAAATTCTTGCCCTTCATAGTAATAGTAAAAAATGATATACCTTGATAGTCTGATACCCCTTAATATATTTATGATGTCTAAAATCAATCCCATGCCTAGTTACTGAGACATAAGCACAATAACACTGTGCATGCAAAACTTAAACCAAAAATCCAAGTTAGAAAAGGGCCATAATTTGCATCAGTCCAAAAGTTATCCTCCTGTTTTCTGATGCCCTTGAAGACACACCTTAACTTTCTAGTCAATTCCACAAGCAATTTCTGAGATATAAGCTGGATAGTAGCTTGAATGCAAAAATTTAACCATAATTCTAAGTTAAAAGGGGGTCATAATTTTTAATTTATTCCATCAAGTGTTAATTTAAATTCCATGCCTGGAATAAAGTACCTTGCATGCAAAACTTTAACCAAAATTTCTAAGTTAAAAAAGGGGCCATAACTTGTAATATATTCCATCAAAAGTTATCTACCTTGATAGTATGATACTCCTAAACATATTTCAAATCTATCCCATGCCTGGATACTGAGATATAAGCATGAAAGTAACTTGCATGCAAAACTTTAACCAAAATTTCTAAGTTCAAAGGGGCAATAATTTGTAACATATTCCATCAAGAGTTATCTACCATGAAAGCATGATACCCCTGAATGTATTAAAGATGTCTCATATCAATCCCATACCTGGATACTGAGATATTAGCATGAAAGTACCTTGCATGCAAAACTTTAACCAAAATTTCTAAGTTAAAAAAGGGGCCATAACTTGTAATATATTCCATCAAAAGTTATCTACCATGAAAGTATGATACCCCTTAACGTATTAAAGATGTTTCAAATCAATCCCATGCCTGGATACTGAGATATTAGCATGAAAGTACCTTGCATGCAAAACTTTAACCAAAATTTCTAAGTTAAAAAGGGGCAATAATTTGTAACAAATTCTATCAAGAGTTATCTACCTTGGTTGTATGATGCCCCTAAACATATTCATAAACTTTCAAGTCAATACCATGAATGGTTATTGAGATACAAACTAGATAGTAGCTTGCACGCAAAACTTTAACCAAATTTTCTATTGCATGCAAAACTTTAACCAAAATTTCTAAGTTAAAAAGGGGCCATAATTCATATTAAATTCAGTCAAGAGTTATCTACCTTGGTTGTCTGATGCCCCTGAACATATTTATAAACTTTCAAGTCATTACCATAAATGGTTATTGAGATATAAGGTTGATAGTAACTTGCACGCAAAACTTTAACCAAAAGCTGCAACGCCGACGCCGACGCCAGGGTGACTACAATAGCTCTCATATTCTACGAATAGTCGAGCTAAAAAGAATGAAGTTGTCAGAGTGCAAACATACTAGTTGTGGATGACAGACATTCATCGACTTTAAAAGCTAAAAGCTTACCTTGAGCACAAGTGAGCTTAAAAACTAGAACACTGACACGAAAGTGCCCCACATAAAGGGTAAAGGGGTTTGAGAGGGTGATTACTATAGAGCACCCACATCAAGGTTTTGGGTCCTAATTACATTCTGATCAGTAGAGCATTTTTGGGAAAATCCATGTCAAGGTTCATCATTTTCTGCCTAGTGGTTTCAGATGTTTTTTTAAAAGGCAAAATGTTGTTGATGGATTGCAATGAATAGCACAGTGTGAGCTAAATATGTGTTTGGTAATAAAATAAGACATAGTTTATAAATCCAACAGAGGTCTTTAGTAAAGTGTGAACACAGTATTTTTTACTTCACAATTTACTCCCAAATTTAACTTAAAACTAATGGAATTTTCCAAAGGTTGGATAACTGTATGGATTCCATGCAGGAATTTGTTCAAGTCACATCTGAATACAGTGTTCATAACAAAGATCTAGATATATCCTATTCCTAAACTTCAGATTTCATTGCTTTGGGACATTCAGCTGTCTGTTGCTTTATAATGGTCATCGTCAATGGTTGAGTATATGTGTCCTTCACTGCTCAAAAACTCAATTGCATCTCTGAAAATGGAAAAAGAACAGTGTCAAATCTTGGATTATATTTCAAAATGTCAAAATAACAGTAACACTAAACTTACACTGATATGCCAAAATTAAACTTGGCTGGAATATATTAGCTATCAACAATGTCACTTTGTTCACAGAAGTTTTTAGAGATGAAACTGCTCAGGTGAACTGAACAAGAGAGCCATGGTGGACCCTAGAACACTCACAAGAATACCATAAGCCCAATTGAAACATCTCTGGATCTTAACTGGTTACCTTCTGCAGCAAACAAGTTCTTCCCCCTGGGACCCCATTTTTCACTTTGGTAACATAAAATTTTTCTATGTAGAGCATATAAGGAAAATGACTCCCGCAGTCAAGTGATCAACATTAGCACTATAAGGGCTCATGACCTCTGAAGTGTGACCACGACTTTTGAACTATGGAACTGGGTATTGCGCATGGTACATTGTTAAATGATGGTGAACAAGTTATTTCAAAATCCATCAAGGAATGACAATGTTATGGACCAAGACATGAAAATAGACCCCATCAGCGCTCCACATTAGTAAAATTTGCAATCCTTTCACTTACCGTATTGACTTTTCTGGAACCCCATGGATCTGTTTACACACAGATTCCACACTGGCACCTTCAGCAGTTGGGTTGTTTCTTATTGCCATGTGGACCTGTAATTACACATTTTATGAATATATATATGTCATTTCTTTGATATGTATTTGTTTTTTAATAGTTAGGAATACTCATTATTTTATCACTGATGCTGGAAAGAATCCAATATGGCTGCACCCTAAATTATCACGAATATTGTACTCAAATAAACAAACACATTTTGGTAAAAGTCTTTTAAGTATTTTATAAATATAAACAAGGCTGTCATGTTAAAATACTCCAAACATATGTTTCCATTGAGTGTTATATACATTTGAAGCAAATTTTAAAACTCAACAGCTGTTTGTAGTCTAAGCATTCACACAAGCACCTGCTTCCATTAAATTGCTTACAAATTTCATTAAACAAACTGCTTAAATTCACTCTAAGTCTAAACTTGTTGACATTTTTAACAAGCTTATATGCATATTCATTTAACTTTTCAAAAATTAACTTATCCAATCAGATTAGTGTCTGCATAATTAACTTGCTAAGACCAAAGAAAATCAGACTACCATAAATATGAAGACCTGGTTTGCTTTTTAATAACAAACGGGCCAAGATGGCCTTGAAATCGCTCATGTGAGAAATGTTGCCTTCATTGCCTAATATAACATTCTCATATTGAATAAATAAGTGACCCCTAAGGTGGGACCAATTTTGACCCAAGGACCATGATTTTAACAAACTTGGTTCAGGTCCAAAAGGCAAATGTTACAATTATCTAATTCCCAGGTCTTGAGATTTCTGACATGAAGACTTTTAACGTCCCCCCCACACACACCCCGTGCAAGTCTGTATAATACCAGGTAAATCCTTGAGTGGGGGCAATTTTGACCCTTGGGTCACTGGCACTAGAACCACATACCCTTGCCCTTTCTTTTTCTCTTACATTTCACATATTGAAACATGGTAAGGAACAGGATCTGACATTGCTTTGTTACAGACGTCTTGACTTCATACAAATTTATTAATGCAATTTTTGCGGACAGAATGACAGATGGAGGGAAAACCTATGGTCCCCTCCAATGCACCGGAAGGGGACTAAAAATTGTTTAAGACACAATTATATCATTAACTTTTATAACAAGAGGGCCAAGATGGCCCTAGATCGCTCACCTGAGAAAAGTATCATTCATTGCCTGTACAAAACAGATTGCTTTAGAATTAAGATGATGAGGTGAAACAATGTTCAGGAATTTTCTGACCCCATCCACAAAAGATATCATCATGACAAACATTCTGCCAAAGTTTGAGGATGATTGGATTAAAATTGTAGCCTCTAGTGTGTAAACAAGATTTTTCTAAGATTTGACCTACTGACCTACTTTTTGATCCAACCTGACCCATTTTCGAAAGGGTTCAAGAAATCATCAAGACAAACATTCTGACCAAGTTTGAGGAAGATTGGATCAAAATTGTGGCCTCTATTGTGTAAACAAGATTTTTCTTAGATTTGACCTACTGACCTACTTTTTGATCCAACCTGACCCATTTTCGAAAGGGTTCAAGATATCATCAAGACAAACATTCTGACCAAGTTTGAGGAAGATTGGATCAAAATTGTGGCCTCTAGTGTGTAAACATCAAATTGTTGACGGACGACGGCCGACGGACAATCAAGTATCCCAAAAGCTCACCCTGAGCTATGCTCAGGTGAGCTAAAAAGGCAAAAATAAAATACTTGCCTGGTAGTCATGAAATCCCGTGGAAAATCTGACTTAAGCCGAAATGTGACAAAAATGCAATTCTCAGTCTGACCTTCATGTTTCAAAAGTACTAACACGCTTTGAAAAGTGTAAAACAAATTGATCTTTGGGTTATTGGTTGCACATTATTTCCTGAATATTATGAAAGATATAAAGGTGGTACAGACCTGATTCTGTATGGCAGACAATCCACTGACCATACCATCCCCTGCATTCCCGTATGATCCTGTGTTGGTGACATTGGTTATTCCTCCTGAACTATTCATTCCCTGGAACAAGTGTAAAACCCATGTTGGATAACACCTTTAATAAATATTTAACAAGATTAACCCTTTACCTCATGAACATTTAATGAACAAGTGTATAATTTTTTTTTAGAATCTGAGCTAAAATATTGAATTAGCAAACAGGGGACCCAAGAAGGAGCTGTCTGGGTCTGCTTTGTTTCCCCAAGCTGTCAAAATGTGAGGTAAAAAGTTAATAAAGCATCACAATTTCCATGTGTCTTTTTGTAAAAACTCATCACAGTTTTAGATTGCCTAGCAATTTATTGACCAATTCAATATGCCTCAACAAGAACACTTGTGTTACTCTGATTTGTACTTTACTGATCATCTTGTCTTTAAATGAGTGATTTTGTTATGAGATTTGTTACCGATTTTTGTGCGTGATATTGCGAAAGTTTGATCAAAAAGAGTTTATGTTTTTAGGTACGCAAATTGGAAACACAAGAACTCTATGATTACCTTAATCACTCTAAGTTTTGGGACCGTCTAAGTTTTGGGACACTTTTAATTTGATATTTTTTTTTACTAATTTTTGGGATAAAATTTCATTCCGTAATTACCACTTACCCAATGCTTTTTCCTCTATACTATTACGCAAACCTTGTATAGTTTTTTAGAAGCAAGTGCATGAAATTTACATTGATGTGATATTTACTAAAGCAGGTGAAGTATTATTCATTTATCTAATTAATAAACCAGCTACTCCAATTATTTATCTTCAATTCCCACTCTTCTTTGCTCTACATTCACCCATGACACATTGTCTGTCGCATGTTAAAACAACATTGCGCCTCAGGGAACGGAATGGGGTTAGGTGGAACGAGTGTGTACTGTATATTCACGTACACGTGTAATTAATTGGCAATCAAGGACAATAAGCAGACAATAACAAATAACATAGTGGTCCAATTAACAGCAGATGAATAAGGGTTCTGAGACTGTATATGTATTTGAAGCGTCTCAGTAATGTTCTATATATAAGCGACATTAGAATAGCAATTCTTATTTATTAGTCCTGGAAATTACACTATTCCAACCAAGAAAGCTGTCAAATATTGTAATCATTATTAAATAAATAAAATTTAAACTTAAATCTTTTTTGATTATTCAAGAATCGTATATATACAGATTAATAGGTATGTGTATGATGTTTATTAATGCACATTCAAAATTGACGATATCACTTGACCTTATGAAAAAAATAGGCGTGTACCTAAGTTTTTGGATACACTTAAAAAAAAATATTTTTTTTAATGACTAAGTTTTGGGACAAAATATATATATTATTTTTTTTCCTATCCCAAAACTTAAGAGTGATTATGGTATGTAATAGATGCTTCAATCAATCTTAGAGCAGGGATGGGGAAATCCATTGTCCGAGTTGTCGGAGTTGTACATTTGCTGGCATGGACAAGTAAATTTTCACTGTTGACTTGTCCGTGGACAACCAAAAATTCTGAATCCGTAGCAAAAATTTAAATTCTAAACTCTAAACTGCAGCATTTCAACTGTAAAGATGTCTCTAACGTGCGTCTGTCAAATAAAATTTATTTTTCGGCATCTTACAAGATGATCCACAAATTAAACCATTCCGTTTTGAATGGTATCATTTCTAAAATGTTAAGATATGAAAATTAAAGGTCAAAGTCAGCGCTTTAATGCAGTCTATAATCGGTAAATTCCTTGTCAAATGGATCAATTCCTTATTAAAAATCGTCCCAAACAAGAAAAGGTGAAGAATATCCCAATCAAACCCTCAAGAAAATAAGACTAAGATTAAAAATACGATAAAACAAAGCCTTTAAGATCATTTTAAGAATCATGCCTTGAAGACTTCCAATGGCTTAGAGTAGACGATGATAGCTGAGTGAAATGTCGAATTTGAATGCAATAACAGATGCATAAGACAATTCTGCGGTGTTAAACAGTTTGATTGTTAAATCAGTCAGTAAAAAATGTTTTAAGTTTCAGTATGAATGCAGTTAATATAATGCTTTTTACATGCCTAAATTAATTTATTAAGAGTAGTAATAAAATTTCAATTATTTCTGTATTTTATACCAATAGTTTTTCAAAAAGTATGGACAAGTAGTGTTTTGCTACGGACAAGTGAAATTTTAATTTTGCTTGTCCGTGGACAAGTAAAATAAAATGAGATTTTGCCACCCCTGTTGTGTGATTATGGTATGTAATAGATGCTTCATCAAATCAATCAAATTACTGACAGCTTCGAAAAATCGTAAGAAAATAAATTTTTTACAAAAAAAAAAAAAAAAAAGATAACGGGTATCTTGTTTTATGTATACATTCTGATTCTGCCTGAAAAAAAAAATTAACTAATGCATTTATCATACACATGTACATGTAAATTGCAGTTATATGTGTAATGTGTTAAAAAATCTTATAGAATATTGGTCTTATTTTATCAATGTATATGATATCCATGTCAACCTGGATATAGTGGTCACTTTAGCTATATCCCCTTGCTGACCGCTATAGACTATTCTTACATTACAAATTTCATGCATTTCAAATTTCATGAACAATTAAACCCCCATCTTACATTTGCAGTCCCATATGAAGCATGACTGTGGATCACTTCCAACATATGATAGGTCAGTTCATTCATGTCTGTAACAGGACTGACTTTAAAAGCCACTATACTTTTCTTGCCACCAAATGACCGCACAGTGCCCGATACTCTCACATATGTATTTTCTCGCATAGACTGGACTTTCTCCTCATCAGGGACTGACTCCTGCAAAGAAAATTAAACAAGAACTATCATTGAAGATGATGAATACCTCCCCCACCCCTGCCCCCCCCCAGATACTGCTTTGTAATAGTTACCATAACCATGTCAGAGAGTCTTAACATAGTTGAAGAATAACAAGAGTACCAGTGATGCCACATATATGCCACAATATATGCCGCCACAAAATATAAAGACCAAGAGGGTCCTTTCAATTATTGCTTTTAACATTTCTGTAAGCATAAGCTCATAATGAAGTCTGTGAGACCAATTAATTTAGCTGAAAAAGCAGTATATTTGCGAATATACTTTTCTCAAAGATGATGAAAAGTGTGGTTGCCTGGCCGCTGGAGTCTCTATCAAAATGGCCGAACCTAAAAATGGTAATTTCATGGAAAAAATCACAAAACTACCATTGGAGTCTCTATTAAAACTACCGAACTACAAACGGTAATTTTGATAAATAAAAAAAATCACAAAACTACCATATCATTACAGATTTGTAAAACTCATTAAAAGGAAAAGAAACAGCAAACATAGTATTGGATTGGATATTTGGAGCTTAATGTCCCATTTAACAAAATATTTCAGTCAGGAAGAAAATAGGATACCTACAAGAGGGCCATGATGGCCCTGAATCGCTCACCTGATTATAAATGAGCAACATATGTTGGATTTTTCATATTGACCTACTTTTTGACCCCACATGACCCAAATTTAAACTTGTCCAAGATATTATGGAAACAGACATTCCAACCAAGTTTCATGAAGATTGGTCCAAAAATGTGGCCTCTAGAGTGTTAATAAGGTTTTTATACGATTTGACCTTGTGACCTACTTTTTGACCCCACATGACCCTAATTCGAACTTGTCCAAGATTTTATGGAGACAAACATTCTGCCCTAGGTTCATGAAGATTGGCCTAAAAATATGGCCTCTAGAGTGTTAACAAGCCAAATTGTCGACGAAGCACGCTGGACGCCAGACGAAGGGCCATCACAAAAACTCACCTTGAGCATGTTGTGCTCAGGTGAGCTAATAAACAGAGATAGAACCCTAAAAAGGCTTCCAATACTAAAGTAGGTCAAATAGCAGTACCAATATGAATCCTTACTTCTTTCTCCGCATAACTCTTGCAAAAATCACTGTACCAGAAAATCCCTGCTTTATGCACTTTTACCTGTTTAGAAACTAGAGTTGTGTTTTCAAGAGACCATGTTTAGAAAGGCATTACTATTGCAAATATTGATGAACATCAAAATCCCTGCTTTGTGCATATCTACCCAGTATAGTGATGACATTGCCCAAGTTTTGAAAAGATTAGGTCAGAAACATACAAGGAATGGCATTCACAAGGCTGCAATATCAATCAGTTACAGAGACTAAGTTTCAAGGGACACAAATCTTGTAAAAATCAATGAACTGGAAAATCACCACTTCATGCACATCTACCTATTATAGTTATGCCACTGATCAAGTTTTGAAAATATTTGTTCAGAAATGTAGGAAGAGTTGCGTTCACAAGGCTGCAATATCAATCAGCTACAGAGACTAAGTTTCAAGGGACACAAATCTTCATGACTTGCCAGGACCTTAACTCAAGACCTTGTGGGCAGTTATCAGCAAATATCACAATTAATATGCAAAAGATTATGTTCTTAAACATTGTCATAAAGTTTGAAGAAGATTGATTGAGAAATGAAGTTGCTAGAGTGTACGCAAGAAGATGTTGACAGAAGTCAGGATAGACTGGAAGACACAGGACGGACAAAGCGATGACTTTAGGGTCATGATTTGAACAAATTTGTTAGAAAATAGTAAATGCTTCACTTGTGTTGCCCAACATATTCGATCTGCCTCATCAAGTCTTTTGAGCATTTTGGCCCAAGGGCCATGATTTGAGGTCCACTAGATCATAATACATACCCAATATCTAAACTCCAGGCATGTGGTTTTGTAAAATCAAGTGACTCCTCAGGTGGGGCCAATTTTGACCCCTGGGCCATGATTTGAACAACTTGGTAGAGGTCCACTAGGCCATATTACACACCAAGTTTCTTGATTCAAGGCCTAGCAGTTTCTGACGATGCTTTTTCCAGTTTTTCCTATTTAAGTCTATATAAAATCAAGTCAACCTTGGTCAGTGGGGCCAATTTTGACCCCAAGGTCATGATTTGAACCAACTTAGTAGAGGAATCTACTAGATAATATCTAAATTCTAGGACCTGCAGTTTTACAGAAGAAGATTTTCAAAGATTGCATTTTTAAAATCTATTTTTAGCTCCTGTGACCTATTTTTTCAACCATTCAATTTTGATAGAGGGCCTCAAAAGGATTAATCCTGGGAAATTTGGTCAAAATCCATTTAGGAGTTTAGTAGATGTTGTTTTAAGGACTGATTGATTTTTTGAGTTTAATTACTGTTGCTGGGACAGTATTTCAGTCAAATAGCAACGTCCAGCTAATTCAGGTGGTGAAAGACCCCAACTGCACAGAGGCATACAGGTAGAACCACCGACCTACTGTGAGCCAGCTGGAAGGCTTCCTCACATGAAAATCCAAATGATTGTTCGGGATTCGAACTCACGCTGATAGGGGCTGAGAGAGTGTTAAAGTCAGTGACTTTACCCTCTTGGCTACAGAGGCCCCTTTTTAAAGGAAATTATTGACAACGGACGGACGCCGGCCCACCCTAATAGCTCCTAAAAATCACTGTGTATCTTGTACTTCAGTTATAAGCTATCAGGTAATATAGATAAAAGATTGATAAGTTTACTGTCTTATTTGATTGCATGTGTGCCTCATAGTTCACATTCATCGGCCAATATAGTAATTTCCAGAGAGCCCGCTGATATGGTTATGCACCGTGTGTATACTTACATCATTATCTACAAACTGTTTAACTTCTAATGGTGGTCCCGTCAGATCGTCTATCTCGTAATCCAATCGTGTCGGTGTTTCTTTTACTGTTCGTACCAACCCAACAAGTGTCACCTAAACAGATATTCTCAACCAGTTATCATTGGATATCATAATTCTTTTCTTAAAGCAGCTTGTTCATAGATGATCATTGACTAAGAATTTGACTTTTAACTAAATGTGTGTCTTACATCTATCAATACCCATCCACATATGCATGGTCACCCAATGCAACCATAAACAATCATTAAACAAGAGGATCGGTAGAACCGATGGATGCTCCCCGAATAAATGCTAGTTCAAAAATTATGCAAAACAGAGTTGTGTTCTTGTACACTGCACTTCTCCTCATTGAGATCTACCTACCTATGAAGTATCATGTCGATACCTCTTTTAATATTTGTGTTATACTCCAGACAAAATTATGACTGACAGACGGACAGATGAACGGACAAAGCAGCAACTATAATTATACTCTCCTTTTGGGGAGCATAACAATTGGATAGTTACCCCATCACAGGCAATACTATCACAGATGGTACTGAAACTATTTAGAATGATAAAACCTATATTTAGATTTTCTATTTTCATTTGCCGTCACTTGGCTGATACATTCCCTCTTCGCGCATGCAGTAACTTCATGAGCTGATCTTTCAAAATCGCAACCTTAAACTGGTGAACACACCATGAACTTGTCATGTGGAACTGCAAGCACCTACTTCGGGGATACCATATGCTATACAGGATTTCCCTTAAGAGGTTGCTGGCAGCAGATTTGATAGCTTCAAATCCTTTACTGGCCGGCTAAATTTGTAAAACAACAATCGAAATAATTCAAATAATATGAAACAAGGCAGTCCAAAGGACAGCTTTATCCCCCGCCGCTGGCCAAATATTAGAATTTGTTTCGTCATAGGATTATGTTCACCTTAACCTGGCATGGTTGTAGCAGACATAGAAGATCAGTTTAAGACAATTTAACTCTCCGGAGTTATGTATGAATCTCAGAATTCGGAGGCACATATATTAAAAGTTTACTGACAAGTTTTACATGGGAAACAGTACAAAAAGTGAACATCAATGAAGTATAGGATGTGTTAGGTAACCACAAAATACATGTGTAACTCAATTAAAAACTTTATATATCATGACATAATTTGTATGATTGTGAACATGACATACTATTATTTACCGAGTACAATAAATCACTGTGGAAGTGCAATCCAGGTCAAGAAGTGGTCTGTGTAAGGCGCGGACACGAAAATAACATTTAACCTGCAAGTATGACCTTGACCTTGAGCCAACGTGACCGCCTCATGCCTTCTGCACATCAGCTCAATGAGGTTAACATTTTAGCCGAGTTTGAAGAAAATGTGTCCAAGCGTTCATGAGATATGGAGCGGACACGAAAATAACATTTGACCTTCAAGTATGACCTTGACCTTGAGCCAGCGTGACGCCTCATGCCTTCTGCACATCAGCTCAATGAGGTTAACACTTTAGCCGAGTTTGAAGAAAATGTGTCCAAGCGTTCATGAGATATGGAGCGGACACGAAAATGTTTCGGACACACTGACGGACGGACGGACAGACTGACGGACGGACGAAGGGCATTCCTATAACCCCCCTCCCGCTTCGCGGCGGGGTTTAAAAAAATCACAAGAAGAAAACGTAGGCCTCCTTTATTTAATTTAAAATTAGCCTTCTACCCTGATTCTTAAGGAAACCCTTGTTATATTTAACCAATATGAATAATGCTCTAGACAAAAATTATGTATGAAATAAACAAAGGGCAATAACTCTAAAAATATGATGCGCAGAGTTCTGAATCTTGTGCATGACATTTCTCCCCATGTGATCTATCCACCTGTGAAGTTTCAAATTATTAATAGCGATTCTTCTTTATGAGTTATGCTCCAAAAAAATCTATGACAAAAATGTCTCCCCCATATAAATACGTTTGGAGACATAACATGCAAGCTTTTTTTCTTAAAAGAAAATTACTTACCTGTAAAATCTCTATATCTCCTGAATAAAACTTTTCATCGTCCTGTATAGAATTAATGATCTCTGCAACAGTGACAGGAACTATGTTCTGTGCCCTTTGCCTGCCCTACAAATAGTTTATTATAGTGAAGTTTCTAGCTGAAGTGGTCGATTTAATTTTTGTAACTTCTACCTGCATCAAACCTTTCAAAAGGGCCTTTCACTATTTGCTTACAGCATATCAGATACCAAATAGTGGGTTATTTCTGCATGTGTAATATTCTGCGTTTTTGCCACAAAAATGTGTTAATTTTTACTACGGATTATTTTTCTGGGCCTTCTGATCCAGGAAGAATTTATTTCTGCGCTTGCTTACTTTTCTATTTAAAGCAAACAAAAAAAAGAGCAAACATATTAAAATCTCTAATTCTAAGTATTACACCTAAGGAAGATCACTCTATATTACATCTCACTTACTCTTCCGTCAACCATACCATACAATTTAAAAGCTCCTTTGGTATAAGTTTGTAATAGACATGAATCAATCCATTACTTGACTTTTAAATTGTATGTTTATAGATTTCCAAATTCAATTTTTAAACTAGATTTATCAACTGGAAATTTTTTTTAGGGCAATTCATTCAGAGATACCATTGTTATATGTGCGAAAATATGCACAGTTTGCATTGTCTGGTATGTAATTAAGACTCCGAGGTGGAGAACATCTCCCCGTCCCCAGGTGAACCTGGAAGGTGACACTTTGTGTGCCATTGATAAGGGAAGTTTACAATGAAATGTGGTCAAACTGTTAAATTTTTACACTTTGTTCTTTTTATCAATTTCCTGTAATTACAAACCATTTAGTGAAATCTACATCGACTGATGCTAGCATTAACAGACTCATTGATAATAGAAATACCATCACAGTCTATTTCATGTAGATCAGTATCTAATGATCTGAAGGGATTTAAAGAGTTTTATCCTGCGAATATTTTTCTACTGTTAGTTAATTTCCCTAGATTTTATTTCTATGAATTTGTGTTCATCCACAGAATAGCAGATATAATTTACCCGCTGAAATAACCCGCTATATAGTAATTTGCACACAAATAAAACACTTGACAAACCGTTCTAGTCTTCATAAGATGGTATAACCAGTCATCCTGTAAGTTGATTGAACAACAAGAGTATTCATTGGAAAACATGTGTACCTGCTGAAGCATGACGAAAAAAAGTGTGACGGACAGACAGATATATAGATGGACAGATTATGGTCATAAACATTGTAATGAAGTATGAAGATGATTGTTCAAACAAGAGGGCCATGATGGCCCTGGGTCGCTCACCGGAGAACCAGGTATTAGTGGGAGGAAAAGAAACAGCAAATATCTTATAATATTGTGGAAAACGGGCTCTGCCCTCTGCCAGTCATAAATCGATTGAGTACTTAAGGACAAGAAGAATTTTCAAATTTTACTATATACATATAAGGAAAATGGGCTTAGCCCCCTGGCGGCCATGTTTTTCATCGGATCAAAATAATGTGAACAATCTTGGTAGAGAGTGTCCTAAGGAACATCTGTGCCAAATAAATTTGAAATCCAGACAGTCCTTTTGGCCAAGAAGATTTTTTAAATTTGTACTGTATTCATTTAAGGAAAAAGGGCTCCGCCCCCTGGCAGCCATGTTTTACAACGGATCAAAATAATTTGAACAATCTTGATAGAGAGTGACCTAAGGAACATCTGTGCCAAATAACTTTTAAATCCAGCAAGTACTCTTGGCCAAGAAGTTTTTAAAATGTCAATATTAGTGCATTTCATGAACTGCATAGAGTTCATATTCTGATGAGGCATGGCCTCGCTTAACCTCAAATTGGATACATTTTATAGCTGAAATTATGGACTTCTCCTTGTTAGACTGTTTCTGATCTCTTTAGTTTAAATTGCCAGTCTTGTAATTGGAACTGACAGACAGCATGTGATCGTTTGAATTTAAATGTCTGTTAAGAGTACTTGTACTAAAGTTGTTTGCACCAAGTTTGCACCAACTGTAAATGCGTTGCATGTTCGCTACCTGACACAATTTAAAGAACATTATATGTACTTTTTTCCTTTCATCATACACAATCAAAGATGCATGTAACAAGAGCCATTTCTGTTGAAATTGCATGAATTTTCGCTTGACTTAGACTTATCTTTGTCTCCGGGAATTTCAGATGCTTGGACAGATCCAATACTAGTCGATTTTCTCTTCATCGGTAATGAGGACTCGTTATTCTTGTCTCTCGCGGTGAGTAAGAAACAAATTGTTCCTTGTATTTTAGCAGACATATTTTCGTAAAGAAACCAGGAGTTTCAAGTTGTATGAGTGCTTTACTGATAAACATTATAGTTGATCATAAAGCGTCTGTCCGGTACTCACCAATCAACTGAGTTGTAGAGACTGCGATTACTTGCTGTTGCTAGGTGATGGATGCGTGTACTCACCACAGCTTTTTTTTTTTTTTTTGATAACAATTTGGGTTTCAAAGCGAGTTTTGTTGACGAAGGAAATTTTTTTTTTTTTAAAGTGTTTCCCGTAGGCCTTTTTCCCATGACGCTGCGCCATGCTGCCCTTGTAGGGTCCCAAAATACGCCATGCTGCCCTTTGATCTGGATTCTTCCGCCGTTCTGCCTTATCCAGATTAACAACATGCCCTTATTACCAGTACTCCAGCAAATGTGTAATAGCAGGGCACAGCACCCTGTTGCCCTCCTGCCCTTTTATGATATGCCGCCGTCATGTGTTTGTAAGGAGCAGTGTAGATGACGTCAGAATTGT
Organism: Solen grandis; assembly: GCA_021229015.1. Lineage (NCBI taxonomy): Eukaryota > Metazoa > Mollusca > Bivalvia > Adapedonta > Solenidae > Solen > Solen grandis. The sequence goes on from CM037789.1 coordinate 6,969,559, forward strand.
AATTATGTGGCATGAACAACGATTGGTTATAGCAAATGATGCCCCTGCGAGATATTTCTCGTGCACATTTAATTCTTGTGCATGTTCGTCCACGTTATTTACATTCAAGAATGAACATTTTCACACGTAGACGTATGCATTAAAATAAAATTATAACAATTTTCCTTATTCGGGTTATACCAGATTTCCGACATGTGTATGCCTAATCAACCTAATAGGTAGACGTATGTGTAATAAATCATCTCTCATGAAAATTGGGTCATTAAGCAAATGAGTGACGCTAAAAACCAGAAGTGTAAACAAAACTGAAACCAATGCCAAGAAAGTTCTTCTTTTCCAAATAAATTGATGCCAAGAAAGTTGTTTTTTTCCCAAATAAACTACTGCCAAGAGGGTTCTTTTTTTTTTAAATAAACTATCTTTTCTGAGAAATTTGATGTTGAAATTGAAAAACTGAAATTTGTTGAGGCGTTAACTTTTACCTTGCTGACTTGGTTTTGTACTTCATAAACTTGTGTGTTGACAGCTGTTTCAGATTTTCTTTTTCACCACAGTATTGGCAAGTCTAAATTTTTGACTGAGGCCAATATTTGGCTATTCTAATTCATATAAATGCAGATGATCTATGTTTCATAAACAATACAAGTTTCTGCCTGTGCATTGTTTACCGATAATGTCATGGGTTTTCGCAGATTGTTGAAAAACCCGTCCAAAAGATCAAGAATGAATAAAGGGAGGTAATTAATCTAACAATAAAAAAAAAAAAATGTACTTATAATATTTCTTCATTTTTTAAATGAAAATTAAGGAATATTTACTTAAGTTCACTAACATTTATAAAAATCATCTGCTAAATAAAAATAAATAAAAGTTTTATTTCGAGTTTAATAACAAGAGCACTGCATGCGGGTGCCAACGCTCGTCTGTTTTTGCCAACATTACATATTTTTGTTTAACATTTAAAAAAGTTGACTTTGAAAATCACAAATAAAACTGTAAGCCTTTAAATGCAAAGGTGAAGTACCATACCCTTTAAATTTGACCTTTAACCTTGAAGGATGACTTTGACACCTATGCATGGAGTAGAATTTTCTTTTTTATCTGCCTAAAGATCATGACCAATTCACACCTGCACAGGTTCTTATTATGACAAACCAGTATACAATTTAAAAAAAAAAAAAAAAAAAAAAAATTGAAAAATGACAAAGAAATATCTATTATAAAACTTGTCCAAAGTTATGGCAAAATAAGGTCAAAGGTCAAGGTCGATAGATAAAATATTGAGGTATATCTGAAAAATCATTTTCATGATAAATATGCATATCAAATATAAAAGATGTATATCAAATAGTAAAAAGTTATGGCCAACATTAAAGTTTTTTGTTTAAACATTTCAAAAATAGGTCAAAGTTCAAAGGTCAATGTCAAAAGTCCAAAAGTGTAACATTGATGAAAAGGTCTTGCGACAAGGAATTTACATGTGAAATATCAGTGCCCTGTTGGTAATGGTTCTGAAATGAAAGGCATTTTAAAGTTTTCAGAAGTTACAGCAAAAATAGGTAAAAGGTCAAGGTCGATAGATGAAATGTTGAGGTATATCTGAAAAGCCCTTGCAAAGATGAATATGCGTACCAAAAATAAAAGTTATATGTCAAATACAAGTTGTATATGGAATAGTAAAGTTATGGCCAACGTTTAAGTTTTTTGCTAAACATTTCAAATATAGGTCCAAGTTCAAAGGTCAAGGTCAAAAGTCCAAAAGTGTAACATTGCTGGAAAGGTTTGCCACAAGGAATTCACATGTGAAATATCAGTGCCCTGTTGGTAACAGTTCTGAAATAACAGGCATTTCAAAGTTTTCAAAAGTTACAGCAAAAATAGGTCAATGGTCAAGGTAAAGGTCGATAGATCAAATGTTGAGGTATATCTGAAAAGCCCTAGCAAAGATGAATATGCGTACCAAAAATAAAAGTTGTAAGTCAAAAAGCAAAGAAATTACGGCCAACGTTAAAGTTTTTTGTTAAATATTTCAACAAGATTGCCAAGATGGCCCTAGAACGCTCACCTGAGAAAAGTATCATTCATTGCCTGTACAAAACAGATTGCTTAAGAATAAAGATGATGAGGTGAAACAATGATCAGGAATTTTCTGACCCCATCCACAAAAGATATCATCATGACAAACATTCTGACCAAGTTTGTGGAAGATTGGATTAAAATTGTAGCCTCTAGTGTGTAAACAAGATTTTTCTAAGATATGACTTTTTGATCCAACCTGACCCATTTTCGAAAGGGTTCAAGATATTATCAAGACAAACATTCTGACCAAGTTTGAGGAAGATTGGATCAAAACTGTGGCCTCTAGTGTTTAAACATCAAAATTGTTGACGGACGACAAGATTTTTCTTAGATTTGACCTACTGACCTACTTTTTGATCCAACCTGACCCATTTTCGAAAGGGTTCAAGATATCATCAAGACAAACATTCTGACCAAGTTTGAGGAAGATTGGATCAAAATTGTGGCCTCTAGTGTGTAAACAAGATTTTTCTAAGATTTGACCTACTGACCTACTTTTTGATCCAACCTGACCCATTTTCAAAAGGGTTCAAGATATTATCAAGACAAACATTCTGACCAAGTTTGAGGAAGATTGGATCAAAATGTGGCCTCTAGTGTGTAAACATCAAATTGTTGACGGACGATGGACGACGGCCGACGGACAATCAAGTATCCCAAAAGCTCACCCTGAGCTATGCTCAGGTGAGCTAAAAACTTATACATTTCTGTCAAAGTTGTTAATTGTTCATCATTCTGAACAACCAATATCATGTCGAAATCACTGCCCAAATAAAGAGAAATTAGTAATATGCTGTGACATCACATGACGTCTTATGACGTCAGGACTCAAAATATCTAAAGAAAATCTGCAGAACTGTGTAAGTTTCAGTTTTTTGTCTCATCTGAAAGCTCTATAATCTTATAATGAAAATTTAGGTCCTATGTTTGAATCTTGCTTCAACCACAGAACCTCGGTCTTTCGGAATTTTGGTCAGCTGAATGGATATGCACAGCTAAGTCTTGAGATGTAGCATCTGTGAAAATTTGAGGAAATTCAGACCATAAATGGCGGCTATAGAGCACGTACAATATTTTTCACTATTTTTAGCTCTGACGTCACGTGACGTCATAGGATGCTGAAAATGTTAATACATTAAAGCACATACATTACTCTCTTATCTATGAAATTTTTATCATTCTGAACAACCGACATCATATCGAAATCATTGCCCAAATAACAAGAAAGTCAGTAAAACTGACAGATGCTCTCATTGTTACAAATAAGACCTTGGTCAATGGGTGGGAGGATGTAGGAACTGGGTCAAGCCGAAGATATGCGCATCTCCTCTTTGTAATAAAGCTTCACATAAAGTTTTGTTGAAATCAAGCTATTAGTTCCTGAGAAATAGCCCGGACAAGAATCCTACTAGATATACCGTTTGCATAAAAGTCAAAGGACCATAACTCTGTGAAAAATTGAGGGACAAAGTAACCCCCATGATATGCAAATCTTCTCTTGGTAATAAAGCTTTCCATTGAGTTTCGTTGAATTCAAGCCATTATTTTCTGAGAAATAGCCCAGACAAGATTCATGGAATATGTACTGTAGGCCGAAAAATCAAGGGGCCATAACTCTGAAAAATTGAGGAACCAGGTCACGCCGACGATATGCGTATCTACTCAATTCCCAAAAGTTTGTTGAATTCAAGAAACCCGGTCAATAATCATGCAACATGAACTATAGGCAGAAAATTCAAGGGGCCATATCTCTGTTAAAAATTGAGAAACCAGGTCACGCCGACGATATGCTTATCTACTCTTGGTAATAAAGCTTCACAAAATGTTTCGTTGAATTCAAGCGATTAGTTCCTGAGAAATAGCCCGGACAAGAATCATGCAATATGTACTATAGGCCGAAAAGTCAAGGGGCCATAACTCTTTGAAAAATTTAGGAACCAGGTCATGCTGAGGATATGCGCATCTTCTCTTGGTAATAAGGCTTCACAAAAAGTTTCGTTGAATTCAAGCCATTAGTTCCTGAGAAATAGCCCGGACAGAATCATGCAATATGTACTATAGGCCGAAAAGTCAAGGGGCCATAACTCTTTGAAAAATTTAGGAACCGGGTCATGCTGATGATATGCGCATCTCCTCTTGGTAATAAAGCTTCACATAAAGTTTCATTGAATTCAAGCCATTAGTTCCTGAGAAATAGCCCGGACAGAATCATGCAATATGTACTATAGGCCGAAAAGTCAAGGGGCCATAACTCTTTGAAAAATTTAGGAACCAGGTCATGCTGACGATATGCCATCTCCTCTTGTTAATAAAGCTTCCCATAAAGTTTCGTTGAATTCAAGCCATTAGTTCCTGAGAAATAGCCCGGACAAGAATCATGCAATATGTACTATAGGCCGAAAAGTCAAGGGGCCATAACTCTTTGAAAAATTTAGGAACCGGGTCATGCTGACGATATGCGCATCTCCTCTTGTTAATAAAGCTTCCCATAAAGTTTCGTTGAATTCAAGCCATTAGTTCCTGAGAAATAGTCCGGACAAGAATCATGCAATATGTACTATAGGCTGAAAAGTCAATGGGCCATAACTCTTTGAAAAATTTAGGAACCGGGTCATGCTGACGATATGCGCATCTCCTCTTGGTAATAAAGCTTCCCATAAAGTTTCGTTGAATTCAAGCCATTAGTTCCTGAGAAATAGTCCGGACAAGGAAAGTGGGACGGAAGAACGGACGAAGCGGCGACTATATGCGTCACCTTCGGTGAGCATAATAAGAACTAAGTTGTATGTTGTGACGTCACATGACGTCAGATGACAAGAGTTCTAAATGTATCAAGTTTATTTTAACATCATTTGTGAAAATCTGGCCAGTAGTTTTGAAGAAGATGATTTTCAAAGTTTTCATATTTTTTTCTTTCTGTTGCCATGGCAACCAGAGTTCTACATGGATCAAGTTTATTTTAGCAACTTTTGTGAAGGTTGACCCAAGGATCATCCCTGCCAAGTTTAATCAAATTCCCTCCAGTGGTTTCAGAGATGTTGATTAAAGTTTTCCCTATATACATATAAGGCAAATAAGCCCCGCCCCTGGCGGCCATGTTTTTTAATGGATCGGAATAATTTTAGCAACTTTGGTAGAGGTTGACCCAAGGAACATCTATACCAATTTATTTTAAAATCTGGCCAGTAGTTTTGAAGAAGATGATTTTCAAAGTTTTCATATTTTTTTTTCTTTTTGTTGCCATGGCAACCAGAGGTCTATATTGATCAAGTTTATTTTAGCAACTTTTGTGAAGGTTGACCCAAGGATCATCCCTGCCAAGTTTAATCAAATTCCCTCCAGTGGTTTCAGAGATGTTGATTAAAGTTTTCCCTATATACATATAAGGCAAATAAGCCCCGCCCCTGGCGGCCATGTTTTTTAATGGATCGGAATAATTTTAGCAACTTTGGTAGAGGTTGACCCAAGGAACATCTGTACCAATTTATTTTAAAATCTGGCCAGTAGTTTTGAAGAAGATGATTTTTAAAGTTTTCATATTTTTTTTTCTTTTTGTTGCCATGGCAACCAGAGGTCTATATGGATCAAGTTTATTTTAGCAACTTTTGTGAAGGTTGACCCAAGGATCATTCCTGCCAAGTTTAATCAAATTCTGTCCAGTGGTTTCAGTGGAAATGTTGATTAAAGTTTTCCCTAAATACATATAAGGCAAATAAGCCCCGCCCCTGGCGGCCATGTTTTTTACGGATCGGAATTTTTTTTAGCAACTTTGGTAGAGGTTGACCCAAGGAACATCTGTACCAATTTATTTTAAAATCTGGCCAGTAGTTTTGAAGAAGATGATTTTTAAAGTTTTCATTTTTTTTCTTCTTTTTGTTGCCATGGCAACCAGAGTTCTACATGGATCAAGTTTATTTTAGCAACTTTTGTGAAGGTTGACCCAAGGATCATCCCTGCCTAGTTTAATCAAATTCTGTCCAGTGGTTTCAGAGGAGATGTTGTTTAAAGGTTTCTCTATATACATTTAAGGCAAATAAGCCCCGCCCCTGGCGGCCATGTTTTTTTACGGATCGGAATAATTTTAGCAACTTTGGTAGAGGTTGACCCAAGGAACATCTGTACCAAATTAATTTGAAATCTGGCCAGTAGTTTTGAAGGAGATGATTTTTAAAGTTTTCAATTTTTTTTTCTTTTTGTAGCCATGGCAACCAGAGTTCTTCATGGATCAACTTTATTTTATCAACTTTTGTAGAGCCTCACCCAAGGAACATTCCTGCCAAGTTTCATTAAATTCTGTCCAGCAGTTTCAGAGGAGATGTCGTTTAAAGAAAATTGTTGACGACGCACGACGCCGGACACAGGGTGATCACAATAGCTCACCTTGAGCACTTTGTGCTCAGGTGAGCTAAAAATGGCCCAGTGGTTTAGGAGGAGATGTCGTTTTTTTTTGTTTTTTTTTTTGATAATATAACATTTTATTCCCGTCATTTGATAGCAGTAGGTCGAGCCATCCTACTCATGACCACCTTACAAACAGTATGTTTCAGTACATTTACGGTATATTACAGGTCTACATGCATTTTTAATTACATATTATTATACTATTATTGAAACTCCACAATCTTATGTATATAAATCAAAACAATAAACTCCTACATACAGAAATCTAAAGCGCATCATACATGTGATTGTATCATGAGTAAAAATATATGTATACATTTATGTATTAACTGATGAGGTCGGTCAATTGGATAGTCATTCTCTATTGAATGTCTTCACACTTTTTTCTAATTTACCATATTTGTTGCCGATCATTAACACTCGATTGCGTAATCATCAACTGTCCCCAAACACAATAGCTTACCACCTGGGGTGTTAAACTGTTATTACTTCCGCGTGTCAGTGCACTAGCATGTTAAATACTGACCGCAAAACTCTTTTTAACACATGTAGATATAGAAGGAGATAGATCTGTTTTGCAGAAAGCATATGCAAATGACGCAAAATATTTTTGGGGTTAATAGATCAACAGCGATAAACTGGTCAACGCGAAATAGCAGTCCGCGATTTAGTGGCGTTGTACTGTAGTAGCAAAATGATAGGAAATGAACAGCAAGAATACAAACAAGATGGCCCTAGATCGCTCACCTGAGAATAGTATCATTCATTGCCTATACAAAACAGATTGCTTTAGAATTAAGATGATGAGGTGAAACAATGTTCAGGAATTTTCTGACCCCATCCACAAAAGATATCATCATGACAAACATTCTGCCAAAGTTTGAGGATGATTGGACCAAAAATGTTGCCCTCAGAGTATAAAAAGATTTTTCTAAGATTTGACCTACTGACCTACATTTCTATCCAGCCCCACCCATTTTCAAACTGGTTCGAGATATCATCATGACAAACAATCTGACCAAGTTTGAGGAAGATTGCATCAAAACTGTGGCCTTTAGTGTGTAAACAAGATTTTTCTAAGATTTGACCTATTGACCTACTTTTCGGTCTGGCCCTGCCCATTTTCGAAAGGGTTCAAGATATCATCATGACAAACATTCTGACCAAGTTTGAGGAAGATTGGATCAAAATTGTAGCCTCTAGTGTGAAAACAAGATTTTTCTAAGATTTGACCTACTGACCTACTTTTTGATCCAACCTGACCCATTTTCGAAAGGGTTCAAGATATCATCAAGACAAACATTCTGACCAAGTTTGAGGAAGATTGGATCAAAATAGTGGCCTCTAGTGTGTAAACAAGATTTTTCTAAGATTTGACCTATTGACCTACTTTTCAGTCCGGCCCTGCCCATTTTCGAAAGGGTTCAAGATATCATCAAGACAAACATTCTGACCAAGTTTGAGGAAGATTGGATCAAAATTGTGGCCTCTAGTGTGTAAACATCAAAATTGTTGACAGACGACAAGATTTTTCTAAGATTTGACCTACTGACCTACTTTTTGATCCAACCTGACCCATTTTCGAAAGGGTTCAAGATATCATTAAGACAAACATTCTGACCAAGTTTGAGGAAGATTGGATCAAAATTGTGGCCTCTAGTGTGTAAACATCAAATTGTTGACGGACGACGGACAATCAAGTATCCCAAAAGCTCACCCTGAGCTATGCTCAGGTGACCTAAAAAGCGACAATTGACCAGATCGACGGGTGCGCCCATCAGCCCACGATTGTTCAATTTTAAGGGGCCATTGTTAAAAAAATTGCGGGAATCCCGCGCTCCCGCTGCCTAGGCACATCACTGTTATAGAACAAAGGCATATGAATATAATCTTATCTAAGTCATCAGTGCATACTTTGTCAATATAGTGCATAAATGATCAATCATGATACAATTTTCCCGTGTTAAATAATTTACCTACGTCAAGTAATGATTTTAACAATGTAAAACATTTGCTGTCATTCTGAATACAATATTTGTGTACATAACAAGAGGGCCATGATGGCCCTGATCGATCACCTGAGTACATGTATAGGGTTATCCAAGGAACATCAGTCTGTATTAAAACATTTTGAAATCTGGCCAGTAGTTTTGAAGCAGATGATCCCTGTAAAGATTTATCAAATTCTGTCCAGCAGTTTCAGAGGAGATGTCAAAAGATTTCACTATACACATATAAGGCAAATTAGCCCCACCCATGATGGCCATGTTTTTTTATGGATCAGAATAATTTCAGCAACTTTTGTGAAGCTTCACCCAAGGATCATCCCTGCAAAATTTAATCAAATTAAGATTTAAGATTTCACTATATACATATTAAGATGATTTTTAAAGTTTTTATTTATTTTTTTTCTTTCCATTGCCATGGTAATCAAAGTCACACATGGATCAAGTTTATTTAAGCAAATTTTGTGAAGGTTCTTCCAAGGATCATCCCTGCCAAATTTAATCAAATTCTGCCCAGCAGTTTCAGAGGAGATGTCATTTAAAGTAAATTGTTGAGAACGGATAACGCACGACGCATGACAACGAATGCAGAGCGATTACAAAAAGCTCACCTTGAGCACTTTGTGCTCAGATGAGATAACAAACCAAACAAAAGGGCCATGATGGCCCTGAATCGCTCACCTGATTATAAATGAGCAACATATGTTGGATTTTTTATATTCACCTACTTTTTGACCCCACATGACCCAAATTTGTACTTGTCCAAGATATTATGGAAACAGACATTCCAACCAAGTTTCAAGAAGATTGCCTCTAGAGTGTTAACAAGTTTTTATAAGATTTGACCTTGTGACCTACTTTTTGACCTCACATGACCCAAATTCTAACTTGTCCAAGATTTTATGGAGAAAAACATTCTGACCAAGTTTCATGAAGACTGGGCAAAAAATGTGGCCTCTAGAGAGTTAACAAGGTTTTTATAAGTTTTGACCTTGTGACCTACTTTTTGACCCCACATGACCCAAATTCGTACTTGTCCAAGATTTTATGGAGACAAACATTCCGACAATGTTTCATGAAGATTGGGCCAAAAATGTGGCCTCTAGAGTGTTAACAAGGTTTTTATATGATTTGACCTCGTGACCTACTTTTTGACCCCACATGACCCAATTTTGAACTTGTCCAAGATTTCTATGGAGAAAAACATTCTGACCATGTTTCATGAAGACTGGGCCAAAAATGTGGCCTCTAGAGTGTTAACAAGGTTTTTATAAGATTTGACCTCGTGACCTACTTTTTGACCCCACATGACCCAATTTCCAACTTGTCCTAGATTTCATGGAGAAAAACATTCTGACAGTTTCAAGGGCCAAAAATATGGCCTCTAGAGTGTTAACAAGCCAAATTGTTGACAACGTACGACGCACGCCGGACGAAGGGCCATCACAAAAGCTCACCTTGAGGACGTTGTGCTCAGGTGAGCTAAAAAGGACCAAGAAATGTCAGTGATGACAAATGAATTTTAATGAAACTTTAAATACTAAATTTACCCTTTTCTCCTGTGTTTGAGGAGTACCAAAGCCTCCAGGTGATGAGAAACCTTGCTGACCACCTCCTTGGTCATAGCTTTGAAATCCTGTAATGTAAAAGGATAACAAAAGGGACATGATCGCCCTGGATTGTTCACCAGAGTATACGGTTACCCAAGGAACATCAGTCTGTATTAAAACATTTTGAAATCTAGCCAGTAGTTTCAGAGGAGATGATCCCTGTAAAGTTTTATCTAATTCTGTCCAGCAGTTTCAGAAGAGATGTCATTTAAAAATTTCACTATATACAGTCGACATTGTATTAAGAGACCGCTCATGGGACTGCCAAAAAGTGGTCGCTTAATGAAATGGTCTCTTAATGGATATTTTTAGAAATCCAGGCAAACAAGTCATATATATACAAACTGTAAGCTAAGTTGTATCATAACGTTATATTACTACACAATGTGTCAACATGTTTATTTTTGTCATGTCTTTGCATTTGGTATTCGGTGGAAAAACACAACATTTGACCTCAAATTCATGGATGGATTCAGACAATTTCAAGAAAAAATATTATTTAGCAATGAGCTTTCTTTATGTCTCTGTCTAACATAAATCCAGAAACCCCCGGATAAATTTATTTCAACCGTGCTCCCTGGTCGCGTATCATAAGACGCAATGTACATACTTATAGGTACGAATTATTAATGGTACGCATTGCATCCGGAAGTATTAATTTACCTTATTCCCAAATATTGATTTACCAGAATCCGAAGCATGGTACAGTCATACATGGTCAAAACAAATTGGTTTCAGGTGAGCACTTATGATAAGATGAATATACACATGCTTCAGCGTACATGATAATCAGCAACGGAATCAAACACTGTCGCTCAAAAAAGTTGAATTTGTGCATAATCTTATGTGCTGGGACTTGGTTTATGTGGTCGCTGGTCGCATAATAAAAAGTCGCTTAATGGGATAAATTGATATAGTAAAAACGTTCGGGCGTGATTTATAACGGTTGTTTAATAAACAAGAGCTGTCAGAGGACAGCACGCTCGACTATTCAAAATGCTTGTTGGTAAATCAAATGAAATCTATTTAAATTCTTGCCCTTCATAGTAACAGTAAAAAATGATATACCTTGATAGTCTGATAACCCTTAATATATTTATGATGTCTAAAATCAATCCCATGCCTAGTTACTGAGACATAAGCACAATAACACTGTGCATGCAAAACTTAAACCAAAAATCCAAGTTAGAAATGGGCCCATAATTTGCATCAGTCCAAAAGTTATCCTCCTGTTTTCTGATGCCCTTGAAGACACACCTTAACTTTCTAGTCAATTCCACAAGCAATTTCTGAGATATAAGCTGGATAGTAGCTTGAATGCAAAAATTTAACCAAAATTCTAAGTTAAAAGGGGGTCATAATTTTTAATATATTTATATATATTTCAAGTGTTATCTTCCTTTATAGTATGATACCCCTAAACATATTAAAGATGTTTCAAATCAATTCCATGCATGGGCTCTGAGATATAAGCATGAAAGTACCTTGCATGCAAAACTTTAACCAAAATTTCTAAGTTAAAAAAGGGGCCATAACTTGTAATGTATTCCATTTTTATCTCCTTATAGTATATACCCTAAACATATTAAAGATTTTCAAATCAATCCCATGCCTGGATACTGAGATATAAGCATGAAAGTAACTTGCATGCAAAACTTTAACCAAAATTTCTAAGTTAAAAAGGGCAATAATTTGTAACATATTCCATCAAGAGTTATCTACCATGAAAGTATGATACCCCTAAATGTATTAAAGATGTCTCAAATCAATCCCATGCCTGGATACTGAGATATTAGCATGAAAGTACCTTGCATGCAAAACTTTAACCAAAATTTCTAAGTTAAAAAAGGGGCCATAACTTGTAATATATTCCATCAAAAGTTATCTACCATGAAAGTATGATACCCCTTAACGTATTAAAGATGTTCCAAATCAATCGCATGCTTGATACTGAGAAATAAGCATGAGAGTAACTTGCATGCAAAACTTTAACCAAAATTTTTAAGTTAAAAAGGGGCCATAATTTGTATTATATTCCATCAAGAGTTATCTACCTTGGTTGTATGATGCCCCTAAACATATTCATAAACTTTCAAGTCAATACCATGAATGGTTATTGAGATACAAACTAGATAGCAGCTTGCACGCAAAACTTTAACCAAATTTTCTATTGCATGCAAAACTTTAACCAAAATTTCTAAGTTAAAAAGGGGCCATAATTCATATTAAATTCAGTCAAGAGTTATCTACCTTGGTTGTCTGATGCCCCTAAACATATTCATAAACATTCAAGTCAATACCATGAATGGTTATTGAGATACAAACTAGATAGCAGCTTGCACGCAAAACTTTAACCAAATTTTCTATTGCATACAAAACTTTAACCAAAATTTCTAAGTTAAAAAGGGGCCATAATTCATATTAAATTCAGTCAAGAGTTATCTACCTTGGTTGTCTGATGCCCCTGAACATATTTATAAACTTTCAAGTCAATACCATAAATGGTTATTGAGATATAAGGTTGATAGTAACTTGCACGCAAAATTTAACCAAAAGCTGCAACGCCAACACCGACGCCAGGGTGACTACAATAGCTCTCATATTCTTCCAATAGTCGAGCTAAAAAGTCATTTAATACAGGTGGTCGCATGTACGATGTTGACTGTACATGCAACAGTGCTCCAGCTAGGCCGACGGCGCCCTGCCGCTTTTGATCTCCGCTCTGCCCCTTTCAGACAGTGTCCTGCTTTGCCTTTGTCGGTAAAAGTTTCACCCCATACTGTTTTCACCAAGCCTCAACTCTCGGCTTCCTTTTATTTTGCCGACAAACCTTAGCCATAACATATAGTTTATTGGCATTAAATATTTACAATATCTGTAGCCATACAAACAAATATGTAAAGTGGTGCAACAGAACAAGTAATTTTCCATAGAAGAACAAATAGCACTAGAACCGCAAGCGGTATCTCGGTTTTCGCTTTTAACCTAATCAACTTGAACACTTTATTTCAACTCAGCCACAATTTTCAATATGAAACAGAACGAAAAGGTATTTGAAGACCTACTCTCATTTGCAGTTTTTTTGTTGTTTTTTTTTGTTTTGTTTTTTTTGTTTTTTTGCAATGTTAGAACATTCAAACTCTTCTAGCACAAATATTTTCCCATACCCTGTCCCTTGAAATCCATCACATTCTGTGGTGCAGTCAACAAGGAACAAAATGCTGAAAACCGCATTTCAATCAGACTTTAACATTTTGAGTTATAAGCAAAAGAGTGATTTTAATCAAAACGCCCTCTAGCGGCAAAATTAGAAACAAAATTGCAAAAACAGCAAATAGTTCAAACAAGTATATAAGTCGCACTAGTCAAACTTTTTATTCTTATGTATCAGAATTTGAAGCATAAAACCTGATTTACAATTATTCCAAAAAAGGATCAAACTTTGGACTGCCGTATAATGACCAAATCAAGTCCGATCTTC
>CM037789.1:6983235-7033235 GCA_021229015.1 Solen grandis
TCCCATGAATACCTTGTTCTCAGGTGAGCGTTCCCAGGGACATCATGGCCCATTTGTTCTGTCAATCTGTCACAGTTTTTCCATAATGCATCAGGAACACTCTTGTCCATAGGATCATAGATATGCTCATGGTGAGCTATTGTGATCGCCTTTTGTCTGGTGTCCGTGCGTCCGGCATCAACAATTTCCTTTAAACAACAACTCTTCCTTAACCGCTGAATGGATTTTACCAAATTTCACAGTATTGATCCTTATGATGCCCTCTGTCAAAATTGTTAAAATTGTTTTTTAATTGGTTGAAAAAGTAGGCCACAGGAGTTAAAAAAAGATTTTAAAAATGCAGACTTTGAAAATCTTCTTCTGTAAAACTGCAGGGCCTAGAGCTTAGATATTTGGTGTGTCGCATTTGTCTAGTGGACCTCTACCAAGTTTGTTCAAATCATGACCCTTTGGTCAAAATTGGTCCCGCCCCAACGGTCACTTTATTTTACATAGCTGATATAGGAAAATCTAGAAAAATCTTCTTGTCAGAAACCACAAGGCCTGGAGTTTAGATATTTGGTGTAATAGACATGAATCAAGTTTGTTCAAATCATGGCCCTGGGGTCAAAATTGGCCCTGCCCCAGGGGTCACTTTATTTTACATAGGCATATATGGTAAAATCTAGAAATCTTCTTTTCAGAAACCACAAGACCTGGAGTTTAGATATTTGGTATATAATATGGGCTAGTGGACATCTTTCAACTTTGTTCACATTATTACCCTGGGGTCAAATTTGCCCAGACCCAGGGGTCACTTGATTTTACGTATAGGCTTATATCAGAAAAAACTTGAAAAATCTTCTTCTTGTCAGAAACCACAAAGCCCGGAGTTTAGATATTTGTTGTGCTACATGGCCTTATAGACATGTACCAAGTTTGCTAAAATCATGGCCCTGGTGTCAAAATTGGTCTGCTCCAGGGGTCACTTGATTTTACATAGACTTTTATAGGAGAGTCTTTTAAAGATCTTGTCAGAAACCAATAGATCATGGGTTTAGATATTGATTAACATGGCCTTGTGGACCTTAAACAAGTTTTCAAATCATGGCTCTTGGGTATAATTTGGTCCTGACCTAAGGGTCACTTGATTTTATAGCTATGACCATCAAAATTTGGACCGCAGGTTCAGTTTTTGTGTGAAATTACAATTATTTTGCTGTACTTCTTCATGGATTTTGTATTCAGTATGACTGTTATATAAAAGGCAATGAAGGCAATATTTCTCAGGTGAGCTATTCAGGGCCATCATGGCCTTCTTGTTTAATGTTACCATTATATGATAGAATTCGCCCCATTCAACTTTGAGCCCTGTGGGTTACTCCACTCTAGTCATCCGCTCTCATTTACTGAAACTATCACTTTGAACAACCTGTGGGTATTGATGTCTCCTTTTAGCTCACCTGACCACAACTTGTTCATGGTAATCTATTCAGATAGCCTCAGTTTTCTAGCGTTTGTTTTTCGTGTATGTGTCTGTCATCAACAATTTCCTTTAAACAACATCTCCTCCTAAACTGCTGAATGGATTTTGACCAAGCATCACAGGATTGATCCTTATGAGGCCCTTTTTCAGTATTGTTCAAATGTTATGATTGGTTGAAAAAGTAGGTCACAGGACCTTAAACTAGATTTGAAAATTAACTTATAACTTAGATATTAGGTGTTCAGCATCATCTTGTGGACCTCTACCAAGTTTGTTCAAATCATGACCCTGGGTTCAATATTGGCTTGGCCACAGGAGTTACTTGATTTTACATACGACTTATAATAGAAAATACTAGAAAAATCTCTCTGTCAGAAACCACAAGGCATGGAGTGTAGATATTTGTTGTGTAACATGGCATACTGGACCACAACCAAGTTTGTTCAAATCATTGCCATGATAATCTCATACTGATGTCAACTCATAATTTTTTTCAAGTGGAAAGGGAACCAGAATCTCTCTTGACTATTGTACTTTGTTCCTGGAAGGGTCTTGAAATATTTCTTACACCCTACCCTCCAGCTGATATAGAATTATTTCTGATCCAAACGTAATTTAAACACTTGTAACCATTGGACCATGGTGCCCTTACTTAAATTAAGTATCATTTGAACATGGAGGCTTATATAAGAACAAAAAGAATAAAGTGCAGTTTGTCCTTGACAATCCCAATTCTAATGTTGCCTGATATTTAATGGAACAATAAACTGCACCTAAGTACAAGTATCAGTTACAATTGACAAGTAAATTGCAATGCATCCGTTATTGAGACTCTCAATTTAATGGGTTAGTCTCCCATGAAAATAATTAGATAAATACAAAATTGTGCTATTTTGATGTTGTTTAAAGTATTCTTAGGTGACATATTTTTTTTTGTAATTTAGAAGAGTAATCCATGACATATTTGCAGAAAATAATGTGTGCTGTATTTACTTGAACATCGATAATTATATCAAACTATTACAGGGAAATGTTAACTTGCTATTTATTTACAACAAAAAACCATGAATCAGTGTTCCCACTGACTTTTTTTTTTATCTGGGAATACATTCACGTACGGCACCTGAGTTTTGGAGGTGAAAAAAAAATTGGGGGGGTGGGGGGTACATATTTTAATATGTGTTTATTTTTGCTGATAAACCAGTGTCCCCATTCACTTAAAAATCCTGGGGTCAATTTTATACCCTGTTTGAAGAAATTGGAGGTAAACAAGATCAATATAGGAGGTACAACTTAAATATCAATGTGGATCTTTAAAAATTACTGCACCCAATGACAAATGCCGATTTGCATGGCTTTTTTGAAGATTCGGTATACTTTTTGTATGAAATGCAAAACATTTTTGCAGACTCATCATTAAACCTAATTCACGAAAATTTATTACCGGTAGATATACCCGACGATGCAATTTCAATAGTCTTATGTTTTACGGCATAAGATGTGCCAAGCCAATCCATCAATTTCCTCTGAGACGTCTTTTCAGATGATGCTCAATTTGTTAACAAGTGATAGACTGTTCTGTTATCAAAAAATCCCTCAGCATAATGGAAACCTGTTGAAAATTATTGCCTGTGAGCATTCTTATATATTCATGATTGCACTGGACCAATCACATGGCTCAATCATTCTTTTCCTTATGTTAATTACAGAGGTGACATCGACAATTCTTAGACATTAGTTTCGTATTGCTTAGTAAATAAATGATAGGAAGTGTGTCAATAGTTGTCTTTCTTGCTTCAAACTTGTCCAAACTAAACATTTACTTGTTTTTTTGGGTGACTTTTTTTTCTGTGCCATATTCTGTTTGTTGAATTCACATACGTGGTAAAATTTCTGTACGTGATTTTTATGAATCAAACGTGAATCACGCACATCGATATCTGTGCGTGAATGGGAATTCTGATGAATGCCCTGATTGCTCACATGAAGACAATCCACTTGAAGCAGTCATGTTGTGGTTTTTTTTTCCGGATCCAAATGGTTTGAATTTTCTTGCTTGCAAGTCATCTAAGGAACTTTAGTTTTGTTCTAGATAATGTTTCAATACTGCTAGTAGTTTTTGTAAAGTTCAGGATGGATGAAAGCCAATATAGATTTCATTATACTAAGCCAAATTATTGGCAATAACTATTTAAAAGGTTTATTTACAACAAGACAAATTTTGATCATTACAGTTACAAATTAAGATAATAATGAAGGAATGAATGAATTGATTAACAGGTTCAGGTTCACTTAACTAAAGTGGGCTGATGAAAACTTAAGGTGGCCACACAGCAGAGTTCAAAGTTATCCAACATTGGTAAGCCAACTAATCACTGACCAGCTGTCAGCAATTGATGACACATGTCTTGATCTCTAGTCCCTAAGCCAGCCAGAGTATCACTTTGAGCACATAAATATACTCAAATGTTACAAGTAACGAGCAGTATCTAGCCCTCTATGATATAACAATGTTCAACCATCTGCAATAACGTTAAGTAGGAGACTGTCCAAGGGTATAACTGATTGTAGACATCATGTTGCCCATATGGCACTGGCGTAACACTGTTGGTGCATTCTCGGCCTGTCATCTATTGCCATACATTTGACTACAAAATTTAATGTACAAAATGTGTAACCAAAGCTTTATTTAAAACACAATCTTTTATTATAACATAACTCTTTAGCCATTGCATCTGGCTTACAACTAAGACATCATGGTCTTAAATACTAATACTGGCACATACTAAATGTTGTGCATTATATACCATGGTTTTAACGTAAATACCACCGTACATACCACAATATACCGCACAAAATACTCTGGGACTAAATTGTGGTGAATGTTGAAGACTATTCATGTATTAAAATGTTGCATAAGTCAAGGCCATTATTGATTACAAGTGAATATTTCCAAAAAAAAGCAACATGATTTTCTAATATTTAAAAGAAGTTGTTAAATTTACGTCATATATACGCAGGTTTTTAGGTTACCTGAGCACTTGTGCTCAGGGTGAGCTTTTGTGACCGCTTTTTGTCCGTCGTTCGTCATCAACAACTGCTTGTGAACACTCTAGAGGCCACAGTTTTGACCCAATCTTTATGAAACTTGGTCAGGAGTTTGAAATTGGGTCATATGGGGTCAAAAACTAGGTCACCAGGTCAAATCTTATAAAAACCTTGTGAACATACTAGAGGCCACAATTTTGGCCCAACCTTCATGAAGCTTTGTCAGGATGTTTGTCTTAATGCAGTGATGAATGAGTTTGAAATTGGGTCATGTTGGGTCAAAAACTAGGTCACCAGGTCAAATCTGAGAAATTCTTGTGAACACTCCCAATTTTATTTGGGGGTGTTTGTCTACATGATATCTTGAATGAGTTGGATGAAGTAGAAAATGGGTCACGTGGGGTCAAAAACTAGGTCAGCAGGTCAAATCTTAGAAAATCCTTGTGAACACTCTAGAGGCCACAGTTTCAACCCGATCTTCATTAGATTTGGTCAGGATGTTTGCCTACATGATATCTTGGATGAGTTTGAAAATGGGGCACGTAAGGTCATAAACTAGGTCACCAAGTCAAATCTTAGAAAATCCTTGTGAACACTCTAGAGGCCACAGTTTCAGCCCAACCTTCATAAATTGTCGGTGTTTCACATGATATCTTGGATGAGTTTGAAATCGGGTCATGTGGGGTAAAAAACTAGGTCACCAGGTCAAATCTTAGAATAACCTTGTGAACACTCTAGAGGTCACAGTTGTAGCCTAACCTTAATGTAACTTGGTCAGAATGTTTGTTTACATCAGTTCTTGGATGAATTAAAAATTGAGCCACATGGGGTCAAAAAGTTGGTCACCAGGGCAAATTTAGACAAATTTTGGGAACACTACAGTTTTGTACCAGTCTTCATTACATTTGATAAGAATGATGACTGCATGAATTCCCAGTTGAGTGCAAAGTCAGGTAGGATCAAAATCTGGGTCACTTAGTCAAATGTTAGAAAAAACAATTTAGATGCCACAATTTAGATGTCTTTCTCAGGACCATCTTGGCCCTCTTGTTTATGTTGCTATACAATAAAACTATCAGTAATGATAAAGTTATTGAAAATTAGTAATATTTGTTCTTGTACTGGTTTGAGTTTACCCTGTTCATAGTTGTTCGAGCTTACCTATAGTTTCTGTTTCCAGTTTTCTGTTTGTCTTGCATCTTGTTTTGTTATTGCAAATTAAGATTTAATTTGTAAATTTAAACATATTTTTGGCATTATAATTCATAAACTTACTGTATTGATTAGATCTAAAGGCTTAAATCAAGTTCATATGCTTTACAAGAAGCTCACATCTCTTTGTTTCGCTTATTTCCTGGGAATGGTTTCACCGGAAGAGTTCATCATTTTAGTTGGTCACATGATTTGTAGTATATATACAGAATTTTCACTTAGTTTCAATCAGTCTGTGGTTACAGCTGGTGATGCTTGCTTGTTAGCTAAATTGTAGTATACTCTATTAAATATATTTATGTCTAACATAATATAGCTATATAGGAATCACCTTGTCCGTCTGTCCGTGCATCCATCTGTCCTGAAACTTTGTGACACACAAAACTCCGAAAGTATTTGCACTACAGACTTGAAACTTTGTGGATATATTATTCAGGACATGAACTTTTGCACCAGGGTATTTTTATCAAACCTTAGTTAAAGTTGACAGAGTTATGGGCCTTTGTTTTTTAAAAATATGGAATTTTTTGCTTGTGATGCACAAAACTCTGAAAGTATTTGTACTACAGACGTGAAACTTCATGAATATATTATTTAGGACATGAACAAGTGCACCTTGGTATTTTTATCCCCCCCTAATATAACTTGATAAGAAGTAAGTCTAGGTTCATGAAACTTGGTAGGAAAATTGCCTATGGCAGGTTGATGACCCTATTTATGTTTAGGTCATTAGGTCTATGGTCAAGGTCACAGTGTCACTTAGTAAAATCCTTGTCCAATCAATAACTTGAGAAGAAATAAGTCTAGGATTGTGAAACTTCTGAGGGACATCTCCTTTGGCCATTAAATGACCCTTATTTATTTTTAGGTCATTAGAGCAGAAAGCCCTATCATTTTTTTGAGACAAATGGAATCTAGTTATTAGGTCTTTCTGTCACAGCAGAAAGACCTATTGGTTTTGTTATGTTTTTTGGCCCTATCTTCATGAAACTTGGTCAGAATGTTCTTCTCCATAAAATCTTGGACAAGATCGAATTTTGGTCATGTGGGTTCAAAAAAGAAGGTCATGAGGTCAAATCTTAGAAAAACCATGTTATTGCTCTAGAGGCCACATTTTTGGCCATATCTTCATGAAACTGGGTCAGGATGTTTGTATTCATAAAATCTTGGACAAGTTTGAATTTGGGTCATGTGGGGTCAAAAAGAAGGTCATGTCAAATCTTAGAAAATCCTTGTTAACACTCTAGAGGTCACATTTTTGGCCAAATCTTCATGAAACTTGTTTTAAATGTCTGGTTCCATAAAATCTTGGACAAGTTCAAAAGTGGGTCATGTGGGGTCAAAAAGTAGGTCAGTATGAAAAATTCAACATATGTTGCCCATTTATAATCAGGTGAGCGATTCAAAGCCATCATGGCCCTCTTGTTTCTTCTTCTTATTGTTATAATGATTCTTTCTTCCATCCTTTTGAGGTTCAAATCAAAACTGGTTGCCGATGTGCCAGCAGCATGGAATTTTATCAGTACACACAGTGACTTTGGCCCTTTTGAATGCAACGTTTTTTATCGTCATATGATAGCATGTGACATCAGGGTTGAAAAAAAGCTAAAAAAAGTTTGTAAACACTCTGCAGTGGTCATTTCTGGCCGGATTGACTTGATATTTATAGAAGGTGTAAGTAAGGATGTAGATTTGCACCTATGTCTTCAATTTTCATAAAAATGAAAAGTTTGGGATTTTATGTCGAAACAGAGACTTGAACTTCAGTCATAAAAATATAATTTAGTGTTACAAAGGGCTCCTGATGAGTTAGAAGCATGAAAAGTGGACAGCTTATGTAGCCAGAGGTCTTCGTTGTATTCTGTGACGTTTGAAGCCATACGAGGTCATTTGACGTCAGACTGCATAAGCAATTTTGTATTCAAAATAAGTTGTTTTTAGGCCTTGCAGGATTTATTTTTAGACCGATTTGCATAAAATTTTCTTTGAAAGTGCAACATAACATCTCATTGTACAAAGTAACTTTGGTCAAGGTCATATCTTAATCATCGGTTTTTTTTCTTCGGCCATAAATATCTCAAAAACGATAAATATTGAGACACTATGGATATAATTGTTAGTGCTTTGAAAGATGCTTTGCAGATGATATTTAGTTTTTGAATATCAGGGTTGAATCAGTTGAGTTATGGCAGAAAAACAAAAATGTTGTAACCCAAAGTTAATTTAACTGCTTATATCTCGAAAATTATTGATTTTTGAAAAATAGAGTATGAATATAATTTGTAGAAAATGCCTGGTCATTGTATTGGTAGTTAAATTTTAAAGATTGACACAATGTTCATAAAGTTATAGGGAGAAAACAAAATGACATGAACAGTTTTTCCATTTTCTCGAAGTTAAACCGCCCATAACTAAAAGGTGGTTAAAGATACATCCATATATTAAGCATGTTAACTGTAAGGCATCCAAAGAAATTTCCAGCGGTAACTAGCTTTTTAAAATTGGACTTAATATAAGGAACTTACATGAAAATAAGAATTAATTTAAACCATTCTTTTTTGCACTTCTGCAGGTTGTCTCAGTTATTAAATTGCTTTTTTTCTAAGAAACTTTTAGTTTTTGAAAATAATTTAACATTATTAATAGTTTGATACAATGCCATTTTGATGGTATGCAGATTTTAATAATCGGAACATTAACTAAAATGTTATGGCCGGGAAGTATTAATTGCCATGAATATCTTTTTGCCGATATCTGCCAATTTCTTTAGGATTAACTTTCTATTTCTCAAAAGCTGTTACAGATAGGTGGACACATAAAGCAAGTGAAATATTGAAATATAAAGTCTTTTCTAATGGTACCTAGCTTTTTGAAATCAGATATCATATAAGGAAGTTTTGAAAGTAAAAAAATGACCATTAATTAAAACTGTTCTTTCTTTTTTTTTCATTTATTATTTCGGTTTCAATTACATGCATAGTTCAAAATATCTTGAAGATGTTACAAAACATACATACAAAAGTTCAGTATACATGTGATGCAAATTCATGGAAAATTTAGAAAGAAAGAAAGCAGAATGATAATAAAAAAAAAAAGGAAAAGTTTACAATAAAAGAAAACGGATAGAAAAAATAATAAGATGGATGAAATCAGAGAGGTGAAAGGTGATGCTGTTAATATCTTCAATATATGTCTCTCGGCATATATTAAAAAGAAAAATACAGTATGTGTTTTTTTCTATTGAACAATACAATTTTTTATAGTTAAAAGAAATGAATATTAGAGAAAAAGTTTCCTTTTATTATTAAACAGTGTTGAATTATTATTCATCTGAGCTAAATGTTGCTCTATTGTCAATCTGGATTTTAAGATTTCTTTAAACACATTTATATTAGTTTTTTTTATATTTTTGACTGATATATAAACATTTTTGCTAATAGGATAATAAAGTTTATCATATCATCTTTATCTTTAATACTTTTTATACCGCAAGATATTATTTTATAATTAAATACTACTAAGAAGGAAATTATAATATCCCATAATTGTTGTGTGTGCTGACACTCCCAAAATAAGTGTTCCATTGTTTCTATGTGACTGTTGCAAAAATCACATAGACTATAATTTTTGATATTAATTTCTGTTAGACTTTCATTAGTTGCTATCCTACACTTGATATATTTGTTATTGGAAATTTCTAGGATAAGTGTCATTCGTTGTTTTTAGAGGTAATGTATATACCATTTCCCAATCAGTGTTTCCATCATTTAATATGGTACACCATTTTGTCTCTGATTTCCTGAGTTTTCTTGATACTTTCAAAGTGAATGTTATAAAGGAATTTGTTTGGACATTTCTTTTCGTGTCATTTAAAGTTTGTTTTCTTTGTCTTGTCAATGTACATTCTTTTATATTTTTCGTTATGCCTTTTGGAATACTTTTAATTAAAGTGTAATACTTATTATAATCAGATTTATCAGTTTCAAAAATGTTTTGAAACAGATCAAATGTATATTTCTTTGTTCGAAAATCTATTAGATGATGGATGTACAATATTCCTTTGTCATACCATTTTTTATAAAAAATAGTTCTGTTATTTCCTTTTATGTTAGAATTATTCCAAATAATATTTTGATTGATATCAAACTTATTTTCATAACATTGTTTTATGTTATTCCAAGAATATAAAATGTCTCTAAAACAGTGATCTTACCTATTGATGTGAGTTTTCTGTGTTGCCATTGTTTCAAACAATTTTGGAATTCTTCAATTTTTTGTTCTATATTATATCTTGTATTTTTGTGTTTTTCATTAAAAAATGTTATCCCTAATGTTTTTGCCGATGTAGAAGTGTATTGATTTTTTCTTTACAATTGTTTAATTTTGTAACAAACAAGGCCCGGCCTGGAATCGAACCCGGTCCGCCGGCGTGATAACCCAATGCTCTAACCACTGAGCCAAAGAGTCGACTACCTGACGCAGTTGTCAGAGATTGAACTTATACCCGTGACGACGCATCGTCACATTACTTCCCCCTCCGAGAAGTCTCAACCCGAGACTTGGCCTGGGAAACTCGTGGGTAAGGCAACTCCGGTCTGGCAGTTTACATTACCCCCCACACTGGCCACCAAATGTAACAAACACGGCCCGGCCCAGAATCGAACCCGGTCCGCCGGCGTGATAGCCCAATACTCTAACCACTGAGCCAAAGAGTTGACTCCCTGAAGCAGTTGTCAGAGATTGTACCTATACCTGTGACGACGCATCGTCACATTACTTCCCCCTCTGAGAAGTCTCGACCCGAGACTTGGCCTGGGAAACACGTGGGTAAGGCAACTCCGGTATGGCAGTTGACATTATCCCACTTCTGACACCAAATGTAACAAAGCCGGCCGGGCCCGGAATCGAAACCGGTCCGCCGGCGTGATAATCCAATGCTCTAACCACTGAGCCAAAGAGTCAACTCCCTGACGCAGTTGTCAGAGATTGAATTTATACCCGTGATGACGCATCGTCACAATTTTTATGCCCCCACAAAGTGGGGTGCATATAGCGTTGCACTTGTCCGTCCGTCCGTCCGTCAGTACGTCAGTCCGTCAGTCCGTCCGTACGTCCCGAAATCTTGTGAACGCAACTCCTCTTAAACCGGATGGCAGATTTTGCTTAAACTTCCAGGGATGAACAACCTTAATGTGTAGATGGTAGTAAAGAAAGGAATTTTCGCGGCGACCAAATTTAACAGAATTATGGCCCTTTGTTGATTTGTTCACTATATACCATATAGAAATTTTGTGAACGCAACTCCTCTTCAACCGGATGGCAGATTTTGCTTAAACTTCCAGGGATGAACAACCTTAATGTGTAGATGGTAGTAAAGAAAGGAATTTTCGCGGCGACCAAATTTAACAGAATTATGGCCCTTTGTTCACTATATACCATATAGAAATTTTGTGAACGCAACTCCTCTTCAACCGGATGGCAGATTTTGCTTAAACTTCCAGGGATGAACAACCTTAATGTGTAGATGGAAGTAAAGGAAGGAATTTTTCGTGGCGACCAAATTTAACAGAATTATGGCCCTTTGTTGATTTTTTCACTATATACCATATAGAAATTTTGTGAAAGCAACTCCTCTTAAACCAGATGGCAGATTTTGCTTAAACTTCCAGTGATGAATAACCTTAATGTGTAGATGGACAATGTACAGATCTTACCAGCACAGTATACGATACGCAACCTGACATAATCCTAGGTGATTTCAACATCAACGTTGATTCAGTTTGGTACAGAAGACTATCTGAATCTCTGCTTAATTATCGCCAGTGTGTGACATTACCAACACACTTAAGTGGATCTATTATTGATCTTGTCTATGTAAAAGATGAGTTGCCACAGCCAAAAGTAACTGTATACCCAACATATTTCTCTGATCACAGCATTGTGTTCCTGCAGTTTTAGGAGACCAGACATGTGTTTCAAAGTTTTGTTTTATTCAGACACTAATATTGTATTCCATCTGTAAAGAAACCAAATACGATGCCTCAAGAGTTAGGTAACTTTTTTATCATTAATACATAATTGAGGAAATTTCAACTGAAACGCTATAATAAGAACAGAATTTGTAGACATTAAATGAAGCTGCTCTTGTTTACGAGCACATCTGCACAGTGGGGGCATCCGTGTCCTTTGGACACAGTTCTAGTTTATTTTTCAATGACCCCGATTTTAGTATTGTACATTTCGAATTAATTAGATTTAGACCAGATAAATATCCGAAATTTGTTATGACATGAACAAGACTTTTTTATGATTTTTCAGATCCATTATTAGCTCACCTGAGCACAACGTGCTTAAGGTGAGCTTTTGTGATCGCCCTTGGTCTGTCGTTCGTCGTCAACAATTTGGCTTGTTAACACTCTGGTGGCCATATTTTTAGGCCAATCTTCATGAAACATGGTCAGAATGTTTGTCTCCATGAAATCTTACAAGCTCGAAATTGGGTCATGTGGGGTCAAAAAGTAGACACGAGGTCAAATCTTATAAAAACTTTGTTAACACTCTAGAGGCAACATTTTTAGCGCAATCTTCATGAAACTTGGTCAGAATGTTTCTCTCTATAACATCTTGGACAAGTTCGAATTTAAATAATGTGGGGTCAAGAAGTAGGTCACGATGTCAAATCTTAGAAAAACCTTGTTAACACTCTAGAGGCCATATTTTTGGCCCAATCTTTATGAATCTTGGTCAGAATGTTTGTTTCCATAAAATCTTGGACAAGCTCGAAATTGGGTCATGTTGGGTCAGAAAGTGAGTCATGAGGTCAAATCTTAGCAAAACCTTGTTAACACTTTAGAGGCCACATTTTTGGCCATATCTTCATGAAACTTTGTCGAAATGTCTGTTTCCATAAAATCTTGTACAAGTTCGAAAGTCAGTCATGTGGGGTCAAAAAGCAGGTCAATATGAAAAATCCAACATATGTTGCTCATTTATAATCAGGTGAGCAATTCAGGGCCATCATGGCCCTCTTGTTAAAAAAAGTTGCTTCATCAGCAAAAAGTGTTTGTTTGATTTCAGTATTATTAATATTAATTCCAATAATTTCTTTATCTTTTTCAATATAATTTGATAGTATTCCTATGCAAATTTAAAATAGTGTCGTTGTAAGAGGACATCCTTGTCTTACTCCTCTTTGTACTGAAAAACTTTCCCTTTAGTGTCCATTATTTACAATTATACTATTAATATAATATTGTTATTAAATACCCTAACCCATCTTATTAAAGTATCTCAAAGTTAAAATGTTTTAGACATCTGAACATAAATTCATAATGAACAATATCAATAGCTTTTTCAAAATCAGTGAAAAATAATAACCCTGGTTTATTTTCATTGTTTAAATAGTCTAATACTTCGAAAATCAAACGTATGTTCTCTCCAATTTATCGATTTTTTATAAACCCTGTTTGAGATTGTGAAATAATTTTATTTAATACTTTTTTCATTCTATTTGCTATTGATTTAGTTGCAATTTTGTAATCAGTGTTTAATAGACTTAACGGTCCCCACTTAGAAAAATTAGTTTAGTCCTTTTTTGTTTTGGAATTAATGTTATGATGCTTTGACGTTGTAGATCAGTTAGTCTTCCTTTTTGAATTGCAAAATTCAAAGATTCAAGTAAATATTTACTGATGTCTTTCCAGAAACATTTCTAAAATTCTGTGGTAATTTCATGAGATCATGGACTTTTGTTATTCTCCATTTCTTTAATGCTTGAAAACATTCATATTCAGCTAAAAGGCCTTCACATTTTGTTTTTCATCTTCTGAAAGTTTTTTATATTGGCATTGAAGAATTCTATATTATATACTATACTAAAATACTATATTATTATAACTCTTCTTTCATATATTTCTGTAGTTGGTCCCAATGATGTGATTGCTTTTTCTAAGAAACTATTAATTGTTTTTGCTCCTCTTAGGGAGAGCATATAGTTGCTGCTTTGTCCGTCTGTCCGTCCATCATAATTTTGTCCGGAGCATAGCACAAAAACTATATAAGGTATCAGCATGAAACGTCATAGTAAGATAGATCTCTATGAGGACAAGTGCAGTGTACAAGAACCACAACTCTGTTTTGCATAATTTTGGAGTTATTGCCTAAAGTAGAAACTCCTATTGGGTTTGTTATGTTTTTTATTAGGGCTTTCTGCCTCAAGCAGAAAGTCCTGTTGGGTTTGTTATGTTTTTTCTTCTTCTTATTATTATTTTTTCACCTGTTGAGGTTCAAATTAAAACAGGTTGCCAATAAGCCAGCAGCATGAAATTTTAACAGTGATCAGAGTGACTTTGGCACTTTTGAATGCACTAATTTTCATCTTCATATGACGTCATGTGACGTCACAGCTAAAAATAGTGAAAAATGGTGTTCGCGCTCTACAGCCGTCATTTATGGTCGGATTTTCTTCAAATTTTCACAGATGGTAAATCTTGAAACTCAAGTGTGCATATTTTGTCAGCTAACCGAAATTCCTAAAGACCGAAGTTCTGTGGCTTAAATAAGATTCGAACATAGGACCGAAAATTTCATTTTAGGATATAAGAGCTTCAGGATGAGATAGAAAGTTGAAACTTACACAGATTGCAGTTCTGCAGAATTTCTACATATATTTTGAGTCGTGACGTCATATGACGTCAAGTGACGTCATAAGCATACTTCTTAATTTTCATTTTAAGG
Organism: Solen grandis; assembly: GCA_021229015.1. Classification (NCBI taxonomy): domain Eukaryota; kingdom Metazoa; phylum Mollusca; class Bivalvia; order Adapedonta; family Solenidae; genus Solen; species Solen grandis. The sequence goes on from CM037789.1 coordinate 6,997,697, forward strand.
CAATGATTTCAACATGATGCCAGTTGTTCAGAATAATGAAAATTTCAGAGTTATGACAGTAAAGTATGCGCTTTTGAACAAAAGCATCTTCAGCACCCTATGACGTCACATAACGTCAGAGCTAAAAATAGTGAAAAATGGTGTTCGCGCTCTACAGCTGTCATTAATGTTCGATTTTCTTCAAATTTTCACATATGGTACATCATTAAGCTAAGGTGTGCATATTCTGTCAACTAACCGAAATTCCGAAAGACCGAAGTTCTGTGGCTGAAATAAGATTCGAACATAGGACCGAAAATTTCATTTTAGGATTAAAGAGCATCAGGATGAGATAGAAAGTTGAAACTTAAACAGTTTGCAGTTCTGCAGAATTTCTGAATAAATTTTGAGTCGTGACGTCATATGACGTCATGTGACGTCATAAGCATACTTATTAATTTTCATTTTAGGGCAATGATTTCGACATGATGCCAGTTGTTCAGAATAATGAAAATTTCAGAGTTATGACGGTAAAGTATGCGCTTTTGAACAAAAGCATCTTCAGCACCCTATGACGTCATGTGACGTCTGAGCTAAAAATAGTGAAAAATGGTGTTCACGCTCTAAAACGGCCATTTATGGTCAGATTTTCTTCAAATTTTCACAGATGGTACATCATGAAACTAAGGTGTGCATATCCTGTCAACTAACCGAAATTCCGAAAGACCGAAGTTCTGTGGCTGAAATAAGATTCGAACATAGGACCGAAAATTTCATTTTACGATTAAAGAGCTTCAGGATGAGATAGAAAGTTGAAACTTACACAGTTTGCAGTTCTGCAGAATTTTCAAAGAAATTTTGAGTTGTGACGTCATATGACGTCATGTGACGTCATAAGCATACTTCTTAATTTTCATTTTAGTGCAATGATTTCGACATGATGCCAGTTGTTCAGAATAATGAAAATTTCAGAGTTATGACGGTAAAGTATGCGCTTTTGAACAAAAGCATCTTCAGCACCCTATGACGTCAGGTGACGTCAGAGCTAAAAATAGTGAAAAATGGTGTTCACGCTCTAAACGGCCATTTATGGTCGGATTTTCTTCAAATTTTCACAGATGGTACATCTTGAAACTAAGGTGAACCTATCCTGTCAGCTAACCGAAATTCCGAAAGACCAAAGTTCTGTGGCTTAAATAAGATTCGAACATAGGACCGAAAATTTCATTTTAGGATTAAAGAGCTTCAGGATGAGATAGAAAGTTGAAACTTACACAGTTTGCAGTTCTGCAGAATTTCTTAATATATTTTGAGTCGTGACGTCATTTGACTTCATGTGACGTCAAAAGCATACTTATAATAAGGATTTTCTTCAATATTTGAAGATGATGTATGTCAGAAAAGTAAATAAGTATGATCAGGTTTGACATAGCAGAAAGCCCTTTCTTTTGTTCAGAACAAAAGGAGTCTAGTTAGGACTTTCTGCCCTTTCGGCAGAAAGTCCTATTGGGTTTGTACTGTTTATTCTTCTTCTTCTTATTATTATTATTATTATTATTTTTTTCTTCCTAACTAAACGCTTATTTTTCTATGTTGCAATACTCCTAGGACGATGAAATTTTTATGACTTATTAGCCACGTCAGGAAATTTTGATTTCTATGATTTTCATATGCCTATGACGTCATATGACGTCACATTTGAAATATGCTACAAAAGTTTGTACGCGGTCTACAGCCATTGTTTGTGAACCGATTTTCATCAAATTTTCACAGATTGTGTATATTAAGTTCTAGTTGTGCATCCCGGTGTCCGTTTTTCAAAATTCGAAAAGTCCATGGTTCTATAGCGAATCCAAGATTCGAACCAAGGTCGGAAATTTTTAAATGCTTATAAAATCTGTCCTATTTAAGAAAGAAAGTTGATATTTAGTCAGTATATAGGTCTCTAGAAGTTTTAAAAATTTTGTGGAAATATTTCTCATATGACGTCACGTGACGTCATTATATGATAATGTATTTCTAATATTAACAAGAATATTTCTATATGTTGAAATTGTCGAAAGGCAATGAAAATTTAAAGACACATGCTTCAAACGCTGAAATTTTGATTTCTATGATTTTCATATGCCTATGACGTCATATGACGTCACACTGGAAATATGCAACAAAAGTTTGTACGCGGTCTACAGCCATTGTTTATGAACCGATTTTCATCAAATTTTCACAGAATGTGTATATTAAGTTCTAGTTGTGCATCCCGGTGTCCGTTTTTCAAAATTCGAAAAGTCCAAGGTTCTATAGCGATTCCAAGATTCGAACCAAGGTCGTAAATTTTCAAATTCTTATAAAATCGGTCCTATTTGAGATAGAAAGATGATATTGGGTCAGTATATAGGTCTCTGGGAGTCTTAAACATTTTGTGAAAATAAATGTCATATGACGTCACGTGACGTCATTATATGATAATGAATTTCTAATTCTAACAAGATTATTTCTATATCTTGAAATTTATGAAGGGCAATGAAAAATTAATGCCGCATGCTTCAGATGCTGTAATTTCGATTTCAAAGATTTTCAGAAGCCTATGACGTCATATGACGTCACACTTGAAATATGCAACAAAAGTTTGTACGCGGTCCAGAGCCATTGTTTATGAACCGATTTTCATCAAATTTTCACAGAATGTGTATATTACGTTCTTATTGTGTATACCGGTGTCCGTTTTTCAAAATTCGAAAAGTCCAAGCATATATGGCGGATCCAAGATTCGAACCAATGACGTCAATATTTAAATGCTTATAAAAACTGTCCTATTTGAGATAGAAAGTTGAAATTTTGTCAGTTAATAGGTCTCTGGGTGTCTTAACAATTATGTGAAAATAAACGTCATATGACGTCACGTGACGTCATTTGTTTATTATTATTATTCTTTTCTTCTTCCTAACTAAACGCTTATTTTAATATGTTGCAATAGTCCTAGGACGATGAAATGTTTATGGGTTATTAGGCACGTGAGGAAATTTTGATTTCACCCCTACTGCATATATGTAGCCATATCTCAATAAATATCGATTTTTGTAAATATATGTATGAATACGAATTATAGCTGAATAATTGACGTTTCCAAAGATATTTAGTTTATTAAAATTGGTTTACGCAATACAAAGTTATAAGCAAAAAAACTAAATGAAATGAAGCTAATTTTGCTGATAATATGCTGTTTTCTTGAGGTTTAACAGTCAATATCTCAGAAACGACTGAAGATAAGTTTATACATTATGCATGTAAAATGTAGCATGTTTTAAGAGCTTTCTAACGGTACCAAGTTTATTGAAATTGGACTTCATATAAGAAAGTTACATGGAGAATAAGATATTTCATAATCATGATCATAAAAATATGGAAAAGGTCACGCGCAGGGGTCACCAAGCTAAAATAGTTGCGCAACGAAAAAAAAAAAAAAATCAAATTGCAATTGATGGGCTATATCTTGATTTTTTTTTTTTGTTGTTGTTGTTGTTGTTTTTTGTCGAATGTTGACTGTTTCCAAAATAAGCATTGAAGTTAATACATGTACAACGGCACAAGACAAAAATCCGTATTTGCAACACTATGTAGCTAGCGAGCAGTTTGCAAGCCTTGAAAAATTCACACGCAGCCCCACATTTTAGACCATCTAAAAACTGCATTGTTATGCTAATGATATTCATATTGCATCAGTTTGTAGGCTGGGATGTTACCTTTCAAAATATCACCATAGTTCGAAATTCCAGGAATTTATGGCAAAACTACGGAAGCCCAAACACGCCAAAATCGCTAAATACGATTAACTACGTTACAGGTGTCGAAAGGATATAGCACTATACAAATATTCAATACTTCTTCCTAATGAGGCTAAAATTAAACAAGGTTACAACTGAGCTGGAGTGATGAAATTCTATGTGTGATGAAAGTTAGAAACTTACATTTGAACACTGTTTCATTTTTCTTTCATGTCATATGACATAGTATAAATGTTGTATGTAAACTACATGTGCAAGATATGGGCGGACTTTTATTAAAATTCACAGAATGTGTTCTATTTGTGCTATTTTATATAGAAATAGAGGAGATAGAAAGTTGCAATTTGGACAGATTATCTATTATGTCATCTTCTATATATACTATATAAAGAAAGTCCAAATTTTTCATTTTTTATGCACATACTCTTATAAATTTTGATTTCAATGATTTTCAGCACCCTATGACGTCACATGACGTCACAGCTAAAAATAGTAAAAAATGGTGTTCGCGCTCTACAGCCGTCATTTATGGTCGGATTTTCTTCAAATTTTCACAGATGGTACATCTTGAATCAAAGGTGTGCATATCCTGTCAGCTAACCGTAATTCCGAAAGACCGAAGTTCTGTGGCTGAAATAAGATTCGAACATAGGACCGAAAATTTCATTTTAGGATAAAAGAGCTTCAGGATGAGATAGAAAGTTGAAACTTACACAGTTTGCAGTTCTGCAGAATTTCTACAAATATTTTGAGTCGTGACGTCATATGACGTCATAAGCATACTTCTTAATTTTCATTTTAGGGCAATGATTTCGACATGATGCCAGTTGTTCAGAATAATTAAAATTTCAGAGTTATGAAAGTAAAGTATGCGCTTTTGAAGAAAAGCATCTTCATCACCCTATGACGTCATGTGACGTCACAGCTAAAAATAGAAATAAATAGTGTTCGCACTCTACAGCCGTCTTTTATGGTCGGATTTTTTTCAAATTTTCACATATGGTATATCTTGAAACTAAGGTGTGCATATCCTGTCAGCTAACCGAAATTCCGAAAGACCGAAGATCTGTGGCTTAAATAAGATTCGAACATAGGACTGAAAATTTCATTTTAGGATAAAAGAGCTTCAGGATGAGATAGAAAGTTGAAACTTACAAAGTTTGCTGTTCTGCAGAATTTCTTAATATATTTTGAGTCGTGACGTCATATGATGTCATGTGACGTCATAAGCATACATCTAAATTTTCATTTAAGGCTAATGATTTCGACATGATGCCAGTTGTTCAGAATAATGAAAATTTCAGAGTTATGAGAGTAATGTATGCGCTTTTGAACAAAAGCATCATCAGCACCCTATGACGTCATGTGACGTCAGGGCTAAAAATAGTGAAAAATGGTTTTCACGCTATACAGCCACCATTTATGGTCGAATTTTCTTCCAATTTTCACAGATGGTACATCTTGAAACTAAGGTGTGCATATCCTTTCAGCTAACCGAAATTCCGAAAGACCGAAGTTATGTGGCTTTAATAAGATTCGAACATAGGACCAAAAATTTCATTTTAGGATTAAAGAGCTTCAGAATGAGATAGAAAGTTGAAACTTACACAGTTTGCAGTTCTGCAGAATTCCTTCAAATATTTTGAGTCCTGATGTCATATGACGTCATGTGACGTCATAAGCATACTTCTTAATTTTCATTTTAGGGCAATGATTTCGACATGATGCCAGTTGTTCAGAATGATGAGAATTTCAGAGTTATGACAGTAAAGTATGCTCTTTTGAATAAAAGCATCTTCAGCACGCTATGACGTCACATGACGTCAGAGCTAAAAATAGTGAAAAATGGTGTTCGCGCTCTACAGCTGTCATTTATGGTCGGATTTTCTTCAAATTTTCACAGATGGTAAATCTTGAAACTAAGGTGTGCATTTCCTGTCAGCTAACCGTAATTCCGAAAGACCGAAGTTCTGTGGTTGAAATAAGATTCGAACATAGAACCGAAAATTTCATTTTAGAATTAAAAAGCTTCTGGATGAGATAGAAAGTTGAAACTTACACAGTTTGCAGTTCTGCAGAATTTCTACATATATCTTGAGTCGTGACGTCATATGACGTCATGTGACGTCATAAGCATACTTCTTAATTTTCATTTTAGGGCAATGATTTCGACATGATGCCAGTTGTTCAGGATAATGAAAATTTCAGAGTTATGACAGTAAAGTAAGCACTTTTGAACAAAAGCATCTTCAGCACCCTATGATGTCATGTGACGTCTGAGCTAAAAATAGTGAAAAAAGGTGTTAAAGCTCTACAGCCGCCATTTATGGTCGGATTTTCTTCAAATTTTCACAGATGGTACATCTTGAAACTAAGGTGTGCATATCCTGTCAGCTAACCAAAATTCCGAAAGACCGAAGTTCTGTTGCTGAAATAATATTCGAACATAGGACCGAAAATTTCATTTTAGGATTAAAGAGCTTCAGGATGAGATAGAAAGTTGAAACTTACACAGTTTGCAGTTCTGCATAATTTCTTAATGCATTTTGAGTCGTGACGTCAAATTTTGTCATGTGAAGTCATAAGAATACTTCTTAATTTTCATATTAGGGCAATGATTTCGACATGATGCCAGTTGTTCAGAATAATGAAAATTTCAAAGTTATGACAGTAAAGTATTTGCATTTGAACAAAAGCATCTTCAGCACCCTATGACGTCATGTGACGTCAGAGCTAAAAATAGTGAAAAATGGTGTTCGCGGTCTACAGCCGCCATTAATGGTTGGATTTTCTTCAAATGTTCACAGATGGTACACCTTGAAACTAAGGTGTGCATATCCTGTCAGGTAATAAAAAATCCAAAAAACCGAAGTTCTGTGGCTGAAATTAGATTCGAACATAGGACCGAAAATTTCATTTTAGGATGGAATAGCTTCAGGATGAGATAGAAAGTTGAAACTTACACAGTTTGCAGTTCTGCAGAATTTCTACATATATCTTGAGTCGTGACGTCATATGATGTCATGTGACGTCATAAGCATACTTCTTAATTTTCATTTTAGGGCAATGATTTTGACATGATGCCAGTTGTTCAGGATAATGAAAATTTCAGAGTTATGACAGTAAAGTATGCACTTTTGAACAAAAGCATCTTCAGCACCCTATGACGTCATGTGACGTCTGAGCTAAAAATAGTGAAAAAAGGTGTTAAAGCTCTACAGCCGCCTTTTATGGTCGGATTTTCTTCAAATTTTCACAGATGGTACATCTTGAAACTAAGGTGTGCATATCCTGTCAGCTAACCGAAATTCCGAAAGACCGAAGTTCTGTTGCTGAAATAATATTCGAACATAGGACCGAAAATTTCATTTTAGGATTAAAGAGCTTCAGGATGAGATAGAAAGTTGAAACTTACACAGTTTGCAGTTCTGCATAATTTCTTAATGCATTTTGAGTCGTGACGTCAAATTTTGTCATGTGAAGTCATAAGAATACTTCTTAATTTTCATATTAGGGCAATGATTTCGACATGATGCCAGTTGTTCAGAATAATGAAAATTTCAAAGTTATGACAGTAAAGTATTTGCTTTTGAACAAAAGCATCTTCAGCACCCTATGACGTCATGTGACGTCAGAGCTAAAAATATTGAAAAATGGTGTTCGCGGTCTACAGCCGCCATTTATGGTCGGATTTTCTTCAAATTTTCACAGATGGTACACCTTGAAACTAAGGTGTGAATATTTTGTCAGCTAACCTTAATTCCGAAAAATCAAAGTATTGTGACTGAAGTAAGATTCGAACAAAGGACCTTTAAAGTAGAAATCAAGTTTGTAGTCATGTCCTGACGTCATATGACATCATGTTACGTCACAGACTTATACTTGGTTCTTATCATTTGCACTAATTTCGGAATATAATGTCAATTGTTCAGCATGAACATGAAATACTACCAGAGGTGAGTCATTACATGAAACTTCTATCTCCTGCTTTTTGCATTAACACAGCTTGCAGAAAGTCCTATCATTCGTTTTCACGAATGACATCTAGTTTATACTTAAATTTTGTCCGGAACATAGCACAATAAGTATAAGAGGTATCAACATGAAACTTCATAGGTAGATAGATCTTAATGAGGTGAAGTGCAGTGTACAAGAACCACAACTCTGTTTTGCATAATTTTGGAGTTATTGCCCTTCATTATTTTTTTATACTTAAATTTTGTCCGGAACATAGCACAATAAGTATAAGAGGTATCAACATGAAACTTCAAAGGTAGATAGATCTTAATGAGGAGAAGTGCAGTGTACAAGAACCACAACTCTGTTTTGCGTAATTTAGGAGTTATTGTCCTTCGTTATTTTTCATACTTAAATTTTGTCCGGAGCATAACTTGAGTTGATGTGCAGTACACAGAAGTGCAATTCTTGATACTCTAAAAACAAAAACTCCATAATCTCCAATGCCTTCTTGCTGTCCTTTGTCATACATATTTTTTATACCCCCACAAATGAAATTTTGGGGGGTATATAGGAGTCACCCTGTCGGTCCGTCGGTCGGTCGGTCCGTCAGTCCGGTGGTTGGTCAACAAATATTTGTCCGGAGCATTTCTCCAAAACTACTGTACCTATGTTGATGAAACTTCATAGGTAGATAGACCTTGATGAGAGGAAGTGCAGTGCATAAGAACCATAACTCTGTATGTATTTTGAAAGGAGTTATTGCCCTTTGTCATTTTTATTTTCCGGCCATAACTCCAATACTAAAGTAGCTAGGTTGATGAAACTTCATATGTAGATTGATCTTGATGAGAGGAAGTGCAGTGCACAAGAATCATAACTCTGCATGTATTTTGAAAGGAGTTATTGCCCTTTGTCATTTTTAATCTTTTGATTTTGTCCAGAGCATAACTCCAATACTAAAGTAGCTAGGTTGATGAAACTTCATATGTAGATTGATCTTGATGAGAGGAAGTGCAGTGCATAAGAACCATAACTCTACATGTTTTTTAAAGGAGTTATTCCCCTTTGTTAATTTTTGTCTTTTGATTTTGTCCGGAGCATTTCTCCAAAACTACTGTACTTATGTTGATCAAACTTCATATGTAGATAGACCTCATATGTAGATAGACCTTCATGAGAGGAAGTGCAGTGCCTAAGAACCATAACTCTGCATGTATTTTGAAAGGAGTTATTGCCCTTTGTCATTTTTAATCTTTTGATTTTGTCCGGAGCATAACTCCAATACTAAAGTAGCTAGGTTGATGAAACTTCATATGTAGATTGATCTTGATGAGAGGAAGTGCAGTGCATAAGAAAACCACAATGTAAATTCTTAAAGACAGGTTTTTGCAAACAATAAATATGGATGTGAACCATAATTAGACTGCATTTTTATTCTCCTCGGCTACAGATCTTGGGGGCAAATTGTTTTCTTCTGTGTGTCTGTATGTGTGTCTCTCTGTCTATCTGTCTGTCTGTCAAAACTTTTTAGCATTGTCCAAAACTTTTGAACCATTGCTCACACTAACTTCAAACCTTACATACATGTAGTCTTTCACTCACGCAAACTTTTGAAACTGTATTCCTACACATGACAGACTTCCAGTGTGGGTATTGATCACCTTTAGTGATAATATTTTTTTTTTGGTATGCTTATAAGCCCAAATCCTATGTGTGAACATTCGTTTTATGTGTCATGTGAATACATCCTGTGTCAAAGATGGGGGTGGAGGTATGAATCACCTTCAGTGATAGTTCTAGTTTCCTTTGTAATACTGTATTGTAATATTTAGTTGAACACACATATTTGAGATAAATAATTTTTTAAAAAGCCCTTTTGGAACTAGCATTTATTCGAGGAGCATCCATCAGTTCTACCAATTCTCTTCTTGAAAATAATTTTAAGAACATTATTTTTTTGCTTAAAGAAATGCTATTCTAATGGTATGCAATTTAAATGAATAGATCATTAATTATAAAGTTATTGGTCGAAAAGTAGTAATTGACACGAACATGTTTTTGCTGATTCCTTTTTTTCTTGAGGTTTAACAATCTAAATCTCAAAAGCCATTACAGTTAGGTTTAGATATAAATAGGAAGAAATGCTGGAAATTTGAAGACCTTTCTAATGTTACCTAGTTTTAAGCTCAACTATTCGAAGAATATGAGAGCTGTTGTAGTCGCCCTTGCGTTGGTGTCAGCGTCGTCGTTGGCGTTGCAGCTTTTGGTTAAAGTTTTGCGTGCAAGTTACTATCAACCTTATATCTCAATAACCATTTATGGTATTGACTTGAAAGTTTATAAATATGTTCAGGGGCATCAGACAACCAAGGTAAATAACTCTTGACTGAATTTAATATGAATTATGGCCCCTTTTTAACTTAGAAATTTGTGTAAAGTTTTGCATGCAATAGAAAATTTGGTTAAAGTTTTGCGTGCAAGCTACTATCTAGTTTGTATCTCAATAACCATTCATGGTATTGACTTGAAAGTTTATGAATATGTTAAGGGGCATCAGACAACCAAGGTAGATAACTCTTGATGGAATATATTACAAATTATGGCCCCTTTTCAACTTGAAATTTTGGCTAAAGTTTTGCATGCAAGGTACTTAAATCTTAATCAACATTTCAATGAAATTGGCAATTCTGCGTTTCTAGTGCCAGTGTGAAAACTATAGCCACAATGCTTTCGTCTCTATTAATTTATTTATTTATAATATTTCTTGTTTTTATATTAATTGCTCAGACAGATTTGGTGTGGCTGGTAATGGGTTTAATTCAAGTAATAACAAAAGCATATAGCTTATAGATTTTATTGATTTGGTATAACTTAGGAATATCCTTAATGATCTTAATGCGAGACTGAAACTGTCCATCCTCAGTAAGTTTTTATGTCATTAAACCTTTGTTATAGTTTCCTTATATTGTTCTTTGTTTGTTTTTTCCAACAGTGTGATCCATGGAGATGTTAAGGACTTTCAAAGATATCTCTAGTCTTTTTGTAAATTATTCTTTTGACAACCATCCAATTTGGTATTACCCTCACTAAAATATGGTTTTAAGTTTTGATGTCTAAATGAAGACATTAGAAAACACAGTGGAAGTAGAGCAATAGTATCTATTTCTACAATGTTATCATTGTTAGCAGAGTGCATTGTGAGGGGAATGGAATGTGAGCACATTTTAGGTCGCTTTGCAAAGTTTCTCTTTTGTAGATCTGCACTTAACGAAACTTGTAAGTACTCCGATTTCAAACTTGTATAGAAGACATATTTTCCAAAACATATGCCCAGTAAATATTAAAATGTGCATTGGCTCAATCTGTTGTCTGCTTGAATAATTTTGACGCATAATCAACTCTGTGAAACCAGTTTTCATGGAAAGCTATAGAAAACCAAAAATCTGTCATTTTGAATACAACAAATGCTATAGACAAAACTTTAGTCGGAGTACTTATAAGTTTCGTCTAGTATACCTATTATTGTCATATTTTTCATTAGCTGTATTAAAGTCTGCCACTTTTTGGAGAGCTGTTTTGTGACAAGAAGCTGTGTGTGGGCATTCATCACTTTTAGCAATAGCTCGAGTTTTTGATGCTTTATGAAATCAAAATTTTCTGCAATGGCCCTTCAGCGTCTTTTGCCGATGTCTTGTCTACATTTCCTACATATGATATATATGTGTGTGTGTGTGGTCTGCTTTTTGGCGTATGTAGTCTGCATGACAATTCAAGTAAGCTAGGTAGTTACATTATTACTGCAATTAATATACATGCGATCATTTTTCTCATCGCAAACCACAGGTCACTATTCCAGTATTAAAAACCACCCTTCGCCAGGATCATGACGTTATAATCACAGGTATTTGAGGATAGGACTCTATCTGTGCCCCCCCCCCCCACACACACACACACGAAGCGCTTTGAATATAGCGGTTTTCAACTTTAATTCGCCATTTACATAGAGTTTATGTATCGAAATTTTCACATTCAAATAAATCTAACGTTTACTATCCATCCAAATCACTATATATAAAACAAGGTAACCAACTTCAGCAGGATACTGAAGAGCACCCATCAGGAATTGGTGTCAAAATATCTATGAAAAATGTGCCCATGGGTAATATTGGCGAGTTCCCACTGAGTTCTCCAATATTATCGATGGGCACATTTTCATTGATTTGTTGACACTTATTCCCGATGGGTGCCCTTCAGCATCCTGCTGGAGTTGGTAACTTTGTTGTTTATTATGTATAGACTATCGTGATTTTTTTAATTGATAAAGACAGGGTTCTGTCCGCAAGTACCTGTGGTAATTATGCCATTTTTTACATGTACCGCATATACATATGGCTATGATGATTAAATCGCATTAACAAAAGTTTGAAACCCAGAACAGTTGTTACTATGAATCGCTTTGGAGTGAGTCAGTTGATACACCAGTAACTTTCTATGCCAAATGAGAATGACTTTGGAGGAAGCATGCGATTCTAAGTTAGATTTTGAATTATTTTCTTATTTATACGTATTTTTAGATTCTTTATAATATATAGTTACACCTGTAAGGTGTTTCCTATCCTTTGCCCCATGAGAAATATCAGACCCTCTTATATAAGATTTGAGCCATATGGTATCTAGAAATGTTGACAAAGAAGTCACTAATCAAATGCGCATGTAAGCATTAATGATCGTCATCTTGATTTTATGAATAAGCATTGCATACCTTTCTGTACTTTTATATTTTAGGCAATGGGCGTATATCTATTTGGGGAACTGATCATAACGAAAAGAAAGATGCACCGTAACGTCGCTGAGAAAGCTTTCCAGGTGATAAAAGACAATATGGATGATGGCATTCATGGTATCGTGCATTCAATGATATACGGGCATTAGCATCTTTATTCAGAATGAAAATTAATTCATTGCACACATTGTCCCATGACGAATCGTAGCAAATGAAATTGACAGCTTCAAGAGAGAGAGAGATGATGGTGGTGATAAATTTGAGACATATTTTTGTCATAAATCACGATCATATTGATGTGCACAGAGGAAACATAAAAGACTTTTATGGATCAAGGTGATAAATATTTGGTAAACATGATGTGAAAAAAAAACTTTTTTAGCTCGCCTGAGCAAAGCTCAGGGTGAACTTATGTGATCCCTTGATTGTCCGTCAACAATTTCAACAATCTTCTCCTCTGAAACTACCCAATTGATTTTCATCAAATTTTACCAAAATGATATTAATGATGGCCCAATGCAAATGCCTATTTTTTTTAATTCCATGAAAAGCTCTGGTTGCCATAGCAACAAGAAGGGATAATCTTTAAAATGCTTTTTCTCAGGAACATAATATAGACCTACAGATTTGATATTTGGCACATAGCATCAGCTCATTGCCTTAATATCAGTGCAAAATTTGTCCCCCTGGGGTCACAATAGGCCACGCCGCGGGAACCACACCCGGAATTTGTATATAGATATATATATAACTATATAGGGTATTATTGAAAAATCTTCTGTTCCGAAACCACTCTGTGGATTTTTACCATAATTCACTAAAATGATACTTATATTAGCCTGATGCAAATGCCTAATCCTAATTGCTCATCCGGATTTTTGTATAGAACTATATAGGGAATTCTTGAAAAATCTTCTCTTCCGAAACCACTTCATGGATTTTGACTTAAATGATACTTATTTTAGCCTGAGGCTAATTCCTAATTTTCATTGAATTTCATGAAGAATTTTGATTGCCATGGCAACCAGAAGGCATAACTTCAAAATGGTTGTCTCAGAAACATACAGACCTACAGGTTTGATATTTGGTACATAGCATCAGCTCATTGTGCCTCAACACTATCAACAAATAAGTGCATCAGGGTTTACAAGAGGCCACTCCGAGGACCACGCCCAGATTTTGTATGGAACTATATCAGAAAAATGAAAAACCTTTACTTCTGAAACCATTGGTTGGATCATGAAGAAATTTTGTTGCCATGGCAACCAGAAGGCATAACTTATTAATGCCTTTTCTTAGAAACATACAGACCTATTCAAAGCTTTAATATTTGGTTTATAGTATTTTCTAATGTTTCCAGCCTTTCTACAATGAACAAAATTTAGGTGAGCGGTTTAGGTCCATCTTTGCCCTTCTTGTTTTAATTCATGGTGTTGGAAAAAGTATGAATTCTTCCGCTCTTACTGTGAATAAGGCAGACATGATGTATAGACGAGTCTTAAATATTGTTTAAGATTGTTACCATCAAATACATAAGTGTGTGTAAGCTTTTTAGCTCACCTGAGCACAACGTGCTCATGGTGAGCTTTTGTGATCGCCTTTTGTCCGTCGTGCGTGCGTGCGTGCGTCCGTCGTCAACAATTTCTTTAAACAACATCTCCTTCTAAACTACTCACTGGATTTTGATACAACTTCACAGGAATGTTCAGTATGGGGCCCTTTACCAAAGTTGTTAAAATTATTTTGATTGGTCAAAAATCTAGGTCACAGGAGCTAAAAATAGATTTTAAAAATGAAAATTTTCTTCTCCGAAACCACAAGGCCTAGCCTTTTGATTATTGGTATGTAGCATGATCTTATGACTCTCTACCAAGATTGTTCAAATTATGACCCTGGGGTCAAAATTGGTGTTGTGCTCAAGTGAGCTTTTACGATCAATGGTTGTCCGTCGTTCGTCCGTCGTTAATTATTTCAAATGACACCCGAAACCACTGGGCCTAATTTGATGAAAATTGCCTTGGACGTTCCTTGCATAACACTCTACCAAAGTTGTTCAAATAGTTCCAGTCCATTGCATATCTGGGTCACAGGAGCTAAAAATAGAAATTTAAAGCGAAATCTTTAAAAATCTTCTTCTCCGAAACCGCAAGGCCTAAAGCTTAGATATTTGGTATGTGGTATTGTCTTATGAACCATTACCAGGTTTGTTCAAATCATGACCCTGGGGTCGAAATTGGCCTCGCCCCAGAGGTCACTTGATTTTACATAGACTTATATAAGAAAAACTAGAAAAATCTTCTTGTCTGAAACCACAAGGCCTGGAGTTTAGATATTTGGTGTGTGGCATTTTCTTATGGGCCATTACAAAGTTTGTTCAAATCATAACCCTGGTGTCGAAATTGGCCTCGCACGCACGTTTGTTCAAATCATGACTCTGGTGTCAAAATTGGCCCCGCCCCAGGGTCCACTTGATTTTACATAGACTTATTTAAGAAAAAAATAGAAAAATCTTCTTATCAGAAACCACAAGGCTTAGAGTTTAGATATTTGGTAAGTAACATGGCCTAGTGAACATCTACCATGTTTGATCATACCATGGCCCTGGGATCAAAATTGACCCCGTTGTAGGGGTCACTTGATTTTATATAGACTTATTAGAGCTATGACCATCAAATTTTTAATGGCAGATACAGTTTTTGTCTTGAATTTAGATGTTGTACTTCTGCATAGATTATGTATTCACTATGACTCGTAATACAATAATTGGCATTGAGGGCAATGTTTCTCAGGTGAGCGATTCAGGGCCATCATGGCCTCTTGTTCCAGGAAGGGATTATCAACACGTGTCTGACCGGAAATTATTGATTACTGCCTATCGATGTCTTACAGGTTGAGTAACAGACACGCGTCATCAGATAAACCCAGATGTCAGATCTGGAGTACATGTTTTTTTATATGAGTTTAGATATAGTCAACAGAGATTAATCACCAGTTATACCTCTATCGTCTCTGCACACTTACAACCGAAAGAATTATTATCTCCAAAGATAATTCCTGACAATTGTCATTGTCAGAACAACCCAGTGAAATACCTGGTGTATCCGGGGGAATAACTTGGTTTGTCTCAACCCGAAACTTATTATTTTTGAACTGTTTTGTTTTCTTATTATTTCCATATGTATTTGCATATTAAAGAAATTTCAATATCAGTAAATGCACGTGTTGGTTTTTCCATTAAGACCCTCGTTTACGTGAACAGCATCCGTTTTTCATTGCATACGTACCAGAAGCTGTTTTTACGGCGTAGCGATTTTCACGATACTCACCGGTAATGATAACACAAATATACATGCACACAAACCGAAATTTATCATTTGATTTTTAATCCGAATCATTATTTCGAAGTTTTCAGTCCGGTCCCTATGAATTCATATTAACCAGGTTCTACTGTAATAAACAATACTCAAGAGACACGAGGAACTGGAATTCTGCATGGTTGCCTTATGTAAATATGCCTGTCTAAGTACTGTTCTTGATTGCGCCTGACTACGCGACATGGTCATGAGAGCTTCTCTTCTCTTCTTTTTAGCTCACCTGAGCAAAACGTGCTCAAGGTGAGCTTTTCTGATCGCCCTTCGTCCGGCGTCCGTCGTGCAACTGCGTCGTCAACAATTTGGCTTGTTAACACTCTAGAGGCCATGATTTTAGTCCAATCTTCATAAAACTTGGTCAGAATGTTTGTTTTCATAAAATCTTGAACAAGATCGAATTTGGGTCATGTTGGGTCAAAGGGTAGGTCACGAGGTCAAATCTTCGAAAAACCTTGTTAACACTCTAGAGACCACATTTTTGGCCAAATCATCATGAAACTTGGTCGGAATATCTGTTTCCATAAAATCATAGACAAGTTAAAAGTTGGGTCATGTGGGGTCAAAAAGAAGGTCAGTATGAAAAATGCAACATATGCTGCTCATTTATAATCAGGTGTGCGATTCAGAGACATCATGGCCCACTTGTTTTTTAATTGATAAATTTTCTTGTATAAGCCCTTATCCGAAAAACATGAATATCTGCCATGTTTGATGACGTAATCACTTGAATTCTTTAGAATTTGTAGCGCATTTTAAAGTACAGCATTCTTGCAAAACTAAAGTTCATAGATTTAATATCATTAAGACATCAAAACCCATGACGCCAGAGCGTTAACACACTTGAAAATAAGGGTAGATCCAGGACTGGTTGGCCCGGTGTCAGGATAATGTGGCTTGGTGTGGTATCATGCCACATGTCAACGGAGTGATACTACAATGTGGCAGCACTATATCTGTCGCAAGTAGACATCGTCTCCAAATGACTGAAATACTGTCCGTAGGACGTTTAACCCAATAAACAATTTCATTAAGATTGTATCAAAACTCATGACGCTATATTGTTAACACAGTTGAAAATGAATGATTTTTATATTTTCAATGACGCCATAATCAATTGACTTAAGAAATATGTTTTTAATGCAATCACATGTTCAGGTAACGTTCTATTGATCCCGAAAAGAAAATCAGATTGCTTCAAGAGTGCGAACAGGTTTGTTTTCAAATTCTCAAGAAGATTAAAGTGAAACATGAATATCTGCGATGTTTGATAACATAATTACTTGAAAATTATCAAGACGTTATGAACATCTTGAGTATTGAAATATTTTAAAATTTAAAGTTCATTGTCAAATCACTTCAGTATGAATGACATCATAACCATGTGACAAAACAAAAAAGATTTCTTGCAGTATGCAACTCTTCAAATTTAGCTCTATCAATTCTGACATTTTCATTGAGATTGACTCAAAAACAATACCAAAACATTAAAAGGAATCAAAGATCGAAACTTTATTTGGCCGTAAAATCTTTATCTTTTCGAAATTGGAAATTCGAATGCCAAGGTGCATATCTACATCCTAACATACAATTTTTTGTGAAAGACATCCGACCAGAATTAAAGACTCTAGAGAGCGAACAAACCTTTGAAGTTGACATCATATCTGACGTCAATGAAAATTGAAAATGATTTAATTTAAAAATTTAAATATTTTTGTCGATGCAGGTTAATTTTCATGTTGCTTGGACATTGGAAGCACATTGAAATTAACTCTTTAAAAAAAGGCTGGAACTTAAAGTATAATAAAAATACTTCGTTTGTTTTGAACAAACGATAAGTCTTTCTGTACTGCAAACCAAATCTGATCATATTCGTTTACTTATCCTGACATACACCATCTGTGAAAAAAATGAAGAAAATCCGTCCCGAATTGACAGCTGTAGAAAGCAAACTATTATCAATAGCAGATTAAATCAGTGACGTCAAATGTTGTCATATATAAGCAAAAATCATTGCATTTAAAGGGGTCTGCGTAGCTCTGTTTTCTGTTAGAGTTCATGACGCTGGCTCTTTAAGAAACCCTCTTTAGAATGACTACAATAATTTTCAACCTTGATATCGCACAAAAGGCTTAAGTATCACTAGACCTCTTTACATGCAAATAGGTTTACAAGATTCCTTTCCTACCACATAATTCTTCCTTATATTTTCATCGAATTTTCTTACTAAATATAAATGATCATAGGGCATTAAAATATATCACAGCAGCACATTATACCATTAATGTAATAGAAATAAAATTTTGAACAATATATTAGACCAACTGCAAAAGCACTAGAAAACAAGAGGGCCAAGATGGCCCTGTGTCGCTCACCTGAGTAAGATTGCTGTATTAGGCATGATGACAAAAAATTTGGCATCTAAAGTGTTTTTCTAACATTTGACTAAGTGACCTAGATTTTGATCCTACCTGACTTTGCACTCAACTGGGAATTCATACAGTCATCATTATTATCAAGTTTAATGAAGACTGGTACAAAAATGTATGCTTCTAGAGTGTTCACATGGTTTTCTAAGATTTGACCTGGTGACCTAGTTTTGACCCAACATGACCCAGTTTCAAACATTCGACATAGCATAAAGACAAACATCCTGACAAGGTTTCATGAAGATTGGGCCAAAATGTGGCTTCAAGCATGTTCACCAGGTTTAAGGCATCTAAAGTGTTTTTCTAACATTTTACTTAGTGACCTAGATTTTGATCCTACCTGAATTTGCACTCAACTGGGAATTCTTGCAGTCATCATTCTTATTAAGTTTAATGAAGACTGGTACAAAAATGTAGGCTTCTAGAGTGTTCACATGGTTTTCTAAGATTTGACCTGGTGACCTAGTTTTTGACTCCACCCAATTTCGAACTCATCTAAGATATCATGACAAACATCCTGACCAAGTTTCATGAAGATTGAATCTAATGAAGATTGAGCTAAAACTGTGGCCTCTAGAGTGTTCACAAGGTTTTTTCAAATTTGACATGGTGACCTAGTTTTTGACCCTACATGACCCAATTTCGAACTCATTCGAGATATCATGTAGACAAACTTCCTTACCAAGTTTGGGCCAAAACTGTGTCCTCTAGAGTGTTCACAATCAATTGTTGATGCACGACGGACGACGAACAAAAAGCGGTCACAAAAGCTCACCCTGAGCACAAGTGCTTAGGTGAGCTAAAAAGGTTTTTCAGAAATTCTTATTTACGATGTTTATTTCTCATATGATGTCCAGTTTTAAAAACCTAGGTACTGTTAGAAAGATCTTCCAATATTTCACTTGCTTTATATTTAAACCTATCTGTAATGGCTTAACAGTAATTAATCGTCAGATCACTAAATTCGACAATCCAAAAAAGCTATCCAATGATTGGGACCAACTGCAGAAAGGCATAAAAGAACGGTTTTAATTCATTCTTATTTTCCATATTATTTCCTCATATAATGTCCAATTTTAAAAATTTGGTACAGTTAGAAAGGTCGACAGATTTCCAACATTTCACTTTATTTGTTTTAACCGATTTTGATACATAAACAATTAAACCTTAAGAAAACGGCAAGAATCGGCGAAAAGATGTCCATGTCAGTTACTAGGTCTCGGCCGATAATTATGTTAAATGGTCCGATTATCAAAATCCGCATAATTATAGAACAGCATTTCATCAAGGTACAAATTAGTTTAAACTTATTTTCTTAAAATAAAAAAAAAGCAATTCAATGATAGGGTCGACCTGAAGAAGTGCACGGAAGAACGGTTTAACTTAGTTCATATTTTTCATGTAACTTCCATATATTATTTCCAATTTTGAAAAGCAGGAACCATTATCAGTACCAGATCCGTCCAGGACTGATAGCAGTAGAGCGCAAAATAATACTGATAGCAGTTGAAATTTCTGACATCAAATGACGTCATATAAAAAAGAAAGTTATTGCATTTAAATGGAACTGCGGAGCTTTGCTTTCTGCTATAATTTTATGTTTGCCCTTCAAGATTCTCAATTAGTCTGAAAATATTGGCCCACAAGTTTCCTTTTTACATGCAAAATAGGTATACTAAGTTCTGTTCCTACCAAATTATTTTTTTCATAGAATTTCCTTGCTGAATTCAAAGCGAGCGTAGAGTATTTAACACCACAAGAGCACATCATACCATCATACTTATACTTTTACAGAAAAAAAGGTATGATATCCCAACTGCAGAGGCACTAGGAAAAGCGATTTTTCGGAAATTCTTATTTTTCAAGTAACTTTCTCATATGATGTCATATTTCAAAAAACCCAGGTACCGCTGAAGAGGTCTTCGAATTTCCAACATTTCCGCCAGTTCACTCGCTTTATGTTTCTGCCTATTTACTTCTCGACTGATAACTTTGTAATTAACTATCTGATCATTGAAATCATATCATTAGAACAGCATTGCATAAGGCTATTAATAATATTCTTAATCTTATTTTCAAATACTAAAAATTTCTTAGAAACAAGAGGGCCATAGAGGCCCTGGATCGCTCACCTGAGTATAGGGTTACCCGAGGAACATTTGTACTAAAGCATTTTGAAATCTGACATCTGGCCAGTAGTATTGAAGGAGATAATTTTAAGCTCACCTGAGCACAACATGCTCAAGGTGAGCTTTTGTGATCGCCCTTCGTCCGTCGGCCGTCGTGCGACGTGGGTCGTGCGATGTCAACAATTTGGTTTGTTAACACTCTAGAGGCCATAATGTTTGCCCAATCTTCATGAAACTTGTTCAGAATATGCTTGTCTCCATAAAATCTTGGACAAGTTCGAAATTCGGTCATGTGGGGTCAAAAAGTAAGTCACCAGGTCAAATCAGAAAAACCTTGTTAACACTCTAGAGGCCAAATTTATGACCCAATCCTAATGAAACTTAGTCAGAATGTTTGTCTCCATAAAAGCTTAGACAAGTTCGAATTTGGGTCATGTGGGGTCAAAATGTAGGTCAGGAGGTCAAGTCTTAGAAAAACCTTGTTAACACTCTAGAGGCCACATTTTTGGCACAATCTTCATGAAACGTTGTCAGAATGTTTTCCTCCATAAAATCTTGAGCAAGTTCGAATTTGGTTCATATGGGGTCAAAAATTAGGTCATCGAGGTAAATTTTAGGAAAAAATTTGCAAACCTCTAGAGGCCAAATCTTTCCCAATCTTCATAAAACTTGATCAGAATCTTTTTTCCAAATAAAATCTTGGACAAGTTCGAATTTGGTCATTGGGGTCAAAAAGTAGGTCACGAGGTCAAATCTTAGAAAAGCCTTGTAAACACTCTAGAGGCCATATATTTGGCCCACTCTTCATGAAACTTGGTCAGAATGTTTGTTTCCGTAAAATCTTGGACAAGTTTGATGTTGGGTCATGTGGGGTCAAAATGTAGGTCAAATATGAAAAATCCAACATATGTTGCTCATTTATAATCAGGTTAGCGATTGTTTTATAGTTATTGTAAACAAGAGGCCCATGATGGCCCTAAATCGCTCACCTGAGATAAATAGGTTGACCCAAGGAACATCTGTACCAATTTATTTTAAAATCTGGCCAGTAGTTTTGAAGAAGATGATTTTTAAAGTTTTCATATTTTTTTCTTTTTGTTGCCATGGCAACCAGAGTTCTATATGGATCAAGTTTATTTTAGGAACTTTTGTGAAGGTTGACCCAAGGATCATTCCTGCCAAGTTTAATCAAATTCTGTCCAGTGGTTTCAGAGGAGATGTTGTTTAAAGGTTTCTCTATATACATATTAGGCAAATAAGCCCCGCCCCTGGCGGCCATGTTTTTTTACGGATCGGAATAATTTTAGCAAATTTGGTAGAGGTTGACCCAAGGAACATCTGTACCAATTTATTTTAAAATCTGGCCAGTAGTTTTGAAGAAGATGATTTTTAAATTTTTCATTTTTTTTCTTTTTGTTGCCATGGCAACTAGAATTCTACATGGATCAAGTTTAGTTTAGCAACTTTTGTGAAGGTTGACCCAAGGATCATCCCTGCCAAGTTTAATCAAATTCTGTCCTGTGGTTTCAGAGGAGATGTTGTTTAAAGGTTTCTCTATATACATATAAGGCAAATAAGCCCCGCCCCTGGCGGCCATGTTTTTTTTTACGGATCGGAATAATTTTAGTAACTTTGGTAGAGGTTGAGCCAAGGAACATCTGTACCTATTTATTGTGAAATCTGGCCAGTAGTTTTGAAGGAGATGATTTTTAAAGTTTTCAAATTTTTTTTTCTTTTTGTAGCCATGGCAACCAGAGTTCTTCATGGATCAAGTTTATTTTAGCAACTTTTGTGAAGGTTGACCCAAGGATCATCCCTGCCAAGTTTAATCAAATTCTGTCCAGTGGTTTCAGAGGAGATGTTGTTTAAAGGTTTCTCTATATACATATAAGGCAAATAAGCCCCGCCCCTGGCGGCCATGTTTTTTTACGGATCGGAATGATTGTAGCAACTTTGATACAGGTTGACCCAAGGAACATCTGTACCAATTTATTTTAAAATCTGGCCAACAGTTTTGAAGAAGATGTTTTTTTTTTTTTCAACTTTTGAAGGTTGACCCAAGGATCATCCCTGCCAAGTTTAATCAAATTCTGTCCAGTGGTTTCAGAGGAGATGTTGTTTAAAGGTTTCTCTATATACATATAAGGCAAATAAGCCCCGCCCCTGGCGTCCATGTTTTTTTACGGATCGGAATGATTTTAGCAACTTTGGTACAGGTTGACCCAAGGAACATCTGTACCAAATTATTTTAAAATCTGGCCAGTAGTTTTGAAGGAGATGATTTTTAAAGTTTTCAAATTATTTTTCTTTTTGTAGCCATGGCAATCAGAGT
The DNA here is from genome assembly GCA_021229015.1 of Solen grandis. Taxonomy (NCBI): domain Eukaryota; kingdom Metazoa; phylum Mollusca; class Bivalvia; order Adapedonta; family Solenidae; genus Solen; species Solen grandis. Next base: position 7,020,459 of record CM037789.1, read on the forward strand.
TCTTCATGGATCAACTTTATTTTAGCAACTTTTGTAGAGCCTCACCCAAGGATCATCCCTGCCAAGTTTAATCAAATTCTGTCCCGCGGTTTCAGAGGAGATGTCGTTTAAAGCAAATTGTTGACGACGGACGACGACGGACGCCGGACGAAGGGCGATCACAAAAGCTCACCTTGAGCACTTTGTGCTCAGGTGAGCTAAAAACTAAAAGTTTCTTAGAACTCCCCCCCCCCTTCCCCTGAAAACAAAAACATGAATGATTGGGAACACCTGCAGAAAAACGGTTTAAATTAATTCTTATGTTTTATTTAACTTATTTATATGAGGGCCGATTTTGAAAACCCAGGTACCGTTTGAAAGTTCTTCTCCAACATTTCACTTGCTTCATAATTAGACCTTTCTGTAATAGTTTATTTTAGATATACCCCTCAAGATTTGACCTGGTTACCTAGTTTTTAGCCCACCTGAGCACTTGTGCTCAGGGTATGCTTTTGTGACCGCTTTTTGGCTGTCGTGCATCGTGCGACGTGTGTCGTCTGTCGTGCGTCGTCAATAATTGCTTGTGAACACTCTAGAGGCCACAGTTTTGGCCCAGTCTCCATGAAACTTGATCAGGATGTTTGTCTTCATAATATCTTGGATGAGTTCCAAAATGGGTCACATGGGGTCAAAAACTAGGTCCCCCGGTCCAACCTTAGAAAAACTTTGTGAACACTCTTGATGCCACAGTTTTAGCCCAATCTTCAAATTAAAAGGGTGGGGTCAAAAACTAGGTCACCAGGTCAAATATTATTAAAACCTTGTGAATACGCTTGGGGCCACATTTTTGTCCCAATCTCCATGAATCTTTGTCAGGATGATCTACTTTATGCTTTGACGGATGAGTTTGAAATTGGATCATGTTGGATCAAAAATTATGTCACTAGGTCAAATCTTAGAAAAACCTTGTGAACACTCTAGAGGCCACAAATTTGGCCCAATCTTCATGAAAGTTGGCCAGGATCTTTGTCTACATAATATCTTGAGTGAGTTCGAAATTTGGTCACATGGGGTCAAAAACTAGTTCACCAGGTCAAATCTTTGAAAAACCTTGTGAACAACTTAGAGGCCACAGTTTTAGCCCAATCTTCATTAAATTTGGTCAGGATGTTGGGTCTAAAAATAAAAATTCACGCACCACTTCATCTAGGAGTATTATGCAATATTTCTCCGATGAAAAACAAATGTTATGCAACAAGAAAATACTTTAATTCATTTTCTTTAAAGAATTGTTGTGGCTTAGGGGTTACTATCGATCAAGAAAGCAACTTTTTTTCTATTACGTCAGCGGTGCGGGAGTAAAAATAGGTTCCTTCTCAGGCGGTCGCAGAAAGATAAACTGATCAGATTATGCCGGGAAAAGGCTCTGGGGAAACTGCTTTGAACTCTGGGAAGTCTGGACTGGTTTATAGACTACCGGAAGTACATGTACTCATCGACAAGGAGTAACTTCAAGTACATTCTTCAAGAAAACTATGCATAAATTCTGTTCGAAACAAGACTACAGCTAGATGCATAAAAGGGAAATTTCAAAATTATGTCGCTTATATCCATGCTATAAGTGATCAACACCTGATTAATGTATGTACAACAGTTATAGGTCTAGCTACATTTTCACATGAATGGGACTTATATCTTATATCAGCTTTGATAACAACCTCTTCTTCAACTTTAGGTACTCCGACATATAATTTCCCTTTTTGTCACAGTGTAACTTTCTATTCACTTGGGTAACGGCGACTTTTAGCATTTTTTGAAATGCTTATACTTGTATAGTATAAATAAACACCTCAACTTTCACATTGGAATCGTGTTACCGTGCACGGGTTAGATATGGGGACATTCGCCAGACACCTGTTTGATTACAAACGCGTATGATTATGCATGACCTACGAGGGCTGAGCTGACTACGTGACAGAGCTCGATTGATTCCAAAAATCTTCTTGTGAATATACGGGAAATCTTCGTGATGGGATAGAAGAATTCAGTCATTTAACATATCGGTGATTCTTTCGATATCAGTAGGGCTAATCGTTTGACCTACAGAGGCAATATTTTGCATATCGTCAAAAGAAAGACTGAATTTTCATATTTTCATATTACTTTCAGCATTTATTGCATTGATTTTGGGTAGTATTGCAACTTTAAAATGATTACAATAATTCTCAAACTTGGCGTCCCACAAGGGATTGAAGGATCACTAGTCCTCTTTATATGCAAAATAGGTATACAAAGGTTCAATAATTTCTTATATATTCATTGAATTTTCTTCTTGAATTTAAAGGAGCACAGAGCATTAAAATATATCATAGCAGGACATACAACCTTAATTGTAACAGAAATAAAAGAAACAATATGTGGGAACAACTGCAGATGCACAAGGCAAAACGGCAAGGCATTGTTCTACAAATTATATTCATACTCTAATTTACAAAAATAATTTTCGAGATATAAGTAGTTACATGCACCTGGGGTTAGCATCATTTTCATTTTTCTGCCAAAACTCAACTGATACAACCCTAATCCTGTGAAAAACTATCTTGAGGGAACGAGAAACTATCTTGTGGGAACGAGATAGTATCTTGAGGAAACAAGAAACTATCTTGTGGGAACGAGATAGTTATCTTGAAGGAACGAGATACTATCTTGTTGGAACGAGAAAGCTATCTTATTGGAACGAGAAACTATCTTTTGGAAACGAGATATCTATCTTAAGGGAACGAGAAACTATCTGGTTGCCAATTTGACCGGGGGGCGGTCAAAGGTCAAGGTCAAACCAAAAGAAGTACCCCTAACAACAATGATTGAAAACAGATTGTCCGAATGCTTTTTATTAAAAGAATATTAGTGTGAAATAATCTTCATATCTCATAATGATTAGAAGATAGGAACATTGCATATCTTTCGACAAGACTGGTACCCTCTCAAGTACGTAACCAGGAATCGAACCCGGGACGAATTGGTGAGATGCGAAGTGCGTTACCACTACGCTATCCAGGCACCCCATATGATATATTAGCGCAGAAAGTCCCTCACTTTTCCTATCATGTATGAAGATAGAAAATCAAAACCAAGAATCTACTTTATGACAGGCTGAACACAAGAATTGGATTTATAAAGCTTTACATCACTCTCTTTCTCTCTCTCTCCCTCGCGCTCTCTCTTCTTGAATATAAAGAAAATAAAAACTATAATGTCCACATTAAGGCAAGTGCAGTGTAATGATAATCAGTGATGGAATCTAAATATATATGTATGAACAGATGCCAGCCATCACGAAGAGGGATGACTCAAACTTTACCCCTTTCTTGGCATATAATGAATTGATTTGAAACTATTTTTTTCCACTAAATACTGGTTATTGTAGAATTTACTTCTTCATATTATTGTACATTTTAGTTTCAAAGCATGTAAAGAATATTTCCCTTACATTTTTATAAAAAATATTAATCGTTATTACATTATTTCGCACAAATAAATATTTCAGCCATGAGATTAAGTACAAGCTTTATATTGAAACGTTTCACTCTCATTAACATCCCCGTTTAGTTGCCTTAATATGTACCATGCATATTACTTTTGACCGGCCTGGTGCTGATGTAGTCAGATCGATCGCCAGGGAGTCATATCATCGAACCATAGATATCATCCAATATATTGTTTAATTAAGGTTGCATAGAGGTAACATGGTCATTTTTAAGTAGCAATATCTTGTGTAAACGAGAAAGTTATCTTGATTGAACGAGATACTATCTTGTGGGAACGAGAAACTATCTTGAGGGAAAGAGAAACTATCTTGTGGGAACGAGATAGCTGCCTTGAAGTAACGAGAAACTTTCTTGTGGGAATGAGAAAACAGATCTTAAGCGAACGAGAAACTAGCTTAAGGGAAGGCGAAATTATATTGTGGGAACAAGATACTATATTGTGGGAACGAGATACTACCTTGAAGGAACGATAGACTATATTGTGGGAACGAGATAGCTGTCTTGAGGGATCGAGAATCTAACTTGTGAGACCGAGAAAAGATATTGAGGGATCGAGAATATTCTCACTAAATATTATATGAAAGGTCTTTCAAAGCATTAGAGATTATACCCATAGTGTCTCGATAGAACTGTTGATAGTAAACTGTTCTCACGATGTTGTAGTTCTCACAATGTATCGGTGTTGTAATAAATTTGTCAACATGGTAACAGCGCAGGATTTTTTCTCTGAAGAAAATTGAAAACACGGCCGGTAAACTTAGCTTCTGAGGCAGATTTATGCATGAAAGCAGAATATGGCAGAATCATCCTTCCGACTACCGGGTTCCTTGAACGTGACAGAGGGTAATATCACGGATAACTTCAAGAAATGGAAGCGCGAATATGAGGTTTATATGACCGCTAGTGGATCGGGTAAAAAGGATAACAAGGTCCAGACAGCAATCTTGCTACATTGTGCCGGTTCTTAGGTTCACGAAATTTATGGACAATTTCAATGGGCTGACATCTCCCATAAAACAACCCGGAGATAGTACTTGGTAAGGATTGAAACGTACTGCAATCCCCATAAGAATGATGTTTTGGAGTCACACGTTTTGGACCGCTCCATACCAAGAACCGTTTAATGCAGTCATCACAGATCTGAGAAAGAGAGCATCGTAGTGCAACTTTACCAATGCTGAAAGAATGATTCGTGACAGTCTAAACAATATCAGTCAAGGCCCACAACTGACAAAACAAAATAAAAAGCTATAATAGTAAGCAATGTGACTTCTGTGGCAAATATCACCCACATAAGAAATTTGCTAAATGTGGAGGCAACAATCATTTCAAAGCAAAATGAAGATGTAAACACTGCAGAAAGTGAAAATATACAATGATAAATTCTGATTATCACAGAAAGATGTGAGAAAGTACCAAGACTAGAACAATTTGTCTATACTGAGAATGTGGAACAAATCGATCTTGAAAACATAAGGCGAAGTGACCCTTCCGTTGAAAAATCCAAAAACTGGTTTGACACATGATGTTAAATTTGTCGTTGTCCCAAATGACTTTCATGTTTGCTAGGTCTGAAAACAGTTCAGGAAATGACCCTGATCAACATCAATCGGGATGCTTTTGTAGGAAAAGTAGAAACGGATCTCGGTGACTTTAAGGAAGTAAAACTGCACATTGAAAATGATGCAAAGTCTGTCGTTTTGCCTTCGTGTAAAATTCCATTAGCAATCAAAGACCAAATAAAGTCAGAAATCGATACATTCTTTGAAAGAGGTATTTTTATACCAGTGGCACAATCAGCAGAATGGGTCAACCAAATGGCCATTGTGCGGATAGCAAATGGGAAGCTGAGAATTTGCCTACATCCGCAACCCTGAAACGTGAGAGATACAGGCTGACCACTTTTAATGTTTTACTGCAAGATCTAAATCAGACAAAACTGTTAACTAAGTTAGACGTGAAAGAAGCATCCTGGCAAGTACGGCTAGATGAAAAATCCAGACAACAATGGTCACACCGTATGGGCGGTACAGATGGTTCCGCTTACCGTTTACAGTGGTGCGAAAGATGTGTGGTCTTGCTCAATACATGGTAAAATTCCTACCAGACTTGGTTACCACTCTAGAACTGTTGAGAAAACTAACACAAGGATGCAGAGTGGAAATGGACAGAAGAGTATGGGGGAAGCCTTTGAAAAATGAAGGAGCAATTGCACCTGTCCTAGCATACTTTGACCCAGAAAAAAAGGTCACTATACAAACTGACAGTTCACAGAGCAGATTTCTTGCTGTGATTATGCAGAATGGACATCCGATTGAATTTGCTTCACGGTCCCTCACCACTTTTGAATGCAAATGGGCACAGATTGAAAAAGAAGTCCTAGCAATCCTGTATGGATTAATGCGCTGTGACCAGTACACATACGCTCAAAATATCATCGTGCAGAGTGACCATAAACCTCTAGAGACAACTTTGAAGAAACCTCTTGGTCAAGCTCCAAAACGTCTTCAAGAAATAATGAAATTGCTCAGATATGACATTCAATTTCAGTATGTGAAAGGTAGCCTACACTGAAACAGGAGAAAACGAAACTCCAGACCGGATAGACATTCGCGGTGTCGAAAATGGTGCTTTAGATCAGTTTCTAGATGCAAGAATATTGGAAATCAAGTGCGTAGCAGCAGAAGATTCTTCGATGCAAGAACTCCAGAACTTAATAGTAAGAAAAGTGCAATTAGTGTTGAGCTCAGACAGTACCATCCACTAAGAGATACACTCAGTGTACAAGAAGGAGTCATGTTTAAGTGGGAAGCAGTAGTGATCCCGAAAGTGATCAGAAAAGACAAAGCTGACATTTGTTTTGAAAGCATGGACAGGAGAGCACAAGGAACAATCCTGTGGCCAGGTATGCGGCACGAAATCAAGGAATTCGTGAAGAACTGTGTTCAGCGTGAAGACAGGAAGCCACTACCACAAAGAGAAACACTGAAACAGCACAATGATGGACAGAGACCTTGGGGGTAAAGTTGGTTCCGATTTGTTTGAGATACAGATCGTATATAGTTGTCTTGGACTACCACACCAACTTCATGTAAGTAGATCATCTCACGACAACAAACAGTCAGCAAGTCATTGACAAAATGAAGAAACATTTCAGAATCCCGAGAGAGCTGATTACTGATTGTTGTACGCAGTACACATCCAGAGAATGTCGCGCGTTTACGCAGAAATCCGGTATTCAGTATCATATTACATCGCCCCATCGCCCCGCGTTGAACGGCAAAGCAGAAAATGTTCTAAAAGCAATAAAAACGCTTATTAACAAGTGTCATGATTTGTGTACTGATCCAATGGAAGTCATATTGGAGCAGCGAAACACAAAGGCCAGCCCAGCAGAGATGATGATGATGAATCAGAAACTCCGAACGCCAATTCCTTCTCGGGTGGAAACACAGCCATGTAGTGATATGCGATCGTGTCGTAAAGTGTCAGTCAAAAGGTGTATCAACAAAAGTGCATGTGATCAACTAAAAGTTAATCTCGATGAATCGGTGTATTTCTTTAAGCAAAGCAAAAAGCGGTAGAAGAAAGGTATCATTGAAAAAAAAATTAGTGATAAAAGGTATTAAGTGTGCAGTGAAGATAATGTGCAATATACCAGAAATCGCGTTCACATCCGACCGACAAGTGTTTCTGTACACATTCGCCAGCAATCATCGCCTCGCTATGGCGATCTGAACACAGACGAATCTTCAGAGTATGCCAAAGGAAGTCGCCAACGCACCAACACCTGCGATTCAGCCAGCAACTGCTAACGCCCCAGCAACAACATCATCAGGTGCGATTTTGATTCCTGACCCCAGCCCAGTCGATACAACCTTAGACCCAGGAGACACATTCAACGTCTACAACATCTGGGAGACTACGTGTGACTGACTACGTGTGTGCTTAGAGTAAAATCAGTATTATAGGACTCTCATGGTCTGGGTTATGAATCTTAGACTTAGTCCAGGTTACCATGAGATTGAAATATTATCTGTTGTTAGCAAGTGTTATTTGTATTGATGTTTTGGTCAAGACTGACAAAATGGTACTGAGTACATTCCCAAAGTGACTACTCAGTTTTTAAATAAGCATAATAGCATGATTATATAAGCATAATAGGACATATGATTGAAATGTGTTCCTACATGAATATATGATTGATTGGTATGACTTGCAAGCAGAATCAGTGATAAGTGCTTTTTTATATGGCAGAATGAAAATATACAGCCAGACTTTGATATTATGTTTAAGAGGTGTATAAATGACAGTAAAATGCAGACTTTTTTCTGTTTAATAGATTTAGTGTCAATATATAGCAATATGTTCATGTTATCCACATTAAGCTAATTTCTAGTCAGTTCTTTTAAAGTTACTTAAAGTATTTCATAGTTAATAGTCTGTTAAGATGCTAACTTTTCATAAAGAAAGAGGGATGTTGATAGCTGTTCTCACGATGTTGTAGTTCTCACAATGTATGGGTGTCGTAAAAAAATTGTAAGCAAGAACATTTTGAAATACATAAGGCCAAAGAAAAAAAACGATAATTGACATATGACCTTTACAATGAGATGCTATGTTACACCTGAAGTGAAAATTGTATGTAAATCAGTCAAAAACTAAGGTGTGCAGTGCTGAAAAACCGTAAATTTTGAATTAAAGTTTGTTAACGCCTTATGACGTCATTTTACCTCATATGATGTCAATCTTCTTAGAACTGTAAAAAATTGTTAGGACCTGACATGTTCTGATCAAATATCAAGTTTCTATTTTTTTCTATATGCTTCGTAATACTTAAGTACATTTTCAGGTCCAAAGTTCGAAACTTGGTTTAACCAGTGAACCTTGGTATTTTCGAGTCTGGAAAACGTACACGGAGGTGCATATCTAGAACGTAATATATACATTCCATTCTGTGAAAATATCAGGAAAATCCGTCCAGACTGCTGTAGAGCGCAATTAAGCTTTGGTAGCTTTTTTCAACCCTGACGTTACGTGACGTCACATGAAGAAAAAAAACTACTGCCTTCAAAAGGGCAAAAGTCACTGTGATCGCTTTAAAAATTTCATGCTGCTGAGGTAATGGCAACCTGTTTTAATTTGAACCTAAACAGCAAGGAAAAAGTTGAATAATAATAAGAAGAAAAAGAAGCTAAAACCTCCTGCAGTAATAAAATAACCTAACCAAGATATTTTCAAAGATCAAAACAAAGAACTAGAACGTAAAATTTACCTTAATCAGCAAGCCAGACAGATGAATATCTGACCACCATCATTCGTCTTTATTCAGTATAGACATTTCCTACATTTCAAATGTAAAAGAGGGCAATAACAGGAGATCAACCAGAATCAAGAAAAAACAACCTCAAACTCTATGCAGGCGGAATCCACCTGGTAATTAAGTGGATCAAGAAAATCTCTGATCAATCTTAAAGGGACTGCTGGAGGTAAAATATAACTACATAAACCAAGTAAGTCAACCAGTCAGCTTTCCAAACTATACTGGTCAATATTGATTAATCCACTATACTACCTATCAGATAGCACAATGTTTACAAGACAACTATTACTTCTTCTCATAGCAGTAACCCTCCACAGAAGTTAACAAGAACCTAAAGCAAACAAGAGGGCCAAGATGGCCCTGTGTCGCTCACCTGAGTAAGATGGCTGTGTTGGGCATAATGACAAAAAATCTGGCATCTAAAGTGTTTTTCTAACATTTGACTAAGTGACCTACATTTTGATCCTACCTGAATTTGCACTCAACTGGGAATTCATGCAGTCATCATTCATATCAAGTTTAATGAAGACTGGGACAAAAATGTAGGCTTCTTGAGTGTTCACAAGATTTTTCTTAAATTTGCAATGGTGACCTACTTTTTGACCCTATGTTGCCCAGTTTTGAATTCATCCGAGATTTGATATACACAAACATTCTGACCAAGTAACATTAAGGTTAGGCTAAAACTGTGGTCTCTAAAGAGTTCATAAGGTTTTTCTAAGATTTGACCTGGTGACCTAGTTTTTGACCCTAACTGACCTTATTTCAAACTCATCCAAGATATCAAGTAGACGAACATCCTGACCAAATTTCATGAAGACTGGGCCAAAACATTTGTAGATTTTACCTAGTGACCTAGTTTTTGACCCAACATGGTCCAATTTCAAACCTATTCGACATAGCATAAAGACAAACATCCTAAGAAAGTTTCATGAAGATTGAGCCAAAAATGTAGCCTCAAACATGTTCACAAGATTTTTCTAAGATTTGACCTGGTGACCTAGTTTTTGACCCCATGTGACTCATTTTCGAATTCACCCAATATATCATTTAGACAAAAATCTTGACCAAATCTGTTGAAGTTTTGGCTAAAACTGTGGCCTCTAGAGAGTTCACAAGGTTTTTCTAAGATTTGACTTGGTTACCTAGTTTTTGACCCAACATGACCCGTTTTCGAACCCATTCAAGATATCATGTAGACAAACATCCTGACCAAGCCTCATGAAGATTGGGCCAAAATTGTGGTCTCTAGAGTGTTCACGAGGTTTTTCTAAGATTTGACCTGGTGACCTAGTTTTTGACCCCACATGACCAAATTTCGAACTCATCCGAGATATCATATAGACAAACATCCTGACCAAGAAACTTTGGCCTTTAGAGTGTTCACAAGCAATTGTTGACGACGGACGACGCACGACGGACAAAAGGCGATCACAAAAGCTCACCCTGAGCACAAATGCTCAGGTGAGCTAACCAGAAGAGTCTACTGAACCCTGCACTAAACTTTTAGGGACTAAGACTACCTGTAAAAAGCAAACGTCACAAAGCAATATTTTTTATCATTCTTTACATGCCGGCGACATTGAATTTAACCAAGGACCAAGAAGAAAACAAGCAACAATATTTCCATTTGATCTCTGTGAATTACCAGTAACCCATCTTTGCGAAGAAGTATGCTGTGACAACTGAGGTTTATGGCACCACAAATCCTGTATAGGACTTTGTACCGTAAATTATGAATTACTTCAGAGATCCAATGTTAAATGGTTATGCTGCAAATGTAACATCATTCACATTCCATACTTATGAATTAGACACAACAAACTATTTTGACCCTCTTACAAATAAAAATAACACAATGAAATATTTCCCGACTATTATAATGTATACAGGAATGACATAGGCACATAAGGAGGGGAGTCATTATGGTTAATGTAAATATTGTATCAACAGAACAAATTGATCTCATAACACCATGTGAATTAGAATGGGTAAACATCAAAACAAAGAATCACAAAGACTTATTAGTAAGATGCTTCTACATGCCACACAGGAACAACAAAGACCTTGAAGAACTAGAAAAATCTCTAAACCTTGCAGCAAACAAAAAATAACATTAGGAGGAGACTTCAACTGCTCAGACATAGATTGGTTAAATACTCGTACCTTTGTGGATAGTAAAGCACACCACCGGGCAATAGAACCTTGTAGATATATCAAATGCAGCTAACTAACATTGATTCATGCAGAAGCCACAAGAGAAAACCATCTCCTTGACTTAATATTTACCTCAAACCCATCTGTAGGGAAATCCTCAACCAACATACAAGGAATTTCGGACTATGCTATAGTTGTCACAGACATGGACATCAAACCAAAATAAGACATCACCTAGAAAAAGATATCTCTACACAAAGGTAAACTGGGACAAGCTAAAACTGGATTTCAGACAGATGAAAGTCATCCCAGGGAACATAGAAGAATTGTGATCAACATTCAAGAACACAATACTCAGATCTATGGACAAAATATTTCATCAAAATTTGTAAACAAACAAGGATACCCCATAGATCAACAAAATAAATAAAGTTTATAAAAGAAACAAAAACTGTAAAACGAGGCAAAGAAATAATAAAATAGTTTAAATACCGCCAATGCCAGAAGGAATGTAAGAGAAACATGAAAAAAGAAGACTGGGAAGACATCAATATAGCTGTCACAGAGGGGCTATAGAATGACAATTCTTAAACCTTTTTGGAAGTATGTTAAATCCAAGAAACGAGTATCACCACTGACAAGATCAGGACAGCTTATAAATGACAGCAAAAAGGCAAAAATACGAGTACTACAATTCCGATCAGTCTTTATCAAAGATACTACCAGCCTGATGCCCTCTACCACCGAAACATTTAAAACAACATTCAGAAACCTTAAAATAACAACAAAAGGAGTTCTAGAATTATTGAAGAAGAAAAAAACAACAAGAAACTGAACCCACCAAAAGCCCTGACAACCGAAATGGCACCATCTTTAACAACAATTTATCAACAATCAATAGAAACAGGAGAATTACCAAAAGATTGGCGACATGCCTACAATCGCTCACCTGAGAAACATTGTCCTCAATACCAATTATTGTATTACGAGTCATAGTGAATACATAATCTATGCAGATGCAGAAGTACAGCAAGATTATCTAAATTTAACACAAAAACTGTACCTGCCATCCAAACTTTGAAGGTCATAGCTTTTATAAGTCTATATAAAATCAAGTGATCCCTAGGACGGGGCCAATTTTGACCCCAGGGCCATAATATTATCAAAATTGGTAGATGTTCACTAGGTCATGTAACTTACCAAAATATCTGAACTCTAAACCGCGTGGTTTCTGATAGGAAGATTTTTCTAGTTTTTTTCCTAAATAAGTCTATGTAAAATCAAATGACCCACTTTTTACCCCAGAGTCATGATTTGAACAAACTTGGTTGAGGTCTTCTAGGCCATGTTACACACCAAATATCTAAACTCAAGGCCTTGTGGTTTCTGACAAGAAGATTTTTTCTAGATTTTCTAATATAAGTCTATGTTTAAATCAAGTGACCCCTGGGGCGGGGCCATTTACGACCCCAGGGTCATGATTTGAACAAACTTGGTAATGGTTCATAAGATAATGCCACACACCAAATATCTAAGTTCTAGGCCTTGCGGTTTCGGAGAAGAAGATTTTAAAGTTTTCTCTTCAAAAATCTATTTTTAGCTCCTGTGACCCAGATATGCAACGGACTGGAACCATTGGAACAACTTTGGTAGAGCTTTATGCAAGGAACGTCCCAGGCAATTTTCATCAAATTTGGCCCGGTTGTTTTGGAGGAGATGTTGTTAAAAAAAAATTGTTTACGCTGGACGCACGAGAAGCACGGACGCCAT
>CM037789.1:7033335-7083335 GCA_021229015.1 Solen grandis
ATCATATTACCCTTTGGCTACCATGTTATCACAGAATAATATTAGAAAAATACTATCTAAGTTAAATACAGTAAAACCTTGTTGTTAGGTCCACCACTGGTTCCAGCTAAACATTGTCTTACCAGTAACAGCAAGGTAGTCTTAATTATGAGGTGGTCTAAAAGCAAGGTTATTTACTGTATACAATAACTACATTGTCATAAACTTACAGGAATGATTGGTTCCAAACAGGTGTTCACTTTAAGGAGGCCTAAATTTTTGAGGAAGTCTCGTATGTGACCGATCAAAACAACCAACCCGTAACAAATGTACGTAAAGATGGCTGCAAAAAGGGGCGTCTCCTCGAAAGACTCCCAATAGTCTTTCTTCCAGTCATCCTGCCCTGTCTGGAACATAAATTTTCATATGTTATTAATTATAATGCTTTAAACATTAGTGTATATTCAGGAATGGCATTTTATAGACTAGTCCAAGTTTCATGCTTTGGGCATGTTCAACGACTTTACAGTTTATAGCTATACCCCTGGTCATAGGGCTACTAATATCCATCTATCGATCTCCCTGGGGAGTATTTCACTCCACTTATGGCATCCCACATTACAGCGTCACAAAAATATACAGCCCTTTACACCAGGGTGATGTATGTGAAACAATGTGAGGTAAATTATTTGCAGTGTCCCTGACAGGATTTGAACCCTGGACTTCTTGATCCAAAAGGGTGTGTCTGTGTCCTACAACAGGGCCACTGTTAACAGTGTATGTCCATCAAACATGTAATATTTATAATGCAAGAGCCAATTTAACATGATCCAACAATGGACACCAATTTTTTTTAATTTAATGTGCATTTTCACAGAGTCATAATGCCATTCAATGCAATTTCTAAATATAGCACAATAATAGTGGTGCACTGTACACAGCTAACTTAAGTAGTGTCACTGTAAGAGAACAGCACCATATGCTCCTACATGTGAATCAAATTTTCTCATTCAAAGAATCATATTGTGCCCTTTTTGGGGGATGTTACCATTTATGAATTTTTATTAAGAAATTAGAAACATTTTTTTTTTGTAAAAATGATTCTTCTAATTGTTGGTATGCCATTTCTTCTGCATGCTGCAAAGTAACTTGTCACAAATGATCAAACATGTATATTAGTATCACAAACTGCATAAAAATGCCAATAACCTGGATTTCTGGACATTTCATAATATGTCAGTCCAAATCGGGGGGTGCATGCTTGCTGAAAATTTATTGACTGAATGGTGAACTATGCAGACCATGATCAGACTGCATGGATGTGCAGGCTGATCTTGATCTGCACTGGTCACAATGGCAATCCCAAGTGCCAACAGCATTGTAAGGGTAATGATAATGTTTAAAATAAGTAATCTCTAACATTTCATAAATATACAGAAAAAAAAAGAATACATACTTGTAAAGGAATGACACACATGGCAGATGATGATACATATATATGCAGTTAAGATTTACTGATTAATATGCTAGATGTGAGACATTTGATATGAGGCCAATATTAAAAATATGTTTGTTTGTAGTGCTCCAACCGACCTATCAAAATCAAAGGTACCCTGTACATTGCTGCCCATTAAAAAATATTAATATATTAGGTTGCTGATTTTTTTATTTTTTTTAATGTGGCAGTTTTTTCGGTCAAATCAATGTACTGGATATCTTTGATCAAAATGGCCCCTACTCAATTTTGTTCTAAGGTCTTTGAGTTGTTAATTTTTTATTATTTTTTTTTTATCTTTTTATGTCCATTCCACAGAAAAAAAGCACTTTTAGCTATATTTTTATCATTTGAAATTTAGAAAAAAGAACAAGAGGGCCAGGAAGGCCCTGAATCGCTCACCTGAGAAACATTGCCTTCATTGCCAATTATTGTATTATGATTCATATTGAATATATAATCATGCAGAAGTACAGCAAGATTATCTAAATTCCACAAAAAAACTGTATCTGCCATCCAATTTTGAATGTCATAGCTCTAATAAGTCTATATAAAATCAAGTGACCCATGGGGTGGGGTCAATTTTGACACCAGGGCCATGATTTGAACAGATTTGGTTGAGGTCCATTAGTAAACATATTGACTCCAGGCTTTGTGGTTTCTGAAAAGAAGATTTTTTTAGGGTTTACCTGTACAAGTCTATGTAAAATCAAGTGACCCCCTATGGCAGGGCCAATTTTGACCCAAGGGCTATGATTTGAACAAACTTGGTAGAGGTTCACTAGGCCATGTGACACACCAAATATCTAAACTCTAGGCCTTGTGTTTCTGACAAGGAGATTCTTCTAGTTTTTCGGCGTAGCTGTATAATTTCGATTTCAACTCGCACCTTAAACCAATCAAATGTACGCTAACAGCGGTAAATAATTCTAAGCTGAATAAAAGGACTCCTGTTATTGGTTAACGCATCGTTATGGACTATAAAATTACTGTAAATAAGGGGTGCAGCTTGTATATATCATTCAGCTTGGTGTTATTACTTTTCTTTTTGATGTAAACATGAAAGTGATTTCAGTAAGTTAAATACAATCCTTTTCCATCAATTGAGGAATGCTACTTTGTGAAAATGATTTAAAACAACAAAAAAGATCCACCGTGTTATGACATGAAACCCCTTAATTACTATGTATATTGAATTCTTCCAGCCTGCCGAGATGCTCTCATTGAAAATTAATTCGCCAAAACCAAAACAACTAATAACTCTTTTATATCATAATTGTCATATGCAATAATGATATGAACAAATATCAAACAAGCCTATTTACAGATATAATTTTTTGTATTACCGTCTATAAATAAGTATATTTCATAGAAAAAATACTGAACTATTTCTAGAGCGTACTAAATTTGTTGTGCGTCGGTCTTTCGCGCGCTTTTCCTCGGAATGTTCTAGAAGTCCTTTATCAATGAATCTATGCTTTAAGGTGCTGATCATTAATGTATATGCCTGTATAAACTATTTTGATACAGTTTACAACTGACAAAATCAGACCTGAACAAGCTTTTGTCAGTAAGAAATAAAATAAAGGTAAAGAAAAAATTGTATGTCCTAACTACAACGAGCAGATAACTGCTCATTACATGATCAGCCTGGAACTAAATTAGGTTTTATGCAGCGGATTATCATAGATTTTAATTCATAAATTACACTGCTTTTAAATAAGAACATTTGGAGGTACTCTGAAATATTTGTTATATCAAATCATTTCAAATTCTGATTTTAATCATTTTACAATTTTTTATGGTGCAGGTAAGCCTGTTTACGATAATGGTCAGTCGTGTTTTTTGTATAATAGTCTAGTCATTCTTTACTGTACATTTTGTTTTGAATATATATAGACATTATTTTAAAATTGTACTTTTTTTGCTACATTCCTGTTGTTGTACACATCTCGTGGACTATTTTCTTATTTGCAAAATAAACCTTGTTAAAAACATTGCCGTTCATCATTGTTCACTACCAAAATTAGACATGTTTTTTACAATTATTTACAACAATGCGTTTATAACCTATCATAACATTAGAGTCTTTGAAATGTGTTTTGCATATATTTCCATTTATAAGTTTCTTAATTAAGGTATATTTATGCATGAATGAAAATCTCGTTTTTCTTTCATCCTACGCCGAATATCTTTTTTAAAGATATTTCTTGTTCCTAAATAAGCCTATTTAAAATCATGGGACACTAAGGGCAGGGCAAATTTTGACCCTGGGCCATCATTTGAATAAACTTAGTTGAGGTCTACTAGGCCATGTTACACGCCAAATATCTAAACTCTAGACCATGTGGTTTCTGACAAGAAGATTTTAAGAGTTTTTTATCCAATATAAATCTATTTAAAATCAAGTGACCCTGGGGCGGGGCCAATTTTGACCCCAGGGCCATGACTTGAACAAACTTGGTTGAGGTCTACAAAGCCATTTTACACACCAAATATCTAAATTCCAGACCTTGTGGTTTCTGACAAGATTTTTCTAGCTTTTCCTATATAAGTCAATGAAAAATCAAGTGACCCCTGGGGCTGGGCCAATTTTAAATTTAACCCAAGAGCCATGATTTGGACAACCTTGGTAGAGGTCCAAAAGACAATGCCACACACCAAATATCTAAGCCCTGCGGTTTCAGAAAAGAAGATTTTCAAAGATTTCACTTTTTAAAAATCTATTTTTGGAACAGCTTTGGTAGAGCTTCATGCGGGGAACATCACAGGCAATTTTCATCCAATTTGGCCCAAAGGTTTAGGAGGAAATGTCGTTTAAAGAAAATTGTTGATGCCAGACGCACGCACACACGCATGCAAAGACGCCAGACAAAAGGGGATCACAACAGCTCACCATGAGCACATTGTGCTCAGGTGAGCTAAAAAGAAAATACCTACCTACATACCCCTGGAATTCAGGGTTGGAGCACTACAAACAAACAACTTTTTAATGATGGCCCGATTAATTTCCGTGTACTGGTAGTTACACCTTGTCAAATGTTGCTTTTCATATAACCATTTTTAGCTTTGATTCAGTTTGTGTCATGAAAGAAATATCTATCAATAATGCATTTAGTTTCTGTAAATGTTGTCTGCAGTGGTACACTTTTAATATTGCTGTATTAGTGTAAAATGAATCTCAAGATACTAGCAAAACAACAGGAAGGACATGTGTTAACATGTTTACAACTTTTTGCAAGTTCAAGATATTCACACCGAAAATTTAGCTCTTCTCGACTGTTTCTTTGATTAATATTTTTAAAGTTAAAGGAAATACTCAAGTTATTTACACAGAAATATGATCATATTTGGCAATGACATATTTCTATGATCACTTGCCAAATAAATACAATCATACACTGAAATCAACAAATAAACTCAGTATCCTGGTAACCTGTAATCCTAATCTACAAGGTAAAATATCCTTTTATTTCATAAACATTATGAGGTACAGGTACAGTATATGCACAACTGCATTTCCTGTAAACTTACAGGTAGCTATACCCAAGAGAAAGGAAATGATGGGTAAGTTGCATATTTAATAATTCAGTTTTGAGGTTTAATTCACCTACAGCTTATCGGTATACACAGACACTGTAAAGTGCTTATGTAAACATTGCATCAGTAGACCACGCACTCTAGCTTCACCTGATTACATCAGAGATCATTTGAGGGTAAAATTACCAAATTTGAACCAACAGTAAAAATGACATCAATTTTAGAAGTGCATAATTATCTGCAAGTAACTGAAAGCAGCAAGTAATTAAAAGCGCCACTGGAAATATAGGCAGAACACTTCTACAGTAAATATGGGAAACTTCTGATATATAATATATACAGGTACACTGCATCCTATCCTAGCCATATTTATGTCACTTCCATTGTCTAGATGAATGCTAACATGAAACAAACCAGATAAATTATAGAGATCACAATTCATATTCTAAAGAATTTTCAATATCATATCAAAAACTTGTTCCTGTTACATCAATTGGGGAAAAAATCATGCAGAAGTAACTTTAATGTACAGCTATGGGTAAAGATAAAAGTATCAATTAGAATTATTTGAACCAAATCCTTTCCATAAAATAGTAACTAATAAATTATTGAAACTTCTGACGCATAGAAGCTTTAAGTAAAACTAAATTTCTTGAAGTAAAATAGAGAATGATTATTTTTAAACATTACATAGCCCCCTCCCTCCCCATTCCAATGCTATTACTAATTCAGATGACTCCCAATACATTGTACACTGACATGTGACAAACTCAGGCCTCAGGTTAGCTCTCAAACATTAGCCCTGCTTTGCCCGTTATCTCATCACAACATGACTACCAACATTATGTACAAATTCATAATTTATTGAATATTATTCATTGAACATCAGATGGTATATGAAACAATGAAGAAGCTGTCTTCATCCTGGTCTGCTCTGCTTGACAAGGCATCAAAATATGTCTATAAAAGGTAAACGGATAGTTCTGTAGTATTTGTAAGAATTTGACATTATGATTGTGTGACCATGACATTTAGAAGACTGATCTAAAAATAAGTGCAGAAAACCACAGTCAAACCTTACCAAATTCAATTACAAAATCCTCATTTCCAGACCACTGAGGAGCAGCGAACAGCATAAAACCTGATCAGCCTGCGAGTTACTTGCAGGCTGATCTGGTTTTATGTTGTTCACATAGGTCTTTTCATGGTTTTCTCTATGAGGGAAAGGGTTGACCCAATGGTTGGTTGACTTAGAGCTACTGACCCTAATGGACATGCATAAGCAACAACCATACCAAGTTTGAGACCTATAGGTCATTATTAGATTAGAATTTCAATTCATCACTCAGACAAGCCTTGAAGGTTTGGTCCTCAGACAGAATGACAGTGAGTCTACACATCCATGAAGAGGGCAACAGAAGGGAAGAATCTAACAGTACTTAGTTGGTACTCCCTCACACTCAGATTTATAAAGCTGTCACATAGATTATGGACACTGTGTCATAAGAGGACAGGACCTATGCTTGATTCTGCAAAACTTGTGGGGGCATGTCCCATTACAGTGTCTCCATATCTCAATTACAGAATGTAATACAATAATTATCTTCAAACCCACTCAATGCAGATAACAACCATTGATATGAAAATACTTTCTCATGTAATGATACTGACTTATTTCATAGGGTTGGCTATTCAGGTATTGTAAATCGAACAATATAGCATTTGACTTGACTATTTGAGTTTACCGTCGCTTCGACAATATTTCAGTCATATAGCGATGTCCAGCTAATTATAGGTGGAGGAAGACCCCGAATGCACGGAGGCATCCGGGTAGAACCACCGACCTACCGCAAGCCAGCTGGAAGGACAATATAGCATTTAATTTCTAATTTAATTCATAATTCACATCTATTACAGTACAATTAATTTAGTGTTCAAATAAACATATATGTATTATCAAGCTAACAATAAAAAAGGAGCCCAACTACAACAATGAAGTGCTATATTTACTGTTAGGATCAAAATGAAAAAGGGTGAATAAAAAACAAACATCATGTAATCTTGAGATACTGAGGAACCCAACACAATCTTACAGTATAAACTTTGATCATAGCAATCAAACATCTCAAGGCTTCTTCATGCCTAACTATGACATAGACAGGTATACCGGTGTCATATAAATATGCCCTGGGACAAACAGATGCTATTTACTGTCATCTGGCTCACCTGACAGGTATCAATATATGATAGTTATAGTATGTAACACTTCACCTGTCCACTGAGTAGAAATACTCTACATTTATCATTTTATGACAGCTTTCAACATTTAACAAAGCCATCACCTCTCAAAACAAAAGCAAAGATATTCTGACTTACTTGGTTTGTTCTTAAAACTTAACCCTTTCCCTCATAGAGGACACCATTAAAAGACCTATGTGAACAACAGAGTAACTCGCAGGCTGATCAGGTTTTATGCTGTTCGCTGCTCCTTAGTGGTCTGGAAATGAGGACTTTCTAATTAAATTTGGTATGGTTTAACTGTGGTTTTCTGCAGATTAGGCTTTATGTGATACCTCTTGAGTGCGTCAAAATGAGTCTATATGAGGGAAAGGGTTAAAATGAAATAAGCAGAAAGTGAACAAATATCTGACAAGTTGAATATATAAATACTGTAAACTTGTAGAGGATGGATGAATATTTTTCATCCATGCAGCACATTGAATGAGTTATATAACTGCTCTAGAGAATGAGATATGACTACACCACCATGGTAAACAGTATGTTACCTAGGAACATTATAGATAGTAACCCTTACCCCTGATTTATCACTCTCCCACACCCTTTATCTCTCAAGTCACATGAATCATGGGTGGGTCTGTTTATAATAGGGGATCAATGAAATCATTCTGGTCTCCACAACAGTGGGTGAAAGTATTCAGTGCAATAGGTCAACCCTGTTAACCCAATGGAAAGATACTAAAGCAATGAATGACCCATGCAATCGATGAAAGATTAGGTTTAACATTGTTCACTACTCATGAAATTTAATGACATTGTCAGTTGTTGTTTTTTTTACCATCAGTCATGTTTCAGATAGACAGACCTGCAACATTAATGTTCAGGGAATTCAGACTGTATATAGGTTGCTTGTGTATAGTGTACAGGAGAGCACAAATATAAAAAAAAAGTATGGAGGTTCAACACCATGATCTTTTTTTGAAGGTACTGGCAGCTGCCTCTGCTCTAATCCAATAAAGTAGTCCTTACTGTTTATGAACATTAGATAAATAACATCAAAACAAAAACGTAAACATCAATAATATCTATCCCCAGAATTTTAACATTCCTTTTTTAAATGCCTATAGCAATATCAATGTATCCTGAGACATCATTATAAACATTTATGTGTATAGCTATCAATTTTGGTTTCAAATTAATTACAGCCATTGATCAATTTAAGACCTATAAGAACAGTACTTGTAGCCCAATTTCCTCAAGGCTATACTGCAGTATAAATAATTAAATAAACCATCTCATTCCAATTGATTTTGTTCATAAAAAATTTATTGAAATATTTGTGGCTTTTCTAAAACCAGAATTGGTTTTTACATATACATGTATAATTTGCAAATTAAAATTAACAATTAAAATTTCTCATGCAGAGGCAATTATTCTATCACTCATCTATTTAATACTTAATTACACAATTTTCTTGCAGCATTATTACTATCTGTGAAACCTCTGTCACATTTAGTGATTAACAGCATATTTGAAATATTAAATGACAAAGAGACATTGAATATTTCTTATAAAACAAGTTGTTAAATGAGTATGTTTTCCATACATTACTACCCTGCATATTCATTGGTTATTTGGAGTTTAACATCCCACAGACAGAACTTCAGTAAATTTGGGGACTTTCTCCACTTAAACCAGATAGTGATGATCATTTGATACAATAGACTTGCTATAAACAAGTGACATCCTGACACTGGACAAACCAATCCTGGAACTTTCTAAGACTCTTATATTAAAAAAAAATAATATATGTATGATCCTGGTATACTTTTATTCTACAGATGTATTGCACTGTTACTTTATGAAAATACAGTCTTTGCACTGGCGGAATCAGGGGGGGGCACACCTTGTGCGCGCCTACTCTAAAATTTCAAGACCATATTACTGTAATACATAAATGTAGACACAATTTCACCAAAAACTCACAAGAATAAACTTTTTCACAGCTTTAACCCTTTCCCTCATAGAGGAAACCATGAAAAGACCTATGCGAACAGTAACTCGCAGGCTGATCAGGTTTCATGATGTCCGCTGCTCCACAGTGGTCTGGTAATGAGGATTTTACAATTAAATTTGGTAAGGTTTGTGTTTGGTTTTCTGCAGAACAGGCTTTATGTGGTACCTACCGAGTGCGTCAAAATGAGTCTATATGAGGGAAAGGGTTAAATTAAAAGATTGGCAGGAGGGGTTCCCCTGGATCCCCATTCCAACCAGAACCACACCCATCTCATGCCTAGGGCAAGCGGCACTGCCTCTGAACTCCTGGATCCGGCTCTGCTTTGTCTTACATAATTTACAGGAAACTGAGACTGATGTTTGAACTGTGATAAGTCACTGATTAACCATCTTGTTATCATTTTATCACTTGAATAATCAATTTGAAGATCCATGCACTAAAATAAACTCAAGTTTTATTTCTGACAACATCACAAGATAATCTAACATGATAAACAAACTCATAAAAGTACCTGGCCTGATCCCAACTTGTCCAATAAAATTAAAATACACTTTCACTACCAATATCAGGCTGGGAAAAAAATATTGAAAAAGAATTATTAAATAAATTTCAATACAGTTAATGATGAAGAACATATTTATCAAAATGAAATGTAATGTTAAATAGGATAAACAGCAGGAATCTGACACAATCATGCTGTTACATATATTGTATAATGATGATGTGCATCATAAATCACTCAGTGTAGGGAGATAATCTATTTATCAAAGTGCATATTGCTATCAATCCATAAGTAATCCATTATTAATTGCAAGAGATTTCTATAGGCTAATTGACTATATATGCAACTGGCATAAAAAACATTGTTACTCACAGGCAGATTAGGTTTTGTTCGGTTGACCACAGGTCATTACTTATCTAAAACACTTAAATATCAGCACTGAATGGATTTCAATTCTGCCATGTAGTCACACAAAAAAATGACTTTTAAAATATTGAGAGCTTACGAATATTGTATAAAAATTTATCAAATTAACCGATTCATTACTTATGAATTATAGTCTATATTTTTAGTCTAGTGTAGATCCTTATATGATAATGAATAAAAAAATGTTCATCATGTATAACAACTGTATATCGTGTGCGAATAATATATTCATTATGTACAATGTATATGATAATATTTTACAGGTTCATGTCAAGCGCTTGTCCCAGTTTTACCAGATGTATGTTAGGCCTACGTGTTTAAGGCCAGTCTACGTCGGACCATACGACTCCACTTTATCGGATACATGGCGTGATGTTCCTGAGATCTTTATATTTTTCCACATCATTATTTCTTCTATATATACAAATAAATTATAAAAAAAATAACACTGAAAGAAAAAACAAGTATATTAAGTCGCTTTTGATTGTGGGCGTTTTTCTGCTTGTAACAGAGGTGTTTAAACTGACTACACACTCTCTACACCAAAACACCCAAGTGATGCAGAATGTTTAATATGAAAGAGAATGGTTTTAAAAAAGATATCCTTACCTTATGAGTCTTTCCATTTATCTTATGCCCATTTGTGTGTTTTTTAAATCCATTCACTTTACCATTTAAACGAGCATTTCCATTCGACACAACCTCACCCGCAACCATCTTTGAATAACTGACCTTTCACCTGCAGGCCGGAACATCAGATGAGGAAAACTGTGTTCTAAAAATAGAAACAAAATTGTGCCACGCCACGGGAACGTGCACTCGGTGATAGGCGCGGAATCGTTATTTGATACATATTTAAACACAAATAAATAAATAAATAAATAAATAAATGATTAACACATACACGAGAACAACTGTTTTTCGTGATTCATAATCCGGCTTATTGTGCAAATCAGACCTTAATTTAATTGGCATTTTGAAATGTAGGCCTTTTGCATGCATACCCATGCTGAGTACACATTTTACTGATCGTTAAATTTTATACTTATAAAAAGAGGGGTTGGGCTGGGAACTCAAAGCAATTTCAAGTAAACAACAAAAAACAAAAAAAATAAATAAACACAATAATTGTGGATCATGGACCGACGCCAGACATGTTAGCTCATCCTGAGCACATATATATTAATGATTTTACTTTTATTATCCACAACATTTAAACGTTATGCCGCATTTATTTTGCATATTGTAGTGTAGTTAATAGCTTATTAAACTAGGATCCGCTTTGAACTGCGCTTATACTACACGGACGTATCTTAAAACTTTTGATCGACACATTTCTTTAATAAATAAACGACTTACAGTAGCGCACTCTCTCTCTCTCCTCTCTCTCTCTCTCTCTTACAGTTAAAACGATAATTAATTACTACTTATTTATGTATGGTATTTTTTTCTACTTTATATAAAATTGTTTAGTTATAATGTTTTATCTGTAGCTTTTGCTTAAGATTATTTAGGTATTTTGTTCTTGTTGTTGTTTTTATAATGAAATTAAGGTATAAATAAATTATATTTGAGCATTCTGGTAACGTCCTATCTCAGACAAGTGTCAGTAACTGTGATACATCCTTTCATAGATAGTAGATCTGCGATCTTTTGTTTATCTATAATTTATAATATGTGTTATAAAGACACAAGAGTTTCATGGCGAATTAAACGTGTATGCAATTAATATATTGCGCAATTAATCGCTGATCCACGTGGCATTGACTATCATTGTCCCCTGGTGGACAAATTGTTCCTTTGTTTTTTAATTTCGGCTGCCGTTGAGGACGTGGATATCCCATTGAAGAATATAATAGATTTACATATAGTGTGACTGAAGTAGTACAGGGACATTTATATTGATATTGTTTTCACTTTTACATTTATAATTTCACCTTTGGTTGCAACAGCTGTAGATCATTGTAGAAAATGAATAATATAATATTCTCTCTTTTAACACTGACTGAAACACCATTTCCATTCATGCTACCAATTCATTATTCAAATATATGATTTTTTTTTTAATTTTTTATTTTTAGATTAACTTTACTTTCCCCTAAACTTTTCTTTTATTATGTCAGCCAGTGATCTGAATGGCCACTTAACCTATTCATTTTTTTTCTTCTTTTAATTGATTTTCAAATAAGTGTTATCTCAGTTTTTTTTTTTTGTTTTTTTATTTCTTCTTCATTATCAATATCATTAAAAAAAATGATAGCAATGTTACTTGGCAAACATTTATTTTGTAACTGAAATATACTTTGTACAAGGAGATATTAAACTCAAGGGGAAAGAAAGAAAAGAATAGAACAGAGAGAGAGAGATGCAAGATGTCTCACTCCGCGCGCTTCCGGTACTTCCTATCGTGACGTTGGGGACTACATTTGTTCTCATAAAAAGAGATTAGACAGATCGCTGTAGATTTGCTAAATTGCATCTTGTCGAGAACATTTGTTTCTTTTCACAAAATAAATTTAACACACAACAATAATCTATCAATCTATGCGTTCTCTTTGTTTGTTTGTTGTTGTTTTTCTTCCACTCCAGCTAGTTTTAACCCATTCATGGGAAATAACTTAAGAGCGTCTCATGAGTTAATGAATAAACGAAGTTAATTCCCTTAGTACATACATTTTTTTTGAGAGAGAGAGAGAGAGATGCGCACATTAGTAAAGAATGATGACTACGAAAGAAATGTCTATGAAAATATTATCAAAGCGACAATTATGATTGATTGATTGATTGATTGATTGATTGATTGATTGATTGATTGATTGATTGATTGATTGATTGATTGATTGATTGATTGGGATATAAATAAGCGTATTGTTTATATTGCAGATAATTGCAAGCTTTTATAAATCATTATATTCTGAAGCTGAATTAAACTTCTTCACCGTCCCCGGTGGCCGAGTAGTTAAAGCGTCCGCCTCGGGCGCGGGAGATCGTGGGTTCGATCTACATACCACAGTTGTAAAATATGACACTGTTATATAGCTCCCTTGCTTGGCGCTCAGCATGTAAGGGTAGTTGCAGGACTGGTTGGCCCGGTATTAGGATAATGTGACTGGGTGTGGTATCATGCCACATGTCTACAGCGTGATATTGCAGTGTGACAGCACTATATCTGTCTCAAGTAGACATCGTCTCCAAATGACTGAAATACTGTCGGTGGGACGATAAACCACAATAAACAAACACACATAAACTTCGTCATGCATCATGAGAGACTTCTGGGGGATATGTAATCTAAACAACAGACTTTAATCTGCATTTCTCTTTCCTATCTTTAACAGACATATTTAAGAGAATAATGTCCGCTTTGTTCACTTCAGCCTTTATTTCTCTTTCGTTTGATGACCTATCAATGGTTCATGCTTATCAAATTTTCATACTCGGCCGAAGAAAAAGAAATGTGCATTGCATTATTGTATTTGAAAAGAACAAGGAAGATATCGCTGTTTCTCTATGCATATACTCACCGATACTTCCGTTAATGGCATCGATCAAGACTGATCATTAAGCCATTAAATGCCAGTAAAATAGCCAGATTGATGAAATAACTACCCATATATGATACATTTTAAAGGGTTTAGATGGCAAAAGTTGACAACATAATAATGTTAACATAATCCTGCTAGCTGACTACCATGTACTAAGTCTTACACCATGTACTAAGTCTTACTACATTTTATTGATATTATGTGGAGACAGTCAGGATTTAATATTGGTAAAAAAAAAAAAAAAAGCAGTGTGCCTAGCAAATATGTGATGCTGAAAAATAATGACTACGACATACTTTATCTACTTTAAATTTTAGTCCATTCTGTATTTTTGTGGCATTAGATATTCTTTTTATTCTTAAAGTGTGTGTGTATATATATATATATATATATATCGCGTGCGCACGCGGTAGATATTGCGTGCGAATGCGATCATTGCAGTATGCGAACACGAAAACTATTGCATGCAAACACGGTGGTTATCTCATGCGCACGCGATATAGAAAAAAAAATAGAAAATATCTTCCATGTCCCTTTTATGCCATTGTAACTATTATCAATATATATTTAGTTATTAACAAAACTATGTTCGGCGCTAATGGGGATTTAAGTAATGGAGAATGTATTACAGTTATGTAAAACGATCGGCGCAGTAAACATTATTGTAAAGAAGTGCACTATGTAATCGTCTTTCAATCTTAAAGAGACTATGAAACGAACGAACGAACGAAAACTTTATTTTCTCAAGTATGTACACATGCAGAATGGGGAAAGTTTACAAAGATGAAGGCGGAATAACACATATACATTATATATAAACAAAAGCCAAGTTCCAATAATTATTCTGGTAGAAAAGATGGCAGTTTTTAAGTCCTGTTAGAAAATAACAGATCATTTTCTTTTTCAGACGAGTCCGTGGTACATTTTCTGTAACATATAAATCACAAAGATGCACATTCTTCACGCAGCAAAAATAAACCGATAAAATAATAATAATGATAATGAATACATAAATAATTTTAAGAGTGTTGTAATCCTTTTTTCTTATCTCTCCCTTTTTACTTTTTTTATTTTTCTTTCTTAGATTGTACATTTCCAGCCCTAATTATTTCCAGTTCTAATCGGACTATCATAATTACGCATATGGTTTTATCGTTCAGCCCACGAAGCTATATCAAAGGTATTCACATCTCTGTTCAGTCGTAAAAGTTAAACAGGTCTCAATGAGCATTTGAGAGAATTGATTTAATGAAACAACTATATAGTTATCATTAAGCTGTAGTATTCAATCCAAATATTTATTAAACATTTCGTGAATACAAAGCATATTTTCAGCTAGTTGTCATCTCGAATATTCATGTGATCTGATATTGCGTCATCATCCGTAAATAGGTCAAAAATGAGGTTAGACATATGTCAACCACACGATCGGACCTACGTCACCTCTTACACGACCACCATGCCGCAGTGCGTTAATCCTCATTATTTTTGTTGGGTTTGATAACCTAATAATTTCATATCCACCAGGGGTCTAACTTAAGTTTGTATAAGTCAGAATCATTTGACCCTGTGGGACGTATAAAACTCAGAGGTCAATTGGCCTTGCTATCTATGGCAGATTTCATAAAAATGTGCCTGTAAGTGCTTTCAACAGAAAATTTTACAAGAACTCTTAATTTATCATGTTTCGACACAAATGCGGCAATGGTTAATCCGTGCAGTTAAAAAAATCTATCACCATACTTTTTTTGTGCACCCACTATAAGTAACTGTTAAAGAACTAGTTATTTAGGTAATTTGGACCATAGTAGGCTAGTGTTTTTTTTTCTTATACAAAATGGTACATATATCTGTTTAAAGGTTTGCACCAACACAAAATTAATTATTGTTTTCTTACTTAAATGACAGTAACAAATACAAATTGGACAAGTTAGAAAATATTTCTGAGAAACCAAGGTTTTCTTTTGATATGGTCACAAATATAGAATCCCTGATTTGACATATAGGCGTTTCAGATTAATCGAGTTGTTATTTTTGGTTACTCCCAGGTATTTGGCGAACATAGTGACTCTGTCAATTAAGTATGTTTTTTTAAAGTATATAACGTAATATAGCCTATCTACTTTCGTGATTTTTCCCTACTTATTTATTACTAGATCTGTTTCACCTCGAAGTAGACTAAACCGGGTCTAAATTGTTTATCGACCAAGGATTATTAAATGGTATCTTTCTAGTTTGCCACAAAATAAAGTATCTCTTATGTTATCGTATACATAATTACCATATTGATCACATCTGATTGTTTTTTTTTTTTCACGTTCGCTAATGTAGATCTCTGTGTAGATTGTGTACATTTGTAGTACATGTATATCTAGTGTTCAGTAGATCTATATGAAAATATGTATGTTTGACACACACACATATATATAACGAACTCCTCACTGAATTATACAATGTATTCGTTTTACGTATGAAGTTATTGACGTAAAACATGAAGTCATGTTTGTTTTTAACTGTATGTACATGTGGCAGTCCTGAGCATGTTGTCCCGAGCGGAAGCTGCTGTAGCATCACGTGCGCATGCGTGCATTAGTGACACTACCAGCCATTTTCCTGTTGCGGGAGGGAATATTGAACAGCTGTGAAGTGTGAAATTGGGCTGTTGTCAGTGAATTCTTGACAGGATAAACTCGTTAGAATAGTCTCTCGTTCGTTTGGAATTCGTTGAAGGAAACGTATCAAAATGTCTGAGTATTCAGCCCTGAACGACGACTTCGAAAAAGTGGACCAAGACGAGCTCGTCACATCGACCGGAGACATGGCTGAAGAGGACCGGTATACAGGCACACCACCCAACGAAGCCAGTGATCTTGTTAATGAATTTGCTGGAAGTTCTAGCGGACAAGAACCATCATCAGGTGAACCCTTGATAAACCTTGGTGCTGCGGAATCTACTACATTTTCTGAAACTCAGTCCCCACCTGCTGCGGAGGCTGAAGAAAAATCAGAAGGTAATACAATCCATTGAAAGAATATCCCTTAAATTTATGTTTAGAAGTATTGGATATAAGAAGGTGATATTTTTATGTTACAGGAACATAAACCTATACACTCTTGTGGGAATTACTGCCTTTTCAGAGCTCTGGAAATTAAAAAAAAAAAAAAAATGGTGTATCTACTTTACCAGTCACCTTAAATGCAATCTTAGGTCTTAATTAATGGTATAGGAAAGGAATATGTATATGAGGTGTGTTAATCTCAGTAGTGAGGGAGGGAAGCACAAAAGAAGAAGAGCTTAACATTTTGGATATGCAGGGATCCCCCAAGTTTACATTTATTCATCTAAGTACCCCCACTTATCTTTCAAATGGACAGTAAACATGACAAGCAGTGCAGAACATATCTTCTCAACAGTAATTGGACATACACACAGATGTCCCCTTAATATTGTTTTATAAGGTATCATTTAAAGATTACATCTAATATTTGAAACTTGAATAATAAATATTAATATGGGTGCGATAAATGGATTACTAAAAATGACTATTAGGGCCACTGTTTACTCAGCTTTTGTTTTAGTTAAGTTTTAAGAAATTCTGAATCACTAAAACTTCAGCTATGTTAAATTTCACCTTTATCCTTTTATGTCAAATCCCTTTTAAGATGGAGACATTCAACTATAAATAAATGTATATTAAGCACTGTTAAAACACTGAACATTAAGCATATGAAAGAATGTCACAAACTTAATATTACTGAGGGCTGAAAAGTTATAATAATGTATCACAGAGTTTTAAAGAAAATCTGCCATATGAACAGGACTGAAGCAAGAAGGCTTTGTAAAAAAAATAATATATGTTTTCAAATGAAATTTTTACAAGTAGACCAGTTGCTTTTGATTTGAGTTGACTGGGAAAAAATGTGTTAGCTGTTTAATAATTGTTTCTACATACAGATTTAAGTTACAAAATGTAATATTTTGCTGTGTAAATAAATAATACTATAGATAGTTTCATTTACTTCAGGAAATTTTTGCCTCTTAATTTAGCTGTGACATGATCCCCATTTTAAGTAATGAATCATAGACTTACACTGTTGCACATGAGTAGAATCCATTGCTTATAGCAGTTATTGATTTCTAATAAGGAATTGTGTATCCAAAACATTACCTGTATGGTAATTTCAATTATTTTTCAATTTGTGTATGTATATATTCTGATAACATTTCCATAAACATTGAGACAATGATCTTTTTTTTAACATTAGAAAATAAAATAATCACATTATGGTAACATTAATCAAACTTGCACTCGGTATTTCCTGTAGGTGTTGGTATTATGTCTGAACTCATGTCATGAATATAACCCTAGGGTACTTCATATCAAAAGTTGTATTGACATGATTTCCTTTTCCTCATTTTCTTCCCAAGGCAATGAAAATGATTCTCATGCAGTGCTTAGATATCAAAACAGAAAGTATATTTCCTAGACAAGATCACAGGCCAAGAGAAGTTTAATAGTCATACTAGCAGACTAATTAATCAGTCTTGATTGCATAGCTTATACAGAGGGTAAACGCAGATTCAGGATGAGCTCTGAAAAAGGTGTGGACAAGTTAGTAGATGAGTGTGTTAAAAAAATGCAAAGCACTAAATTAGTGGAAAACACTAAAGATTCTGATGTTCGGAGGCAAAAGGATTTGCATGAGAATGGTAAGGAAACTGTAAGCTATGGTAAAATCAATATGTGTGTCTGAAGTCAGCAGCCTGTGTATTGCTAGTTCCATGTGTCAAGTGATGTAATATCTGGTCATCTATCCAGTCCAGTACTGTACTGTACCCATGTGTAGGTACCATTCAGTGAATCAGTGTTCATGGGAGAAACCAGTGAACAGGGCAACCTTGAACCTGGGTTTACTAATCACGCTAGTAGATTAGTGTATGCAGTATATACAAGTGTGATACAGGCATGTCATAGACCTACCTACAGTACATTTAACATACTGTAGTTGGACAGGTACAGGTTTTATTCACCAGCGTGTAGATCACATGCCAGCTGATTGTTTCCTATTCTGGTGAACTGAGCTTGAACTGATAATCTTTTTTCTTCGTTCTCTAATCTCATAGTCATACTATGTATTCATCCATGTCTGATTTGTATTGCAAATCATGTTTTTTTAATGCTTCAAATATTTCTAATGCTTTTGTAATGTTCAGTATTGCGACATACTGGATAATGATGTGGTGAAGAATAAAGATAATATATACCGTTTATACGGCAGTCATGATATTTTGATATGATTAAACAAAATTTGATTCAGTTAAATTGACAGAATTTTAAATATTTCAAAATGTGTCAGCCCATACTTGTTTAAATACACCATAAGTAGAGGTCTAGGAGTTCTGAACAAGTTCTTTTTATGCTGATGCAATGAAACATAGCTGTAAAACAGTCGTAAATCACTATGATGTGTATTGTTATGCTGACATGCTTACATGCAGCTGTTTGGCATGTGATTTATCATATAACATGTAAAACTAAGTTTAGCAATTTCTATGATATAATGTAGATTCATTTCAAGATAATCATGTACCAAGCTAGAAGTCAGATCGACAAAAAGTGTT
Source organism: Solen grandis (assembly GCA_021229015.1). Classification (NCBI taxonomy): domain Eukaryota; kingdom Metazoa; phylum Mollusca; class Bivalvia; order Adapedonta; family Solenidae; genus Solen; species Solen grandis. Next base: position 7,052,701 of record CM037789.1, read on the forward strand.
TCTGGTATGATATAACTATGAGCTTTAACACTGTTGTGAGTGAGTGCAGCCATTGATTAAAAGTTGACGGCATAAAATTTAACCCTTTACTTCATATGGATGCATTTGACACAATGGCAAACAGAACATAACAAGATCAGACAGCTCCTTGGATCGTTTGCTCATACAATCTTCAGATTCTACACAGCTTGCACAACTAAAAAAAAAATCCATTGCCTTCTATATCATTTAATTTCAATAAAACAATATTCATTACATCATTAATTTTTCCTTAAAAAAAAAATGAAGTAAAGGGTTAAAAAAACAACAACAAACTTTGCTCTTAGATCTGACTTCAGAGTGGTTACCATGTCAAATTTACGATATTTTGATATTCATTGGTCATTTTGAAGGTATTTAACCCTTTTCCCTCATATAGACTCATTTTGGCGCACTCAATAGGTACCGCATAAAGCCTGATCTGCAGAAAACCACAGTTAAACCTTACCAAATTTAATTACAAAATCCTCATTTCCAGACCGACTGAGGAGCAGCGAACAGCATAAAACCTGATCAGCCTGCGAGTTACTCGCAGGCTGATCTGGTCTTTTCATGGTGTCCTCTATGAGGGAAAGGGTTAAGAGACTTCCTTGCCAGCGGCATTTAAAATGTTGATGATGCTGATTGTGGTCTTCATGTAATAGTGGCTGTTTCCTTAATATTTTGTACATCGATTTTCTCACTGCTACTGCAGGTTTGAAAGCTGTTCCAGGTGTGAAGTCTTTATGTAGGTATCAACCCTCCCTCTGTCACACCCATTTTTTAACCCTGTGTACTCAAGACAAGAATCCAGTTTTATGCAGATATGTAGAGCTCTAGATAACAAAGCGTGCTGCATATTCACACATTTCCCTCCCCTTTAAATCACATTGGAAATATTTAATTTATGAAAAGTAAATGCTGTAAGAAATACGATCTTTGCCTGTAGATTTGTTTGCTTTTTCTTTCCTTATTTTGGCAATTCAATGTTTTGTTCATTTAATTTGGCCAGAACTAGTTTGACATGATCCAGATAAATAGTTATAGTAATTAGGAACTTCATTTTCAAAATATTTCACATGGGTAGACAAGATTTTTGTTCAACAAGAGATACTGTCAGTATAGGCAAAATCCTTGCAGTCTATAGAATGTTATTTTGTGCTGAAATAATCATTACAGTTGATTTTCAGCAGATTTAGACCATAGAATTTTTAAAATACATTTTTGTCACACTATGCCTAAAGTAGACACTTTCTCCAGATGGCTGAAATAATTTTATCAAAACAAACAGTATCTAATTTCAGAAAGGAGATTTGCATTTTTGATATTAGTTTATTATATATTATTTTCTTTTGCAAATAAAAATAACAAATAACTGAAACTGGATTCCATGTGTTTCAAAAGGTTTCCTCAGGTATTTCTTTCAACACACATGTGACATTAACATTCATGAGTACCCGTTTTTTCTTCTTCACAAACTATCTTTGTTTTGTTCAGTAACATACATTTTTTCACTATGTTATTGTCATAATTTTTGAAAGTGACTTTCCTGTATTTTAAAGAACTAATCAATTAATGAATTATTAACAGGTTTAGTTCAATAATTCTTTTAACTTGTAAGTCCCACTCACATCCTTTCACAGGACTGGTGTGCCTGTACATTGTAACACCTCACCCAATTCATACTTACAAGACGTGTTTCACTTGTGTTCTTTTACTTTATACCTTTATTTACATAATCTGATAGACCATTCTTTTTGGCTGAATGGTTAGAGCATCCGCCTTGCAACTGGCAGGATGTGGGTTCGATCCTCAGCTGCATCATAGAAAAGTTGTTAAAAAATGATACTGGTGTACATATCCCTTCAAAAATCCTTAAAAATGAGCTGAAAGTTCTTGAAAAATCTGTGAATTTAAAATTTCAACATTGAAAAAAGTTTATATAAAGTTATTAAAAAATGAAAGGAATCGTATCAGAGGAACAGATAAGCTGCGTATCTGCGTATTTTATGGAAATAAAATGAACTAATACGCTAAACATTTCAATTCTGTGCGTACCATTTACGCATGAAAAAACGGCTTCACTCTATTCTTTTTAATTCATTGTGTATCGAATTCCGTTGCTGCCGATGTTTTGACAAACAGCTGATTCCTGCTTTAAAGTGTGTTGCCTTTGAGAACCATTGATCATTTGACGTTTGTACATTCAAAATTTCAAGAGCATCTGGCGCACCTTGATGACTAAACAGGGTTGTCGATAGTACCCCAGCCCATCAATAGTGGACTGGGCTAAAATGCACAATATCATCTTCGTTGGGTTGTCTTTTTTAACGTTAAGACGTTTATGCAACTTAGAAATTAATTATATGCAAAGCAAAGAATAAAATAATTATAAAAGCGAATATATATCTTTTTTCATAAAAAAAGATTTGTGCTTTATTTTCAATAATGCCACATTTGTCTCGTGAATGAGACCTTGTTATCTTTACCTTCTGGGGAGAAAAACAAAATGTCACTTTTAGGTAGAAAATCAAGTTCTAGGAAACCATCCCTTATAAGTAACCAAAATATCATTCTCAGGTATTGTAGATTAAGCCACCTTTTTTAAGGTAAGAAAAACTTTCACTCAAAAAGTTAAAATATTTACAGTAAAAGTACTCTTAAGAAACCGGTTTCACTCAAATAGTACAAAAACAGGGAGTGATCACTCATTTGAAACCATTTCTTATCTGTTCCTCTGAATCGTATTTATATGGGCATTAGTGCTTAAAAATTTGTTTGAACCGCACTGTTCTGAGTTTAGTCTCCCCCAACAGAATAGTATAGACGCTTGACTGTATTGCAATAAATTAACAAGTCTGTGAAGTCACGTTTCTCTACGAGGAAGGTATTTTGTCTGAAACAAACTGCAAAGAATTAAAATATGGTGCGTTTTCAACCAAACTGGCTTCGTGATGAATGCAACCGAGGTTGGTTGTGGGAATTCAAAGGCGACAGACATTCCACAAACTACTGTTATTGTAATGAAATTATTTATCTGAGACTGCGGTCAAGTCACATGAAGAGTCATTAGTGGACAAACCTCATCTTTTGTACCTATCAACAAAGCATTTTTAAAAAACAGGAACAACGGATATATCGATTCCCGCAGATCTTTTGATCTCCCCACCCACTTCTAAATGAACTAAGGTTCATCCCGTTCAGATTTAAAGCATAAGTTTTAATTTATGTAAGTCCTTAATCTTGTATTTTAAGGCCTAAATAAAATCCTTAAATTTTGCTTCAGAAAATTTGTATGAACCATGTTTATGGTAAAACAGTAACATGAAGGAATAATTCAGATGCTCATAATAATCATGTCTGATTTCTATACAGAGTATGTTACATAAAAATTGTCGGTTTAGTAATATGCAATTGTTCGAGTTTGATGTAGTTGCTTTGGCAAATGTGCATAGTATCCCTAATTACATGTTTTTTTATATAATAACCAGAAAAAGCAGTATACATGATGTTTATAATCATGTTTGCCGTGAACTCTTTATTTTATGTTGACATTTTTTGACGCATCAGATTCTACGCAGACTACATGGCAAAAAAACATACATGGTTACATAATTATACCAATCAATGTTCATTATATGAGTATCCGTCAAGTTATAAATTTGAACATGACCCTAACCACTGTTGACCATTTACAAGGATAATAAATGGAGGTACCCATACAAGGGTTTTAAAAAAAAAAAGTCTTAAATTTGTACATGAATATTCATAAGCAAAAAGGCCTGTGAAAATTTTGATCACCAGGATACAGTTCACTTAACATATTAACCTGATCTCTGCTTTTTCCATTAGGAAGAAATCAAATATTTTATTTTCCCCATGAAACTATCATAAGCTCAGACATACATGTTCAGAAGAAGCTTCAAACTCCTCCTAGTTAACCAGGAAAGGTATAGATGAATCACTGGTAGCTTCACTTTCAGACAGACTTCAGATAATGAATAATTGATACTCGTTGCATTCACCGTATGCAGTGGTCTCAGTCGATATCTTTGCTGTAATGAGTATTTTTTGTGTTGGTTCTGTGTAGAGATAAAGTTGCAGATTTTTGTCATTTTATACAGAGTGATGCTGGTGAGGACCTAAATATATCTTCTGGACTCATGAAAGTAGTTATTTTTAGCTCACCTAAGCTCATGTGAGCTTTTAGGATCAGTTGCTGTCCGTCATTCGTCTGTCCATCGTCCATCGTTTACAATTGTTTCAAACGACATCTCCTCAGAAACCACTGGGCCAAATTTGATGAAACTTGCCGCATGAAGCTCAACCAAAATTGTTCAAATACTTCCTGTCCATTGCATATCTGGGTCACAGGAGCTAAAAATAGATTTTAAATGTGAAATCTTTGAAAATCTTCTCTGAAACCGCAAAGCCTTGATCTTAGATATTTGTTGTGTGGCATTGCCTTATGGACCTCTACCAAGTCTATTCAATTCATGACCCAGGGGTCAAAATTGGCCAGTCCAGGGATCACTTGATTTTACATAGATTTACATAGGAAAAAACTAGATAAATCTTCTCGTCAGAAAACCACAAGGCTTGGAGTTTAGATATTTGGTGTGTAACATGGCCTATTGAACTTCTACCACGTTTGTTCATATCATGGCCCTGGGGTCAAAATTAGGCCCACCCCATGGGTCACATGATTTTATGAAAAACTAGAAAAATCTTCTTGTCAGAAACCACAAGGCCTAGAATTTAGATATTTGTGTGTAACATGGCCTAGTGGACTTCTGCCAAATCATGGCCCTGGGGTCAGTATTAGCCCTGCCCTATGGGTCACTTGATTTTACATAGACTTATAATTATATGAAAACCCTCAAAAGACCTTATCAGAAATCACAAGGCTTGGAGTTTAGATGTTTAACTATTGGACCTCAACCAAGTCTTTTCAAATCATGGCTCTGGTGTCGAAATTGGCCCCACCCCGGGTCATTTGCTTTTATAAAGACATATTAGAGCTGTGACCTTCAAAATTTGGATGGTAGGTACAGTTTTTGTGTGGAATTTAGAGGCTTTTGCTGTACTTCTGCATGGATTATGTATTTAGTATGACTCATAATGCTATGGTAGATAATGATGGCAATGTCCTCAGGTGAGTGATTCAGGGCCATCTTCAGCCTCTTGTTTTTAGCTCACCTGAGCACAACATGCTCATGGTGAGCTTTTGTGATTACCATTTATCTGGCATCTGTTGTCCGTGCATTCAAGTAATGGTCCTGGGGTCAAAATTGGCCCCACCCCGAGGGGCACTTGATTTAACACAGACTTATATAGAAAAAAGCTAGAAAAATCTTCTTGTCGGAAACCACAAGGCCTGGAGTTAAGATATTTATTGTGTCACTTGGCCTTATGAACATCTACCAGGTTTGTTCAAATCATGGCCCTGGGGACAAAATTGGCCCATGCCCCAGGGGTCACTTTATTTTACATAGGCTTTATTTTACATATTTTCTGCTCAGAAACCACAAGGCCTGGAATTTAGATATTTGGTGTGTAACATTGCCTAATGGACATCTATCAAGTAAGTTCAAATCATGGTCCTGGGGTCAAAATTGGCCCCGGCCCAGGGGTCACTTGATTTTACATAGACTTAAATAGAAAATATTTTTATACCCCTGCCATGAAATGGCGACATGCATATATAGTGTTACACCTGTTCCTGTGTGTGTATGTGTAAGAATTCATGTCCCAGCTGTAACTTTGTTATGTATGGTTGCTTTTTAAAATAACATGGTACAAGTGATCCTTAGGACAAGACGATGTGAAGCGAACAAAAACAAGGTTGCTAGCTTGATGGTCAAGGTCACAGAACTCAGTTGATCGTAAAATCATGTCCCAGCTTTAACTTATGTTATGTATGGTCACTTTTTAAGACAACTTGGCGCAAATGATTCTTAGGTCAAGATGATGTATCACCAACAAGGACCAGGTTGCTAGCTTGAAGGTCAAGGTCAGCACTCAGTTGACCTTAAAAACATGTCCCAGCAGTAAATTTTGTCTTGATAGTCTGTTTTTCAAATAAATTTGCACAAGTGATCCTTAGGACAAGACAATGTGTCATGAACAATAACCAGGTCGGTAACTTGAAGGTCAAGGTCACAGCCCTTAGTTGACCTTAAAATCTTGTCCTAGCTTTAACTTTGGTCTTGATTGGTTGTTTTTCAAATAACTTGGAACAAGTGATACTTAGCCCAATTTGTTGTGAATGGTTGTGTTTTGAAATAACTTGGCATAAGTGACAAAACAGTGTGTTGCGAACAAGAACCATGCAAGTTGCTAGCTTAAAGGTCAAGGCCACAGTACCTGGTTGATCTTTGAATCAAGTCTGGGCTGTAACTTTGTTGTGAATGATTGTGTTTTGAAATAACTTGGCACAAATGATTCCAAGGATATGATGTAACACAAACAAGAACAAAGTTGCTAGCTTCAAGGTCAAGGTCACAGCAGTTAAGTTGAAATTTTTTGTAAGCAGCCTGTCTGGGCTGTGTCTTTGTTGTGTAAAGTCATGTTTTAACAAAACACTAGTCACAAAACAAGCATAGGTTGCTAGCTTTAAGGTCAAGGTCATATCACTTGGTTGCGGTAAGGTCACAGCGCTCATTTGATCTTAACATCATCATTTATATTTCCAGTTTTTTATATTCACTGACAAAAATATTATCCAATAAACATAATGGTTGGGGCATCTGTGTCCTGTGGACACATTTCTAGTAAAAAGATAGCCTTGTGAGAAACCACAAGATCATGGGTTTAGATATTTGGTATGTAACATGGCCTTGTGGACCTGAACCAAGTTTTCAAATCATGGCCCTAGGGTCAAAAGTGGTCCCACGCTAGGGTTAACTTGGTTAACTTGTAAACTTTTTGCGTGGATAAAGATTATATTGCTGTTCTTCTGCATGGATTTTGTATTCAGTATGACTATGTTATAAAAGGCAATGAAAGCAATATTTCTCAGGTGAGCGATTCAGAGCCATCATGGCCCTTTTGTTTTTATGTTTTTATAACATACATGGACCATATTTGGTAATACTAAGCAAATACGTATCACTATTCTGATAGAACAGTATTTTGGTGGCCATTTACATGGCGGCTTAGACATTCTAGCCTTTGATTGACAGGTTTCATAGAAGTAGTGAATTAGGTGAGAAACTGTTAATTAATCAAGTTATCAGTACTTCTCTCTCATGTTTAACCAATTTTGAAAAATTCTATACCCTAGGTTTAGAGGTTGAAGTTGGGGGTTTATATAGGAGTCATGCATTTAAGACAGTGGCATTCTGTTGTGCCTTGGTAAAAAAAGAAAAGATCCACATTGTGGAAAAGCAGTGGAACTTTGTAATCATATCATTAGTTCATGGTCCACCACAAATAAAAGGAATTTTCTTCTTTGTAAAGTGTTTCAAGAGTTAATGGTCTTTTTTTTTTTTTTTAATACAGAATTTTGACTGTGTGTCTTGTATTTCCTAAATAGTCAATATAAGTCTTACAGAAATATCAATGAAACTTTGCTCAGATATTCATTTGGAGATGGCCATCACTAGTGAAGAGCAATTTCTCTCTTTCTGGTTCCCAAAAGTGTTAACGAATTATTGCCCTTTTTAGCTCACCTGAGCACAAAGTGCTCAAGGTGAGCTTTTGTTATTGCCCTTCGTCCGGCGTACGTCGTCGTCCGTCGTCAACAATTTTCTTTAAACGACATCTCCTCTGAAACTGCTGGACAGAATTTAATGAAACTTGGCAGGAATGTTCCTTGGGTGAGGCTCTACAAAAGTTGCTAAAATAAAGTTGATCCATGAAGAACTCTGGTTGCCATGGCAACAAAAAGAAAAATAATTTGAAAACTTTAAAAATCATCTCCTTCAAAACTACTGGCCAGATTTCAAAATAATTTGGTACAGATGTTCCTTGGGTCAACCTCTACCAAAGTTGCTAAAATTATTCCGATCCGTAAAAAAACATGGCCGCCAGGGGCGGGGCTTATTTGCCTTATATGTATATAGAGAAACCTTTAAACAACATCTCCTCTGAAACCACTGGACAGAATTGGATTAAACTTGGCAGGGATGATCCTTGGGTCAACCTTCACAAAAGTTGCTAAAATAAACTTGATCCATGTAGAACTCTGGTTGCCATGGCAACAAAAAGGAAAAAAAAAGAAAACTTTAGAAATCATCTTCTTCAAAACTACTGGCCAGATTTTAAAATAAATTGGTACAGATGTTCCTTGGGCCAACCTCTACTAAAGTTGCTAAAATTATTCCGATCCGTAAAAAAACATGGCCGCCAGGGGCGGGGCTTATTTGCCTTATATGTATATAGAGAAACCTTTTAACAACATCTCCTCTGAAACCACTGGACAGATTTAGATTAAACTTGGCAGGGATGATCCTTGGGTCAACCTTCACAAAAGTTGCTAAAATAAACTTGATCCATATAGAACACTGGTTGCCATGGCAACAAAAAGAAAAAAATATGAAAACTTTAAAAATCATCTTCTTCAAAACTACTGGCCAGATTTTAAAATAAATTGGTACAGATGTTCCTTGGGTCAACCTATTTATCTCAGGTGAGCGATTTAGGGCCATCATGGGCCTCTTGTTTACTTTAGAATTTTGTGCAGCGCACAGATATTTCCTCTGCATCCCTGTGTGCATTTGTTTTCTAAATGGTTGAGTCAAGGCAGTTTATCACATTGAGTGATAATCAGTCCTATCCAAGATGAAAATATAGCAGAGTTTAGCTTATAAATACTTTAAATTAAAAAGATTAACACAATTATGACAAAGTTTTGAAATTAATATTTGGGAAAAGTACTCCTTAATTGAACATGATGGAAAAAAACCCCCAATAAATGCTGCAATCTATAACTAATCCTTTCATAATCTTGCACACCTCCATATTGTCACTGTTCATCCTTTCCATATTACATAGATACAAGAAAAGCACAACCAAAACCTGGGTACAGATGTCTGATACCCACTTGCTATGAAAAGTGGGAAACTGGGCACACATTTTACTGAAGCATAAACGTTATATATATTTCTCTCTCTTTCCCCCACCTCTCTCTCTCCCTCTCTCTCTGACTATGATACTAGGCAGCTCTGACAGTAGAGTTACCTGGATTCCTATAGCTCTTCTTGAAAAATGCATCATATGTCAAACCTTATGGTATGAAACTACTTGGAACTACTTCAGTTTAAGGGGCATATTAGCACATTGGAATGATTTTCAAAGTCCATTAAACACATCATATAACAAAATAATTGAGTATTGTTGAATTTGATTGTTTGCTTTATATATTCTTATTGATCTACAGTTCATTTCCTCTCAAGAACAATGTGTTTCAGAAAGTATGAAATGCTATAACAAAGTTGTTTTATTGATGAGATCATGTAATTTATAAAATGCTTATTTCAGTAATGTTGAACACGCCCCTTAACCCTTTCCCTCATATAGACTCATTTTGATGCACTCAATAGGTACCACATAAAGCCTGATCTGCAGAAAACCACAGTTAAACCTTACCCAATTTAATTACAAAGTCCTCATTTTCAGACCACTGAGGAGAAGCGAACAGCATAAAACCTGATCAGCCTGCGAGTTACTCGCAGGCTGATCTGGTTTTATGCTGTTCACATAGGTCTTTTCATGGTATCCTCTATGAGGGAAAGGGTTAAATGATGTTTTGCCTTTCTTTTTGTAGATGTTTAGAAATGAAATGCTTGTGTTGTTAATGTTTTTCTTCTAATTGATTGTAACATTGATTTTCACTCATTCCCACTATATGTCCAAAGAGGAAGTCATTTCTCACTGTGAGGGAGACTGTCATCTCTTGATTGTTGTTTTCCCTGTATGAGGGAGACCCTCATCTCCATTGTATGAGACAAACTTATATCTCCATTGTATGAGAGAGACTGCCATCTTTATTGTATGAGAGAAACTGCCATCTCCATTGTATGAGAGAGGCTGTCATGTCCACTGTATGAGAGAGACTGTCATCTCCATTGTATGAGAGAAACTTCTATCTTTCATTGTATGAGAGAGACTGCCATCTTCATTGTATGAGAGAAACTGCCATCTCCATTGTATGAGAGAGGCAGTCATGTCCACTGTATGAGAGAGACTCATCTTTATTGTATGAGAGAAACTGCCATCTCCATTGTATGAGAGAGGCTGTCATCTCCACTGTATGAGAGAGGCTGTCATCTCCATTGTATGAGAGAGTGAGAGCTGCATTCCCGTATGAGAAAGACTGCCATCTCCATTGTATGAGAGAGACTGCCATCTCCATTGTATGAGAGAGACTGTCATCTCCATTGTATGAGAGAGGCTGTCATGTCCTCAGTATGAGAAAGACTGCCATCTCCACTGTATGAGAAAGACTGCCATCTCCATTGTATGAGAGAAACTGCCATCTGCATTGTATGAGAAAGACTGCCATCTCCACTGTATGAGAGAGGCTGTCATCTCCATTGTATGAGAGAGGCTGTCATGTCCACAGTATGAGAAAGACTGCCATCTCCACTGTATGAGAAAGACTGTCATCTCCACTGTATGAGAGAGTCTGTCATCTCCACTGTATGAGAAAAACTGTCATCTCCATTGTATGAGAGAGACTGTCATCTCCATTGTATGAGAGAGGCTGTCATCTCCACTGTATGAGAGAGTGTCATCTCCACTGTATGAGAGAAACTGCCATCTCCATTGTATGAGAGAGACTGTCATCTTTCTTTTATGTCTGGAGACCAGCATCTCTTCTACAACAGATAACTCCCCTACATATCTGAAAACTATCATCTATCCTACATGCTTTGAGATATTCATGATGAGAGATGATAGTGTTGCACTAACTTCATTATGACATACATTTTTCTTCTCCAGTTCCACCCATTCATATCTTCTTGATTTCACTTCTCCCAGAGTATGAGTAGGTTACAGGAATAAGTGAATCCTAAAACAACAGGGGCCTCCATGGCTGAGAGGGTAAAGTCGCTGACTTTACACTTACTCAGCCCCTCACAGCTTGGGTTTGAATCCCAGCAGTGTCATTCGGATTTTCATGTGAGGAAGCCTTCCAACAGGCTTGCTGTAGGTAGGTGGTTCTACAAGGATGCCTCCGTGCATTTTGGGTCTTCCTCCACCTGTAATTAGCTGGACATCACTATATGACTGAAATACGGTCGAAGCGACAGTAAACTCAAATAGACAAGTCAAGTCGAACCAATAACAACACTGAGTAGGTTACAGAAATGAGTGAATCCTAAAAAAACGCTGAGTAGGTTACAGGAATGAGTGAATCCTAAAATAACATTGAGAACGTTGCAAAAATGAGTGAATCCTAAAATAACACTGAGAAGGTTACAAAAATGAGTGAATCCTAAAATAACACTGAGAAGGTTACAAAAATGAGTGAATCTTAAAATAACACTGAGAAGGTTACAAAAATGAGTGAATCCTAAAATTACACTGAGTAGGTTACAGGAATGAGTAAATCCTAAAATAAAATTTGAATTTTATATAAAAATAGGTAATACTTTTTGAAACGTTGGTATAACCTTTTGTTTATTTTTCAGGTTGTAGACTGGATAATAGATTTTTTTCTTCAGATTTTTGCTTTTTCATGCTTTATCTGACATGACCTCAGGACTTAATCATACTTTCAGCAGGCATTGTTTTGTAAGTTAAGCTTCAATAATTATACATAAACTTGCCTAGGCTTTTTGAAAGAAAAGAGATATCCCATTTTTTTTAAGGCAGAAAGTTTCTCTTAATGCAAAACTCTTGTATCAACTGTGGTAATGGGTGTCATGTAAAGGTGAATTTTTCAAGGAATTGGAATAATCAATGGTGAGTGATGTTACAAAGGGACAGGGGCTGATCTGTGGAGAGGGTGTGGTTGGAGTGGGTTGTGGAGTGGATCTGAGAGGTTGCGGGTGGGGTGGGGGGATGACAAGCCCCACAACAGGTGTGGAACTGGGGGATGGTGGTTGGGAGTGGTTGTAAGATGACTAGCTCCACAACAGATGTGGAACTGGGGGATGGGAGTGGTTGTGAGATGACTAGCCCCACAACAGATGTGGAACTGGTGGAACGGGGATGGGATTGGTTGTGAGATGACTAGCCCCACAACAGATGTGGAACTGGGGATGGGGGATGGGAGTGGTTGTGAGATGACTAGCCCCACAACAGATGTGGAACTGGGGGATGGGGATGGGAGTGGTTGTGAGATGATAGCCCCACAACAGATGTGGAACTGGGGGATGGGGGATGGGAGTGGTTGTGAGATGACTAGCCCCACAACAGATGTGGAACTGGGGGATGGGAGTGGTTGTGAGATGACTAGCCCCACAACAAATGTGGAACTGGGGGATGGGAGTGGTTGTGTGACTGTGGCCCCACAACAGGAGTTGATCTGAGGGTTGGAAGTTGATATGTGATGACTGTAGACCTGTATCAGGTGTGGATCTGGGGGTTGGAAGTTGATATGTGATGACTGTAGACCTGTATCAGATGTGGATCTGAGGGTTGAAAGTTGATATGTGATAACTGTAGACCTGTATCAGGTGTGGATCTGGGGGTTGGAAGTTGATATGTGATGACTGTAGACCTGTATCACGTGTGGATCTTGGGGTTGGAAGTTGATATGTGATGACTGTAGACCTGTATCAGGTGTGGATCTGGGGGTTGGAAGTTGATATGTGATGACTGTAGACCTGTATCAGGTGTGGATCTGAGGGTTGGAAGTTGATATGTGATGACTGTAGACCTGTATCAGGTGTGGATCTGGGGGTTGGAAGTTGATATGTGATGACTGTAGACCTGTATCAGGTGTGGATCTGAGGGTTGGAAGTTGATATGTGATGACTGTAGACCTGTATCAGGTGTGGATCTGGGGTTTGAAGTTGATATGTGATGACTGTAGACCTGTATCAGGTGTGGATCTGAGGGTTGGAAGTTGATATGTGATGACTGTAGACCTGTATCAGGTGTGGATCTGGGGGTTGGAAGTTGATATGTGATGACTGTAGACCTGTATCAGGTGTGGATCTGAGGGTTGACGAGCCTTCACCTGAGGTGTGGGGTGTCATGCCCTGACTAGCCCCACATTAGAAGTGAATCTGAGAGTTGGGGGAGAGTAGGATGTGTATGTATTGTAGGTCCATTACAAGCTCAATCATAATTTACATGGATGAAATTGTGGACCTCAAGTCTGTAATTTGTTTATTTAACCATGGTCTAATTTAACATAGTACAGTACAACACCGCTATATCCGCGGACTGCTATTTTGCGTTGACCAGTGTATCGCGGTTGATCTATGGACCCCAAAAATATATCTCGTCATTTGCTTAGGCTTACGGTGAAACTAATCTATCTCCTTCTATATCTCATATATGTATTTAAAAGAGTTTTGAGGTCAGTATTTAACATGCTAGTGCACTGACACGCGGAAGTGATAACAATTAAACACCCCAGGTGGTAAGCTATTGTTGATGATTATGCAATCGAGTGTTAATGATCGGCAACAATGCAGGTTTGTTGGTATAGTTATCCAACCACAGTAATCAGCATTTAATTGGTATGGACATTCAATACCAAGCAGATACTCAATAAAATACACAAACATTGTCTCAAATCCACTGCATAAACCTTAATAATGGTATTGTTGTTACCATGGATTAAAAAGTCCCGGAAAATAGCCAATCTTTTTCACTGGAAGTAAACAATAAATGATAATTAGATCAGTGTTACCTGGTAATTTGTTTCATTTATGCATTAATAAGGCTCCTCATATCAATACATCATAATAAGTACACCTAAGCTTCATTTCAAATAGCAATAAATTGTAGTGGAGTGGAAATTTTCGCACCGACATTGTTTTGATAAACAATGGATGGTGTTTAATTTATTATAATGAGATATGCTGAAGAGTTATGTAACCACTTCACATCACCATACCGTACACACTACTCTCTGAATCTGAATCATCGGCAATTACAGTACAAAAAAAACAAAAACAAAAAAAAGAGGAAGAAAACCCAGAATCAATGATTATGGAATTATTTAAAATAACTCTATAAATAAAATAATGTTTATTGCTTTATATTAGGGTTTTTCAAGAATTTACCACTATCACAAAGACACTTGTATATACCATTCTCAAACCTACTACACGGTCCAATAGAACGCGGTATTTGGACTTGAACCCAAAGAACCGCGATATAACGGTGTTGTACTGTATTCAGATGGATTAAAAAAGGCATTATTACCTGGATCTGTACTTTAGTGTAAATCTTTTAACATTCAGTATTTTCTTTGCTCTCTCAGACTGCAGGAAATGGTCTCAATAAAATGTTAAATAGAACAGAAACCAAATGGTAACATCAAGTTCTCAGTTTTATGAGACAGGGAATGTATCATAACAGATAAAAATATCTTCAGGTATTTTAGCTTAAGCCAGCCAGTCTGATCATCCAGTAGATCTCCATGTAGAATATCAAGAAAAGAAACAAGTTAAATCAATTTACCTCATATAGACTCATTTTGACATACTCAATAGGTACCACATAAAGCCTGATCTGCAGAAAACCACAGTTAAACCTTACCAAATTTAATTACAAAATCCTCATTTCCAGACCACTGAGGAGCAGCAAACAGCATAAAACCTGATCAGCCTGCGAGTTACTCGCAGGCTGATCTGGTTTTATGCTGTTCGCATAGGTCTTTTCATGGTATCCTCTATGAGGGAAAGGGTTAAATCAATTTATCCTGAAAGTAAAATACCAGAATTATTATTATATGAATTCTACAAGCTCTAGATTCCCTGAAATATTTGCACATGACTGTTACTTTGCCAAATTTGCACATCAATTAAAGTAACTTAAAAATAGTCAAACAAATTGGCCAAATGCAACTTTGCTATAATTTAATATTTCTTACAATTTTTTATTCATTGTTTATTCCTCTAATTCCATTGATGTATTTTAATTCTTGCCATGATAAGAAAAAAATATGTCCTGGCATACTTGGGTTCTTTTGGAAGATTGAATGCTATCTGTTACCCAATATGATAATCTGAAAGCTTCTGATTATGAACATCTTGTTCATTTATGCTACTGTAACCTTGTTGAAAAAAAACAACCCAAAACCTCTCCAATGACTAAAAGATGTTGCTGAAACATAAACAGGACTTGCCCGGCTCAGTGTAGGTTTGCTGTGTGTTCAGATCCTCCCCTTTCGAGCCCCAGCAGGAGGTGTTCAAGGTATTGATGCGGTTCAGACTGGTGCCAATATTTCCCAGGTCTGCAATTCCTATCAGCATTTAAATGATGCAAAATGGCTTATGAGGGATTCCACTCATTTGGAAAGAATGCTGCTCCTGTTTGTATTGTTTCTCATCAACCATAAGGATATATCAGAATTAGACCGGCCATTGTTTGGAAGTTGTAATGATATGTAGGTCCTGTGTGAGTTGATCTATCGTAAATGTATCAATATATGCAGTGTATATTGCTGATTGATAAACTGATATCTTGCAAACATTACATACAAAGGTTGAGGCTCTCTCCGCATGTTTTGTGGACTATAAGTAGGGGTTGCATCACCTTCAGGGATAGCAGTGCTGCTTTATTGAAGATAGTTTTTGAATAGACTGAAGCAGTTCAAAGTTATGTAGATTCTTTGCTTGGTTTGCAAAATTCATAGGTAGTGCAAATGCAAGGGAATGTGACTGGTTGTGGTTACATGAAATATTGAGTTTTGGCAATACTGTCTTGCTCATTTGACAAACGAGTGAAATATTGCCAACTGGATGTCAAACCCAGTAAACGTACAACTCAAATCCAACCATAAACCACATTTGTTGTGTCTGTATTAAATACAGTTATGTATTCACATTTAAAGCATGTCTATGTTAAATATTGGACCTTCAGATCCATTACCCATCAGTTTAAAGCGTTCGTTGAAAGCTTTTACTCTTTATTTGCTTGGCTAATTGGCCTTTTGATCAACAACATATCCCTGAAGTAAAGTGTAAACAGTTGAAGACTTGACGTAATATGGATTCACCTGTGTTCACTGATGTTGTCCACTAACTCTTAACAAACATAAAACAATCTTCACCAAACTTGATCAGAATGTATATGGGCATAACATCTGGGTTCCTTTCAATAATCAGCCAGCCAGATTGTCCCAGACGCTCCCTCCTGAGTTTTGGCCCTTGAATTGATGAAAAATCGTAAAATGAACAGCGTCCACTTCTAAACTCGTACAAGAATGTCCCAGACTCTCCTGATATATGGCCTTTTAATTGATGAAAAATTGCTAAATAAACATTGTCTGCTCTCTTACTCTTACAAACATGAACCAACCTTGTCCAAACCTGGTCACAATGTGAATGGGCACAATATCTCAA
The DNA here is from genome assembly GCA_021229015.1 of Solen grandis. Taxonomy (NCBI): domain Eukaryota; kingdom Metazoa; phylum Mollusca; class Bivalvia; order Adapedonta; family Solenidae; genus Solen; species Solen grandis. The sequence continues at coordinate 7,069,197 of CM037789.1, forward strand.
CCAGGTTTGATAACCAGGCAAAACATCTTAAACACTCTAAAGGTATGGCCCTTCACTTGATAAAAAATTGCAAAATTAATAGTGTGTGCTTTTAACATGGACCAATGTGAACCAATCTTTACAAAACTGTTACATTGTGTATTGGCACAGTATCTCAATTGAATTTGAAAACCAGTCGAATGTCCCAGACACTCCAGAGTTACGACCCTTGAATTTCATAAAATTGCAGGAGGGGTGTATTTTGCGATAACCATTGCTTCTGTCGTGAGTGGTAATGGTATCATGCCACTTTTCAGTGGGATATATCATAATGAGGCAGCCATATTTTAGTAAGTCACATACAGTCTCCATATTACTGAAATGCTGTTGGTAGGATGCTGAGATGTTGAGAGTCTTTCTAGTTACTGAATAATAAAACTATGCTTCTTTTTCTTTGAAATCAGGTTCTTGAAATGCATTTTTTTTGGTCAAAAACCTTTCCCTTGACTCACTTTAAAGCATATGGGATGCTACGTGTCCATGACTAGTTAAAGTGTGGGAGCATCATGTATGGCCAGACCTAGATAAACGTGTGTGTCTAAATAGAGGCACACTTGCTGAGATAACTAGATCTGGAGACCATCTGTGGAAAAGGACATGCAGCTAAAGTAATTGTGAGCAGTCAGTATCGTACAACAAGTTGGTGATTTTTTCCTTATTTTTGCAAGCGTGTCATGTCTTAACTCTATACCTCATATAGATTTGTTTTAAAATGCCTTGGCAACCAGGTAAAGCACCTTACCTGGTTGCTCATGCAATCTTTTAGCTCAGATTCTATACAGTCTGCATGGCAGAGATAAATGTAATTATACCTTTTTAAGTTCAGTTTAACCCTTTCCCTCATAGAGGATACCATGAAAAGACCTATGTGAACAGCATAAAACCAGATCAGCCGGCGAGTAACTCGCAGGCTGATCAGGTTTTATGCTGTTCGCTGCTCCTCAGTGGTCTGGTAATGAGGAATTTACAATTAAATTTGGTACGGTTTGAGTTTGGCTTTCTGCAGATCAGGCTTTATGTAGTACCTATTGAGTGCATCAAAATGAGTCTATATGAGGGAAAGGGTTAAAACTATTTATCATCATAAATTTGTATATGATTGGTCATGAGGTAAAGGGTTAACATTACTTTGCTCAGATTATGTTAGACTAAAGGGGGGTTAGTTAGACTGGAATCAGTTATTATCAGCCTGGACAGGTTTTGTTTGTTGGGTTTAACATCCCACCGACAGTTTTTCAGTCATTTGGAGACGATGTCTACTGGAGACAGATATAGTGCTGCCGTATTCCAGTATCATGCTTTGGACATGTGGCATGATACCATTCTCAGTCACATTTAGGCTGTGGATTGTTGGGCAAGTGACGATCCGATCCACGATCCGGGACTGACGATTCACAGATCAGATCCCGAATCACTGGTTTAAACCTAAAATAATCCTTAGACAAACATAACTAACATATTAAGAAATTTAAACAGTTTTATTGATAATAACAAAAGTGAAACCTGTAATGAATATATATGGTAGTTTAGACTGAGCAACTCTTTAAGCTCGCAGTAAAAAACATGGAATTTAAGTGCCAAATGATATGGTCCAATATCATTTGTCTGCTTTGATAAAAACGTGTTTATATTCTACACACAAAATTTGCTTACTTTCAATTTTGGTAACATTTACAAAGCCTACCTGTATTTTTTGACATTGTATTAGTTTTAGGTGATTTGACAGGTTAGTTGTACCGCCAGTATATGCAACATTTAAGTTGCAGGTTTTATAAATAACCTTTTTCATCTTGGGAAGAAATATGAAGTATTTCTACACATTTGATGTGTGCTTTGTGGGTGAATTTCTATAAAGTTGTTTTTCTCTACCATGTATACAAATTGCAGATGATTCATTCAGTTAAGTTAACATCAGTTTCGAAATTCAAATAATATGGATTACTTACAATATCACTCGATTCATAAGCTTTATAAACATTAAATCTATTAAATATAATATTCAAAAATTAATTACCAAAATGATTTTGGAAACGTGATGTATTGATATCAATAATTTACATCCAAATCTTCCTTGACTTACAGCGTTGCTTAGCACTACATGTAGGACGTATTTTCGAATTTTGAAAAATATGATGAATACTGAAGATAATGCTTGATTTTTGATTTATTAATGAATTAAATTTTCGGTAACGCTAGATGTTATTACAGTATGCCGAAATCGTGCCGATGATTTAAATTTGAATCTTTACTGACGCACAGCATTGCTAGCTCTACGTGTTTGTCATATTTTACTTTTGGTTTTGTAAAAACAACTTTGGGTTTGAAAAACGTCGTTTATATTCACTTTCATTTCATTATATCTTTTTTCATTTAAATTTTATAAAAAGTATTTAAGGTAGGTGTTAAAGAAAAGATCGCGATCCAGCGATCTTCGCCGTGGCGAATATTCGTACCCGATTTGCAGACAGAACTCGTGGATATCCGAGTGCTCAGAAACTCGCAGCAGCCCTAGTCACATTATCCTGACACCTGGCCAACCAGTCCTGGAACTACCCTTATATGCTGAGTGCTGAGTGCCAAGCAAGGGAGCTGGACAGGGTTTTAAGGGATAGGTACTGATGAATAGGTTGTAGATAAAAAAGCTAATTACCTGCAGTCAGATCTGGTTTCATACTGTTGGCATAGCTTTCATGTTTTAAGTGGACAAGTATCCATTGTCACACCATCTTCATGGAATGGATATTTCTCTTTTGTTTTATTTGTTCTCATGTGGAAAAATAAATATTTTGCCCAACATACATAGGGTCAAATTCTTCATGTACTGAATAGAAATAAATTAGAATGTTGTTTAAATAAAAAAGTACAGATGAGCAAGAAAATATGTTGAAACTGATGAATGATACAGTATAATATTTGTCTGGAATTATTGACATTTTCTGAGGGTAGCAAATCCTTAGAGCTGGAAGTGTGTGTGTGTTTTTTTTTTATCAATCAGTCTGTAAATCTATTGGACCATTGGGTTTAGAGAGATGATGACTGATCAATAATCTGGATATGCTACTGTATGTAGATGTACTGGTGCATGAAATATTGATTGCGACCATTACTGTGTTTTGGTGCCCTACTTCTTCAGACTCTGTCTCAGGCTTTCTGGCCACTGGACTTATTGGTGCCTTGTTAAGACCTTCCTGGAAAGCTTCTGTCTGCTGTTGTGTTTATTTTATTCATTGCTTGCTTTGATACTGATGTCAGTTTTGAGGAAGTAGTTTTCTGTCTGAGCAAGTAGTATTGAAAGTTGCAGACATGCAGTAGATTCTACTTGAGATGCACCATTGCTTGCAAGACAAGATGCTGAAATCAATGACGAGATCAATTTGTCCTGTATCATAACTGCAATGCAGCAGAATCAAACGGCAGCCAGAACTGAACTTTTTGTTTCACCTCTGGTGTATTTTACAGCATAATCTGGCTTGGTTATATTGGATGAAACACAAAAACAGAAAATCTATAAATAGGGGGGAGGGGTTGGGGGGTATTTTCAAATGCTTCTGGGAAATTTTAAACTGTAAATTTTCCTGTCTCCTATATGGGTGACTGTTTCAAAGTTAAGAAAACTGTATCTTGGTAATGACTCTCATGGGAGTGTGCTTGCATTAGGCTTATTTTTCTGGGTATTATTTTCCCATTTAGATGTCTTGCAATGAAGATGCAGATTAACTTCTGCTTGCAGTGGTCTCAAAATCATTTTCCTGTGTTTCCTTTTGAAATTTGAGATGCAAGGTGGAATTTAAGGTTGTGTATTTGGTGACAAGGGCTTGGGAATCATATGTAAATGTCATCACTATTGCATCTAGCATCTTGGTTTCTTTGTTTAAAGACTTGCCCTCAGTCTCAGTTTTCAGATCTCAGTCAATATTGCCAAAATGTTCTTCTAAGCTTTTGAGTCACACTAGCAGCAAGAATATACCTCAGAGAAGAAACAAACTCATGAGACTGATCTTCAGTTGTAGTTTTTGCCCAGCAAATCATCTGACCAGCTTATAGAGGTCTATATATTGTCCAACCTAGTGTGTGTCTGGCATCTTTCCATTCTTTATTCCAGGTAGCCCAGAAATAGAAATAATATGTGATTTTATTTTGATGTATGTCTGTGCTTGTAAGATTGATGGTGTTAGGAACTGTGGAAGCCCAAACTTTGTTGTGAACAGTAAAGATGCTTGTTGTCTTGCTCAAAGCAGTGTTCCTGACCATGCTTTGTCAGGCATTAAGAACATCAGACTTTATTTACTTCTTGGATTTGTGTCTATATTTATAAGAATTTACTTAGAAGGGGTATGCAAGGTAGAATTAATTACAATAATAATCTAACTATTCATACAAACTATATAAAGATTATCACACAAATATATTAATTTTCCATTGTTAGATCTATCTTCAGAAGTATGGTGCAGCAATATGAATAAGATAACCAGACATGCTACCTTGACAATGGTATTAGTGGCATGATTCCACTTAACCCTTTCCCTCATATAGACTCATTTTGACGCACTCAATAGGTACCACATAAAGCCTGATCTGCAGAAAACCACAGTTAAACCTTACCAAATTTAATTATAAAGTCCTCATTTCCAGACCACTGAGGAGCAGCAAACAGCATAAAACCTGATCAGCCTGCAAGTTACTAGCAGGTTGATCTGGTTTTATGTTGTTCGCATAGGTCTTTTCATGGTTTTCCTCTATGAGGGAAAGGGTTAAGTCACAGCATCCTGGCTGGTCTTGAACATGTCTGAGGTATACAAGTGCATAACTTTACAGTTGGTTTGTCATGGCTAAGGATCAAACACTTTACTCTCCATTTGAGAATACCTTAACCACTGAATCATAGGCTGATTTATGAATGAAGTATAACTGTATGCCTTGTCGAAATTCTCGTAATGCCTGAGTAAATATTCATTTGGGAAAAAAAAAGTTTCTGAAAATCTTATTCATTCAAAGATTGCATAATGTTATTTGGGTTTTAGCTGGTGCATGATCAGGTAGAGCAGATAAATTGGGTTCATTAATTACCAGGAGGGCTGCTGTGTTTACATGAACAGGATCAGGGGAGATGTGCCTTGTGATGTTTGGCTCACTGAGAGAGCAGAAGCATCAGAAAGGTGCTGATCGCAAAAAAAACAGATGTGTCTATCAAAACTCCTGATCTCCTGGGATAGATTCTTTTCTTATTTTCATGCCTTCATTCTAATATATATATATATCTGTTAAAGGGAGTTAAATGTATATAGAAATAGGAAAGATAATTTGCTTTGCATTATTGATAGATTGGGTTAAAGCCAGACTGGTCTCAGTTCTGCTGCCTTAAGAAATGACTGTTGGTAGCATTCAAAATATTAAGCAGCAAACTAATGGAATACAGATGTGGAAAGGCTTTCCTTATAGCTTTTATGATTATGATCTCTTTAAAATGAAAACTAGGTTGAATCGAATATGTCAGGCATGTTTTCTTTCTCCTGTATTAAGAGTGTGTGACTGCTCAAGATGATTTTTAGCTCATGAACACCTGATCACATTGTGCTCATGTTGAGGTATTAGGATCTTTGAATATCCACCTCTGTGACTAGCAACTTCATTTCTTTAACATTCTCCCTCAAATGTGTTGACAATGTTTATGGTCAAGTTTGATTAAGGGATAAACTGACCCAGAATCTAAGGAGTTATGGCCCATCAATAATTAAAAAATCTTCAGCAGGGATTCCCCAGGTAGTTTAAAAATCCCCCACAAAACTCACAGTGTGTCGGATTTCCTATGTAATGTATGGGAGAATATTTTCTGTAATTAGTCAGATTTTATCAGTCTGCAAAAATGCACTCATGAAAGATAATTATATCTTCACTTGCTGCAGCACTACAGTGATACAGTGATGCACTATAGACAGATCACACCCTGTCTCTGTTACTGAGGTACCCAGCACTAGAACTATCTGCCAACCCTGATTGCTTAACACCACAAATTGGAGCAACCAGTGTTGTTCCTGGGACTGGCCCATTGATACAGACATCTTCAGTTATTGACCTACTGATTCTGTAGAGGCCTGTGCTGAAGTGCCGTCACATGGACAATTTTCACTCAGTGTCTCATGGGATAGCTCATCTCCGTGAGGTTTTACAGTGTCTAGGTTTTAATAATTGATGGTGCCCTTTCTGCATAACACATTTACTCTGCATTACCAATATTTTTCTGCGCCACCACTATATGTCTTGGTATGATTATTGTTAGGAAGAGCAAACACAAAACCCTGGCCTTATAGGCTGAAGTAGAGGTAATTAATAAATACCTGCAATGAAAAGCCAATAAGTTAATGGGATTCTGATTGATCCGCTGCTGCAACTAATAGATAGTGATATTGGAAGAAGATTTTGCCAATATTTAGCAAGTTGTTTATTGGCAAGGTATGAGCAGGTACAGGTCAGCATTCAAGTATTCACTGATCAGTTTGGAAAGATAATTTAATTGCACTAATTAGCTTTGAGGTTTCAGTTGTCTTTCTTTTTGATCATTTTCCATGCAGGAAGTAACATGTAATTATCATATTTGCACAGTAAATATATTTTCTTTTATTTCCTTTTCAAGTAAAAATGGAAAAAGCATTGTAAAATATTGAGCATATTGGTTGGTGGGTGCAAGTGGGATGGACAGGGGACCAAGTCAGAAACTGAACTGTTAATTTCACTGTTAATGTCACTATCACCAATACATCATAAGTTCAGGGTGTTTTTCCCTTCTTTATCATGGCCATTCATAGGCATCTTTAGATCATGCAACCCCAACCAAAAATATTTAACCACTGTCAGAATAGGTTTTGTGTTGATATTACTAGATCTCAAAGGTAATTATTAGTATCAATTAATGTTTACTGATTATCAATTAATGTTTACATGGGTCATTTTCAATATAGCTTTCACATCAGTTATCAAGGGTTGATGTTAATAAAAACATTTCCATGCTCAATTTTTCATATTCTATAAGAAACGGACATCAGTCTTTAAGAACATGAGTGCTATGTAAAGTGCAGCATCTGGGGGATTTATTTAGGCCAAAAACAGTTGGTCTGATCACCAGAGGGTGTTGTTAGCTTAATTGGAAGGGACATAACTACGACTGCAGGTTGGGATAATTTGGGGAGTTCCTATTTTAATTAACCCTTTTCCTATTTGAGATCCATTTGATGCATTCAATTAGTTCCACAGTTAATAATCTGATCTGCAGAACCACAGTTAACCTTACCAATTTATTACTATATCCTCATTTCCAGACCACTGAGGAGCAGCGAACAGCATAAAACCTGATCAGCCTGCGAGTTACTCGCAGGCTGATCTGGTTTTATGCTGTTCGCATAGGTCTTTTCATGGGTTTCCTCTATGAGGGAAAGGGTTATGAAACTCTGGTGCTGTGATGGTGGAGAATTCAATGAATTGGGCATTGACCTTTTAGTTTTGCTGTTTAGATAATCAGCACTTGCCTCATATACCTATACCTTGATCTCAACTTTTTACCTCATATAACCGTGCAGGTATGTCATGTCTTAGTAGATGTATTTTGTGGCATTTGCAAACAGAGCAAACCTAGATCAGACAGCTCCTGTTTGCTTATAAAATACTATAGCTTGGATTCTACACAGTCTGCATGGCAAAGAATAATCTACTGATACTATTTAAGTTCAGTAAATCATTTTCATAAAGTCAAAAATTTGTTAATGTTAAAAACAACACCATTGGAAAGTAATTATAGTCTGTTTTTGTTTAGAAAACCAATAAATTGATTTTAAGATCTTAACAAGATGAATACAGATTGAAAAGGAAAAAAAGGATGAAGATAATGATTTTGATGACGATGAATATGATTTAAGAATTATACAAATAATTAGCATATTTTTACAATCTCACCTGTTTGACCGAATGCCATAAATATTTTACAAGTAAAGCAGGTTTGTTTGTTTTTTCCATTTGGGACAAGGAATGTTTTTTTCCATTTGGGACAAGGAATACTTATAAAACTTTATTTTGATGGATGAAGGCTAGTTTTCATGTTTATGGCTATCACCTACACAGGTATCCACCCATTAGACTGTTCTGACTAGAGTACGATGATTGGTCAGAATGTGGTACTGACAGCCGCTGACAGCGGGAGCATAACTCCAGATGGGAAGCCTGATACAGGCTAGATTTATGAGTTCCTAGACTACCTATGTAGCTTATCTTGTCTCCTCTTGTTTACTCAACCCATATGAAAGAATGAAAAACAGTAGGAAGATTTGTAGATAGGGTAATATGTATTTAATATTTTGTCTACCGGGTTTGTCTGATTAGCTGCATACACCTATCAGTGACCCATTCTAAAAATCTGAAAGCTTTTTGGAAGCCAGAAATAGAACTCTCTTCATGCACAAGACTGTCCCAGAGATTTTAGTTAACATAGGCTATAACAGGTCATGGGTTTGAGTTTCTTGCAGTCTAGTTTCTTTGTTATACATGTATAGAGATGCTGTTCTATCAACTTTTCTTCTCAATTACCCGACTTTGACTCTGAATTGCTCCACATGGAATAGTTATATTTATGAAACTTATTATGCAATGGCTTTGATGTGATTAAATTCTGTAAAATATAGCAATTGTTATGTTGTTTTTTTTCTTTTAATCTGGATCTAAGAAAAATTAAAGTGTTACTACAGGAAGTATGGTATATATGTAAGATTTGACCTGATCTGAAAGATGAACCGGGAGATCACAGGAAGGCCTCTCTCCACGAGATACTGATACAGGATGCTGAGTAAAGTGAACAATCAACATGACCTCGCCACCTCCCCAGCTAGTTATTGTCCAGTCTTGAAGATGAATCATATACATATCCTGTACATATGATTTTACTGCCTTAATAAATTTATATGAGACAACATTTTCTTGCAGTTAGTAAGATATGTTGAGATGCTTGATGTCTTAAGGGATGAATTTATAGTCACTGCACCTTGTATAAGACCAGAGTGTGGATGGTGTTGATGTACCCAAGCAGTTTGTTATTAATAGAGATGCTGTTTACACATTATAAAGTTCTAGATTAGCCTTACCCAGTTGGGAAGGTTGCGGGATTTTATTTCCTGCCCACTGGAGGTTGGAGAGCTGGTAAAGACTGGTAAAGCTATGATAAGAGATACATTCTTCTGAGTTTGGGATTTCCCGTTTAATTGTGCTATTCTAGTGTGTGGATAAGACCTTTCTTTGTTGGTTTTTTTTGCTGCTTGTTATATTCAGTGTTAAGTAAAAGTTTTATTTAATGATGTGACTTCCTTAAATCCAGTTTGTTTGTTTTTATGTGTTGTTAACAAGTAAGTTAAAGAGATGAAATATTTCAGGATTAGAGATGTGTTGGACCATAGGATTTGATGAATGATAGGTACTAAAGTTGGTTTATTTCTGGTGTTTGAGTGTGAGGCAAGAAATGTCTGGTTAATGCCAGAGAAGGGATATTTTAATTGGATTTACAAGTGCACATTGTGATCAGGAGTTTGCAAAGGGATGTAAGTGAAAGGATGAGATGAAGGAAAATGTCACACTATGATACATTTGGATAAGTTGTGAAAAAGACACAGAATTATTTATTTTCTGCCTTGTAAAAAGAGATAAATTCTGTGGAACAAGGATATCTCAGCAAAAATAAATGTTTTCTTTTAGGACTTCATAACTTTGATTTCAGTAATTGTGGGGAAAAGTAGATTGTGTGTTCCTTTTGGTTTGAAGTTTACAGTTTTTATGATGGTAAAATTAATGTTAGATAAGTTTGTCAAGATGTGTGAAGGAATTATGAAATTTTGCTCTGATTTTGCACTTACTGGCAGTAACTGCAAGCAACTTTTTTTCCACAAACACATAAACTTTAATTGTTGAAATTCTCTTCCCCTTTGGTCACTTCCTCCTTTAACCCTTTCCCTCATATAGACTCATTTTGACGCCCTCAATAGGTACCACATTAAGCCTGATCTGCAAAAAACCACAGTTAAACCTTACCAAATTTAATTACAAAATCCTCATTTCCAGACCACTGAGGAGCAGCGAACAGCATAAAACCTGATCAGCCTGCGAGTTACTCGCAGGCTGATCTGGTTTTATGCTATTCGCATAGGTCTTTTCATGGTATCCTCTATGAGGGAAAGGGTTAAAAGAATTTAGAACTCTTTTAAGCATTCCACTTCTATTTTTGTTTTTAAAGTTCACCCTTTTGGAAAATAATATATATATATATTTGTCTGTAACTGAAAGAACATTAACATTCAGGGAAATAAATATCTACCTAGACAATGAAAAAAATATGAGCTTGTGTAAATATCTTCCTTGTTTAAATTTTTTGTGCTGTAAAACTCTTGACAAATTTTATACACTCTTTGTAACATTATACTGTGTAAGAAAGCCTTTTACACTTTAGCTGTATCAAGACATAGGCGGTATTTTTGCATGTGCAGTAAGGGTTTTATTTCCTGTCGGGCCATGAAACTGAAGTAGGGTACATGTGGAGGCCTCATTTGTTTGTGGAAGTGTTGGATAGATAAAGTCTACAGTGTTGAGGCCTTGACTATAGCATAACATTTGTTATGTTTTTGAAAACTTGGAATATGTGAATCATGAATTTTCAGATCTACAGTTGTGCTTGGTATCTTTGAGTGTTTTATCACAACAGATTTTTTTTGTGCCAGACATATTGAGACAGCAGAACTGTAAGCAAGTTTCTTCAAGAAAGAATAGAGAACATGTGATTGTGTTGAAATGGGAATGCAAAGTTGAAGCCATATGTTTTGGTGAGACATGGATAATGTCAAATTTATCAGCAGCTAGATTTCTGTGCATACCTGGATTGATGCTATACTGAGTGAAAATTGTGAAAAACATTTTTGTGAAGATTGTGAAAGCCTTTGTACAGAATCTTTCTGAAAGTGAGCACATGTGAAGAATAATGGAGACAGGGAGAGAGAGAAAGAGAGAGATTGAACCTAAGAAAATATTAGTTAAGCAAAAGGTCAAGTTGTGTAGGTGTGAAAGCTTTGATTGGCATCAGACTTTTTGGCATTGTGTCTGTTTATATCAACAGCCCCCTCAACTATTTTTTGTTTCTAGTTCATGAACTGATCTTCTGTATTAATTAGTTTACCATTGCAATCATACCTGGAAAGACAGTTTGATCAGATAATGCGTAGTTTGCAATGATGAAAGTCTGAGATCAGAGGCCAAAAACTGTTTCTTGGATTGTCAGTAGTCTTGGCCGAGTGGAGTGGTGCCTCTGATAATGCCTGCTCTGTAGATTTATCATGTCTCAAGATATGAAAAATGTCTGGTTTATATTAATAAAGGTAATAAAACAGCTGGAATTGTTTGCTACACAATTCTCCAACTGAGGACTGAAAAAATACAATAAAAAAAAAAGCAAAAAACCCCCACAAAACGTTGAAGGTATTCATGAAACAACAGAAAGAAATGCAGTAATTTAGATTACTTGAACTTTGGATTGAGATCATCCTAAAAGTCAATTAATTAAATGTGAAAAGTAAAATACGCATTTTAGTAAGATGAAATTTAATGAACCATTTGTCGATGTTGTGACTTATTTATGTGAATAGGACAGTCTAGTCTGTAGGTCATGACCGTAAAATATGTTAGTGATGAGAGGCCTTTTGCCCAGTGTCTTCATGACATGTTAATATCTTGACACTCCTTAGTCTGTGGAAGTACTGTATGTTGCATTAAACATGTGTAGAGGTGTTTGTTTTTGATAATTGAATTATAAAGACGTATAGTACATTTTTGGCAATATACTTGGACATGGCTCATTTTTGACTATTATAAAAGCAAAATTAAAATTAAAAGATATTTTGTTCTTTTTTTGGGGGGGTGGGGGGGGGGGGTATAAAATGTCAAGAAGTTTGTGTTATAGTAGAAGGAACAGCTTAAGTAAGTAGTCAACCTGTTATGAATTGCAATTATTATATTCTTGCAGGGTTAGTATAATCTTTTCTTGCCTAAGAACATTTAATGACTAACAACCCTTCTAAAATCAACTAAATTTTCAGTCCTTTTGGCACATCTGGCATCTTTCTTGCTTTTCTGTCCTGTTGCAGTTTTCAGTTGTTTTATTTCATTTCCAAAGTTTTAACTGTCATTAAAACAGTTTTTTTTTATTTCAATGTTTGATTTGAATAACTTACATCATGAAACATTATGTTTGCATCCATTGTAATTAATAGTGTGTAAATATTGTTATATTTATTTATTGACAGTCATGTTCGTAATGCAAGTGAATATATGATTTGAAAGAAACCTTTATACCTTTGAAATTGATTTCGTGACCAGTTTTCACAGCTGAACCCTTTGACAGTTCCTGGGTTGTACCATTACTTTAAGCTTGAAAGGTCCATAAAAAATCTAATTTGGTCATATAAAGTCTCAATTTTTGGATCTGTAGTCAATTAAGGGAACTAGGCCTTGGCATCTGGGGCCTGACTTCACTAAATTTCGTACAAATTTAATCTTAGTTGCAAGAATATTGTTCTACTCAGTGCCTTCTTATTTCTTATTTTCTCAATCAAACAAAGAGAAAGGTCATTTCATTGCATTATGCAAACTCATCACTTATTGTAAAGAAAAAATAATCACAAGAAGGAAGTTATACTAAATCTGTGAATTTACTGTATGAGGATTTTATTTGTGCCAAGTTTAATGGAACATTGGTTTTAGTTTAGTTTAACAAATATAAAGAAAGAAAGAAAAAAATACAAAAAAAAAAACGTTAAATGCTTAAAGGGTTTAGAAAGTGATTTGACAAGAAACAAAAATGAAATTCTGTGATGTACAGAAAATGCACACTTGTTTGATGAACATGACGGTTATTTTCCTTTTATTGTCATTAATACATTGTAGTTTGTGGTTGAAGCAGAAAGACTCTTGGCAAGAAGAGAGATTTATATGTCGTGATATTGTTGCCAAAAAGTTTTTTCAGCTACAAACATCACTCTTGATTGTCATATATATAAAAATATTGTTTTTACATTTTGGTGTTATCATTTTAGTTAATTTTGATTTTTTTGTAAAAAATTTATAACTATCAGTATACATTTTTTTTATGAGTGATGTGTTGTGTTGATAACATGATTGACCATATTTTTTTTCCCGTGTTATAATCTCCCTATTATAATTTGAGCCCAAATTAGAAGAAATGGATGAACCCAGCTCTGAAGTTTCTGCTGAGCCCACTGAAGCTCAGGCAGAGACCTCATGTGACATGTGTTCTGGAGGTAACATCTACAGCTTCTGTGAATGGTCAAGTGAATACACTATGACGGGAAACACCTCTCTCAGTGCAATATTGCTTAATCATTTTACATCCTGGATGGCAATTATCTGCAAAACCAGCAAAAAAAGAAAGAAAAAAAGTAAGGTTTATATCACATGACAGAGCACAAGTGCAGTCAATTTCAGGACTTGAAATGGAGCCAGATCAATCTTTAAATACACTGGAGTGGTGATAAGCTGTGCACTGCAAAAAGTTTTAGATATTTTACAGATGTATCTTTTGTTATGATAAAACAATCCAATTCTTTCTTGCATTTGGATTTATTTATATCTCACTCCTCAAAATTGCCCATCAAAAAGCCTAGCTTTAATGAACAGAGATCACTTAACTCATAGTTAGAAGACAATAAAGTCATTTTTTTTGCTGTGCGTGTTCTCTGATGCTATAAGTGTAAAATGGGTTTATAATGAATCTTTGATAATGCAGTAAGAAACACTAAGGCTTTGAGAGGTGGGTTCGACTGTCCTAGACTGTAAAGACTTGTGTACCCAGCATGGAGATATAGTGCCAGGTGCTGGTATCTCTAGTTTGTCAATGTCTGTCAGTGATGGCTTTAGTTTTGCTGTAGCTTATGAAATTTACTGACCATTTTACTGACCAAGGACAATTTATCTCATTTAGACTAATTGTGAATAATAAGCATGGTACGAGAAAAGATTTTTTTGTGTGTATTTTTTATATTTTTGCAAGTCTTGCTTATAAAATGTGAT
>CM037789.1:7083435-7133435 GCA_021229015.1 Solen grandis
AGCGCTAAGTATTGTTTGTGGAATTCAAGCAGTTCATGAATCCCCAAAAATCCGTCGACATTTTTTTTTTTTTTGCGCCCGCTTTCATCAACTCGCACCTTTCATACATGCTCCGCCCATAATGCTCTTAGGCCATGTAGGCATCATGCAGTCTCTTATTTGATCATTTTTTGCCAAATTTTGAACAAAATACAAAGCATTACATTGGACAATTAAGTGGGACAAACTAATGCTGCAATAAAGGTCTCAATCTCGAACAATGCTTGTCCAAGTAATAATGTTATTTATGGCGATTTTCTATGACGTGTAGGGTAGCAAACAAGAAGATTGATTACGATTTTCTAAAGATGTTTTTGGCTTCTTAATTGATATATGAGCCATCGAAGGGGTTAACCTCTTTTCAGGATGTTCAGACTTTCTGCACGTACACAGTATCAAGTGCTTGATTTCAAACCTCGTTTGTGCACGTGACTGTCTCAACCAGAGTTATTTATAGACTTCCTTCTTTCAGGTATTGCCGAAATAATACTGTAATGTTCAACTTGCAATCAAACTATGTGAGCAATTAACGTTATTTTAGACTATGCATGTATGCCCACAAAGACCCAACAATTAAATTAATTTCCTATGATATTTTATTAGCATTGTGATCAAGAATGTGCTAGATCTTTGTCGCGATACGATATATTCCAATATTTCAACACGATGAATATGATTTTGATCTAAGGATGAACATTTTTAGAACAACAAATTACTTTTAAGGAGTTTACAAACAGAGCAAGTGATAACATAATAAGCACGATGAATGAGCAAGTCATCAAAGAAGATGAAAATTGTACAGTAGTGAATAAGGGTAATCACACAAGAACAAATAATGCAATGAAAGTTATCTCGCGTTACTTTACATCAATACCAATCCTATCAAGTACAGTGAAGCAATACCACGTGACCGTGGCGTCACCAAAGACAAAGATACGCTTGAAAATAGAAATTTACCCGTAAGTATTTCATTTTTCTGTCGATATTTATTGGACAAGTGTCAGTCTATGAAGAAAAATATAAGCTTTCCACGGAAGATAGGATCTCCATCTGCAGCTAAGTCGTTTTTTCAAGCACTTCCATCGTGAAACCTTGGAACAAAATATAGCTTAGAATTGTAGTTTGCTCGCATATAAAAAAATCCAAGGTTTCACGTTATACTTAAAAAAAAAAAAACTGCTCATCAGCTGATGGAGATCCTATATTCAGCGGAAAGCTTATATTCTTTTCTTTTTAGACTGATACATGTGCAGTAGAAATCGATGAAGAAATGAAATAAAAGAATTTTCTATTTCAAGCGGAGTTTTGTCTTGATTTTGATGTGGCGGTAGTGACGTCACGGTCACGTGGTATTGCTAGAAATTCCATACAATGATAAAGGAGAAGTTTGTTTGTTTGGTGTTGTTTAGGTCCCACATGGGATACACCACGGATTTATTATCCCAGTAATAGGTGCGGGGGGTGGGGGGGGGGGGGGGGGGGGGGAATATATCCTCAACTGACCATATGCACAAAGGGCAATAACTTCAGACCAAAGGGTAAATTCCAAGTTTATACACACTTGTCTATCCATATCAGTCCTACATGTAAGTATGAAGAAATAATGTTGAATAATAAAGGGGAGTTATGCACACAAGCATTTTCTTAAGAAAATTCACAAAGGGCAATATCTCCAGGACAAATGTTTTGTTGTTGTTGTATTGGGGTTTACCGTCGCTGCGATAGTATTTCAATCATATAGCGACGTCCAGCTAATTACAGGTGGAGGAAGACCCCGATAACAGAAGTACCCGGGTAGAACCACCGACCTACCACAAGCCAGCTGGAAGGCTTCCTCACATGAAAAATCCGAAGTCCCTACCGGGATTCGAACCCACAGCGGTGAGGGGCTGAGAGATTTGTAGTCCACGACTGTAACCCCTCGGCCACGGCGGCCCCCACACAAACGTTTTCATTCAAGTCAATCTTCCTTATATTAAGTATGAAGAATCCATAGAATAATATAAAAGGAGTTATCCGCTCAAGAAATTGCTGATTAAAATACATCAAAGGCAATACCTTCAGTACCTCTATGCACATTAGCAGGTAAATTTCAATCCTCCATGCAAATATGGAGGATTCCCGTTTAATAATAAAGGTGATGTTATCCGTAGATGCTTAGAAAAATACACAAAGAGTAATAAATCAAGAAAAAAAATATGCAATCCAATTTATCTCAGTTTTATGCAGAACATGAATATAAATCTTCCACAAATATAAAGAAATTTCATAAGCAAGTTTTAACGGACGGGCGGACAGACGGTTATCTCTGATCTTCCTTTCATCTTTTTAACCCACGAGAGGAAAAATAACACCGCATAAGGAAAAATAGCCCCAGAAATACGAAATATTCTAAAGCAAAACCGTAAAGCCAACCCTGGCCCAAAACCAAACCCCGGAATGTTTCTCAAAGAGAGAGGGGGGGGGGGGGGGGGGGGGGGGGGGGGGGGGAGAGAAAAAAAAAGAGATATGGTCCGGCTACAAATTGTGCAATCTGACAAATATTTATGACTGAGAGAATCGAAACAATCAGGTTGCTAGTATGGATTTCTAGAATTAGTTTTTCTCAATATCCATTTTGTTTCTTCACATTATAAGAAATTAAATGTTTCCCATAGGTTCCAATATTAACTTAAATATGTATTATCTCCCCATCATATAATAAAACTCAATTAAACTGTCGGTTAAACTTTTCAATTTTGAGATTTATTTAAAGTGACAGAGTTTTATAGAAATAAAACCATCGAGTGACCAGATATGAAATATGGCCATCAGGTTGGATGTATCGTAACTGACACTAAGCAGTGTCAAATTGGTCTTCATAAACTGCCGGTCATATAAATACACCCTCCTTGGTACTGACTCGATATTGGTCTTAGATTTTGTTACATACGTGTATATGATAAAGAAAAAAATACCGATTGGCCTACGCATGGACAATAACCCAACTGCAATAAGGTTATATGACCCGAAACGAGCATAATGGGCCTTATGGGGGATAAATAAAACATGTTAATGATGTAGCGATGTCTTAGGTTTTGACAAATTTATGTTCACGTGAAACAATATACGATTAGGAATTTTAATGGGATTAAGCACACTAGATCTTTTAGAAATCATGAAATTAATGTTACGCATTGGGGGGTAATCGATGTTTTATGCTAATTTAAGATTTGTGGGGTTGGGGAATTACTAATAGTGTAATATGGGAAGACCCTCCGTTCTGGAATTACAGAGTTTCAACCAAAGACCCTCGGCATGTTGTCAAGATCTCGAGATTAAAGGTTGGATGGCATGTCTTCTGTCTGCAGTGACACACATTGGCAGTACTGGTCCTTAGGTTATTGTAGTGGGGTTTACCGTCGCTGCGATAGTATTCCAATCATATAGCGACGTCCAGCTAATTACAGGTGGAGGAAGACCCCGAGTACACAGAGGTACCCAGGTAGAACCACCGACCTACCGCAAGCCAGCTGGAAGGCTTCCTCACATGAAAAATCCGAAGTCCCTACCGGGATTTTAACTCAGAGCGGTGAGGGACTGAGATATTTGTAGTCCACTGGTCCTTAGGCATTAAATAACCAATTACCTTAAAACGAATAAACTTCTATATTGCTATATATGTTTGAAATGCATTAGTTTTAAATCAAGCTATAAAACAATAAGATCCAAATAATTTGCTTGCATGCCCATCTCAGAACATTTTCAAGATGTTCCTATGTATTATGATATCTCCCTGGACTTTAAAAACTACGTTATATGCTCTTCTTATAACAAATAATAACTCAAATCTATATTTCAAAATGGAACGACAAGGGTACCGCAGAGCGTATCAATATACCCTCGACGGTATTGCAATGTATGTTGTTTTTATGGCGCATTTCATATTGCGAGTAAGTTTGAACCATTTCCTCCGGTTGTGTAAGAGAAGTTGCGATCACATGGTTCTGCTAACGAACGGAAAGAAAGGCGACTTTGTTTAAACTTCGGTAGTATAATAACCAAAGTGCTGATAGTGCTAAGGGAACAGGGTTTTCGCATTTCTTTTGTTTATCAAAGTGTATTTAGAATGAGGATCAGATTTTCAAGCGATGCCAATAAACTTAATAATATAAACCCGATTTAACCTAGCGATTGTTGAGAATATTACTAATTAACAAACTATTAGTGATTTTTGCAATTTGGCAAAATACAACTACAGAGGATTTACTATGAGAATGTGCATATGTTAATCTTATAGAATGCAGCCTTTTTAACTGAGCCATAACCAAACACAAAACTTTTTGTTTCCATGTCACGTGGTAAGGTTTGGCTATATCGATGACTGATACACACGAGAATTGTAACTGATATGTTTGCTAAATTTTGAAATATTTAAAATAAATAATTGCACACTTTCTTTTGGAACATAATGCATATATTGGCATTGTTTATTGGGTCCGCGTGCATCTTCCCATTCCTTTTTAATGGTGTCCTTCTTCAGAGACTGTTACTATATTACATCTGGTCCCCGGCACCATACAGCCATTCTGCATTATACCATCAAGCGCCGCGATTTTTTCAACATATAGTTTTATTTTTGTTTTGTTTGTTTGTTTAATCTCACCTTTTTACCATTACATCAAATGTAGTTCATATATAATAGTTCTACGATACTGGTACTTGAGGCATATCGATTGTTTGTGTAATTTTAACCAATCCTCCTCATGTAAATAAAAAATATCATCTATACATTATTGTACTGTATTACACAAAAATAATTACAATATCGTGGTAATTTCTATGAACCGTCGAATGCAAATCTGGCCCATGATTTCAAATAATTAGAGTTTCTAATAGGGATTGTAGATATACAACCCGACCACATCCGAAAAAAATCCGTGTAGTTTGTCTATCTAGTCGTCTATATGATATTTAGGATATCTTTGGGTTATTTCGGTTCATTTGGGTTCTTTGGATATTTTGTGAAGCTATAGAAGAAGAGAAGGTCGCCTGAGTTACTTCCCTTTTCCCGCTTATTGCTGTTGCGTAACAAATAAGTACCGCATAACTGGAGAAAGGCGGAGAGGTATCTTTTAAAATCACTTATCTCTGTGTCAGCAGGTTGTAATTATGAAACATATTATTAATATCTTTTTCCTCCTTAGCTGTGTTGCAAATGTGAATTTTCTTTGTTTCTTTATGCCTATGTTTAATGGCTAGCTATCAGAAGCGTGGTTGTAAAATTTTTAAAAGAGATAAATTGTCTTCACTTTCCAAGCTTCCCAATCCCCCAGGGAAAGCCTGTACATGTGATTGCGCCCTTAAATATATAAAATCGCAAATAATGAACATGTTTTGTGAGTGGTGGATTGTCAGAAATGTTTAAACAAGTTTAGCCTACCAAAAGTTCCTTCCAGTACAATTCTCAACTTTGAGGTATTGAGTGAAAGCTGATTTAGGTTTAACCAAAGGCTCGTGACGTTACCAAAATTTCCAACGAAAATCATTCTGTAAAAATGTTCATAATATCATGGGAAATAAATAATATTTTCATAATTTCCATCTTTGACATAACTCTACATGTCTTAGCACATCTATGCATACATCTACATATATATCACATTTGAAAGTTTAGCTCTACTGTGAGGCCAGGACCCCATTGTGTTGAATTTGGGCCCCACTCCTCCTCTAAATCTCCTCTACTTTTTTTTCTAGGCAGTGAAAAATTCCCCCATAAAACAAATAAATACCACGAAGCTACATTAACATTATCTAGGTATTCACATCTCTGTAAATACTTAACATTAAATTGTATCTTAGATAAAAATGTTTATTAGAAAGTTAGTGATGGTTGCTAAAAAAGTCAATGTACTTGTATTTTAATAGAAAATTGATGTTTCAAGGTCAGTCTTATTGATAGTATTCAAACTGAAAAATCACCCATACCCCCAACAAAAATACAATGTGGAAAATCCATTCTGTCAGGGCCCCGGCCCCAGTCCCCGAAGTGAGAGAGGGCCCTGGAGGCTGTTAAATTCCCCAGAGCTTGTTCCCGGTAATCAGATCTGTTTATCTTCCTGCGACGGACTGAGAAGGTACCTGTTTTTCTATAACGTCAGCGGTGCGGGAGTAAGAGTTGCTTTCTTGCTCCATAATAATATATCACTGCCCTGTGCCGGCGATAATTATGTTAACTTCCATATCTAGCAGCAACATATTATCAGTCCATTTAATATGAAGAACGACCCCAGTAAAACATACTAGAGTGAACTCAAGCATTGTAACCTGACACCCTGCTATAAACAGATATTTAGTTACAGGTAATGGGAGAGCCTACCAGCAGTCTTGTATATCTACACTCCAAATTAAGGTCATGACCCCAAAGGTTGTTACGGAAAAATGCATGTAATGAATGAATGAAATTATGAATGAAGGTGTTTTTTCCAGCAATTTCAAGTATAACCCATGATTAGATTATTTTGGTGTTTCGTATGGTTTCTTGCACTCGATAGGATGTGGGCTTAACAGAAAAATTGCAGGTCATCAAAAAAGCAAAAATGGTCGATAAAATGGCGGATCAAGGTATTACATTACTTCACACTGGTCCCTGTCTCATTGTAAGAATTCAGAATGACACATAGTACTGAGCAGAAAAACATATTTTCAGGTGCTAGTTATATATATCCGGCAGTTGCGAGGAACGAGATGTTCCTTCCTATGAGAAGGAACAATAAAATTGGTAAAAAGGATGGATTAGTCATCCATGTGGCTAGCCATAATCAAAATCCTTAGATTGAGTCAGTGCTGACCACATGAGATGGTAGGCCAGACCAGGCTGTAAGAGTTGTGTGAAAAAAAGAGAACTTTGGTAATCTACTTATGTAATTGCCTTCTGAAATGCAATATGGCAAATGTGTCAAATTAGTGGACCTATTTATTCTGTAGGAAGTAGGGCTTCTGTGAGTATCCGATTACTTGGATATCCACGGATTCTATCTAAAAATAGGGTACAAATATTTGCCACCGCAAAGATTGCTGAATCGTGATCTTTTCATAATCACCTACCTGAAATACTTTTTATAAAACTTAAATGAAAAAATGGAACTAAAAATGAATATAAACAATGATTTTCAAACACAAAAGTTGTATTTACAAAACCGAAAGTAAATTTTTGACAAACATGTAGAGCTAGCAATGATGTGCATTAGTAAAGATTCGAATTTAAATCTTCGACATGATTTTGGCATACTGTGACAATATCTAGTATTACCAAAAATTGAATTAGTTTTAATTTATTAAACTTAATAAAGCTAAAGAATCAAGAATTGTCGTAAGTATTTACCATATTATTCAAAATTCAAAAACATATCCTGCATACAGTGCTTAGCAACGCTGTAAGTCAGGGAAGATTCAATGTAAATCATCAATATCAATTTATTGTGTTTCCAAAATTATGCCAGTAATTGATTATTCCCCATAAATATTATATTTAATAGATTTAATGTTTATCAAGCTGAAGAATATTGTAAATAATCCATATTATTTGAAATCCGAAACTGATGTAAACTTTACTGAATGATTCGTTTGTAATTTGTACATGGCAGAGAAAAAACTTTACAGAAATCCATCATTTACAAAAATGGGACAGCTGTAAGATAATCTTTTCCACTGATAGGCTGATCCATGAGCATATTGATTAAGTGATCTTTTTAAAAGATACTTTGATGAAGCAACATGTAAACTCTTTTGACAATTAGACTAGCCACCTAGGTGGCTTACATGATAATACATTTGTCATATAGATGGATGATATACATGTTGATGATTTATGTTTTTTTATCAAAGCAGACAAATGATACTGGCTCTTATCTTTTGGCATTTGAATTCCATGTTGTTGTTTTTTATTGCGGAGTTTAAAGAGTTGCTCAGTCTAAACTTACCATGTTCATTAGCGGTTTCACGTTTGTTATTATCAATAAAACTGTTCAAATTTCTTAATATGTTAATTCTGTTTGTCTTAGGATTCTTAAGGTTTAAACCAGTGATTCGTGGTCGATCTGTGAATCATCAGTCCCGGATCGGATCGTCATTTGCCAAAAATTCACAGCCCTAGTAAGGAAAGATGTCTACATAGTCACTGTACTGGACATTTAGAATAAACATAAGTAACATATCTGGCCCAAACCTTCCTTCTAATTTAAATTTTTGAATGTCTTTTTTTATAGTACGGAATGATCCCACATTGTTGCACTATATTCAAGCTTAAGTTGTACTTTAAATTGTGGGCAGCTTCTTGTGTACCTCATTAGGCAGAGTGAAAATCATGTTTTAAAAAAAGCTGTGGCTAGCTTTTCTACATACTTTATCTACATGTGGGGATCAAGTGAGGTCAGATGTTAATTTTACTGCCAGATAAGTGGTTTGACTAGTAGTGGTCTGATTAAACAATGTATATAGTTGTAAGACTTTTCTGGACATTGTGACATGTATAATGTGGCACTTGTTGACATTGAAGGTCATATTCCATTTCTGCTTCCTCTTGGCCACTCAGAACATGTGTATATTTCATTATTACTACCATATAAACCATGATCAGATTTTCAACTTGCAATTAGCCACTTGATGTCCAATGAAACCATGCATAGAATTTTATGTTCTTCATTGAAGTAACAAAAGGAAAAGCTGACTTACTGTGCCTGCAAGATAAACTGTTTCACTTAGACGAGAAGAGTGACATCACCTATGCATGGTGGAATGGAGCTGACTTTCAAATCCCATTTCATTGTTCAAATAATCTGTTTCCACAATGGATCCAAACTCTGTCTGTCTCTCAAACTTTGTCACATTTTTTTCTGTCAGGATTCTAGAGCTGAAACAAGTACCTGCAGTATAGGTAAAAAATTGCCAGTACATTGTTTCAGCCCTACATGCTTCTTTCAGCAGGTTACACATGTATGTGTTCCTTGGAATACTTCTTGTTATTTTTATATATAATAAATATTCATACAAAGGCCAGTTAGAATATATTGTATATATCTGTAGAGCTATGACACAGAAGGCTATCCATTGGTTCAGGAAGGGATTGCGTCTCCATGACAACGCTGCCCTAGTGTCTGCATTTGAAGGTGCCAGCAGTGTATGGCCAGTCTTCATACTTGACCCCTGGTTTGCTACTAATGCCAATGTTGGCATCAACCGCTGGAGATTTCTTCTTCAGTCTCTCCAGGATCTAGATGACAGTTTAAAAAAGTTTAACACAAGGTACAGAATTTTGTTCTCATAATTTCCTGTTGGTTAAGAATTCTTTGTATCTATCAAAATTTGAATATGGTTGCTGCTGGAAGCAACTAGGTAAAATTAAGTGACTTGAATTGTTTTAATTAGGCTAATAAAACTCTGGTGTGCATTTGTCATTTCTTCTAAAGCAGTTTCTTCAATTTGACATGCTGAAAAATATACCAGATACTAGAATCGCATGTCTATAAGTTTCTAAATAAGCACTCTTAACCTGTAAATAAGCAACACAATTTGTTTATTATTATTTTGGAGCTGTCATTCCTCATTCATGAAGTCAATTATGATTGTTCTTAAATTTTAGACTGTTTGTTGTGCACGGAAAGCCAACAGAAGTTCTGCCACAGATGTTTAAGGAGTGGGGTATCACAAAACTGACGTACGAGGTGGACACCGAACCGTACGCTGTGGAGAGAGACGAGGCAATACAGAAGCTGGCCCGGGACCATAATGTGACCGTGGTTCCCTGTGTATCTCATACACTGTATGATACTAAAAAGTAAGGGAATGATGGACTATGTTATCATACTATCAATAAGAGAAAAAAATGGTGAAAATGATATTTATTATATTAATCAACATTATTAACCCTTTCCCTCATATAGACTCATTTTGACGCACTCAATAGGTACCACATAAAGCCTGATCTGCAGAAAACCCCAGTTAAACCTTACCAAATTTAATTACAAAATCCTCATTTTCAGACCACTGAGGAGCAGCGAACAGCATAAAACCTGATCAGCCTGCGAGTGATCTGGTTTTATGCTGTTCGCATAGGTCTTTTCATGGTTTCCTCTATGAGGGAAAGGGTTAAAGGACACAAGATTTGGTATTATTTTCAGTGAGTATTTTTACAATTTTCATTTCACGAGTCACAGGACTAACTGGACCCCAAATCTGTGAGTCCCAAACTGAAAATGTGAGACCTGGCACTTCTGTAGACATTATATTAGAGAACTTGTGATGTCATTTTATTTTTAGCTCACCTGAGCACTAAGTGCTCAAGGTGAGCTTTTGTGATCGCCCTTCGTCCGGCGTCCGGCGTCGTCCGTCGTCAACAATTTGCTTTAAACGACATCTCCTCTGAAACCGCTGGACAGAATTTAATGAAACTTGGCAGGAATGTTCCTTGGGTGAGGCTCTACAAAAGTTGCTAAAATAAAGTTGATCCATGAAGAACTCTGGTTGCCATGGTTACAAAAAGAAAAATAATTTGAAAACTTTAAAAATCATCTCCTTCAAAACTACTGGCCAGATTTCAAAATAATTTGGTACAGATGTTCCTTGGGTCAACCTCTACCAAATTTGCTAAAATTATTCCGATCCGTAAAAAAACATGGCCGCCAGGGGCGGGGCTTATTTGCCTTATATGTATATAGAGAAACCTTTAAACAACATCTCCTCTGAAACCACTGGACAGAATTTGATTAAACTTGGCAGGGATGATCCTTGGGTCAACCTTCACAAAAGTTGCTAAAATAAACTTGATCCATGTAGAACTGTGGTTGCCATGGCAACAAAGAGAAAACAAAATTGAAAACTTTAAAAATCATCTTCTTCAAAACTACTGGCCAGATTTTAAAATAAATTGGTACAGATGTTCCTTGGGTCAACCTCTACCAAATTTGCTAAAATTATTCCGATCCGTAAAAAAACATGGCCGTCGGGGCGGGGCTTATTTGCCTTATATGTATATAGAGAAACCTTTAAACAACATCTCCTCTGAAAACACTGGACAGAATTTGATTAAACTTGGCAGGGATGATCCTTGGGTCAACCTTCACAAAAGTTGCTAAAATAAACTTGATCCATGTAGAACTGTGGTTGCCATGGCAACAAAAAGAAAAAAAAATGAAAACTTTAAAAATCATCTTCTTCAAAACTACTGGCCAGATTTTAAAATAAATTGGTACAGATGTTCCTTGGGTCAACCTATTTATCTCAGGTGAGCGATTTAGGGCCATCATGGGCCTCTTGTTACATGTAGTTGGTAAACTGTTCTATACAACCATGAGCTGTGTAATTCAATGGATTCTTAATGCTCTGGATAGTAACAACATGTTTATTAAAGAGTGAAAAAAGATTATAATAAAAAAAAGAAAGAAAACTGATTCAACCAGAAAAATACTATGTAAGGAAAAAAGTTAACCAATCTTGAAAGGTTCACATTGATGTAGTTGCTATTTTGTGAACATCTAAAATTGATAAAGAAAAAAAATAAAGATAAACAAGGTAACCTATACAGTGTTTTGAAAAATATAAACCTACACTTTAGCCAAAGGTACCTGTTATATTGCTTTTATAGAAACAAAACATGTCAATGGAATTTTATGATTCTTAAGTTATCAGAAGCCACATTTTAAAGATGGTATGACATTTTTGTGTCACCTGCTGTAACACTTTTTGTCACACTTCTTTTAGCAGGTGTCACATGTGCTCTAAGGACAATGTGCTCTTGTTTTTTTATCAGAGCAACATATCAGGTACCTTTAGCACTATGTCCCAGTGATGATGATACAGTAATAGTGGGGAAAAAAAGAAAAAGAAATGACAATGCGACTATTTATGACATGTCTGTGACCATGTACCTATCTTGCTGGCCATGTGGTTAGGAGTCTGTCTCAGGAGTAGAGGTCGCAGTCAATAATGTAGTAGGCATAGTATCTAAATGACTGTTGTTTGGAATTAACCCTTTACCTCTTATAGATTCAATTTGATGCATTTGCAAGATCAGACAGCTCCATATGGGGTCAGGTCTGTTTGGTGATATGATAAGGAAGCTCAGACTCTAACTAGACTCCATGGCAAAGAAAAACCACTCTTTCATATACTGTTTATGGTTAACCCCTTCCTTCATAGAGGATACCATGAAAAGACCTATGCGAACAGCATAAATCCAGATCAGCCTGCGAGTAACTCGCAGGCTGATCAGGTTTTATACTGTTCGCTGCTCCTCAGTGGTCTGGTAATGAGGATTTTGTAATTAAATTTGGTAAGGTTTGAGTTTGGCTTTCTGCAGATCAGGCTTTATGTGGTACCTACTGAGTGCGTCAAAATGAGTCTATATGAGGGAAAGGGTTAAGTTAATTACCATTCATGATGTCATAAATTTGTACATGAAAATACATGAGGTGAAGGGTTTAAACATAATAAAAAATACAATAAAAAAAAATGTAAAATGAAATTTATTATTCTCAGGACCATAGAGAAGAATGGTGGAAATCCTCCCATGACGTATCAGCGCCTGCAGACTGTACTGTCCCAGATGGGCCCTCCACCAAAACCTGCACCCAGCCTCACAGATGACATGGTGAAGGGTAGGTCAATACCAGTTAGACTTAGTTTTTCTTTCACTTGGAGGTCTTTTTTTTTTTTTTCAGGTCTTAACTAGCATGTAATTTTTATACCCCCCGCACAATGAAGTTGTCAGGGGGGTATACTGGATCCATCTTGTATGTTTGGCCATCAAGCCGTCTGTCGTTTTCTTTGTCTGGACCATAACTCTAAAAGTGTTTTAGATATCAAGATGAAATTTCATATGTGGATAGATCTCATTGAGGGGAAGTGCAGTGACCAGGAACCATATCTCTGTGATGCATAATTTTCAAGTTATTGCCCTTTGAAAATGTTCACACTTAATTTTTCCCTGGGCTGTTACTCAAAAAGTATAAAAGATATCAAAATCAAACTTCATATGTGGATAGATCTCATTGAGGAGGAGTGCAGTGACCAAGAATCATAACTCTCTGTTTTGTAATATTGGAGTTATTGCCCTTTGTAAATTGTTATACTTAATTTTTGTTTGGACCATAACTCAAAAAGGAAAAAAAGATTTCACAATAAAACTTCATCTGTGGATAGATCTTATTGAAGGGAATTGCACTGCCCATGAACTGTAACCCTCATTCACATCATTTTAAAATCTCTGTGACAAAGCCGTCAAAGCGGCATGCTGGGGGTATTTGTGCCATGATAATGGCAGGTCTAGATTTTTCTGATGTCAGTAGATGGCTGAATTTTATTGTTATAGGGAAATCTCAAGGTCACTGTTCATATCAAATTGTCTTTAACAAATTACAATGTGATCACATATTTTTTGTACCCACTTTTGACACAGTTGCTGTTCATAACTTTAAAATAACTGTCAAGGTTGTTGAGTGGTTAGAGGATTCTCCCATAGAGCAGGAGGTCATAGGCTTAATCCCAGGCCACAACATGTCAGATTGTTTAGAGGATATAGGTACAGCACCGTTGTTTTGTACTCAGCATGAAAGGGTGTCAGCAGGTCTGATTGGCCCAGTGCAAGGATTGAGTATTGTACCACTTGTCTACAGCATAATGTATTTTTTTCATTAAATACCCAAATGATTTAAATATTGATGGTGGGATGTTAAAACCAAACAATTTTCCTCAAGATTTGATGATGATAAGAGGTTAATCATTTGTCTTTTATAACCAAGTTTTCAATGAAAACCATGGTTATTAGAATTGGGTATGTTGTATTAGGGTGTTAAACATTTCATGAGGGTAGAGTCGCTGACTTTAACACTCACTCAGCCCCTCACTGTGTCATTCGGATTTTCATGTGAGGAAGCCTTCCAGCTGGCTTGCAGTAGGTCGGTGGTTCTACCTGGATGCCTCAGTGCATTTTGGGGTCTTCCTCCTCCTGTAATTAGCTGGAAGTCACTATATGACTGAAATACTGTCGAAGCAATGGTAAACTCAAATAGTCAAGTCAGACATTTTGTTTCCCTCGAATATCTCCAGTTAGAATATAGGTGCTGTTCATACTTGGTAGGTAGATACCTTATAGGAAAAGAAAGATTGGGATTGATTTTCAAGATAAGGTCAAGTCAAGGTCACTGTTATTAATAAAAGATTCTTCGTTTACATCAAATAACTTCTTTTAGGAATCAGATATAATAACTAGAAAACTTATGGAAAGAGGAAGATTGGAATTGATTTACAGGTCAATAGGGTCAAGGTCACTGTTACTAAAAATAGTTTTGCTTGCCTGGGGCGCCACTCGAAAACCTAGGTTTGCATCATTTGAAGTATTTATTGTTGGGTTTATATTAGTCAATGTCTTTTTTGGTTAGAAGTACAGTCGACATTGTATGAAGAGACCGCACAAGGGACTGCCAAAAAGTGGTCGCTTAATGAAATGGTCTCTTAATAGATTTTGTTTGGAAATCCAGGCAAACAAGTCATAAATATACAAACTGTATGCTAAATTGTATCATAACGTTAGATTATATTACAACATAAATACGATGTAAACTACACAATGTTTTGTTATTTTATACCAATAAACATCATCATGTTTATTTTTGTCATATCTTACGATTTTTTAGCTGTTATGTTGGAATAATACCTTGGATCATTGGCTGAGGTTTGCATTTGGTATTCGGTGGAAAAACACAACATTTGACATCGAATTCATGTATTGATTCGGACAATTTCAAGAAAAATATTATTTAGCAATGAGCTTTCTTTATGTCTCTGTCTAACATAAATCCAGAAACCCCCGATAAATTTATTTCAACCGTGCGCCCTCGTCGAGTATCATAAAACGCAAAGTATATACTTATAGTTACGAATTATTAATGGTACGCAATGCATCCGGAAGTATTAATTTACCTTATTCCCAAATTTTCTTTTACCAAAATCCGAAGCATTCGGCATTTGGAGGGATAGTTTCACCTATGTTATGCATAGTAACTTTTGAAACGGGAACCAGGAACTATATTTAGAATTTAGTTGCACATGGTGCAGTCATGCGTGGTCAAAACAAAT
This sequence comes from Solen grandis, assembly GCA_021229015.1. Lineage (NCBI taxonomy): Eukaryota > Metazoa > Mollusca > Bivalvia > Adapedonta > Solenidae > Solen > Solen grandis. Next base: position 7,098,586 of record CM037789.1, read on the forward strand.
TGGTTTCAGGTGAGCACTTATGATCGGGATAATTGTTTGTTTGTTCGGATGTGTTAAAGATGAATATGGACACATGCTCCAGCGTACACGATAATTAGCAACGAAATCAAACACGGTCGCTCAATAAAGTTGATTTTGTGCATAAACTTACGTGCTGGGACTTGGTTTATGTGGTCGCTGGTCGCATAATAAAAAAGTCGCTTAATGGGATAAATTGATATAGTAAAAACGTCCGGGCAGGATTTATAACGGTCGTTTAATAAAAAAGTCGTTTAATACAGGTGGTAGCATGTACGATGTTGACTGTATAATTATATCATTTTTAATTATAGCTCCAAGTGTTTGCATGTTTTTATGTCCCCGAAGGTGGGCATATGGTAATTGAACTGTCTGTCCGTCCATCCAGATTTTAGCTTCGGCTCCATAACTCTGACATTCCTGGATGGATTTTGAAATACCTTGGCAGAAATGGTCATGACAGAGATGATGTGTCGCACGCAATCCCCAGGTCTGTGGCTTCAAGGTCAAGGTCTCACTTAGAGTTCAAAGGTCAAAAATAGGGTCTATTTTTCATTTCCGCTCCATAACTCTTACATTCCTTGATGGATTTTGAAAAAACGATGTGTAAGGTTTTTTAAAGGTAAAAAATGAGGTCTCTTTTTTCGTTTCTGCTCCATAACTCTGACATTTCTTGATGGATTTTGAAATTACTTAGCAGAAATGCTAACCACCATAAGGCAGTGTTTTGCATGCATTCTCCAGGTCTGTAGTTCCAAGGACAAGGTCAAACTAAGAGTTCAAAGGTCAGAAATGGGTCTATTTTTTGTGTCTGTTCTATAACTGACATTCCTTGATGGCTTTTTGAATTGTAGTTAAAAAATGTTCACTATCATGAAGCAATATGTCGTGCAATCCCAGGTCTGTAGCTCCAAGGTCAAGGTCACACTTAGAGTTCATAGGGCTTGTTTTTTGTGTCCGCTCCATATCTTTGTCAATCCTCAATAGATTTTGATTTTTTTTTTTTCCTAAATGTGCGCCGTAATGATACATAGTGTTGTGTACAATACCCGGGTGCATTGCAGAAAGGTCATGGTCACACTAAGAGGTCAAGTGTCATAAGCCCTGATTGTGCATTGGTTTGCCCTCTGTCCGCCTGTCCAGAAATTGGGATGCTGTGATTACTTAAAAACCATATAATAAGCCATCTCAGTGAAATTTGGTATGTTAAGGCAATATGGAGATTAATTAATGCACCTCAATTTGATATTTTTTTTGGATAAAAATACTGGTTGCTATGGTAATGGAAATAATCAAAATATGCATGATCAGTAGGGGACTTATGTTTCAATTATGCATATGATTCTAGCTATTGTGTATTTCATAAATGCATTTGTGTAGTGATTTCACTGTTAAAACTGTCAGGGAAAAGTCAAAAGAAATGTCAGGAAATTTTTCACAAACCATGAATATGCACTTCAGGGGGCATTTGTCACATCCTGTGACATATCTTGTTTTTTGGGGTTTTTTTTTAGTTTTGATATGAATAAGTTGTGGATCATTTTCAGATCATAGGAAGCGAAATGAGGGTAAATGTATCTTATTTGATCTGCATTTAAATTTAAAATACCTGACATGCATCTGTTCATTCAGAGTCTTGCATAGTGATGAGAGATAATGATCCACATTTGCATGTTTGTCAATGGCTATTTAGATGTGCATGCATTTTCCCTGAAGATTTATGCATACTGATCTACACTGACACAAACTATGTGAATCAGTCATTGATAAAGTGGAGATAGGGCTAAGACATAGGGTGACAATCTGTGTAGGTATCAGGTTTCTTATTATATGAAGTTTTATTAATGATTCCCTGGGTGGTAAAAGGTTTGATTTATGAGTGATGCATATCAGTGTTTGATTAATATAGAAGGGAAAAGGAAGGTTAACAAGAATTTGGGACATTGAATGGAAATTTTGATTCTTGTTTAAAGCACAGAGCTTCCAATTTACAGTATGTGCAAGTAAGGTTTTCTGTAAAAGGAGAAAGGCTGAAAATTATCCAATATTTTATAGAAAAGGCTCATCAAGGAGGTGTGTTTTTTCTAAGAGATATTGGATAGTTTAAGGCATTTCTTATACTTATCACATTTTCCTTTTCTTATGATATTTGACATCACAATATAAGCATGAGGATTTAGAAGTATTCATGCTTCCTTTGTTGTGTCACCTGCTGTAAGCAGAGGTGACACATAGAGATCACTTTTTGGTCGTCTGTCTAACACATTTTTTCCGTCTTGCTTTAGCAGGTGACACATTTTTTCTAAAGAACACTCTTGTTGAAATTAAAGGCAACATTAAAGAAATAAGAGGAACTGAAATTCTGCATGGTTGTCTTCTGTAAACACAGGGGACCAGATATTGTTATCAGACTACAATTATATTAGATTGATTTTGTGCAATATTCCAAATGTACTGAAATAACAAAGATTACATCACTTAATGTTTTAAATGAAATGAACAAAAATAGGAATTTTGATAATTACTTAAAAAAAGTGGACATTTTTATGAAATGATGTACAACACAGACTGACCCTTATTCTAAGCTACATATTGATTTTGGTAAACTGTTAGGATCATCCATAGTCCATTGTCAAATATTTGCTTTAAAAGTCATCTCTTCTGAAATTGCTTGGTAGAAATGGATGACTTAGCATGAATGATCCTTTGGTGGCTATATTTACATTTGTTCCTAAGTTGATCCATTCAGAACTATGGTTGCCATTGCAACCAACATAATTTTATTTTAAAAACTTTAAAAATAATTTTCTATGAAACCAGTGGTCAGAATTTAATTTCATTTTGTACAAATGATCACCTGGTAGCCCTCTACCATAATTATTATAATGAAGATGATCCCCCAATTGGGTTGGCTAGTTTCCAAATATACTGTATAATAGACAATTTCAAAATTCTCCTCTAGGACCAATGTTCAGAATAAAAATTTTGAGACAGAGTGATAAAATAGAAACAGGAATGTTCACCAGCATGGAAAGTTGTGCAGCTAGGGTTTGTTTCAAAATTCAGTGTCACAGCAGAGTTACAGCCCCTCACTTATTGGCACAATGTGTGGTCATCTTTGTCCCATGGACTAAGTTCTAGTTTTCTATGTAAAATATAGATGTAAATGAATTTTCAGAAAATTATCTTCTGTTTTTCTTTTTATTTGTGCAGGCTGCAAGACCTCCATTAGTGCAGACCACGACAGGAAGTATGGAGTACCCTCTCTGGAGGATCTTGGGAAATCAGCAAAGGATTGTGGGCAATGTCTTTTTCCTGGTGGTGAGACCGAGGCTTTAGCTAGAATGGAGAAAATGCTGAAAAGAAGTGTAAGTGACACATTTATTATTGTTTTTCACCTCAAAGTGGAAGGGGGCATTAAGGGAGCTATTGATTAGACTCCCAGTATATGGGATTTTGAAATACAATCAACATCGTACATGCGACCACCTGTATTAAACGACTCTTTTATTTAACGACCGTTATAAATCCCGCCCGAACGTTTTTACTATATAAGTTTATCCCATTAAGCGACTTTATTATTATGCGACCAGCGACCACATAAACCAAGTCCCAGCTGTAAGATTATGCACAAAACTTTTTTGAGTGACTGTGTTTGATTCCATTGCTAATCATCATGTACACTGGAGCATGTGTACATATTCATCTTTAACACATCCGAACAAACAAACAATTATCCCGATCATAAGTGCTCACCTGAAACCAATTTGTTTTGACCATGCATGACTGCACCAATATAGTTCCTGGTACCCGTTTCAACAGTTACTAAGCATAACATAGGTGAAACTATCCCTCCAAATGCCGAATGCTTCGGATTTTGGTAAAAGAATATTTGGAATAAGGTAAATTAATACTTCTGGATGCAATGCATACCATTGATAATTCGTACCTATAAGTATGTACATTACGTCTTATGATATGTGACCAGGGTGCACAGTTGAAATAAATTTATCGGTGGTTTCTGGATTTATGTTTGAGACATAAAGAAAGTTCATTGCTAAATAATATCTTTCTTGAAATTGTCCAAATCCATCCATGAATTCAATGTCAAATGTTGTGTTTTTTCCACCAAATGCAAACCTCAGCCAGTGATCCAAAGTATTATTCCAACACAACAGCTAAAAAATCGAAAGATATGACAAAAAATAAACATGTTGATGTTTATTGGTATAAAACAACAATACATTGTGTAGTTTACATCGTATTCATCTTGTAATATAATATAACATTATGATACAATTAAGCTTACAGTTTGTATATATATGACTTGTTTGCCTGGATTTCCAAAAATATCTATTAAGAGACTATTTCATTAAGTGACCACTTTTTGACAGTCCCTTTGCGGTCTCTAAATACAATGTCGACTGTACCTGGAGAGACTTTCCAGAATATTTCTGATACATGGATCACAACTGACCATCAGGAATTTTGCCCAGTTAGGGCTAGGATGAAACAAAACAACTGCTAAAATCTCCTAAGGCTTGCTTGTTATCAATAACTTCCAAAATACCCCTGTTTCATTATAACACAGTACCTTTCATAATATAAAAATGATGATAATGATTTTAAGTATTAATTTTTTTGTATATGAAAATGTTTTTGATTATTTTTTTAATACACAAAAAACTTTTATTTACTACTACTTTTGCTGGTCATCACCAGCTCTCTTCCTGTCCATGATTATTATAAAGGAAGGATTCTTTCACAAAGGGTACTAGTTTGCTGCTTTGAATTGTCTGATAACTGTTGATAATGTTAACTCTAGAACTGGATCTGCACATTTGAGAAACCCAAGACAGAGCCCAACAGTCTGGAGCCCAGTACCACAGTGCTGAGCCCATACCTCAAGTTTGGATGCCTCTCCCCTCGCCTTTTCTACTACAAACTGCTGGATGTTTACAAGGGAAAGGTTTGTATGTTGACATCTACTTAATCGTTTAAAAAATCTTGTTAAATGTAGGTATATAAATAGATCACAAAGAATTTGAATAAGTGAAACTATTCTCATATCTGACAAATAAGTTTAGATTTGTTTCTCTTTACATTGATGAGGAAACAAAAATGTGCAACTACAGTGTCTGCTCTCTAACTCTAATACATAATGTGAACAGATCTTTACTAAACTAGGTCACAATTTGTACTTGACTAAGTTTGATATCCAGACAGAATGGTCCTTAAATAATGCTGAAAAATTTACTGTGCTCTAACAAATACAAACATGACCCAATTTTACCAAATTTTGTCACGCTGTGTATTTGCCACAATATCTCTGCAAGTTTGGTAACTAGCAAGAATGTCTAAGACATCCTAGAGTTACAGCCCTTGAATTGATGATTAATTGCAAAATCAACAATGTAGGCTCTCTAACACTGATACACATAAACCAATCTTTACAAAACTTTGTCACAATGTGTATGGGCACAATACCTTGACCAAGTATGATAACCAGCCAGAATGTCCCAGATACCGGTACTTCAGAGTTATGGCCCTTGAATTTATGGCTGTATTTTGTGATTGTTTTTGATATTTTGCATGGTGTTAGGTAGTTCAATGATAGGAAATAGGGTGTTCTTGAATGTAAATGATATATCCATTCTTGCAATATTGCAATACACCCTTGTTATACATTGCAGAAGCATTCCCAGCCTCCTGTTTCCCTGCATGGCCAGTTGCTATGGCGAGAATTCTTCACGACAGTGGCAGCTGGTACACCTAACTTTAATAGGATGAAGGGGAACCCCGTGTGTACACAGGTTGACTGGGATGTCAATGAAAAGTATCTAGAGGCCTGGAAAATGGTAAACACTGTGTACATTGTAAAAGTATTGCTGTATTTTGAGCTTAACTTTAGATGCCACATTATATTATTATAACTAACAAATCACAAAATTAAGGAGTTTATAATCACAAATCACAAAAACACCATCATTTCTAAAGTCTTAAATGCTGTCACTACAGCTATAAGCAAATTAAATGTATATCTGCAGATGTTGAGATTTTGGTTGTTTCTGAAGGATTAGATTTTGGCAAATTTTGGACTGTTTATTAATAGTACTTTCTCTGTTGCTTGCATGTTAAACATGGTAAATACCGATATAGAAATATAATTGAGTTTCTCTAGCTCACCAGAGCACAAAGGATCATTGACTTACCGTCTTCTTGCAGATGTCCATCCATTGTCCCGATGTGTTTGTTTGCACTCTAGCAACTAAATATCTTTAGCAATCAATTCAAATTTGATTATAATGTTTATGGTCATAATCTCTCAGCCATGTTCAATTATGGCTAATATCTACCCAGAAGACAAGAGTTAAAGCCCTCAAATTATCAAAAAATGCCAAATTCCACTTTTTTTATATCTAGCAGTTGCATTTGTGAAGCAATCTTGATCCAACTTCTACCAATATCAATAGCCATAGTATGTTTGATGATGGCTGATGTATCTAAGTTATTACCCTTAAAGATTTCACAAAAATCAAACAATTTTGACATGGTTTTGACTGATATCAGACTGATTGATCTAGAGTTACGGGTATATCTGAAAATAAAACAATTTTGATAAGTTTATATTCTAACATCATTATTTCTCAAGACTTCTCAAGAGAGTGTTTTGACCATAATAGTCAGTCTGATTATGGTTGAAATTGATCATGTAGGACAGGTTATGGCCCTTAACTTATCGAAAATGATGTCACCTTTTTTTCAGTCTCCATCTGCGTTTATGAAAGAATCTCATTCAAACTAAGAAATGATGTAAAGGCATTACTTTCTTGGTCAGATTCGCATATAGCTGATAGTGAAATACCACAAAATTGATTAAACAATTGTTCCATGTTTACACTCTAGCATCATGATTTCTTACCCTTTCCCTCATAGAAGATACCATGAAAAGACCTATGCAACAGCATAAAACCAGATCAGCCTGCGAGTAATCAGGCTGATCAGGTTTTATGCTGTTCGCTGCTCCTCAGTGGTCTGGAAATGAGGACTTTATAATTAAATTTGGTAAGGTTTAACTGTGGTTTTCTGCAGATCAGGCTTTATGTGGTACCTATTGAGTGTGTCAAAATGAGTCTATATGAGGGAAAGGGTTAAGCAAAGCAATCATAAAATTTTGCAAATATGTTTATAATTACGGCCGATATTGAACCATAGGTCAAGAGTTACCACTCATAAAATGAGGAAAAATGTCAGATTTTACTTTGTTTACACTCTAGTAGCTACATTAATTTTATTAAACTTAGGCCAAATTTTAATGAGCAGCTTTATGAGAATCATAGACACTCAGGTTAGCAATATAGGGCCATTAGGGTTTACAGTTACATATGAAGAATAAATTCACATTTTACTATAATCACTTATGTTGTACATCTTTTTGGTCATGCTGAGTATTCATGTGATGTTTCCAGGGTCAGACAGGCTACCCTTTTATTGATGCAGTCATGACACAACTGCGTACTGAAGGCTGGGTACATCATCTAGGGCGCCATGCCGTGGCTTGCTTTTTGACCCGTGGTGACCTCTGGATCAGCTGGGAGAAAGGTCAAGACGTGTTTGAGGAGTACCTGCTAGGTAAAGTGTCATGGTAGTTACCAAAGAAACAATAATATTTAAATAATAATAATTCCCCAGATCTAGCCCCATGTGATTATTTCTTGTTTCCAAAACTAAAAAGCCTTCCTACAGGCTGAAAGTACACATCAAAGAAAGGGTCAGCCATTTTCCAGTACCTGAACAGTACAGTTGAACCTGTATTAACGGCCACCTGTACTAAGCAGTCAACCTGTATTAACGGCCACCTGTACTAAGCGGTCAACCTGTATTGAGCGGTCGGTTTTAATATTACCAAACTAGCTTTATGTTATATACTTAAATTTCATTTAGCAGTCAACTCTGTTAAGCAGCCACTTTCTCTTGTTCCCTTGACTGACCACTTAAGACAGGTTTGACTGTATACCCATTTCAGAATATCAAAATGTTTTAAGTCATGGATTAAACGGTTAAAAAGGTGTTTGAAATATAAAAGAAAATACTTTTAAGGTTTGAGGTGAAATTGGTTTTTAACGGTTCAGATATCAAAAAGTTATAAATGAAGTTGCATTTACTTTTCGAACATCCCTTGTTTATTGCTTATCTTAGCTGTAACTTATTTGTTGATCAAAGGTTTCTCAAAGATTCGCCTCATAAGAAGATTATGTGTTGCACTTAAGAGTTCGGTCCTTAGCTCAATGGTCAAGGTTATACCTAGAGGTCAAAGGTGTACCTTAAGCTGCGGGTTCAACAAGAGCCCTTTGGCACCTAGTGAACCGTGTTTTGTGAATATAACCAATAATGTTAAGATCAAACAGGAGCCAAGTTAACTGATACATATATCTAACATGCAGATGCTGACTGGAGCCTGAATGCAGGCAACTGGATGTGGCTGTCTGCCAGCGCCTTCTTCCACCAGTATTTTAGGGTCTACAGTCCCATCGCTTTTGGGAAGAAAACTGACAAGAATGGAGACTTTATCAGGTAACACATGCCATTCCATCATACGCACATTATTCTGTTTGTCAGAAATTATTGAAATATTCATTTCATTATTTTCTTGGCTAAATGAAGTTAGGCCACTGCTATAATAATTTGATATATGGGAATGGGAGGTCAGGGGTTCAACATAAGTCGCTCAAAATGGTACTAGTAGCTCCCTGTTTGGGGAGTACAAAAGGTAGTTCCAGGACTGAAGTTAGATAGCTGTTGGTACCAAATGTTTTATTGCTTTTACATCCCCCACCCCCCCCCAACATTATAAAATTGCCCAGAAAACCCCCTACCAATCAATTTAAAATTTAATTATCCCTAAGTAAAAAACTTGCAGTTGGTTCAAAAATAAAATTGTAAAAAAAAATTCATTAGATATAATTCAGGTATTGTGTTGAAGAAAATATGATCTAATCAAGAAATTTTCTACACCACCCTTGAATGGGAAATAAAAAATCACAAGTTATGCATAACTGACATCCATATCTCAATGAGAAATATGTGAACTCCTTATTGGCTTTGAAGCAAGCATAGTTCCCCCTCATATTGAGTTTGCAGTCAAATATATACTCTCCACCCCCACCCCCCACAAAAAAAAAAATCATGAACTTTTTTGTTCTGAGCTTTTTCTAATTTTACAAACAGGAAGTACATCCCAGTCCTGGCCAAATTCCCAGAGAAGTATATATACGAACCCTGGACTGCTCCCAAGGCTGTGCAGGAGAAGTGTGGCTGCATCGTGGGGAAGGATTACCCACGCCCAATAGTGGACCACGATGTAGCCAGGAAAGCCAACATTGCCCGTATGGCAGCAGCATACGCCAGGAGGAAGGGTGACAGTGGTGCAGGTAATCATAGAAGTATCAATTCTCTTTTTAAAGGTTGTATCACATCGTATGATAAACCACTGTTCTGATAAAATAAAGTAAACATTTAATGATCCAAGGATTGATTGGGGAACTTGAAATGCTCAGAGAAACTTGAAGGTCAGAAGTCCCAAAGTTTTTTTTATTCTTCAGCAATCTGAGGGGCTTGGTCAAACTCCAAATTGTTATTTGTCATGTGAACTTGAATGGCCTATTTTATACTTTAGCTTAAATCTTAAATTTCCTTTTAAATTTGGATTACAGGTACAGTTTTTATGTATGGAATTGTACGTTGACCTTGATCATGGCCCTTTGCATATAAAGTGACTTTGACCATAACCTATAGTGACCTACTTTCATGTTTTTCAAACTAGGACCTTTAAGTTTGGACCATAAGTAGTTTTGTGTGTAAAATCTAAGGTAATTTATACATATCATTTCAAAACTGGTTGAATGTGTAAAATTTGTTTTGTTTGTTATATGTACACTATTCCCCTTGTCATACCATTAGTTCTAATGTTTAGTTTTATACATGAATTATTCTGAGAAAGTTTTGATTGATATTGGATATATTATCCTAACAATCTTTGATACGGTTTTAAGAATATAGAAAATAAATTCATTCAGTGTAATTATTTTTCAAGTTTAAGTGAAACAGGGTTTTACGAGGACAATAAGTAAGTAACCAGCCTAAGTTATTTATGGTCGAAATGGATCTTGTCTTTTTCTATGTAATTACCCTCTAGCACGATACATCTAGTCCAATGTTGCTTCATTTAATGCCATCAGTCTAGAACTGAAGAAGTCAGGGTCCTTTGAACTGAACCACTCCTTTACTGCCACCACAACTTCTTCATCTTCAAGTTACGACAATGGATAACCTTTTATAAGATCGGGAAACAAAAGTAATCGCTAGGAGCTAATACTGATGAATAGGCAGGATATGGTATTATTTCATACCCTCTACAGTATCCATTGCAAACTTGCGTTGTCTTGCTGGAGAAGAATCCCTTTAGAACGTTTACCTTGTCTTTTTTGCACGGATTGTGATTCTCAGTTGGTCGAGTAAGTTTGCTTAGTACACACCAGTTATTGTACTCTTCTTCAGTAAAATCTCCAAGCATAATTCCTTTGGCATCCCAAAATACAGTGGCCATCACCTTGCTAGCTGAGCGTGGTGTCTTAATGTTTTTGGGCCTCAAGGACCCAGGCCCTACCAACTGGTGACTTTGAGCTTTGTTTTCTGGCTCATAGTAATGGACCCAGGTTTCATCTACAATTACCAGATGTTACAGAAAATTATCTCCCTTCAACCTTACTGCTTCAACAACCTGCTACTTACTGATGCTTCGGTTGCCATTTGCTCTTAGCTAAGGGACTCGGGGACCCAATGCACTGTTAGCTTGCGCATACCTAAATGATCATGTAAGATAGTTTAAACACTATCATGTGAAATGTCTAATGCCTTTGCTATTTCTTCCACCTGAATATGTTGATAAGAGTATACCAGATCCTGCACTTTCTTACACATTTCCAACCCAGAATTTAACTTAAGTTATGATGGTGCAAAACAATACTTGCTATGTATTTCCTTGCCTTATTTCCCTTTCAAAAACAGGTATTGAATTACAGCATGGTACTCCAATTTTGATAAAAAGGAAGCCTTTGTATGGCTAGCCATGTTTGACATTTGGTTTCTTATCAATGAATAAACCGATACAGATGAAAACTTGCCCCCAGGCCTAAATCATATATTAAAACAAGGCATGAAAATCGTGGCCATGTTGGTAAACCAGAAATTGGCTAGGCTGGTTACTTATTGACTTGCTCTCGTACCTCCATATTTGTTTATGAATCCTTTACCTAGTATAATTACAATTTGATACATTAGCAAGTAGAGGAGACCCAGATCACACAGCTCCTCGAAGGAGCATTAGATCTGTCTAATTAGGGTCTCCACTATTTGCTCATACTATATTGTAAATCAGATTGTCTGCAGTCTTCACAGTAAAAATCCATTGTTTCATTCATCATTTTAAGTTCAATGATTGATTATTTGTCATTAAATTTGTACATGAATATTCTTGAGCTTAAGGGTTAACATGTTTCTTTGTCCCTTGTCTTTACTTAAAATTACACAAATTTACACAAATTGATGAATTAAAAAAAAATGTTTCATTCATTTTATTTTAGTCAGTTTTATACTGCTTTTACTGTAAATATAATGTTTCTCTTTTGGCTTAATCAGGTTTGCTATTCTATATAAAGTTGGAACTTGTTTTGTTTTACATAAATTAATAGATAAAGCTGGAAAAGGGTATTTTAGTTATGGGAGTGCAAATGTTTTTATAACAGGGATCTTCCTGTTTATGGTATGTTGAAATTTTTTTTTAATATTCTTTAGTCATTATGGGACCAATATACTGTCTGGCAGCATATATAAACATTATGGGACCAATATACTGTCTGACAGCATGTATAAACATTATAGGACCAATATACTGTCTGGCAGCATGTATAAACATTATAAGACCAATATACTGTCTGACAGCATGGTTAAACATTACGGGACCAATTATAATACTGTCTGACAGCATGTATAAACATTATAGGACCAATATACTGTCTGACAGCATGTTTAAACATTATAGGACCAATATACTGTCTGACAGCATGTTTAAACATTATAGGACCAATATACTGTCTGACAGCATAGTTAAACATTATGGGACCAATTATAATACTGTCTGACAGCATGGTTAAACATGTTATCATCATATTTATGCTTAATACAAATACTTGCTGGATAATTTTAAGCATCACAGTTCTTTTCATGATATTTGGAATGTTAATACTTGTTTAAAATGAACTTTACTTACGTCCAACTTTAGACAATGGAAAGAAAAGGAAGAATGAAACGGGCAGTGGAAGCGGCAAGTCCAAGAAGAAGAAAGTGGAGAAAAACATCACTGACTTCCTGATGTAGCTTTGACATATTGGTACCTCGATTCAGAAGTGATCTCAGTTATAAATTTTGTGTTCATACAAAACATAGGTAACAAAAATAGGATGTCTTAAATCATTCTAGAGGTAAAGATTGTGATTGAAATTTTTCAAAATATCTGAAGGAGTATTAAAAATTGCAAACATTGTGCGTCTACATCAGAAGTAAGAGTAGAATTTATTTTACTGTTATTTTGTTATATCTTTCTTTTAAGTATAAAATTTCACCATCATTAGTTTGCACTTCTTTTCTGAAGCTGGTATTTTCTCTTATAAGCTCATCCAAGCACAACCCGGTGTCCGTCGCCTTTTGACATGCTATGTCAGCAATTTGCTTTTAAACACATCTTCTCTGAAACCACAGGGTAAACCTATCGAGGACTCAGTGCAAAATGGTCGTAACTTGTTCTTTAATACATATAGGATACAACCCTTTTGCACTGAGCCCTCGATATGAACTCTGGTTGTCATGGCAACCAACAGAATTTTATTTTAAAAAATATTTCATTTTGCACAAATTATCACCATATTGTCCTCTGCAATAATTGCAAAATGTTGTTATTCCAAAACTGAGCTGCCCTAGGGGCTGGCTATGAACTCAAAATCTTTTTCTGTGTAACCATTAGTCAGAATTTAATTTTAAATTGGTACAAATGGTCACCTCATGCCCATCTAATTGAAAAACTGAGGGGTTGGCAAGTTTACATATGCAATATAAAAATTTCAAATCCTTTTGGTCACCTTATTGACTTATTTTAAAAAAAAAAAGGGGTTCCAGGATACATATCAAAATTCTTTCTCTATGAAACCAATGATCAGAATATAGTTTCAATTGACAAAAATGGTCAATTCATCTCATGGTCATCTACCATAATTGCCAAAATGAATGCGGGATCAGCTAGTTTTCTTTCTATCCTCGTTATGGATATAGTTATATACTGGTAGAGGTTTAAATACTCTTCTCTCCTGAACTGGACACCAATGTTCAGACTTTGATTTTGTTTTCCACTTAATTAAAACTTTTGGTCCTCTGTGTCTGTATATGCATAAGCATTGTTGATTCCTCGATAAATTGAGGTTCAAGATGGTAATTTTTTCTTACATAATAGAAACTTTAGAATTCCTTGTATTTAGTTGCTGCAAAATTTAAGTTACCCGATTTTTCTTTAAGCTGGTGGTACTCTGGTGAGCATTCTTGTACAAATTTTTTTCCAGGGCTTTCTTGAGATCAGTGTGTGTATGTGGGGGGTCTTAATCATCTCCAGTGATAATTGTGTCATTAACATGTAAACCAGGTATATGTTGCATCGTCAGGTCATTGTTTACCTATGTTATTCTTATTTGTAAAAGACATTTACAGGATTATACCAGTAAAAAGTAGAAATTACATTCAGATGTGACAATAACATTTTTACAGTGCTTTTTTGTTATTGCTTCTTTAACATATACTCAGGGACTCTTTTTGCACCTGTATTTTTTTTCTTTTTCATATATGGTATTATTGAGATATTTGTTGTAATAAAATGTTAATTAAATGCATATTTTGTGTTCACCTTTTCTATTGGCAATAACTTCCATATAGTGCTGAAATCTTAGCTTGAGCAGAGTTCTTAAGCCCTCCCCATGTAGACTCATTTTGACGTAAAGAGCTGCCTTTTCAGATAATTTTTTGGTTACATTATAGACTCATTTTGGCACACTTAAGTTTTAAAAGCTAAAAATACTATTAAGCCTAAGATTTCTATGCAAATTCAGTTATTTGATTTGGTTCAGTCTTTTTACCCATCAGTCAACATAAAAAAAAATTCAAATAGTAGCCAAAATTTAGGATAATTAGGTGTCCAATTTTCTTTCCCCGTAATTATTGCTAAACATAAATAAAATGGTTCATGTATACAGTTAAGAATTTAACACAAATGTCTTTCTTTTAACTGCATTTATATATTGTATCTGACAAGAGACGACTCTTTTAGCTATCACAAACTGGTGTCCTATTTCTAATTTTGGTTATCTGTCTCCCTTTCCCACTCATTTAAAGCTAATATAGCTTGACTATCTGAGGAATATGAGAGCTATTGCAATCAGCTTTACATCTATTGGGTAAAAGTTTTGTATGCAAGCTACTATCCAGCTTATATCTGAATAACCATTCATGGTATTGACTTTAAAGTTTAGGAATATATGAAGGGGCACATGGGTAAAGTTGGAGATTTAAAAAAACATGAAGTTTTTGTGTAGAAATTTGGTTAACCAGGTTTTTATACGACAGAAAATTTGGAGTCTTGCATGCGAGCTACTATTCAGCTTGTATCTCTGGAACCATTCATGGTGGTATCATGTTCATGGGCATCAGACAATCTTGCCCCTTTTTAACTAAGAAAATTTGTTTCAAGTTTCGCATGAAGCTACTATCCAGCTTTTTTCTCAGTAATCAAGAAAGTTTAGGAGTATATCCAAGGGCATCAGAAAACCAAGGAGGATAACTCTTGACTAAACAATATAATTTATGGCCAATCTATAACTTAGATATTTTGGTTAAAGTTTCACATGAACTTTACTTCATCAATTATATACCATGGAGAAATTCAGGTTTTTCATGTCATGAATTGTAATTAAACTATTAAGACCACCATTTGTTCCACATAATTGGTCTTATTAAGTGAATAGGGCTTCATCACACTCAGAACCCTTCATGGCTTAGTAAGAAACTGTATTCTCTCACTACATTTTTGTGTGTTGTAAATTAAATTCAGTATTTCAAAGTATTTCTTACTCTCATTTTCTGCTGCTCTCCCTTCCTCTCCTGAATGTATAATTGTGTCTGTGTGTATATAGCTTTTCAAGGACATTTAACCATAGAGTACATGCAAATAAAGATTTTTTTCATTCATCTAAAAACCAGTCTCTAAACATTATTTTAAGAAGAAGAAAAAACAAGAGCTGTCAGAGGACAGCACGCTCGACTATTCAAAATGCTTGTTGGTAAATCATATGAAATCTCTTTAAATTCTTGCCCTTCATAGTAATAGTAAACAAGAGGCCCATAGGGCCTAAAATCGCTCACCTGAGTACCACTGCTCTATATGCAACCTAGTATACATGTATCATACTGATATACATGTTTCTCAGGAACTTGACAGTTTTTCTTACCCATTTTAGCAATAGTATGGAAAAAAACAGTGATCATGAGATTTCAGTGTGGTACTGCTGATTGAAAATGGACAAAAAGAGAGATGGTCCTTAACCTTTTCCCTCATAAAAACTCATTTTGACATAAATCCTGATCTGCAGAAAGCCCCACTTAAACCTTTCCAAATTTAATTGTAAAATCCCCATCCCCAGACCACTAAGGAGCAGCAAACAGCATAAAACCTGATCAGCCTGCGAGTAACAGTTGGACTTGCAGGCTGATTAGGTTTTATGCTACTCACATAGGTACATATATTTTATAGATCTCTATGAGGAAAAGGGTTAATTATTAAGAAATAAGTTGCAATTTATTACAAAGTGTTTTTAATCATTCATTTGTGGTTTTTAAGAGGTGTTTGGTAATCCCTGTGTACTGGAACACTGACATGAACCAAAGTAAAGGCAGACAATCTGCATATTCACCCCCCCCCCCCTCCCACATTCACTTTAATGATGATGTTGATGCTGCTGCTGATTTAGGATAGTATCAATAACCCTTATATCTCTATCAGGTGGCTTTGTGTAAAACTAGCCTAGTATCTCATATACATAGTAGCAGGTTATGTAGTTTTTGCACTAACTCAGTGGGGCAACACAGTCCAGAAAATGTGACCTCTGCCAGTAGGTCAGACTAAGCTATAGGAATGGTATTTGTGGTAATGTTATCTTCTCCACCTCTGCATATGTAGTGGAATCACCCAAATGACCTATCAGACTAGTGGACAATCTCATCTAAGGGTACAATTTATTTTTTTGTTTCTAGCTGGTTTTCTCTCTCTCTCTCTCTCTGTTAGACTTCTCTCTCTTTAATAAGTGGCCTTGTAATTTAATGTAACTTTTTGCATTTTATTAAGCTACCAAGACATATTTCTTGTTTTGTTTATGAGCTGATGCATTCTTTTTATGCATAAATGTAACAAAATATCACACTTAAAAATATTCAACTTCTGTAAATCTGATCTGTAAAGGATCAACTTTTGGAGAGGTAGCCTGAACTGCAGAAAAGAGGCCCATGATGGCCCTAAATTGCTCATCTGAGATAAATAGGTTGACCCAAGGAACATCTGTACCAATTTATTTTAAAATCTGGCCAGTAGTTTTGAAGCAGATGATTTTTAAAGTTTTCATTTTTTTTTTTTTTTTGTTGCCATGGCAACCAGAGTTCTACATGGATCAAGTTTATTTTAGCAACTTTTGTGAAGGTTGACCCAAGGATCATCCCTGCCAAGTTTAATCAAATTCTGTCCAGTGGTTTCAGAGGAGATGTTGTTTAAAGGTTTCTCTATATACATATAAGGCAAATAAGCCCCGCCCCTGGTGGCCATGTTTTTTTTACGGATCGGAATAATTTTAGCAACTTTGGTAGAGGTTGACCCAAGGAACATCTGTACCAATTTATTTTAAAATCTGGCCAGTAGTTTTGAAGAAGATGATTTTTAAAGTTTTCATATTTTTTTTCTTTTTGTTGCCATGGCAACCAGAGTTCTACATGGATCAAGTTTATTTTAGCAACTTTTGTGAAGGTTGGCCCAAGGATCATCCCTGCCAAGTTTAATCAAATTCTGTCAAGTGGTTTCAGAGGAGATGTTGTTTAAAGGTTTCTCTATATACATATAAGGCAAATAAGCCCCGCCCCTGGCGGCCATGTTTTTTTACGGATCGGAATAATTTTAGCAACTTTGGTAGAGGTTGACCCAAGGAACATCTGTACCAAATTATTTTGAAATCTGGCCAGTAGTTTTGAAGGAGATGATTTTTAAAGTTTTCAAATTATTTTTCTTTTTGTTGCCATGGCAACCAGAGTTCTTCATGGATCAACTTTATTTTAGCAACTTTTGTAGAGCCTCACCCAAGGAACATTCCTGCCAAGTTTCATTAAATTCTGTCCAGCGGTTTCAGAGGAGATGTCGTTTAAAGCAAATTGTTGACGACGGACGACGGACGACGCACGACGCACGACGACGGACGCCGGACGAAGGGCGATCACAAAAGCTCACCTTGAGCACTTTGTGCTCAGGTGAGCTAAAAATGATATACCTTGATAGTCTGATACCCCTTAATATATTTATGATGTCTAAAATCAATCCCATGCCTAGTTACTGAGACATAAGCACAATAACACTGTGCATGCAAAACTAAAACCAAAAATCCAAGTTAGAAAAGGGCCATAATTTGCATCAGTCCATAAGTTATCCTCCTGTTTTCTGATGCCCTTGAAGACACACCTTAACTTTCTAGTCAATTCCACAAGCAATTTCTGAGATATAAGCTGGATAGTAGCTTGAATGCAAAAATTTAACCATAATTCTAAGTTAAAAGAGGGGCCATAACTTGTAATATATTCCATCAAAAGTTGTCTACCATGAAAGTATGATACCCCTAAACATATTAAAGATGTTTCAAATCAATCGCATGCTTGATACCGAGATATAAGCATGAGAGTATCTTGCATGCAAAACTTTAACCAAAATTTCTAAGTTAAAAAGGGGCCATAATTCATATCAAATTCAGTCAAGAGTTATCTACCTTGGTTGTCTGATGCCCCTGAACATATTTATAAACTTTCAAGTCAATACCATAAATAGTTATTGAGATATAAGGTTGATAGTAACTTGCATGCAAAACTTTAACCAAAAGCTGCAACGCCAACGCCAGGGTGACTACAATAGCTCTCATATTCTACGAATAGTCGAGCTAAAAAAGGCAGTGTAAATAAAGCACTTGTCGTAGGACTCAAAACCAATGTTTTCAAGTTGCCCCAGGCAAGCAAAACTGTTGTTAGTAGCAGTGACCTTGACCTTAATGACATGAAAATCAATCCCAATCTGTCTTTTCCCCAAAAAATTTTAAAGTGACCTTGACTCATCCTTAAAATCAATCCCAATCTTCCTCATCCCATAAGGTATCTACCTACCATCTTTACAGCAGACTTCAAAGGTCTCAAAATGTTTCAGCTTTACCAACATTTCACGATTACTAATTGTATACTAAATCTAATTTCTTTTTTCTCTCATCAGTAACATGAATCCCTTTAGTATAGTCTTAATTAAAAGATACCGGTAATGAATAGACCTGTCATTTCATCTAATCCACTCCCTATAATGCTCGACACCAGCCCTGCATTCAGTTAACCTGCATTCAGTTAAAATTTTAAGGTCTCCTAAGAGAATAAAAGCAACTTGTTCACAGATGGTCATTGACTAAGAATTTCATTTTTAACTAAGATATTTCTTTATTACGTCGATCAAAACCCATCTACAGTAACCCAATGCAACCACCAGGATTGTAAAAAAATGGGTAGTTTCCAAACCACTGGCAATTTTGTCACAGATGGTATTGAAACTTTTTTTTTTTTTAAAATAAATTTCTATTTTTCATTTGCTGTCAATTGGCTATCACATACACTCTTCGGGCATGTGCTTTTCACAAGATGAACTTCAGAAATCGCTACTCTGAACTGGTGAAAGACGCCAAGTTGCGGGTCACGTCACGTGATACAGAAAGCACCTGCTTCCGGGAAATTCTTCAATTTCTATATTCAACGGTAAACCAATTGTCGTTTGTTGGGTTTAATGTCCCACCAACAGTATTTCAGTGATTTGTAGACGATGTCTACTTGAGACGGATATAACACCCCACTGCAGTATTACGCCGTAGACATGTGGCATGATACCACACCCAGTCACATTATCCTGACACCAGGCCAACCAGTCCTGGAACTACCCATATAATTCTGCTGAGCACCCAGCAAGGGAGCTATAACAGTACCATTTTTTAGGACTTTATATGCCACAGCCTGGTATTGAACCAACAACCTCCCACTCCAGAGGCGGATGCTCTAACCACTAGGGGTTAAATTTCTTTCATGACTTTTCCTTGTACAACCTCAAACTGTCCAGCACCTCAGTTGTGAATTTAGGATTAAGATTTGTCTAGTTTTAATTTAATAACTTCTATGGAAGGATAGAACTAACAAAGTGCTACTGCTGTTTTTTTCTCATTTATTTAACATTACGCCACCAAGACACATGCACCTCCTACGGATCTGATCTTATGTTGGGCAGCCCTGCTGAAAAACTTGGCTTTCACAATCACTGGCTGCTTGGGCAGGTGACCTTTTCCAAGAACCTTGAAGTAACCCTGAAATAGGGAACAGGATAGTTAATGTAAGCTTTACGTGATTTGTATACACAAAAGATGAACATATGACAAAATATCTTAAGGCATTTTTCTTTTACAATGACAGTGAGAGTAAATAAACAGAAATGAAATTTTCAATAGAACATATACTTCAATAAAACATATAATTTAAAAACATTCTGATTTATTAGAAAATAATAAGGTTTGGTTTTCCCAATGCAGAAGGGTATGTCCACCTATCAATTTATAATACTTACAGCTCTGACACAGTCAATAACAGGTGCCTTGTCGGTCTCCTTGGCGTACTTCTCGCGCGTCTGTTCTGACACGAGGGACCACAGCTTGTCGAGGTTGACAGTTGGGCAGAAGAACTTGTTGTTCGTCTTGTGAAAGTACCTCATACCAACTTTACCAAAGTACCCAGGATGGCTGGAAAATAGGAAATAAAATATATGTAATCTGGGAAGATTAAAAAGTCAATCATTGGTCCTTAAAATATTATAAATGCCTCAGCCAGACATGCTGTTTTCAGCAGTGTCTAGTATGACCAAGGTTTTTTTCCCCATTTTGACAACCGATATTGGGTCGTGTTCCCAATCACAAAAAGGATGTTTTTTCCCCCAATTTCAGAGAAAAAATTCCCAATTCAAGGAACAAAAAAAAAAAATTACTGCCATTTTTTACAATTTGTTTTGGGTCAAAAGGAGCAAGTCCGAATGATACAAGGGTTGAATGAACCTAATATTTGATTTTTTTGTTTTATTTTATATAAAATATAGTATTTTATATATAATATAGTATGATTTTCCCAATTTTGTCTAAAATGACGCTAAAAATCCCAATGCTGGGGGTGGCGTCATGTTCCCAAAATGGTGAGAAGAAACCCTGATGACAGAGATACTAGTAATTGTTAACATCAAGGACAAATACCAGTTTTCTATCACACTTCAGTTTCATACTTTTTATTTCCTAGCAGACCTACTAGTGTTACCTCAGTCTGACATGCAGTTTCACCAGTGTCTTGTATGACAGGGATAACTAGTTGACATCATGGGCAAGTATCTGTTTTCTATCAAACTTCAGGTTTCCTGCATTTTATTTCCTAGCAGACCTACTAGTGTTACCTCAGTCTGACATGCAGTTTCACCAGTGTCTAACTCTTGTATGACAGGGATAACTAGTTGACATAATGGGCAAGTATCAGTTTTCTACCAAACTTCAGGTTTCCTGCATTTTATTTCCTAGCAGACCTACTAGTGTTACCTCAGTCTGACGTGCAGTTTCACCAGTATCTTGTATGACAGGGATAACTAGTTGACATCATAGGCAAGTATCAGTTTTCTACCAAACTTCAGGTTTCCTGCATTTTATTTCCTAGCAGACCTACTAGTGTTACCTCAGTCTGACGTGCAGTTTCACCAGTATCTTGTATGACAGGGATAACTGTTACATCATGGGCAAGTATCAGTTTTCTATCAAACTTCAGGTTTCCTGCATTTTATTTCCTAGCAACCTCAGTCTGACGTGCAGTTTCACCAGTATCTTGTATGACAGGGATAACTAGTTGACATCATGGGCAAGTATCAGTTTTCTATCAAACTTAGATTTCCTGCATTATATTTCCTAGCCGACCTACTAGTGTTACCTCAGTCTGACGTGCAGTTTCACCAGTATCTTGTATGACAGGGATAACTAGTTGACATCATGGGCAAGTATCAGTTTTCTATCAAACTTAGGTTTCCTGCATTTTATTTCCTAGCAGACCTACTAGTGTTACCTCAGTCTGACGTGCAGTTTCACCAGTGTCTTGTATGACAGGGATAACTAGTTGTCATCATAGGCAAGCATCAGTTTTTCTATCAAACTTCAGGTTTCCTGCATTTTATTTCCTAGCAGACCTACTAGTGTTACCTCAGTCTGACGTGCAGTTTCACCAGTATCTTGTATGACAGGGATAACTAGTTGACATCATGGGCAAGTATCAGTTTTCTATCAAACTTCAGGTTTCCTGCATTTTATTTCCTAGCAGACCTACTAGTGTTCCTCAGTCTGACGTGCAGTTTCACCAGTATCTTGTATGACAGGGATAACTAGTTGTCATCATAGGCAAGTATCAGTTTTCTATCAAACTTCAGGTTTCCTGCATTTTATTTCTTAGCAACCTCAGTCTGACGTGCAGTTTCACCAGTATCTTGTATGACAGGGATAACTAGTTGACATCATGGGCAAGTATCAGTTTTTCTATCAAACTTAGTTTCCTGCATTTTATTTCCTAGCAGACCTACTAGTGTTACCTCAGTCTGACGTGCAGTTTCAACAGTGTTTTGTATGACAGGGATAACTTGTTTACATCAGTGGCAAGTACCAATAATCCTTAAGATTTCTCGGACAAGAAACAATAAATACGTGTATATACACATATATTTATTTCAAACTAAATTTAAACTACAATGACACTGCTCTGTGGAAATTTCAATCAACTACCTGGTTTATCAAAAATGTCTGTCTCCTAATATTAAAGCCATCAATTACATCTAAACACAAGAAATCTGTCATTGGAGGCAAAATCTGGTTTTCAAGTGTCACCCCAGGCAAGCAAAACTATAAGTCACAGTGACCATGACCTGATCCACAACAAAAGCTGTCAGAGGACAGCAAGCTCGACTATTCAAAATGCTTGTTGGTAAATCAAATGAAATCTATTTCAATTCTTGCCCTTCACATATCCTGTATATAATAATAGTCAAAAATAATATACCTTGATAGTCTGATACCCCTTAATATTTTTATGAAGTCTAAAATCAATCCCATGCCTAGTTACTGAGACATAAGCATAATAATACTGTGCATGCAAAACTTTAACCAAGTATCCAAGTTAGAAAAGGGCCATAATTTGTATAAAATTTAGTCCAAAAGTTATCCTCCTTGGTTTTCTGATGCCCCTGATTGCCTGAATACACTCCTCAACTTTCTAGTCAAATCCATAAGCAATTTCTGAGATATAAGCTGGATAGTAGCTTGAATGCAAAAAATTAACCAAAATTCTAAGTTAAAAGGGGGCCATAATTTTTAATATATTCCATCAAGTGTTATCTTCCTTTATAGTATGATATCCCTAAACATATTAACGATGTTTCAAATCAATTGCATGCCTGGATACTGAAATATAAACATGAAAGTACCTTGCATGCAAAACTTTAACCAAAATTTCTAAGTACCAAAATTTCTAAGTTAAAAAGGGGCCATAATTTGTAATATATTGATTTATTCCATCAAGAGTTATCTACCGTGAAGGTATGATACCCCTAAATGTATTAAAGATGTTTCAAATCAATCACATGCCTGGATACTGAGATATAAGCATGAGAGTATCTTGCATACAAAACTTTAACCAAAATTTCCAAGTTAAAAAGGGGCCAAAATTTGCAATATATTCCATCAAGAGTTATCTACCTTGGTTGTCTGATGTCCCTAAACTTTCAAGTCAATACCATAAATGGTTATTGAGATATAAGGTTGATAGTAACTTGCATGCAAAACTTTAACCAAAAGCTGCAACGCCGACGCAAGGGCGACTAAAATAGCTCTCATATTCTTTGAATAGCCAGGCTAAAAATTAATCCCAATCTTCCTCTTTCCATATGGTATCTTATCTACTATACTTTATCATTGTACCTCTCTCCTAAAAGAACTTATTTGATAGAAACGAAAAATCTATTTTTAGTTACAGTGAACTTGACCCTATCATCCTGAAAATCAATCAAAATATTCCTCTTATAGGGTATCTACCTACCAAGTATGAAAACTGCATTATTATTCTAACAGGAGATAACAACAGAAACAAAATGTTTGACACCCGCCCATCAGCCAAACGACGCAATCCATTCTAATAACCAGGATTTTCGTTGAAAACTTGTTTAAAAAATATGGTAGCTCAATTATAATCTAAAATCTAGATACTACATAATATTTCAATGTATATTCAGCGAAATGAACTTGCAGACGACAACAAAACATAGATTTGGAAGTCCAATAATAAGACATGTTAGGAATTTCCATAACATGAGCAGTCAGGGAGACAGTGCGCTTGACTATTCTGCACTTTCTTCTTTATATATGTTGTCCTAAAAGGACTATAAATTTGGTCTCAGTGAAGAATTAAATCAAGAAGCATTGTTGGTAACTAAGATGACTGAATACAAAACTTTCTACCGTGTTTGCATGTGCAAAACTGTAACCAAAATTTCTAAGTTAAAAAAAGGCCATAATTTACAATGAATTCATTTAAGAGTTATCTAACTTGATGGCCTGATGTCCCAGAATACAAAGTCCTGTGAATTTTTTATTTGTTAATGTCCTTCACAATTTTAAACTCAGTAACTATCCTAAAACCCCAACAGCTGCAGAGTGTAGTTGATGCATCAGTTCACAGATTATAACACAAATCACCTACAAGCTAACAAAGACATTACAGGAAATGCACAACAAATGTGCTTCTCATGATTACATATAATCAATCATATACACATATGTATCAGATTATACCAGTCCATAAATCACAACTGTACACAAAACCTAAATGCTGTTAGTTTGATACCTGCTGGGTGTAAGAACTTTCAAAACCATCTCAGGTTCAAAGTAATGGTCCCATCCAGACAGATAGTTTTCAAATATAAAATTTAATTTTTCCAACTGAAGCATAAGAATAATTATTGTTTTAAATTTAAGTTCAAGGAAAACAGGATCTTAAAGAACTAATCAGCAAACTGATAAAGAATGGGAATCTCAACTGTTTTTTTGTTTTTTCCTTTCAGAATTACCAATATACATAATGCATTTAGCAGACTATTGAGAAACAGAATTTTTTGTTGAAAACCCCATCTAGAAATAAACAGGTTCCGAGATCTGATCACCATTCAGAGTGTGTAACTGTAATCACTGGCCAGTCATAGCCATGGAAGTTAGTACTATCTCATCATTAGTGATCCTTCAATAAATCAATAAATATTTCATTGCAGAATCCACCTAAAACAATAACGCACTCATTGAGGGGTGATAAATACCTCCTCTAAGCACTTTGTCAACTCAAATGTATTTGCCTTCAAAATTTGGGTATTTCTGAATGTTTTGAAAACTGCCTAATTTAAAGCAATCTAAAAAATAGAACTTGTGTGCATGTGATCAACGAAGATGTATCAACTGAGGGTTGTACATCCTATATATATACAGTGATTCAGATTGGACCCACTTTCCTTAGGACAGTTGTCCTAAATGGTCAGATTTTTTTAAGTCATTTGTCCTAAATTACAAGAAAAACTTCGGACAAATTTTTTATAGCAAAATGATTTATAAGACATTAATGACACTTTCAAGTTTATTTTATTTATTCATATTTTTTTTATTTTTTTTGCTTTGAAATATATCATTCAATATTGTTTCAGAACTTCAGTCAGTTAAATAATTTCCTAGGTAAATATGTTGTTATGACTATCTTTTGATACCTTGTTCACTCATATAGGAATGAAATAAATAATTGTTATTCAAGTTATGAAATTAGTGTCACAAAAGAGAACCCACCCAACCCTTAAGCATAAAAAAATCTTACAAATAAAAGCAAATATATACACGTACATATATCTTTTCAATTTTATTAACTCAAGAAAACAGCATGTAATAATAAATTATTTAACTTTAAATGGAAATATGAGATCATTCATATTTCTGGGATTTTGAAGATGATGAGTGAGAGAAAGATTGGACAATCACATATAAGGATATTTTGATTGTTTATCAAATTGAATAAACATAGAATTGTAATTTATATGACTTTCTATCTAATCAAATTCTAAGGCGAATTCAGCAAAATCTGAAAAATCAGACTCGTCAGAATGATTTTCCATTCTGCTACAGTCGTGTTCTTATAAATACGGTCTAATTTGAAAGTGCTGACAAATCAGTTACAAGTATATATACAGTATATTTTATTCCCCCAATTATAGATTGACATCCTTTGATTCCTTATCTACTCTTTGTTTTTCAATCATCATTGACAGTTTCTTGCCGACATTTTATAAAGGCTTGTTTATTTCTTAGAAGACTCGTCGATTTCCGGTTTTAACGACACTTGTTTAGACAATCAAATGACCACATCTTGTGGCACGTGACTTATGGTATCTGACAATTCTATTGGTTCTTTTTATATAATAGACAGACGCTATTGTTTAATAAAATAGCACGAGAAGAATTTTGCATAGGTAATTTTCCACTGGATAGAACTTGAATAGCATGAAGAAAAGAAAACGGAACCTGACATGCATCATTCTATGTATTTAGTCATATTCCTGATTTTATTGATTGATATATGTATTTAATTTTAAAGAATCATGTAATTATGAAAAAGAAACATACATATACGTAAAAACTGTGGAAAATATCGATCTTTCCGGTGGCCGAAATTCTCACAATGTACGAGTCCTATTAACACGCATACAAACCGGCGACCGCAAGTATCAAAAATCATTTCTAACGTAATTATTTTCAGAACAAACACATTTTAAACATGATTAAAGTTTCAACAGCGACAACGCTATTAAGTCTTTTTTGCCGATAAGGAACTTTTATGCTGTTAAAAACCGACAGCATCAATTTGAGTCTACATGAAGTTACGGGTATTTGAGTCAAAATGCGTCTGTATGAAGTAACAAGTATATGCGTCAGAATGAGTCTCTAGATGAAGTAAAGGATTAATTGTCAAAATTTCACCGTCCAGTACAGAAATTTGTCGGTCACATTGTCTGATTATCTGTATTTTTATCGGCCCGATGGGCGTACTGAGTTTATTTTTTCCAGTCATCTGTAGCTTTTATCGGCCCTGGACTGAAGGGCCGATCCAATCGGAATCTCTGATATATATGCCATTTTAAAAGGCAAAGCCTCAGCATGCTGTGATGAACTTACTATTTGTCATAGTTGATTCTGTGGTGGTGCATGCCACCAGCGTTACCACGACCACCAGGATGTTTCCTGTGCTTTCCTGCAAAAGAAAAACACATTATTTTTTAAATGTGGAGTTTTTTTTAAATGTGGAGTTTAATATTTATATTAATATAAAATATTTTATTTTTTATTCTTTTCAGTTAAAATATCAGATTTAAAATAAAAAGTGAACAAGAGTGTCCTCTAGAACACATTTGTCACCTTCTGAAGCATGACGGAAAAAGTCTGATGGACAGACAGACCTGAATATGCTGTGGTGGCAAATTAATGTGTAATTCTTATTCTACTTTTTAAATGTATTACATTAGAAATCATTTAGCCTCTTCACCTAAGACAGTGTTTGTCAAAAAATCCTGGAAATATATAAACATAACTGTTTATAGAGTGCCAGTGGTCAAAATGACAGGCTTTGTAGAAACATTTGCATTTTTTTTTTTTTAATCTGTAAGGATATACACATCAGACAGGTATTATTAAAATAATATCTGAAAAAAAATACTGGAGCCACTGGCACTAAACTTTACTCCCAACTTCTTAAATTTGTGTTGGCCAAACTTTATTCAAACCAGGTTGAGCCCTTTTTTTAATGGCTGTCATTCCTTCCAGACTGACTCAGCCATTATGGATGTATTCCAAATTAACTAAATTAAAGGTAACAAATTGTCTAAACCTGCCTGAAAGATACTTTCAGGGTGAAAACGTGAAATACTCTATAGCTGCGGATTTCACCATCTAGTGTCATCAACAGACTTTACCAATCTCATGTTTAATTCAAAGTCTATGATTCAGCCAAAGCTAAAACAAATTACTTACCAATGCGGCCATGTCCATGGCTGACATGACCACGCAGCTTCCTGGTCTTCTTGTTTTTTGTGGTCTACAAGAAAAAATTTAAAAGCCTATTTATTATCTTTACGTTTAAAAAAAAAAGCCAACATAGTAAGCATTTTAGTTGCATGTAGTTAAAAAAGAAGTGAAAGAAGGAATCCAAAACTATTACCTCAGAAAATTATGTTATTTAATTCTTCAAATGTAAAGCATAAAGAGGTTCATACATTACTGACTGCATGTCCCCCCTTCAGGACAGGAAAAGTTTAAGGATATGGCCAAATGTCTATGGCGTGATACTAAATTGTGGCATCACTATATCTGTCTCAAATATGCAGTCTACAAATGACTGAAATACTGTTGGTTGAAATTACTATTTTTCATATAATGGTTAAATAAGTTTCTTCTATTACATGAAAAGTACCCCCCACCCACACCCTCCTCATTGCTACACAACTCAGAGAGCCCCTTTGGGCCATCTGCACTCTCCCCTTTTCATATCCTAGCACTGAATTTTATGATGTTTATTATTTTATATAGAGAATTGAGTATATGGCACAAGCCTTTTCCATGTTTCATACAAAATTGTTTTTTTCAAATTTCATGGGTTAAAATTTAAATCAAAAATGTTGCCATTAAATGCTTGATACAATCTATAAACAAAAAATTTAAGATTTTTTTTTTTGTTACATCCCAAATTCTTCTCTTGTTTATTGAATACACAATGGTATAATTTGAGCATCAGTCAAATTTTTACAGATGGTCCCATTTTACTTGATTCTCTAATGCCAATAACAATATAAATTGTCACATATGCAATTATCAAAATAGGTCATAAAAAAAGTCGTAAGAAATCAGACTATGATGATTATTTTCCCAACTACTGTAATCTAACTTTTAATGAAAGAAAATAAACCACACAGTCACATGATCACACTATAGCAAAAGTGCAGAAACTGAAAAATGTTAACATCCCAGGTTTTTACAAGGATAAATATAATGAAGAATCAAATGCATCACTGGCAACAGAGCCAGTGAAGAAGAAGAGCCAATACACTAAGATGCTGGGCAAACGTAACTTAATTTCAGCTTCAAAATGGGAAGGTAAGCAATACAACTTATCAATAAACTGAGAAACATTTTTGCTGAAGACGGCCTTCTTCAGAACACGTACATTTCACTAGTGACGTTTTGGTTGTTTCTTATTACTTGTTGGAAAAATCTTACATACAAGTGTGTTGGAAATTTTAGCACTTAACATTATTATTCATCAAAAATAACATAAAATTTAATAAAAATGCCTTACGATTAGACAAAGTTTTAATTTGATTTGATCATTTTTGACATAAAAGCATTGATTGATTTCGATTTCTAAAGATATTTCTCAGTTTGTTGATAGACCATCTCACCATTTTGATAACCGGAAGAAAGAGGCCGGAAATGCACGACCGGTGTTGAAGTAAAATAATACATTTCAAAAGAAAGGAAGTGAATTCATTACTTATCTTCACAAAATGAAAGTAATGAAATAAAACAACAACAGTATGGATCCATAAGGGATTAATAGTGTTCTACAAGTAATTTACAAGTTCTAGATTTATTTTCTTTAATGACTAATATCTTCAATAATTAAATCCGTAAAAAAAATATAAAAAAAGAGTTGATGCGATTGGGCTACACTAGTATGAACTATGATAGGATACTCGCATAAACAAATGAAATGTCATCATTTAGATAAAGCTAATTATAAATCGTGTTCAGTTGAATTACCACCATGAAGTTCAATTATATCAGTGAGCGTTAATCCTCACAAGAAATGATAATGTTCAATGAACGATTTATCCTAGTATATTCATAATAGTAAGCTTTCAGAAATATGAACAGAAGGAGTACTTACATGAAATAGTGATCTTGTAATGATTCCCAACGTTTCATAAATAAAACAAATAATACTTGGATAATCATTAATTACTGTGCTCCAACACGCAACGTTTCATATGGATAGTTCAGAAGTGATGTTTTCTTTTTATTAACTCTGACGATGGCAAAGCCGAATGGCTTTCAAGATTAAGGGTTGAACCTATTAATTACTAATTGCAAATTGAAAAAAATAATTGTCACTCTGTGGCTAAAATAGTTTTGAGTCGTTGAGTTACAGGCCCAGATCCAGCGGGGGGAGGGGGCCTTGGCCCCCCCCAGCTGGCCTGGTCATACATTTTTCAAGGTTATAAAATCCCTTGATTACATCATAGTAATGTTGTCTAGAGGAAATCCCCATCGTGGGCCCCCGTACTGGATCACACACATAACCACCTGACCAGCCAGACTCCTATTGTCTTATAGCCCCCTGCTGTTAATGTGTAGGTAATCCGAATCAGCAGTCGCCCATGACTGTGTGATAAGCATGTTTTTAGGGTACTGCGGACACGTTCACTGATTGAGAGAAATTTACATGTCGTCTGCCGAGCGATCTAACAATTGAGAAAAATAGGCATTACCAAAAGTTTGTATCAGTTACAACTATAAACTAGTTAAAAGGATTTTTATTGTATTTATTTATCTTTTGCTGTAGCAAACTGCAGAGTATATGCATACCTATTACTAGCCATGCAAATTAAATGGGTTGTGTTTCTAAATGTTATCAGCTTTACTGTTTTTACATAACTTTTTAAGTATTTTTTTTATGAAACTAACTCCTTTAATATTTTTCCTGAAAGGAATTAATACAAACAGTAGGATGATACATCATCATGTTCACTTTTTAATATTTACGAATATAATAATCTACATGTATGCGTATTCATGGTCTCTTAATATAGAGACCCTGGTGTATTTTGAATTCATAAAATCATGAATATGAAATGAAAGAATTTGAAAATTTCAATCTGCTGTATTTTGGGACAATCCATATTTTGGGACAATGTATATAAAGATAATGAATGATCACTAATTCAAATCAAATCCAGGTAATCAGTAATGTATGAAAAAAAACACAGAAAACACACTTTATGTGCGAAATAAAACGGATATTAAAGATTTTATATTAAATATCAACATCTTTTATTACTTAATATTGTTTGTTTTGTCACTGATTTAACATTTAGAGAAAAAAAAATGTACCAAAAATCGACATGCAGAAGGGGCCCAAACCTTCTGCAACCGCCAGACCCTTAAACGTGCGCCTGATTTTTTTTTTATCTGGGAAGGCTGCTTCCAGATCGACAATTAGACAGTCAAGATTACCAAGTTCGAACCTAATACAGCATATACCCAGTATTTGACAAAATATGTTTAAAGTGAATTTTCCTCAGATTTAAACAAAAATGTCTTTTACAATGTTGATTCTAAAACTGATGACTATTCAAAGCATTTACTAATTAACAGTGTACACAAGTCAATGTTTTTTGTTGGTTTTTTTTGGGGGGGGGGGGGGTCCCAAAAAGCACTTATTAATTTTTTTATGCCAGTCTGCCCCCCCCCCCTTTACTACTTTACTACCATCATTTTTTAGCTCGACTATTCGAAGAATATGAGAGCTATTGTAGTCGCCCTGGCGTCTGCGTCGGTGTCGGCGTCGGCGTTTGCGTTGCAGCTTTTGGTTAAAGTTTTGCGTGCAAGTTACTATCAACCTTATATCTCAATAAACGTTTATGGTATTGACTTGAGACCCTAGGTCAGTGATGTCGGAGTTCGGCGACTTTCTGTGACACATCCAGATCTGTGATAGATTCAGAATATCGAAAAAAAAAAATCGGCAGCGCCTTAATTGTTGCTTTTTTGTCAACTTTGTGGCAGCAAAGGCATGACATGTGGGCATCATAAACAAGTCTACTTGTTTTGTCCTCACGATCCATACTCATAATCTCCGGGCTCTGGATGATCATCTAATCGGATACCCGATGATGTTTCATTCGTGAAGCTCCGGCACTTCGCGATCACAGAAAATTCACGGTCGAGCCATCCGATAATAGCCATTGTCCAATCAAAACTCATGAACTTCAATGACCAATCTGAACTTATGTTTTTTGCTCCGAGAAATTTGGTATTTCCATGGCGTGATTTTCCCAGTGGACGGGATTAGATCTGTCTTCAGTTAAAAACACACAACACAAAAAACATAAAAAACCTCCTTATCCAGATACTCAAAGCTCTCCTCCACTAAAACTTTTTTTTCGGGAGCATCCGCCGCTAGTACAAATAACTTTGGCCCCCCCCCCCCCCCATGGAAATCTGGTCGCCGGTGTTGATGTGGCTTATTGTATGACCCAGAACAATTTTATTTTGCAAAGTACGATGTACTCAGGGTAGATATTTCCGTGTTGTAGTTACGGGTAAATGCAGAATTAGTTATGACTTTGCCATCAGGATGTGTTTGGTTTTGAAGAACTTACTGCGCATCTGTCACATTTAAACCAAGGTGCCTTCTTGCAATGAATTGTTTCTTTCAAAATTTCCTTTAAACAAGTGAAATTCTTTGGAAAGCCAACATAATTAATTTCACCGTTTACTCCAGAAATTCTAACAAGGGTATTTTATTTTTAGATTAATTATTTAGAATTTGGACCTTTTTCTTTGAATTCGGCATTGATATTGTACATATTTGAAATTGGTTAAAGTTTTGCTGCAAGCTACTAATCTATTTATCTCAATAATCCATTCATGGTATGACTTTAAGTTTATAAATATGTACAGGGGCATCAGACAACCAAGTAGATAACTCTTGACTGAATAAATATAAAATTATGGCCCCTTTTTAACTTAGAAATTTGGTTAAAGTTTTGCATGCAATTGAAAATTTGGTAAAGTTTTGCGTGCAAGTACTATCTAGTTTGGGATCTCAATAACCATTTCAGTATTGACTTGAAGTTTAAAGTTGTGCAAATTCATTGATTAATACTTTTACTTGAAGTTTATGAATATGTTTAGGGGCATCAGACAACCAAGTAGATAACTCTTGAATTGATGGAATATATTACAAATTATGGCCCTTTTTAACTTAGAAATTTTGGTTAAAGTTTTGCATGCAAGATACTCTCATGCTTATTCTCATATCCAGGCATGGATTGATTTTAAACATTTTAATATGTTTTGGGTATCATACTTTCATGGTAGATAACTCTTGATAGAATATGTTACAAATTATGGCCCCTTTTTAACTTAAAAATTTTGGTTAAATTTTTGCATGCAAGGTACTTTCATGCTAATATCTCATTATCCAGGCATAGGATTGATTTGAAACATCTTTAATATGTTTAGGGGTATCATACTTTCATGGTAGATAAAAACCCTTTTTAACTTAGAAATTTTTTGGTTAAAGTTTTGCATGCAAGTTACTTTCATGCTAATATCTCAGTATCCAGGCATGCATCTTTAATATGTTTAGGGGTATCATACTATCAAGGTAGATAACTTTTGATGGAATATATTACAAGTTATGGCCCCTTTTTAAACTTAGAAATTTTGGTTAAAGTTTTCATGTAAGGTACTTTCATGCTTATATCTCAGAGTCCAGGCATGGGATTGATTTGAAACATCTTTAATATGTTTAGGGGTATCATATTATAAAGGAAGATAACATTTGATGGTATATATTAAAAATTATGACCCCCTTTTCACTTAGAATTTTAGTTAAATTTTTGCATTCAAGCTACTGTCCAGCTTGTATCTCAGAAATTGCTTGTGGAATTGACTAGAAAGTTAAGGAGTGTCTTCAGGGGCAACAGAAAACTAAAGAGGATAACTTTTGGACTGAATTTTATACAAATTATGGCCCTTTTCTAACTTGGATTTTTGGTTAAAGTTTTGCATGCACAGTGTTATTGTGCTTATGTCTCAGTAACTAGGCATGGGATTGATTTTAGACTTCATAAAAATATTAAGGGGTATCAGACTATCAAGGTATATTATTTTTGACTATTATTATGTACAGGGTATGTGAAGGGCAAGAATTGAAATAGATTTCATTTGATTTACCAACAAGCATTTTGAATAGTCGAGCCTGCTGTCCTCTGACAGCTTTTGTTACATTTAACACATTTAAGAACCATTGTTGAGACCCTTTAAAGAATGTGCTGATATTTGCTACATAGTATTTGCCTGATCAAATTTTTAACCAAGAAGAAATGTTCTTGAGACATGATAATATTTATTTTATTAATGAAATATTAAGGATCATTGTAATATGTATATTTTGTGTAAATGCTCATTTTATGGTTATAATTTATTTCTGAAATCTAAACACCATGGTGTAACAGCCACTAGATATCTCAAAACATTCTTGTAGGATGTTATATAGAAATTGTCTGTGACATTTAGCAAGCTGTCCTGAAAGTTAACAATGGTTTTTAAATCTGTTGTATAGATTAGAAACAAGAAAAAACTTTTAGAAAAAATATGCAGAGATAAGTTTGCTTTATTTTTTTAATAAAAATATCAGATCAAAAGAAAAAAAAAGTTAAATTTATATCAATATATAGAGATTATCATAAAAATTTCAATTATAAAAATAATAGTTACAATTTAACTTAGAAAAGATATTTCCTGTATTGTTGATTATCCTGTTGGATTAGATAATAAATATCTACATAAACATGTCTAGATATAATACCTAAATTTATTTAGATTACTTTCCATGTTGCAAAAGAAAGTTTGTTTTGAATTCCATGAAACAAATGCTCTTTTTGTCCCATCTGCTTAAGAAAACAGGTACTACATAGGTATGTGTGTCTTTCTGTCTGTCTCCAATTTACATCAACCCTAGGGTCGACATTTTTAGCTCGACTGTTCGAAGAATAAGAGAGCTATTGTAGTCGCCCTTGCGTCGGCGTTGCAGCTTTTGGTTAAAGTTTTGCATGCAAGTTACAATCAACCTTAAATCTCAATAACCATTTATGGTATTGACTTGAAAAGTTATGAATATATTCAGGGGCATCTGACAACCAAGGTAGATAACTCTTGGCTGAATATAATATAAATTCTGCAAGCTACTATCTAGCTTGTATCTCAATAACAATTTATGGTATTGACTTGAAAGTTTATGAAACATTTTGGCCTTCATCTTCAAAGCAGGAACAAATATCTCACAAAGTAAGTGTATCATGAGCTTCAGTTTTTGTAGTTAGGTTTTGCAGAAGTTGGTTAAACAGGGTCAATGACTGCTCCTTAATCTTACTGTAATCAGCCTGATTTGAAATTGCTTAGACTTGAATCATTATTAAATTTGATCTT
>CM037789.1:7133535-7183535 GCA_021229015.1 Solen grandis
AAAATGTTTGTAAGATCACTGTATTTAACAGTATTCAAAAAGCCATTGAACGAAGAAATATGTTTTTCGAAACATGCGACTGGTGAAAAAGTCTGCTTAAACATTGCGACAGAAATGTTTGAAAGATCACTGTTAACAGTATCAACAAGCCATTGAACGAAGAAATGTTTTTGAATCATGCAACTCGTGAACTGAATGGAATTGCTTTCGTGAAAACCATTGATATCGTGACTACATAACTGACAGGTAATACTCAAAATTATTCTTTTGGGTAAAATGTCTGCTTAAACATTGCGACAAAAATGTTTGAAAGATCGCTGTTAACAGTATTCGACAAGCCATTGAACGAAGAAATATGTTTTTCGAATCATTCGACTCGTGAAATGAATGGAATTGCTTTTGCGAAAAACCGATGATATCGCGATAGCGATTCTAGTTAGGTTTTTCGCATTCGCTTGCGAAAACCTATTGTTCTTCTTCTGTTTTATTTTTTTTTTTATTTTTATTATTATTTTTCTAACCTTTTTTTGTGAACGGCATATCACCATGATAGAAAAAAGTCACATTTCTGATTTCTTTACCAGTTTTGTCCTAAGATCTGAATTTGATCCTAACGTTGAGAAAATTTTCATTTTTGTCTTAGTTTTGCCGCTAGGTGGCGTTTTGTAAAAATGACTAAGGGCTAATAACTCTGTTATTTGAGGTCCGATTCAAATGTGTTTTTTTGCATTGTGTTTCTTGTCAGAAACTCAATAAAATATGATACGTTTCAATTATTTGCGTATATAAAACTTTCGTGCTACAGGAGGTTGAATGTTCGAATCTCGAAAAAAACGATGAAATAAAGGTAGGTCTACGAAAAAAGTCCCCATTTTTTTCAGAGATGAGATAGGAGAATTTTGTTTGTTGCATATGATTCGCAAGACATATACGCACAAAATATATGGTGTGGCGATTTTTAGAAATGCATGGTTTGTCCAAAGTACGTGGTCAAATATAACCAATATTTTCGAAAAGTCAACATTTTTAAAAGCATGACTTTTAAGGTTATTTGCAGCTCCTGACTTCAATTTTTATACAATCTTCATCATTTTTTCACTGTTAATGCATTTTTATAAAACAAATAAAATCATAGAAAAAAAATCACCCAAATATGCAAAGGTCAAGGTCATATACCAATTATTATTATATTTATCGGCATAAAATAGCTCCAAATCTAAAAATATTTTATAGAAAGTATATGAACAAAAGTTTTAGATTGTGAAGAGATCTTTCCATTGTATATCCAGATGTTCCTCTTTTTTGCTGCTCCTGACTTTATTTTTTGTTCAATCTTCATTATTGTTTCACTGTTTATGCATTTTTATAAAACAAATAAATTCATAGAAAAAAATCACGCATATTATGCAAAGGTCAAGGTCATATACTAATTATTATTATTTTTATCGGCATAAAATAGCTCCAAATCTAAAAATATTTTATAGAAAGTATATGAACAAAAGTTTTAGTCTGTGAAGAGATCTTTCCATTGATGTTTAGTTTTTGAAGATCGGACTTCATTTGATCAAATGACCACAGTCCAAAGTTTGATCCTCTTATCAAACAATTTTTATTCCATATGTTTCCCCTTTTTTGCTGCTCCTGACTTTATTTTTTGTTCAATCTTCATCATTATTTCACTGTTTATGCATTTTTATAAAACAAATAAAATCATAGAAAAAAAATCAAGCATAATATGCAAAGGTCAAGGTCATATAACAATTATGATTATTTTTATCGGCATAAAATAGCTCCGAATCTAAAAATATTTTATAGAAAGTATATGAACAAAAGTTTTAGTCTGTGAAGAGATCTTTCCATTGGTGTTTGATATAGTTTTTGAAGATCGGACTTGATTTGGTCATTTTACGGCAGTCCAAGTTTTGATCCTCTTTAGAACAATTGTAAATCTGTTTTTATGATTCAAATTGTGATATATAAGGAATAGAATGTTTGACTAGTGCGACTTGTATACTTGATTGAACCATTTGCTGCATTGCTAGCTATTTACCTAATAGTAAAATTTTAATCAGTTTTGGTTCTCATTTTGCCGCTTGGGGGCGATTAGCTTGAAATCACTATTAATAATTAAAAAAAAAATGAAGTCTGATTTTTATGGATTTTTTTTTGCATTCTGTTCTTCGGTGACATCAATTTGAAATGACAAAAAAAGATAATGCGATATTTCATAAAAATGATAGTAATTCAATGCAACAGTTGATCGTAAAAGTGTTGACTGGCATATTGCATTGTCGTGTGTCATTTTATACTGTTGTTTGTCGTTTGCAATTGTTGTTTATCGAATACAATTGTCATTTGTCTCCATCATAAAGCAAAACACACATATAACATTGCAGTACCCGAAGTCCGTAAAAAATGTTTTCAAGTTTACGACTACATAACAGACAGGTAATACTCAAAAGTATTCTTCTTGGTAAAAAGTCTGATTATACATTGCGACAAAAATGTTTGAATGATCACTGTTAACAGTATTCAACAAGCCATTGAACGAAGAAATATGTTTTTCGAATCATGCGACTCATGAACTGAATGGAATTGCTTTCATGAAAACTGATGATATCACGACTACATAACTGACAGGTAATACTCAACAATACTCTCTTGGGTAAAAAGTCTGCTTAAACATTGCGACAGAAACGTTTGAAAGATCACTGTTAACACTTATCAACAAGCAATTGAACGAAGAAATGTTTTTCAAATCATGCGACTCGTGAACTGAATTTAATTTCTGTTGCGAAAACCGATGATATCGCGATTGCGATTCTAGTTAGGTTTTCGCATCGCAGTGCGAAAACCTATTGTTCTTCTTCTGTTTTATTTTTTTTTTTTTTTTTATTATTTTTCTAACCTTTTTTTGTGAACGGCATATCACCATGATAGAAAAAAGTCACATGTTTGAAATTTTAATCAGTTATTACCACGTATTTGAACTTGATCCTAACGTTGAGAAAATTTTCATTTATGTCTTACTTTTCCCGCCAGGGGGCGTTTTGTATGAAATTTATTAATGGCTAATAACTCACTTATTTGAGGTCCGATTCAAATGCGGTTTTTTGCATTCTTTTCCTTGTTGATAGCCAAATAAAATATGATAGATTTCGAGGGTAGTGTCGCTGAAAGTATTTGAGCTACAGAAGGTTGAAAGTTCGAACCTCGCAAAAAACTGTGCAAATGAGGGTAGGTCTACGAAAAACCTATCCATTTTTCTTAGAGATCAGATAGAAGAATTCTGTTTGCTGCAAATGATTTGCAAGACATATACGCACAAAATATATGGGGTGGCGAATTTAAGAAATGTATGGTTTGTCCTCTGCAAATGGTCAAACTTCACTAAATTTTAGGAAAAGTTAAAGTTTCAAAAACATGTTTTTTATCGCTTCTGACTTTATTTTTTGTTAATTCTTCATGATATTTTCACAAGTTATGTATTGTTATGTCTGAAAGGGGATCACAATTAAAAAATTTAAAAATAATTGAAAAGGTCAAGGTCATGTTACGATTCTTGTGTTTTTATTCGGCCCCAAATAGCTCAAAAACTAAAAATATTTCTTTGAGAGTATATGAACAAAAGTTTTAGTTATTCAAGAGCTCTTTCCAGTGATGTTTAGTTTTTGAAGATCGGACTTGATTTGGTCATTTTACGGCAGTCCAAAGTTTGATCCCTTTATCAAACAATTGTAAATCCGTATGTTTCCTCCTTTTTGCAGCTCCTGACCTTATTTTTTGTTCAATCTTCATCATTTTTTCACTGTTTATGCATTTTTATAATACAAATAAACTCATAGTAAACAATGATGAAAATATGCAAAGGTCAAGGTCATAATACCGATTATATTTATTTTTTATCGGCACAAAATAGCTTCAAATCTAAAAATATTTTATAGAAAGTATATGAAAAATAGTTTTAGTTTGTGAAGAGATCTTTTCATTGGTGTTTAGTTTTTGAAGATCGGACTTCATTTGATCAAATTACCACAGTCCAAAGTTTGATCCTTTTATCAAACAATTGTAAATCCGTATGTTTCCTCTTTTTTGCATCTCCTGACTTTATTTTTTGTTCAATCTTCATCATTTTTTCACTGTTTATGCATTTTTATGATACAAATAAACTCATAGTAAATAATGATGAAAATATGCAAAGGTCAAGGTCATAATACCAATTATTGTTATTTTTTATCGGCACAAAATAGCTTCAAATCTAAAAATATTTTATAGAAAGTATATGAACAAAAAGTTTAGTTTCTGAAGAGATCTTTTCATTGGTGTTTAGTTTTTGAAGATCGGACTACATTTGATCAAATGTCCACCGTCCGAAGTTTGATCCTCTTATCAAACAATTGTATATCCATATGTTTCCACTTTTTTGCTGCTCCTGACTTTATTTTTTGTTCAATCTTCATCATTATTTCACTGTTTATGCATTTTTATAAAACAAATAAAATCGTAGAAAAAAAAACAAGCATAATATGCAAAGGTCAAGGTCATATACCAATTAAAAAAATTTTTATCGGCATAAAATAGCTCCAAATCAAAAAATATTTTATAGAAAGTATGTGAACAAAGGTTTTAGTCTGTGAGGAGATCTTTCCATTGGTGTTTAGTTTTTGAAGATCGGACTTCATTTGATCAAATGTCCACCGTCCGAAGTTTGATCCTCTTATCAAACAATTGTATATCCATATGTTTCATCTTTTTTACTGCACCTGACTTTATTTTTTGTTCAATCTTCATCATTTTTTCACTGTTTATGCATTTTTATAAAACAAATAAATTCAAAGAAAAAAAAGCATTATATGGAAAGGTCAAGGTCATATACCAATTATTATTTTTTTTATCGGCATAAAATAGCTCCAAATCTAAAAATATTTTATAGAAAGTATATGAACAAAAGTTTTAGTCTGTGAAGAGATCTTTCCATTGGTGTTTAGTTTTTGAAGATCGGACTTCATTTGATCAAATACCACAGTCCAAAGTTTGATCCTTTTATCAAACAATTGTATATCCATATGTTCCCTCTTTTTTGCTGCTCCTGATTTTAATTTTTGTTCAATCTTCATCATTATTTCACTGTTTATGCATTTTTATAAAACAAATAAAATCATAGAAAAAAATTCAAGCATAATATGCAAAGGTCAAGGTCATATACCAATTATTATTATTTTTATCGGCATAAAATAGCTCCAAATCTAAAAATATTTTATAGAAAGTATATGAACAAAAGTTTTAGTTTGTGAAGAGATCTTTCCATTGATGTTTAGTTTTTGAAGATCGGACTTCATTTGATCAAACTACCGCAGTCCAAAGTTTGATCCTTTTATCAAACAATTGTAAATCCGTATGTTTCCTCTTTTTTTGCAGCTCCTAACTTTATTTTTTGTTCAATCTTCATCATTTTTTTCACTGTTTATGCATTTAAATAATACAAATAAACTCATAGTAAATAACGATGAAAATATGCAAAGGTCAAGGTCATTATACCGATTATTGTTATTTTTATCGGCACGAAATAGCTTCAAATCTAAAAATATTTTATAGAAAGTATATGAACAAAAGTTTTAGTTTGTGAAGAGATCTTTTCATTGGTGTTTAGTTTTTGAAGATCGGGTTGAATTGGTTGAGTTATGACAGAAAGGCGAAAAGTGTACTTTTAACGAAATTGAAACGCTGTAGTTTCATGAACTTTGAGTCAAAAATTATGATTTCTTCAGCATTAACACACTGAAAAGTGAAGTGATGTATACTTCAAGGAATACTTGTTTGGTCACGTGATTATGATTTCATACATATTTAAGCAGAAATTATTAAAAAATTCATATAAAATCGACAAGTTGATGTTTGAAGTTGAAATTTGCAAGAATGCCGTAGACTACAATGTGCAAAAAGTCCTGAAAAATTCAAGTGATTCCGTCAACAAACATGGCAGATATTCATGTTTTTCGGATAAGGGCTTGTATACGAAAATCTAGCAATTTGAAGTAAGGGAAGAAGGCGGTTATTGGGTTGGTTACCCACGATCCGGACGTTCCTACGCAGGAAAGAGTGCCCGTGTTGAAAGGTGAATTGCGATGCGTATTTGAGAGAATGAGGTGCATTTTAGGATGCAATGGTGTACACCAGGACCGATAAGCACATTGCCTTAGTTATAACGGCTTTCTTCAAACTTTTATTAGGGCTTTCAGCCTCAAGTAGAATTATTAGGTTTTCGC
Organism: Solen grandis; assembly: GCA_021229015.1. NCBI lineage: Eukaryota > Metazoa > Mollusca > Bivalvia > Adapedonta > Solenidae > Solen > Solen grandis. The sequence continues at coordinate 7,139,802 of CM037789.1, forward strand.
ATCGCAGTGCGAAAACCTATTGTTCTTCTTCTGTTTTATTTTTTTTTTTTTAGGTTTTCGCACCTCGCAGTGCGAAAACCTATTGTTCTTCTTCTGTTTTATTTTTAGGTTTTCGCACCTCGCAGTGCGAAAACCTATTGTTCTTCTTCTGTTTTTTTTTTTTTTTTTTTTTATTATTTTTCTAACCTTTTTTTGTGAACGGCATATCACCATGATAGAAAAAAGTCACATGTATGAAATTTTAATCAGTTATTAGCACGTATTTGAAAATGATCCTAACGTTGAGAAAATTTTCATTTATGTCTTACTTTTCCCGCCAGGGGGCGTTTTGCATGAAATTTATTAATGGCTAATAACTCACTTATTTGAGGTCCGATTCAAATGCGGTTTTTTGCATTCTGTTCCTTGTTGATAGCCAAATAAAATATGATAGGTTTCGAGGGTACGTGTCGCTGAAAGTATTTGAGCTACAGAAGGTTGAAAGTTCGAACCTCGCAAAAAACTGTGCAAATGAGGGTAGGTCTACGAAAAACCTATCCATTTTTGTTAGAGATCAGATAGAAGAATTCTGTTTGATGCAAATGATTTGCAAGACATATACGCACAAAATATATGGGGTGGGGAATTTAGGAAATGTATGGTTTGTCCTCTGGAAACGGTCAAACTTCACTAAATTTTAGGAAAATTTAAAGTTTCAAAAACATGTTTTTTATCGCTTCTGACTGTATTTTTTGTTAATTCTTCATGATATTTTCACAAGTTATGTATTGTTATGTCTGAAAGGGGATCACAATTAAAAAGTTAAAAAATAAATGAAAAGGTCAAGGTCATATTACGATTATTGTGTTTTTATTCGGCCACAAATAGCTCCAAAACTAAAATTATTTCATTGAGAGTATATGAACAAAAGTTTTAGTTCTTAAAGAGTTCTTTCCAATGATGTTTAGTTTTTGAAGATCGGAGTTGATTTGGTCATTATACGGCAGTCCAAAGTTTGATCCTTTTTGGGAATAATTGTAAATCAGGTTTTATGCTTCAAATTCTGATACATAAGAATAAAAAGTTTGTCTTGTGCGACTAGTATACTTGATTTAACTATTTGCTGCTTTGCTAGGTACCTAACAGTAAACTTTTAATCAATTTTCTTTCTCATTTTGCCGCTAGGGGGCGCTTTTTTTGAAATCATTCTTTTGCTTATAACTCAAAAAGTTGAAGTCCGATTCGAATGCGGTTTTTTGCATTCTGTTCCCTGTTGATAGCCTAATAAAATATGATAGGATTCGAGGGTCCGTGTGGCTGAAAGCTTTTGAGCTACGGAAGGTTGAATGTTCGAACCTCGCAAAAAAAAAACAACTGTGCAAATGAGGGTAGGTCTTCAGAAACTTTTTCGTTCTGTTTCATATTGAAAATTGTGGCTGAGTTGAAATAATGTGTTCAAGTTGATTAGGTTAAAAGCGAAAACCGAGATACCGCTTGCGGTTCTAGTTTTTATTATTATTTTTCTAACCTTTTTTTGTGAACGGCATATCACCATGATAGAAAAAAGTCACATTTCTGATTTTTTTACCAGTTTTGTCCTATAATCTGAATTTGATCCTAACGTTGAGAAAATTTTCATTTTTGTCTTAGTTTTGCCGCTAGGTGGCGTTTTGTAAAAATGACTAAGGGCTAATAACTCTGTTATTTGAGGTCCGATTCAAATGCGGTTTTTTGCATTGTGTTCCTTGTCAGAAACTTAATAAAATATGATACGTTTCAATTATTTGCGTATATAAAACTTTCGTGCTACAGGAGGTTGAAAGTTCGAATCTCGCAAAAACTGTGAAATAAGGGTAGGTCTACCAAAAACGTGCCCATTTTATTCAGAGATGAGATAGAAGAATTTTGTTTGTTGCATATGATTTGCAAGACATATACGCACAAAATATATGGGGTGGCGATTTTTAGAAATGCATGGTTTGTTCACAGTACGAGGTCAAACATAACCAATATTTTCGAAAAGTCAACATTTTAAAAGCATGACTTTTAAGGTTATTTGCAGCTCCTGACTTTATTTTTTGTTCAATCTTCATCATTTTTTCACTGTTAATGCATTTTTATAAAACAAATAAAATCATAGAAAAAAAATCACCCATAATATGCAAAGGTCAAGGTCATATACCTATTATTATTAGTTATATCGGCATAAAATAGCTCCAAATCTAAAAATATTTTATAGAAAGTATATGAACAAAAGTTTTAGTTTGTGAAGAGATCTTTCCATTGGTGTTTAGTTTTTGAAGATCGGACTACATTTGATCAAATTACCACAGTCCAAAGTTTGATCTTTTTATCAAACAAGTGTAAATCCGTATATTTCCTCTTTATTGCAGCTCCTGACCTTATTTTTTGATCAATCTTCATCATTTTTTCACTGTTTATGCATTTAAATAATACAAATAAAATCATAGAAAATAACGAAGAAAATATGCAAAGGTCAAGGTCATAATACCGATTATTGTTATTTTTATCGGCACGAAATAGCTTCAAATCTAAAAATATTTTATAGAAAGTATATGAACAAAAGTTTTAGTTTGTGAAGAGATCTTTCCATTGGTGTTTAGTTTTTGAAGATCGGGCTTGAATTGGTTGAGTTATGACAGAAAGGCGAAAAGTGTACTTTTAACGAAATTGAAACGCTGTAGTTTCATGAACTTTGAGTCAAAAATTATGATTTCTTCAGCATTAACACACTGAAAAGTGAAGTGATGTATACTGCAAGGAATACTTGTTTGGTCACGTGATTATGATTTCATGCATATTTAAGCAGAAATTATTTAAAAAACCATATAAAATCGACAAGTTGATGTTTGAAGTTGAAATTTGCAAGAATGCCGTAGACTACAATGTGCAAAATGTCCTGAAAAATTCAAGTGATTCCGTCAACAAACATGGCAGATATTCATGTTTTTCGGCTAAGGGCTTGTATACGAAAATCTAGCAATTGGACGTAAGAGAAGAAGGCGGTTATTGGGTTGGTTACCCACGATCCGGACGTTCCTACGCAGGAAAGAGTGTCCGTGTTGAAAGGTGAATTGCGATGCGTATTTGAGAGAATGAGGTGCATTTTAGGATGCAATGGTGTACACCAGGACCGATAAGCACATTGCCTTTGTTATAACGGCTTTCTTCAAACTTTTATTAGGGCTTTCAGCCTCAAGTAGAATTATTAGGTTTTCGCATCGCAGTGCGAAAACCTATTGTTCTTCTTCTGTTTCTTTTTTTTTTTTTATTTTTCTAACCCTTTTTTGTGAACGGCATAGCTCCGATGTGAGAAAAGTCACATCTATGAAAAAAAATCTCGAAAAAACGATGATATAAAGGTAGGTCTACGAAAAAAGTCCCCATTTTTTTTAGAGATGAGATAGGAGAATTTTGTTTGTTGCATGTGATTCGCAAGACATATACGCACAAAATATATGGTGTGGCGATTTTGAGAAATGCATGGTTTGTCCACAGTATGCGGTCAAACTTTACCAATATTTTCGAAAAATCAACATTTTCAAAGCATGACTTTTACGGTTATTTGCAGCTCCTGACTTTATTTTTTATTCAATTTCAAATTAATCTGTTTTTAAAAAAAAAACCAATTATTATTATTTTTATCGGCATAAATTAGCTCCAAATCTAAAAATATTTTATAGGAGTATATGAACAAAAGTTTTAGTCGTTGAAGAGATCTTTCCATTAATGTTTAGTTTTTGAAGATCGGACTTCAATTGATCAAATGACCACAGTCCAAAGTTTGATCCTCTTATCAAACAATTGTATATCCATATGTTTCCTCTTTTTTGCTGCTCCTGACTTTATTTTTTGTTCAATCTTCATCATTATTTCACTTTTTATGCATTTTTATAAAACGGATAAATTCATAGAAACGAAAATCAAGCATAATATGCAAAGGTCAAGGTCATATACAAGTTATTGTTATTTTTATCGGCATAAAATAGCTCCAAATCTAAAAATATTTTATAGAAAGTATATGAACAAAAGTTTTAGTCTGTGAAGAGATCTTTCCATTGGTGTTTAGTTTTTGAAGATCGGTCCAAAGTTTGATCCTCTTATCAAACAATTGTATATCCATATGTTTCCTCTTTTTTGCTGCTCCTGACTTTATTTTTTGTTCAATCTTCATCATTATTTCACTGTTTATGCATTTTTATAAAACAAATAAAATCAGAAAAAAGCAAGCATAATATGTCAAGGTCATATACCAATTATTGTCATTTTTATTTGCACAAAAAAGCCCCAAATCTAAAACGATCTAATATGATACGTTTCAATTTCTGTTGCTTAAAAAAGTGATTGAATTGCGAAAACCGATGATATCGCAATTCTGATTGCGATTCTAGTTATTATTATTTTTCTAACCCTTTTTTGTGAACGGCATATCACCATGATAGAAAAAAGCCACAATTATGAAATTTTTACCAATTCCTTATATTTATCTGAACTTGATCCTAACGTTGAGAAAATTTTCATTTTTGTCTTATTTTTGCCGCTAGGGGGCGCTTTGAAAAAAATCAACAAATGCTAATAACTCTGTTATTTGAGGTCCGATTCAGATGTGGTTTTTTGCACTGTGTTCCTTGTCAAAAGCCTAATCAAATATGATAGGTTTCAAAAATCTGCGTATATAAAACTTTTTTACTACGGAAGGTTGAAAGTTCGAACCTCGCAAAAAAAGTGAAAATGAGGGTAGGTCTACAAAAAAAGTGCCCATTTTTATTGGAATTGAGATAAAAGAATTTTGTTTGTTGCATATGATTCACAAGACATATACGTACAAAATATATGGGGTGGTGAATTCGGGAAATGCATGGTTTGTCCACAGTACGCGGTCAAACTTTACCAATATTTTCGAAAAATCAACATTTTAAAAGCATGGCTTTTAAGGTTATTTGCATCTCCTGACTTTATTTTTTGTTCAATCTTCATCATTATTTCACTGTTTATGCATTTATATAATACAAATAAAATCATAGAAAAAAAAACAGCGAAGACATGCAAAGGTCAAGGTCATATACCAATTATTGTTATTTTTATCGGCATAAAATAGTTCTCAATCTAAAAATATTTTATAGAAGGTATATGAATAAAAGTTTTAGTTTGTGAAGAGATCTTTCCATTGGTGTTTAGTTTTTGAAGATCGGACTTCATTTGATCAAATGACCACAGTCCAAAGTTTGATCCTTTTATCAAACAATTGTAAATCCGTATGTTTCCTCTTTTTTGCTGCTCCTGACTTTATTTTTTGTTCAATCTTCATCATTTTTTCACTGTTTATGCATTTAAATAATACAAACAAACTCATAGTAAATAACGATGAAAATATGCAAAGGTCAAGGTCATAATACCGATTTTTTTTTTTTTATCGGCACAAAATAGCTTCAAATCTAAAAATATTTTAAAGAAGGTATATGAACAAAAGTTTTAGTTTGTGAAGAGATCTTTCCATTAGTTTTTGAAGATCGGACTTCATTTGATCAAATTACCACAGTCCAAAGTTTGATCCTTTTATCAAACAATTGTAAATCCATATGTTGCTTCTTTTTTGCAGCTCCTGACTTTATTTTTGTTCAATCTTCATCATTTTTTCACTGTTTATGCATTTAAATAATACAAATAAACTCATAGTAAATAAAGATGAAAATATACAAAGGTCAAGGTCATAATACCGATTATTTTTATTTTTATCAGCACAAAATAGCTTCAAATCTAGAAATATTTTAAAGAAGGTATATGAATAAAAGTTTTAGTTCGTGAAGAGATCGTTCTAATGATGTTTAGTTTTTGAAGATCTGACTTCATTTGATCAATTTACAAAAATATTCGAATAAAGTTAATATCAATCAATTATGTCTGCAGTTGAAACCAGTACTCTTACTAGTCAAGTTAAAAGAGAAAACCAAGATGCCGCTTTGCGGTTCTAGTCTTTGGTTTGGTCCTTTCCTTTTCGAACATTTTTCACAGCCTGTTACGTAGATACGCACATCATTTTGGAGTCCAGGCCAATAATGTTTTTGTCTTACTTTTGCCAATATTTTCTTGATGCCAAGATGACCTGCTGGACGCATGTCATGAGCGTATTGAAGTATTTTCCTTCTTTGACTCATTGGTATGACTGTCTGAGGAACATTTCTACCCATTTCACAATCCTTAACCCTGCGCATAAGGATTCCGTCGTGTAAATCTAAGGAATCAAATTGATTCCATAAAGATTTCAGGGTGAAGCTTTCTGATGCTATGTCCTTAAACTTTGGTTTCTCCTTGGCAGAAACCCATGATAGGGCTTTATGGATATCCTTATGGTTTTGCTGAAGCACACCTATGTCATCAGACTGAGCTTCTTTCTTGACATGTGCTATCTTTCTCATTTCTACAGGCTCCTTCTCAGTTTTTTCAGGTGGCGATTCTGTACCCTCTGATAATCCACATTGCTTACAATGGATTCTGCTTAAACCATCAGCATTCCCATGCTTCTTGCCCTGTCGGTGCTCAATGGTCATGTCATAGGTTGCCAATACCTCTAGCCAGTGGGCTTCCTGTCCTTCTGGGTTTTTGAAATTAAGCAGCCACTTCAAAGAACCATGGTCAGTGTGGACTTTGAACTTCCTCCCATATAAATAATGTCTGAAATATTTGACAAAGAAAACCAGAGCTAGCATCTCTTTTCTAGTCACGCAATACCGCCTGTCAGGTTTGGACAGAGTCCTACTGGCATAAGCTATTACTCTTTCTTTACCATCTACCTCCTGAGAAAGGACAGCCCCAATTGCGTTATCACTAGCATCTGTGTCCAGAATAAATGGCAGTCTAAAGTCTGGGTGTGACAAGAGGGGCGATGTTGTCAACCTCTCCTTTAATGTCTTAAATGCAGACTCTGCATCTTCTGTCCATTCAAACCTTTTGCCTTTCTCCGTCAGCTTGTACAATGGTTTTGCTATTTCAGAGTAACTCTCGATGAATCTACGATAGTAGCTGCAAAGGCCCAAAAATGAGCGTACCTCAGTCACATTAGTTGGAATTGGCCAGTTCTTTACACAATCAGTCTTTCTGGGGTCTGTTTTAATGCCAAATTCATTGACAACATGGCCCAAGAACTCTGCCTCTTTCTTGAAAAGCTGACATTTCTTTGGTTTGAGCTTCAAACCTGCCTCCTCAAACCTACTAAATACTGTGTCTAAATTATCAATCATCTCCCCGAAACTTCTTCCTGTGATGATGACGTCGTCAAGGTACACCAGGCATATCTCCCAATGCAATCCAGCCAAAACACATTCCATAAGTCGCTCAAACATTGCCGGTGCGTTGCACAAAGCAAAAGGCATATAGCTGAACTCAAAAAGTCCTCTTCGTGTACTAAATGCAGTCTTAGGCTTGTCTTTCTCGGCTACCTCCACCTGCCAGTATCCAGAGCTCAGGTCTAGACAAGAAAACCATGTTGATCCAGACAACTGATCCAACGACTCATCAATGCGTGGCAAAGGATAGGCGTCCTTTGTGGTGACATCATTTAAACGTCTGTAATCAATACAAAATCTCCTAGTCCCATCTTACTTCTTCACCAGCACGATACCACTTGCCCAAGGACTAGAAGATGGACGTATGATGTCATTACTTAACATTTTATCAATCTGTTCATCTACTTCTTCTTGCATATAGATGGGCACTCTCCTTGTTGGCTGCTTGATTGGTTGAGCATCGCCTGTCAGTATTTGATGTTTAATAATCTCTGTTCGGCCAAGGTCTGTGTCATTTTTCGAAAAAATATGCGAATATTTAGTCAAAAGGTTCATGATCTGTCTTTTCTGGTCAGAAGACATTCCCGCAAATGCTCGGTCATAAACATCACGCATGTGATCGGGTAACTTGCCATATTGTTGTTTCTCTTGCCTTCCCTCCTCAACCTTATCTATACTGCTTATAATGCCAATATTTGTTCCTGGGTAAAAGGTCTGATCTTCATCAGTCACATTTGCCAATCTCACGGGGATTTCATCATTGGCGAGGACAAGGGACCTTGCAACTAGCCCTTTTCCAAGCCCTAAGAATCGTTCTCTGGGTTCAACAAGCCCTAAACCCATCTTTTCAGCACCATGCCCAAATACTTTTGCTGTGGTGACTATCTCAGTATTCGCTGGGACAATGACATGGTCAGACAGTACAACTCGATAGCAGCCTATTTTACCAATGCAGCTCAAGCTGAGCTTTTGGTTATCTATAATCATAGTGACATGAGATACATCTACAGTGACTCTATATCTACATCAACATTGGCGATGATGACTTTTATGGGATAGCTTAGGTCATTAAACTGCAACGAAATTTCGGCACATCCATGCACATGCATCCATGCAGGTTATTCCCACTTGCAATAACTATTGGAGTCTGAAATTCCGAAATTTAGTGCTTCTGAGAGACCTCATCCCACAAACGCTTTGAAATCAGAGTAAGGGTGGCTCCAGTATCTACTAGGCACTCAGCTTTGAAGCCATCAACTTTAGCTGTGGCATACAGTCCCGCAGAATTGCAAAGGGAGGTTTGTTTTATGGAATGCCCTTCATTTTCAGTGCTTGACTTGTCTGTGCTACTTTTTAAATTCGGACAATTCCTCTTAAAATGTCCCTCAGACCCACATTCAAAGCACTTTGCCTTTTGACAGTTCAAAACTAATCTGTTTTGATTGTATTGCCCAGGATAATGGCGTCGTGTCAAACCTCGTCTTCGAAACGCCATCTCATCGCCTGTATCCATGTTGGGAGGGTTTCTTTTTAGATCATCAATTTGCTTTTGCATGGCTTCTAGGTTTTCTTAATTTCAATATCTGAGATTTTAGAGGGTTGACCGCCGACTGTTGCTCGGACCATGCTCTGCTGACGTTTTTCAGCTCTATAAAAGGATTCAAGTTCGACAGCATGTCGAACAGCATCATTTAGATCAGTCGGCCTTGCTTGCTTAATCTTAAGCCTCATATCCATGTTGATCAGAGCATCAACAAATTGTTCTCTAGCTAGAGTTTCTCTCACATCTTGCGGAGCCTTCGAATGTCCTGTCCGAGTTCTGCCATTGTCTCTGTAGCTCTCTGTTGCCTTTCTCTGAGTTGGACCCTATACAGTTCGGTCTGATTGGGTGGTTCAAACCTGTCTTCTAACGCTTGGACAAGATGCTTATATTCAGGGGTATTGGAAGCTAAGTTCCCAAACACACCCTGTGCTTGTCCTCTGAGAGAGACGGATAAATACATCCCTTTTTGTTCCTCGCCCCAATCCATTGAGACGTGCACATGCCTCAAAATGCGCCAAGTAGTCGGACCATGCACTGGTTCCATCATATGTTGCAGGTTTTACCTTAAATGCATTCTTCAAACTTGTGTCTGGGCCAGCTTCAGGTTTGAGACTAACCTCAAGCAATGGATCATGACACTTCTCCTTATTTTTCAGAAAGGTCACAAATCTATCAGGTCTCTCATCCTTGAGAAGATCTGTCTGGCAGGCCATATCATATGATGCAACATGTGGAGTGGGCGGTAGGAGACGCCTAGGTTTGTATGAAGCAACACCTACTTCGGGGTCAAACTCATGCTTTATTTTAGCACTGTCTGGTAGAACCGGGGTTTCATGCATGCCATGTTTGATACTAGTCCCGGGAGTGGATGTTTCCATGACCCGACGTGAGTATGAAACTTTAATTTCTCGCTGCATGGCATCAATCTCCTGTTGTAGCTTAAGCATGCTCAACTCCTGACGAAGCATTTCGTTCTCATGCTTCAAAACATCCGAGCTCGAAGCTTCCATGCTCAGCTGCTTTTTGTAAGACATGAGAGTAGGTCAGTGAAGATCCAATGAGCTTCAGTAGCCCCACGTTGGGCGCCAAATTTTGTAACGATCCCAGGCCAGGTCAGTGTTAAATGCTAGATGATGCTATATGCTGCTTCAATAACTTTGAGAGAAACTATTGTAGTCTGAAACTAGAACTCACAGACAAAGCCCAACTATACTGTCACTTTTCCCATGCACAACGCGATGCTGTGCAGTTACTCAGCGGACAGTAAGTATAAACTATTTCTACTGCTTTTCCAAACACAACGCAATGCTGTGAAATTACTCATTGAGCAGAAATAAGCTTACCTATGTAGAACTTGATGTGTTCAGAGCAAAAGCCGCGAACAGACTGACTGAATTTAGGCTGCGAGGCTGCTTTTATACTAAAAGTCACGTGACATAAGAGGCAACCACTATCGGGGACAGGTAATTTAGGTTAACTTAATAAAATGTCAAATTAGTTATATGGCTTTATTACAGGTAAGTATTGTTTACGGCAGTATAGTAGCTCTTTTAATACAATAACTAATCTTGAATGTATCTTATTTAAACATTTGAATATTTACAAACTATATTAAGAAAAAGAAACTTTACCTTTAGGAAAAAAATATCGGAATCTGAAATGGTTTACACCTTATCAAAACACCATACCGTACACAAGATCAAATTGCACCAATATTCAAATTAATACTGTTGAAAATCAAACTACACCAAATTGTTAAAGTCTGATATAGTGCAAATACTACACTGCTATTCTGAAATTAATATTTCCATTGCTAGGTAATTGTTTCATTGCGTCCATTGCTCCATAAATTTTCATTGCGTGTTTTAGGCCTACCACTTCAAAACATTGGGTCACGTGATCTTCCATTCCACTAAATTATGACCGCTTTTTTCCACTGTTCTAGCTTTTGCGTGGCTATTGAGTTTATGAGAAGACAGAAATGCAACGTAATATAACAGAAATGCAACGAAATATATCATTATCGTGCGAAACGCTGCTGAACTGCTTTGGGTTAATTACGTACTTATGCGAAGCACTATTTTTCTTAATTGCATGAGTGGATCTACATGTACTCCAGTTGGGTTAAATCTATGTTTTGTAAACGACGCAGGTATTACACATCTGTGTAACACACTTCACTCGCTTTCGTTAGCTAAGCTTGCATTGTATGGATCCGTACAAAGCGCAGAGTGCTACAGTTAAAAATGTTGTGGAAAATATGCAAATCAGAAAGGCCTGATTTCGAATTTCAGCATAAGCTGGCCGCCAGTCTAAAAACTGATGGGTTATTCAATGTCAGGGTCTAAAGTTAAGGTCAAAATTGTCATAAACATGTAAAATTCTAATTTTCCGGATGATAGTTTAGTCACGAGTTTTCAGATTTTAACTGAAATTGGTATATATGTTCCATATGATTTGACTTTATGTCAGGTTCATGGACCTGTGGGAACTTCATTGTCAAGGTCATCTTTACAGGTCAAATTTGTCAGAAATATGTGAAAACTTAAGGGTTTTCTAATTTTACCATAAATTAGTCTTCATATTCAATATGATGTGACAGTTTGTCACTTAAATGAAATGGTGGATACTTCAAGGTTAAGTTCATTTTTCAAAGTCATAGTGTTCAAAATATGAGAACTGTTTATTGTATACAATTTGTTGCTGGCTTTTAAAGATAAATTACATATTTAGCAATGAGATCTCCTTTTTCAAAATGTTTACAAAAGCTTGTCCATCTGAATTAGTCTCTTTGGCTGATTTGTTTAATAACCTGTACGAATGAATACATATATGACCATAATTTTGTTTTCAACATAATCTCTAACATAAACTCTCAGGCCAAAAAAAAAAAAAAAGTTCTGTTTCTGGTCTTCAGCCAGAAAAAAAGAGTGTCGGTAGGTAGGGATATCATGAAAGTGATGTGTCTATGAAGTCTCATCAAATTAGAAAAATCTGAGTGCCACTAACTGCAAATTCAGACCCAATAGTGTTTGTCTATATATGCTACACATGTAGTGGGACGGGAGATTTTAAAGACTCACTTAGTAAAAGTTATTATAAACCCCCTTTAATAAAGTTGATATGAAATGACAACTTATATGTCAGATTCGGTATTTTCACAATTTCATATGCAGATACTAAAAATGGGGGGGACTGAGACTGTCAAGTTCCTGCCCATAATCCAATGGTTGAAAACAGGTGTACACTTCAGTTATATTTAGAGTATGTTGCCTTTTATAGTGTTATATGTGGACAGACCAATTCAAATATTTAGTCTTCCACTGTATTGGCTTTATTCTTGGTATCATAATCATAAATATCAATGAATTAAGCAGCATAATTCAAATATTCAAATATTCCCCCGATTTTTTTTTTTTTATTGGTGGCGTTTTGGAATTTACCTCACTGAAGCCGTATTTCGATCATATAGCGACATCTAGCTCTTACATGTTCAGGAAGATCCCAATCACACAACAGCACCGGAATAAAAATGCTTCCATTTTTTGTTGATTTCTGATTAAGCCGACTCTACGGAAGCAGCGTCTGTATCTACTTTGGGATTTCCAAGGTTCATGATCCCCTTCCCCTCCAAGTCTATATCCCCATTAGCCGTTTTTTTTACATATCGAGAAACAGCCTCAATAACATAACTAGCCCCATATCCACCTAATATACTCATGGTACAGCTTTTTTTCTGAAATCGAGTTCAGTGAACCTTGCGTCTTTATGTAATGTCACATGTCATTTAGTTCAAGTAGCAGTGCAACCACTCTGGACGCAAGGTTCGGTCGATGATTAATTGACTGAAAGTTAATAATATCGACTTTATTAACTTCTATCAGCGGGTTGAAAGTCCTTTCAGCGGAATAAGAGAGTTCAGGCTTAGCTATCCCGTTTACAAAAATACCATTAATAGTAATGCCTATCGATATTTCATGTTTCGATGATTTATCACGTTTGACTGTGGACAGCAACATGGCGAGGATTCTTCCTCTTTTTATCATTACGTAACCTATTTTACTATGACCATCGCCATCCGAGTTTGAACCAAATGACCATTCAAATTCCCCGGCTGCCAAAGGTCCGCGCTCCTCTGCAATGATAGTTATTCACCTATCTTTCTATCAACGTAGGCGGCAACTTCTTTCTTAAAGCGTCTCCATCCGTCGAGGAATCCGGACTGCACCAACCTGGCAGAAATGGTGTCTGTTCTTTGACGGGCCCGATTTTCATGATCCGACCCCCTTTTAAGTCTACATGGCCATCCTCCTTCTTCTGTAGATACCGAGACAGATTGGGGGCGAAGCAACGGCCCGCGTAGCTTCCGCAGAGCCATATGTTGTACCACCCCATGGTATATATGATCGACCTCAACCCAATCCAGAGACGTCCGTCTCTATTGTCGATTGCCTGTTGAAGGAAGGTCGGCCCTTTTGTAATATCGGTACTTGTGTGAAACATAGTTACTATTACCATGAAGGCTTTTACCTTCAACTCGGGAGCAATGTATAAGACAGGGTCGGTATATCCACGAAGATTGGTAGCCGAAAACTTCAACAAGTATAATTATGATGATTACGGTTGCTCACAACAACATATTCTTCGCTAAATTGCCCAATATCTGGACGAGCTATAGGCTGCCACAAGTCAAAAAAGAGGGAATAGCCTTAGCTTGGACGAGCACCCCAATGCAGTTTTGGCAGAATCAACTCAACTTTGCCGTATGGTGCGCAACGGCCGGATGTGGAGTTTCGTTTAACGACCACATGAACAGGGACGAGGCGCATAATTACCCCCTCCTCCAGTTGGTCTACTTCTTTCACGTTTACCACGAGGCATATTTTGAAGAAATGAAAGCAGCCCTCCCCAAAGATCCTTCCTGGAACCCGGTTAACAACATGTATGATAGGAGAGCTTTCGAACTAATTTGCCAGGAATTTAGGGTCGAGTCCCCAGACAGACTGGCGTCAGAAAGAGTTTCCTAACAGTGCCGGCCTTGGAGACGTCCACACTAGAGGGCATGTGGCTAGGACTCAAATGGACTTCTGAAATGATGGTCCATCCAAGCACATGGTCAGGAGGAACGTTGGAAATTGGGACCCCGCGCATACGACATTTGGTCAGGAGGTCTCAGGTGGCTGCTATTGTGGAATTTCCAAATGTGACTGGCACCTCCCAAGAAGGCTCACATTGAGTTCATAGAGCAAGATCCTGGTGTAGATGGCGCTTGGAGCACGTTCGTGCTTGATAACTCGAAAGGCTTTACTCAAGCCAGCATGGAGTGCATTAACGACTCGATCCGTACCTATGTGTGGGCTCTGCTGGGTCTCAGGCGCAGACCAAGTCTAGTATTGGATTCGAGGCGTAGATGCAGTTCTTAGCAAATGTGGAGGACACTATTAACTCCCCAGTGGACATACCCTCTTCTATAACGCGCTATTAAAACGTGCTGCAATACACCGGCAGCGAACTCAACATGGTCTTCGGAACGGGTTTATACATGGCCCCAAAAAACATGGCCCTAAACAATAATTCTGGCATCGTAGGGTACAACAATATCAAGATGGCTACGGCGGACCTAAACGTCGGAGAGTTGGATGTAAACCCTCAGCCCACTCCCCACGTGCATGAAATTGGAAGCTTCCAAGATGATAAAATTGCAGGGCAACCAACTTCACCAGCCCAAAAGCAAGTTAGCAGCACTTCCAGCTTACATAAAGCGAGGGCTCATGAAGAGGAAAAGAGAGCTCTGGTCTTAGGCGGGGTCACCATAGGGTTATAAGCCATCTGCCTAGCGCTTCATTAGAATCCAGTCGCGAGCTGCAACCAGGAGCAAACCTCCGACAGCTAAGAAAAGAGCCCAGGTATTTTCTGTGAGCCAGCCGACCGCTTTACCAGCTGCTGACAACAGCCAGGAGACAATGCTGCCTATAATGCCGGGTAGAGCAGCCGCAGCCTTACCAGCCAGTTTTCGCTAGTAAACTACCTAGGGCTTTAAGCTGCTTTTTCAACCATTCTCCAGCTCCATTGGGTGGGTGTTTTGGTGGATGGGCTACACCCCCTCTTCCTCCAGTGACCGCTTCAAAGATGAAGCCAATTGTCAATCCGATTGCTGTAATAATTGAAACCACGGTGATACTTTGCTCCCAGAAAAGAGTCTTAATCCTATCAGCAAGAGTGGTGTCCTCGTTCAAAATTCTACAAAAGGTTGCGCGAATTCGACTGATCTGTGACCTAAGGGCCTCCTTATTTGTTGAAGCCGCCTCTAGATGCGCAGACCGCTGGAGCTCGAGATCTTGGAGCCTTCCCCGAATTTTTCGCTTCATTTCATCATCCTTCTTTTTTTCTAGAACAATATGTTTATCAAGCTCGGAGAGCTTTGCCAGGTTATTCACAAGCTCGCCTCACTGGGTCTGCATTGCTTTATCTAGACCTTTAAGCTCATGATATCGATACAACAGGTCAGCCCTATCTGTTGTAGGATCATGGATGGTCTTTAGCAGGGTCTCCTCTTCTTGAGACGTAATGGCGCCAACATTTGAAAGCTGTCTGGCATCTGCTTACTCAGGCGAATTCATCTCAAGCGACGTCGAAGCTTCCACAAGCTCTCTATCCGCTTGTCTTATACTAGCTTCATCCTTTAGGGGCAGCTTTATACCCCAGTCTGAAAAACCGAGTTGATTTCTTTTCAAGTCCCTACCGCCCCTTCAGCCAGCAATAGTGCTTAATGCCAAGGGTTTTCCAGTTCAACTATTAATAAGATCAACATCCGGGCGGCTCTTCAGGCGAATCTGCCCCTTTTTGTCCATCTTAAACTTGGTGTAGTCCCTTCCTGTGTCGGTTTCACCCAAATTATTATAGTAATTATCGACTGCTTCATTCAACAGTTGATTGTAGGAGGTTTGAATGAAAGAGGTTGTTTCAGTGTCATAATCATCAACTTCAAATTCCTGATCAAATTCAAATTCCTGGTCCCCCAAATCTTGGAGCAGTATATCTTCATCCATTTTAGACTCTTTTGTATATTACCGCATACCCTTCAATATATCATAATACGGAAGAAAGCTCAATCCGACATCATACCTCCGGCTGGTCGCAATGCTGTGCGCGAACGACTTTCCAAAACTAAGCATGCTAAGCTTTTGTTAAATACTTCTCAGCCAAGTTGTTAACATATAGTTGATGGCGGTACATAGAGCCGGTGGTGCCGGACATATAATGTTAGCGGCTCTACTATGTTGTCTAATTTTATCTTACATTTGGTTTCTAGCTGTGTATAAGTTTACAATTAGATTTGGGAAGTAGGTGACTATAGCCATGGATTGTGACGAGTTACTCGATGATCTTCTTGCCGATCAAGGCACTACGCACCCCGATGAAAAGCAGGGTGACACTTCGCCTGATAGTCTTAAGAGGCAAAGATTGTCAGCCCTCGCCATGGGAGGTCAGTCAAAAAAGTACATGGGAAAAGAAGTTTTTGTGGATCAGATCAAACGCCTTCCAGGCGAAGAGATTGACAAACTCTACTCTCGTTATGAAGCCTGGATAGGTGCGAGTATGACCAAGACCCTCGGCTCCGCAGCACTTGATTTACACAATGGCGGTAAGCCACTTTCTACCTATCCCACGATAACATTTACTTATTGCTGACTTGGAGTCTGACCCTTTCGTCAGCCACGTGCTAAACACCACTACCTGCGAACTATACCATCACTTTTGCCCGTACTTAGCTCCTGTCACAACAATGCTATGCACTTTTAAACATTGTCAAGCACCTAGTAAACATTGCCAAGCACCTACTAAACATTGCCAAGCACCTAGTAAGCAATTAGTTATACTAAGTGAAGATGACAACAGTCGAGGAGCCACAGCCGGAGCTGCAGATGGGGCTGGAGCCGGAGAGGGTGACAAATCCATAGCCCAAGGATCCTAGGCATGTTGCGGCTGGTAAGGCAGGGGCGGAGGCCAGAAAAAAGCAGAAAAATCTCTTGAAGCGTCTAAAGGTGGCAGAGGCCCGGCAGATGGACACTCAAAAACCCACTCAGGAGGAACCGCCCACTCAGGAGGAACTGCCAAAACCCTCTGACAATACAAATAGCGTTATAATGGCAGCTGGTGTAATAGCCGTCCTAGCTGCAATATTTTGGAAAACTAAGGCCCAACCTGGCACTCAACATAATCCTGTCGCCGAATTAAACAAGCCCGTATATTATAAACCTGATCCTCATTATATGGAATAAGAATGTCTATGGATGGAAAGGAAATAGTAAACGCTATCTATCACGGTGCCGTGGTAGCTGGGCTTTCAATAGGATACGCCAGATTAGGTAATTCTGTACTTGGAGGTAATTTTTCCAAGCTCGACTTCACTCCTCGTTGGCAACCAAAGATCTAGTCAAGCAAGGAATAATCCCTGATAACATATTAAAGTAGAGGTGATTCATTAACATTACACGAAGATGGCTAGTATTGCAATGATGATGGGTGGAGCTATCACTAACATGGTGGCGTTCACTGGTAGTAACTTCTTATTCAGCAGTCTTAAGGACTCCGAAGTTGACGAAGAGAGGCGTCGCCACGACCTTGCAGTAGAACAATTACAGGTGGCACAAGCAGAGTGGACTGAAAGGCGAACTCATCGAATTGATTTCATCCAAGACCAGCCAAACCTTTAATGATGTAGATGAGGCTATGCCAGAGTATTCTTTAGTCACGGGTAAGCAGTTAGATCCAGATGACCCCGAGCCACAGCTGTCTGACTTTTATACGCTATCTTCAGAACAAGATAGAGAAATTGAATTTATAGTATTAGCTCTGGGAGCTGCCGGTCTTTTCAGCTATTGGGTCAAAAGAAATATTAAAAAACCAACTTTTTCTGTATAATCATGGGTATCCCCGAAGAGTTATACACTGCAATGCTTGAGGTCGGGTACTGTGCCCGCCACCATAAAATCCCAGGTCCTCTGGCCCGCACAATGATCAATGTCGCACAAAAATCTCTCGATCTCTGGTGGCGGGATGAACGGGCAGTTGTAATATTTGCTCGCCTTGTGCTGTCAGGGCCGACCAACCTCAGGGAGACTGCCAGGCAGCTTCCAGGACCAGTCTATGAAGCCTATTGGAGGCTGATAGGTTTGTTGGAATATATCGCAGGTCATGGCTTCCCTTGCGAGCATTTACTACAACCCTCGCTGCTATTGGAAGGGGCTGTTGGCAATTCAGAAACTGGCGGCCGCTTCTATGGTTTCTGAGGCTAAAGCCAGGGACTTCCTGAAAAAACAGGCACCAGGCCGATCTCTTATTTTTACCACATGACACGGTGCGTCAGAAGAGATGACTGTTGTCGATGTGGCAAGCAGGTTCATAGTTGCTGAACCGCTTACTATGAAGGAGGCTAAAGAGGTCGCCGCTGCTCTCGAACGGATCTACAAGCAGGGTCCTCTGAAGTGGCCGACACTAATTCAAGTCGACCCTGGGCACGAGTTCATGGGTGCCGTCAGCCAGCTTCTGTCGAAGCATGACGTCGAAGTTAGGCGCGGCAGTGTAGACATTCTCTGTGATCAGGGTATCGTTGAATGTTTCAACCGGACCCTGACTGAACGCCTGTACACCATCGAGATGCGACTGCCAGAGGGCAAGCGGTCAGCAGAGTGGGTTGGTAGGCTGCAAGCCGTTGTTTCGGCATTGAATGAAGAAGTAACCAGCCTTAACGGTAAACGGCCACTGGAAGCCATCAAAGCTAAAATGGTGCAGAAAAAACCCTCCTCGGTTGTTCCCGGCCGTGTGGTTGGTCTCAAGGAGCAAAAGCTTTTTTCTGGGTTGGGTTTTCGATATCTTTACCAGCCTGGTGAGCTCGAGGGTGGCCCACGCCGAGCCACCGATCCCTTGTGGTCTTTGGATGTTTACCAGATAGAACGTTCTGTGACGAAGCCTGACAAGCCCGTGCTGTACTACTTGCAGGATGGACCTGGGCGAGGCTTTGTGCGTAAGGAACTCCTGGTGGTGCCCCCAGATACCCAATTGCCCCCAAATGGGGTTCTCAAGTGTTGAGGAGCTCATCTTTGTAAGCGTCCATTGCAGTCTTTTTCTCTTTATGTCCAAAGGCCAGAGTTTCCACCCCATTTTCAGCAATCCAGCATTTGGAGTCAAAGGGGGATAATGAAATCTTATTAAGATGCTGCCCGTAGATTTGATGCTTCTCCGATTGCAGGACGTCCATGCCGTGGTGAAATGTCTTTTTTCCCGAAGAGGGCCTCTTTGTACTGCTCATGCCTTATTTGCTTTTTTACGCCTTTGGCCTTCTTGATATTTTTTCCATTGTCTTATAGTATGGAGTACATCTTGGGACGCAGGCCGACGTATTCAGCGATAGGCCGCCCAGCACATTCATCTTTCATTTTACCTAGCACTTTCTTATTAACAGTGCTGTGCAGGGGGTTGTTTATAGGGAAGTAAAGAACTACATGCTCCGCCATGTCCTTGTAGACATCCTCTGTCTGGATTTCAAGCAATAGACTGTCTGTATCGGTATAAAGCAGTTGGCATCGGTCTCCATACTTACTCTTCATCTTGTTGTAGTAGAGCTCGTACATAAGGTTCTTACTGAGGTCAAGAATGATCATTCCCACATATACTGGACGGTAAAGCACTAGTCGGCTTTTGTGGACCTGAATTGCTGCCAGATTTTCGTCAAATATGTTTCCTCGGGCAAAGGATGGGCTGGCAATGAGTTGTCGGGAGCTTGTACTCCTCGTTTGCCCGGATAAGTTTGACACTGACCCTCTTGCGCAGGTTTTCCATAGTTTTCCCAAAGACGCTGTTGTTCATTAGTTTGTACAGGTCTTTCTCAAAGATGCTGTTGGCCTTCTTCCTGAGCTCGGTGTTCATCCTTATGTAGGGCTCCATCCAAGGTTTCTGCTCAAATCTGAGGGCACGGTAGATCTTTTTTAGGCGAAAGCCTAGAGACAGGTAGAGCTGTAGATTCCGGTAGTGTAGCACATAGCGGTCCTTGTTGCAGAGGTTCGGAACCAGCTTCTCGGTCACGGACTGAGTCTCCCTCAAGTGGCTTTTCACATACATGGCAGGTAGTAGAGCATTGTAGGCTTGCCAGTCCTCCTGTGTCATCCTCATGCCCTTTGGGTAAGACAACACTTGCTTGATTTTGTGCTCCTCTTCCTGAAGGGCCTTTAGGAAATGTTCTGCCGCATTGGGACCCCGGTATTCAACTGGCGGCTCTGTATGGCCATCATACCGCACCACGATGTAGCAGTAACTGCAAGCCTCGTGCTTTTGCATTTTTTGAGTGTTGCTCTTTGTGGGGTCGAGCTCTGGGCCCTCAACCCTGATGGTGAGCGCCTCAATGTCAGTGTAGATGATATAAGGTGCCGGGAGCTGCTTGTGATGGTTCTGGAATGTTAGCTTATTTTTACCCTCTTCGGGGATCTCCACTCTGATGGCTGTTTGACCGATTCCCTGGCACTCTGGCTTGTGGGCCTCTAACAGATCCCCTCTGTAGTAACCGTGCAGGCAGTGCTCGCAGAAATATTTACATCCTTCGTACCTAGCCTGGTCATGTAGGAGGCGATTAAAGTCCATGATCCATGTGTAATGGAATTTTCCAGCCTTCTCTATGAGGAACAGGTTTATTCTTTGTATCTCCTCTGGCTGCTTGCTGAGGTGGAGTACAGTGACTCCCTGTAAGCCAAAGACGATGATAGCCAAGTTGTTCTGCTGCTCGACCTTTTGGATTTGAGAGATTGGTGTAGGAATATCGATCCCTGTAAAGTTTAGGCCGTCTTCGGTGGGATACTTTGAGCGCCTGTGCACATTAACTCTAGCTGGAAACAAGGCTGACCTGAGAGACCAGGGGAGGCAGTGGTCATCCTTGTTTTTCACATTAACAACGGCTTTCTTGATCTACAAACCAGCCAGACCCTCTTTGGGTCCACTTCTCAGCGTTTCTTGGATCCTTGGGAAAGCTTGATTGAGGGCTTCTTCTATTTCATTCTCCTGCAGAATAGCCTCCTGCTTATGATGCGGCATGGGGTCTGTGTACTCTTCACTACCGTCTGGGTTGCCCTTCCGAAGCCTGACCTTGAGAGCCAACTGGAACTTAACACTTTTCAGAGCCTTGGATCTCTTCTACCAGCTTGTCATGGATGCTAGGTTCCACTTCCTCAAAGAAAGCCCTAGGGTCTGCACCCTGTCCTTGGATCCTCGGAGAAAGTTCCCGATAACCCAGCGGGTTTTGTAGAATGTCAGGTCCTCTTTTTTGTGCCTGAACAGATCTAGGATCTCTTCCTGATAGTCCACGGTAGATCTCAGCTTCTTAGGGAGTGGATCAAACTCTTTTTAGGATAGCCTCGAGTTTTCTTTTCTTGGCCAACCTGGGTGGCTTCACCGATGTAGTACGTTGAGGAGTTATGGGCTCAGGCAGGTCTCCATTATAGGTTCATCAAGAATCACACCTCTCTGGCGGGCTCGGTTGTCATCGAGCCTCTCACGTAGCTCTTGCAGAGCCACCCTTGACCACGGATATGATGGCCTCTCTCCAGTAACTCTCTCAAACTCATCTCTCAACTCTTTTGCCGCCTCGTGGTGTTTAAACATCACAGCGCTAGGTCAGTATAGCTAATGTGACACACTTCTCTAAATGGGGTCAAAATATTTTAACCACAGCGCTAGGTCAGTATAGCTAATGTGACACGCTTCTCTAATAAGGGTCAAGATATTTTAACCACAGTGCTAGGTTAGTATAGCTAATGGGACGCACTTATCTAATAGGAACGAAAAATTTTTTTATCTGGACGCCCACTCCACAGACCTTACAGGGCTGATTGCAGCCACCATGGCAAAACCTCATCAGGTGTATTTTACAGAAGTCTTTAATACAGGATCGGCCACAGCAGTCTATGGTGCCGAGTAAGAGCCAGTGGCATGTGTCTGTACCCTTCATCTTGATAAGTTAGGTATACTATCTATCTAATTGTGTGTAACTTATAGCATATAAAAATGTCTAGAAAAAAGAGTAGAGATAATTTTTTTCCAAAAAACTACACTGCCAACAACCACAATGACTACACTGACCACTATGACTACACTGCCAACAACCACTATGACTACACTGCCATCAGTCACTACAACTACACTGCCCACTATGACTATGCTGCCAACGACCACTAAGACTACACTGCCAACAACCACTGTGTCTACACTGCCAACAACCACTACCACTACACTGCCATCAACCACTACAACTACACTGCCAACAACCACTATGACTACGCTGCCAACGACCATACGACTACACTGCCAACAACCACTACAACTACACTGCCTACAACCACTATGACTACACTGCCAACAACCACTATGACTACGTTGCCAACAACCACTATGACGACACTGCCAACAACCACTACCACTACACTGCCAACAACCACTACCACTACACTGCCATCAACCACTACAACTACACTGCCCACTATGACTACGCTGCCAACGACCATGACGACTACACTGCCAACAACCACTACAACTACACTGCCAACAACCACTATGACTACACTGCCAACAACCACTATGACTACGTTGCCAACAACCACTAAGACTACACTGCCAACAACAACAACTATGACTACACTGCCAACAACCACTACGACTACGCTGCCAGCGACCACTATGACTACACTGCCAACAACCACTATGACTACGTTGCCAACGACAACTAAGACTACACTGCAAACAACCACTAGGACTACGCTGCCAGCGACCACTTAGACACACTGCCAACGTGCAGCCAACGACAAGTACAACTTAACTGCCAAGGACCAGTATGACTACACTGCCAATGACCACTACGACTACACTGCCAACAACCACTACGACTACGCCACCAATGACCACTAAGACTATACTGCACATCACACAAATTAGCTGTTTTACAATCTTACATCTTCATTTCTTGAGCAGTGCAGGCAATGAAGGAAATGTTTCTCAGGTGAGCAACTTAGGGCCATCTTAGTTCTCTTGTTTAAAAAAAAAATGCACTGGTTCCAGTGGTATAATTGACACTCATCTGCCCAGAAATTGAGAGGCCATAAGTCCAATCCTCAATCACAACATACCAGTCGTTGAAAGTTGTTTAAAATGGTATTGATACATTTCCCTTGGTGTTATCATATAGGTAGCTCCAGGACTGGTTGGCACAAATTTAGGATATTGTGACTAGGTATGGTATCATACCTCTTGCCTGTGGCATGACATGACAGTGAGGCAGCACTGTATCTGTCTCATGTAAAATCCTCATATACTCTTAATAGGACATTTAGTCAAATGTAACAAACAAAATGCTGCATGACAGAAATTTTAATCAAGATTTGTTGCAAGACTTCACACTATTTGTCATTTCCATTGAAATAGAAGTGTTCTCTTTAAATCCTGTTTAAACTGAGAAATAAATTACTGCATGTCATGCTAAGAAAGATTAAACATACTAAATGGTTCTAGTAGTCAGAGAAGAAAATAATTATTTATGTAATCTGTTTCATACTGCATAAGATCAGAAGCTGACAATTTGTTATTTTTTCAGATATTAAGAAAATAGGTTAGAATGCATGCTACTGTGGTCAGTAAATGTCCGTTGTACATACGTCCAGACGACCGTTTGTTAACATTTTCTTGTGTACACTCTAGCCTCTTCATTTATTCAGCCATCTTCTTCAAACTTTACGACAATGTTTATATCCATAATCTCTCAGCCAGCTTCGATTATGGTTTATATCAGCTCATTAGGTCTGGAGTTATGGCCCCTTGACCTATAAAAAATGCCAGATTTCACTTTGTTTATACTCTTTCATCTTCATTTCTTAATCTTCTTCAAACTTTATGACAATGGCCATAAACATAATCTCCCAGCTAAGTTTGATTATGGCTGATATCTGCCCTTAAGGTGTGGAGTTACGTCCCATGAATGAATGAACATGCCAGATTTCACTCTGTTTACACTCTAGCATCTTTTTTCTTAAGCAATCTTCATCAAACTTCATTAAGATATTTATAGCTATAATCTCTTGGCTAAGTTTAATTATGGTTGATATTGGTCAATTCATTCAAGAGTTATGGCCCATGTTTAGACTTAAACAGGAAAATACTTGAACAATTTTCTTGATAGAAACCATAAGGCATGGAGTTAAGATATTTAGTGTGTAACATGGCCTAGTGGACCTCACCCAAGTTTGTTCAAATTATGCCCCTGGGGTCAAAATTTGCCCCACCCAAGGAATCAATTGATTTTATGTAGACTTGTACAGGTTTTTTTTTTTTTTTTTTTTTTTTTTTTAAACTTCTTGAAACAAGGCATAGAGGTTAGATATTTGGTGTTTGTCCTTTACAAAAATGATATGGCCTTGGGGTCAAAATTGGCCACACCCAGTGTTTACTTGTCTTTTACATAGAGAGCTATTACCTTCAATTTTGGACCTGTTTGTGAAATTTAACTTTGACCATGGATGACCTTGATCATGACCCAGTGACCTATGATGACCTTGCAATGACCCGGTTTGTATTTTTAGGCTTCATCCTTCAAATTAGATCCAAAGGTACTGTTTGATGTCTGTAATTGAAATTATATTTTGTATGACTGTATGGATAAGGCATTCAGTAGAACTACGCTACAATATAGTAATTTGTACAGACAATCAAAACACTGTTTCTCGGGTAAGCAACTTCAGGGCCATCATGGCCTTCTTGTTTGAAAAAAATAAAATAAAAATACAGTGAAAAACTTTAACCTTGGCTATAACTTCTTAACTATAAAACAATCTGTCTTCAAATTCAATAATCTTGTTCACTAGTTTCACATGGGCTACATTCTCATAAAGGGCCAGAACTCTTGGGTCCATTTTGACCAAATTTATCTTACTTTTTTAAAAATAAAAATACAGTCAAAAACTTTAACCGTTGCCATAATTACATTGTTTTTGCCAGAGTTGCCTGTCAGTCCATCAGTCTGTCATATTTTTTGTCTGGAGCATAGCTCAAAAAGAATAAAACTATTATTTTGAAATTTAAAAGGTTGATAGATTGTATGGAGAAGAAGTGCAGTTCACAAAAACTGTAACTCTACACATCATGTTTTTAGTGTTATTGCAAAATTTCATACTTAATTTTTGTCCAGAGCATTACTTATGCACTATGAGGCAAATAACCTTGAAACTTCATAGGTAGATGTGCATGAAGTGGCGATTTTCCGGTTCATTGATTTTTACAAGATTTGTGTCCCTTGAAACTTAGTCTCTGTAGCTGAATGATATTGCAGCCTTGTGAACGCAACTCCTCCTACATTCCTGAATGAATCTTTTCAAAACTTGGTCAATGTCATTACTATAATTGGTAAATGTGCATGAAGTGACCATTTTATGGTTCATTGATTTTTACAAGATTTGTGTCCCTTGAAATTTAGTCTCTGTTGCTTAATGATATTGCAGCCTTGTGAACTCCTACATTTCTGAATGAATCTTTTCAAAACTTGGTCAATGTCATTACTAAAATTGTTAAATGTGCATAAAGTGGCAATTTTCCGGTTCATTGATTTTTACAAGATTTATGTCCCTTGAAACTTAGTCTCTGTAGCTGATTGATATTTCAGCCTTGTTAATGCAATTCCTTGTATGTTTCTGACCTAATCTTTTCAAAACTTGGGCAATGTCATTACTATACTGGGTAGATATGCACAAAGCAGGAATTTTGATGTTCATCAATATTTTCAATAGTTATGTCTTTCTTAACATGGTCTCTTGAAAACACAACTCAAGTTTCTAAACTGGTAAAAGTGCATAAAGAAGGGATTTTCTGGTACAGTGATTTTTGCAAGAGTTATGGGGAGAAAGAAAAAAGGATTCATGTTGATACTGCTATTTGACCTACTTTCATATTGGAAGCCTTTTTAGGGTTCTATCTCTGTTCAGCTAAATTAATTGGTTTCACAGACTTCATTATGAGCTTATGCTTACAGAAATGTTAAAAGCAATAATTAAAAGGACCCTCTTGGTCTTTATATTTTGTGGTGGCGTATATTGTGGCAGCACTGGCACTCTTATTAAAAACTCTAGCATCAGCAATTATTAAGAAATCATCATCAAACTTATACTCAATGATGATGGCAATAATATCTGAGTGGAGTTTGATCATGGCTGATATTGGAAAAAAATATCTACACTCTAGGTCCAAGGATGGGGATCTGAACAGTTTTTATGCCCCCGCCATGAAATGGCGGTGGACATATAGTGTTAAACCTGTCCGTGTGTTTGTGTGTGTGTGCTAGAACTCGTGTCCCAGCTGTAACTTTGTTATGTATGGTCGCTTTTTAAAATAACTTGACACAAGTGATCCTTAGGACAAGACGATGTGTCACAAACAAGAACCAGGTTGCAAGCTCAAGGTCACAGCACTCAGTTGACCTTTAAATCTTGTCCCAGCTGTAACTTTGGTCTTGTTCTTTTTTTTTAAAAATAATTTGGCACAAGTGATCCATAAGTCAAAACATTGTGTCATGAACAAGAACCAGGTCGCTAATTTGAAGGTCAAGGTCATAGCACTCAGTTGACCTCTAAATCTTGTCCCAGCTGTAACTTTGTTATGTATAGTGGTGTTTTGAAATAACTTGGCACAAATGATCCTTAGGACAAATGATGTGTTGCAAATAAGAACCAGGTCGCTAGCTTGAAGGTCAAGGTCACAGCACTTGTTTTACCTTAAAATGGTGTCCAGGCTTTAATTTTGTTGTGATTGGTTGTGTTTTGAAATAACTTGGCACAAGTGATCCTGAGGACAAGAAATTGTGTTGCAAACAAGAACAAGGTCCCTAGCTTGAAGGTGAAGGTCACAGCACCCAGATTACCTTAAACTTTGTTGTGAATGGTTGTGTTTTGAAGTAACTTGGCTCAAACAAGAACCAAGTTGCTAGCTTCAAGGTCAAAGTCACATCATTGGAATTATTTCCAATTTCTCATCATATTCACTGACAAAAATAGCATCTTATAAACAAAATGGCGGGGGTATCCATGTCCTATGAACACATTTCTAGTTAAGATATAAGGTGGTAAGTAAAATAAATTCAGGGGGTAGGGCCTGACCCCTTGGTGACCCATGTGAACACAAAAGAAATACCATTCAATCCATTTTATCATGAGGAACAAGAATATGTATGGTTCTGGGGTGGGGATCTGAACAGTTTTTAAGCTAAAAGGTCATAAGTAAAATTGAGGGGATGGGGTCTGAACCCTGGGTGACCTTGAAGACACCCAAGTATTACTATTCAATTCTCATTATGAGGAACAAAAAAATATTTGATTCAGGGTTGGAAATGTGAAATATTTAACCAATATACATTTTTTAATGCAAAAATCCATCTTTGATGGGGTTGGGCCTAAAGATAGGTCGAGCGGCCTCAGAGATATGGCCCATACAAAGTTGCCAGCACAAAAAAGAAGAAGAAAAATAAGAAACGGAGTGAAAACAATAAGTCTCCAAATTTTGTCTGGCAAACTTAATTAATAATAAGAAACGGAATAAAACAATAAGCCTCCAAACTATGTTTAGGAGACTTAGTAATATATGTATCCATGAAGTTTCAAGTCTATAGTACAAATACTTTTGTGTGCTACAAGCATAAAATTCCAAATTTTTTAAAAACAAAGGCCCATAACTCTGTCATCTTCAACAAAGTTTCAATTAAAATTCCCAGGTCCACCAGTTCATGTCTTGAATAATATATCCATGAAGTTTCAAGTCTGTAGTACAAAAACTTAAGAGTTATGTGCATCACAAGCATAAAATTCCATATTTTTCATAAACAAAGGCCCATTACTCTGTCATCTTCAATGGCAGTTAGATGAAAATACACAGGTGTGCAAAATCATGTCCTGAATAATATAATCCATGAAGTTTCAAGTCTGAAGTATAAATACTTTCGGAGTTAAGTATGTCACAAAGTTTTGGGACAGACGTATGTATGGACAAAGGCAAATCTATATGCCCCACCATTTTTGGTGGGGCATACAAATCTAAAACAACACTGCTGGTTTCGCTATTTATCTATAATGTATTAAAAAACTTATACCATATATTAATAATTAGACCAAACACTTTGAAACAATTCCCATGATATTTATGTCAACTATACAAAAATGAATTTAAGGAAGGGAGTTAATCAATATTCTATAATTATCTATTAGAGTATTAAATAGAATATTGAGAATCTCCCTCAGAAAACTAAAACCAACATTGTGGGGCCTCATTTTTTAAGGGATCAACTTCATTAAAGGAAATATTGTAGAGAAAAATTAGATGACTATTTGTGCCAAATAAAGTAAAATTCAGACATTTCGTTTTAGAGGAGATGATTTTTGAAATGTTCTATTTAAAGTATATTAGAAAACTGGCAAACCACATGAGGGCCTCATTTTTCAAGGGATCAATTCTATTCTAGCAAATATGGTATAGAAAAATTAGGTGACCATTTGTGCCAAATGAAATTAAATTCTGACAATTTGATCCAGAGAAGACGATATTTGAAATTTTCTATATAGAGTATATAAGGAAATAACCCAACCACCTATGGGCCTCATTTTTCGAGGGATCAACTTCATTTTAGCAATCATGGTAGAGGACTGTAGGGTGACCATTTATGCCAAAGGAAATAAAATTCTGACCATTGGTTTCAGGAGAGATGACTTTTTAGATTTTTAAATAAAATGGTGGTGGTTACTATGGCAACCAGAGTTCTGCATTGATCACGTTTATTTTAGCAACTTTTGTGGAGATCCACCCAAGAATCATTCATGCCAAGTTTTGTCAATTTCTATGCAGCAGTTACAGAGGAGATGTCGTTAAAGGAAATTGTTGACGATGCATGACGGGCAACAATGGAACTTGATCATGTTGTGCTCTGGTGAGCTAAAAAAAAAAAGAAAACAGTGGCTCATGACAAAAACATGCTTGTCAGTTTTATCATTTTCTTAATTGGTTTTCTACCAGATTAATAATTATGTGTTTTCAAAATACTGTAGGTCAGAGGCATCATCAGTGGTGTACTTCCAGGAGAACTCAAACTATTGTGATGATTTTCCCCTTTGGCCCTTTTCTGTTCATTGTGGGTAGTTTCATTTTAATCTACTGTTAGTTGAATTATTTCTAATTCTCTCTATTTAATAAATCATTTGGTTAGAAATATATAGGTTACTTGATTTGTAAGATATCGGAAATATTTGAGGGTTTGTAAAGTGGCGAGACAGCTTTAAAATATATAACTTTGTTTGAAGTTGCGATTTTCAACGAGTCAATCCAAGGTTTCCAATCTATTGTTTATTATTGCGAAATCGAGGCTGGCTGTTTCGAGGTAAGTTTGAATACATGGATAGCGTCTGAAATACATTTATATTTGATTAATTGTCCTTTAATAATGTCAATCTTACATATTAATTAGTTTAGTAATGTTAATTTGTATTATAAAGTATATTTGTCGATGCAAATTAACCCATCACCCCTTTTGTTATACTATTTGGTTAATTATGGAATCGTCCCGTGAGTGGACCAGTCTGTGAAAGGTCACGTGGTTTTGGGGTATATAAGGCGCTGCTCTCCTCACAATCAAGTCAGTCTTGCGCAAGCAGTCGGTCAGATCGGTTGGTCTCTCGTTCAATGCAGCAAGCGATATATTTAATGGTTAGCTACTGTACCACGCACTTCGGTGATCGGAAGGTAGCTTACCTGGTATACATATAGTTTAATTTGGGTAGGTATTAGGCGACACTACTGTACCAAGCCCCTCGGGGATCGGAAGGTAGCTAGCCTAGGTGATACTGCCGTACCATGCACTTCGGTGATCGGGAGGCAGGTTACCAGTTTGCTTAGGTCGCATTTAAAGCTGTAGCGTGTACATATAATACCTACGTAGTTAGGCATTAGGTAGGCTTTTGGCCTAGGTTTTCTTGGCTGCTGAGTTAGGGTTATTTTTGTAGGTGAGGTAGATTTACCCCAGTTAATTTCATAATTCATCATTAATATTGTTGCCAATCATATAAGCCAAGTAGGCTATAAGGAAAATTTATATATTTGTATATATTACGTATATCAAGTATCAGGTAGATACGGGATCTTTTTTATACTATAATATCAATACTTTTTCAAGCCTTGACCGCTCGTTAAGCCAGGTGAGTTTTTATAAGATTACTTTTAGTAGAGTAATTCACCGGCATCGTCACATTGGTGGCAGCGGTGGGATTCGATTGACAAGACCTCCATTGTCAGACCCTCCTCCCACCTATCATGAACGTAACCGAAGAGTATGACATTAAAGAACTGTTGGGGCAAATTGAGTCCCTAAAGTGTGAAAATGAGGACTTGCGACATGACCGCGCATCCCTTCAATCCGAGGTGAAAACTGTTACTAACGAGCTACATAGCAGAATTGATATGTTAAGCTCGGAGTTGAGGCGCCTACAGTCTAGGAACGAAACTAAGAAAACAGAAGCAGTAAAGCCCGATCCTGGGTCTGCAGGACATATACAGCCGCAAATCAACCCATCATTAGTTGACCATATACTTGAAGAAAATATAACTCTAAGAAGGAGCAAAGGATCTAAACCTTCTACCTTTGTAAAAGCGGCTACATACGATGGCAAGACTTCTTGGCTGGACTACAAAGCACATTTTGAAACCTGTGCTGAGATAAATGGCTGGAACTATGAAAACAAGGGTTTGTACCTAGCTGTATCCCTACGTGGTCATGCACAGGGCGTTATGGGCAACCTAACATATAACCGTGATTATGACACTCTAGTTAGAGCTCTTGGTGAGAGGTTTGCCCCACCGAACCAAACTGACCTGTATAGGGTACAATTAAAGGAAAGACGGCAACGGGCAACTGAAACTTTGTCTGAACTTGGTCAAGATGTTAGGCGGCTGACTAACCTGGCCTATCCAAGTGCCTCTGCTGATTTGAAAGAGACACTAGCAAAAGATCACTTTGTCGATGCTTTGATTAGCAGTGATATGAGGTTGAGGATAAAGCAGGCAAGGCCCGTAAGCTTAAACGATGCAGTCCGCCATGCTGTTGAGTTGGAAGCATTTAGGAAAGCTGAAAGGTCAAACGTAGAAACACCAGGTGTTCTGAACACGGGCTCATTTGTGAATGAAGGCAAAGAACACTCAACCGATAGCGATGTTCAGAAATTGAAGTCAGAGTTGGAGAAATTAAGCAGACAGTTTAGACAATTCTGCAAAGAACGTGAAAATAAGCCATTCCAGCGACAGTGGTCCACCCAATCAAATTCAGGTAAGAAGCCCTTACGAAGAAAGGCATGTTACGAGTGTGGTTCTACATCACACCTAAGACCCAAATGCCCGGAGTTGCAAAAGAGAATATCCTCTCAGAGAAGCTCCAAGGGAAATGAAAAGCAGGAGGCCAACAAACAGGATTCGCAGGTTAACAAAGCTGGGCCGGGAATATACATGCAGGTGCAGTTTGCTGGGTTAGTTCTCAATGGTCTGATTGATACAGGAGCCTCTCTCACTATATTGTCGACAAGAACTTGGGAAAGTATTGACCAAGCCAAAAGAGGGGAGTTGACACTGTATGACGAGGTTATTGTTGCTGCAGCTGGGACACCTTTAGACGTGAAAGGAAAGACAAGCATTGCCCTTATCATAGATGGAACAGAATACAGGATTGACGCCATTGTAGCAGACATCGAGAACGATCTCCTTTTGGGCATTGACTTCATGTTGCAGTACGGTTGTACATTAGATCTAGTGAATAACACAATACATATCCAGGGCAAGAAACACAACCTTAACTGCAAGGGCAGGATTGGTTGCCATAGGGTTGTGGCTAGCGAAGATTTTGAAATACCTGCAAGGTCAGAAATGATTATCAACGGTAAAGTGGTTGATCCTGACCAAAAGTCTACGGAAATATTTCTCGTGGAGCCACTGCAGAACGTTTTACAAGACAAAGGAATTGTTGCCAAGGCATTAGTACAAGGCCAGGGTTATGTACCACTGCGGCTGCTTAACTTATCAGAAGAAACGCTTAAAGTTTTTAAAGGCAAGAATTTAGCAAATGTCAGCCCTGTTTTGGAAGTGAAGAAGCTCAATTCGACAGCAGTAAAGAAAGAGACTTTGCCCGATCACTTGCAAAATCTATACAAAAGAAGCACAGAGGGTATGACACAGAAACAAAGTGAGGCTGTGGCAAAGCTACTGATCAAATACTCGTCTGCATTCTCAGAATCAGATGAAGACATAGGTAGAACAGGTATTATTCGCCACAAAATTGACACTGGCAGTGCTCATCCAGTAAAACAGCCATTGCGGAGAGCACCTGTACATATGAACCAGGAAATAGACCAACAGATCGATGACATGTTAAGTAGAGATGTTATCAGGCCTTCCTGTAGTCCTTGGGCAAGTCCTATCGTGATGGTGTCAAAGAAAGATGGGACAAAACGCTTTTGTGTTGACTATAGGAAATTGAACGACCTTACAGTTAAAGATTCCTATCCTCTACCTAGGATAGATGAGACCCTAGAGCAGCTATCTGGAGCACAATGGTTCTCCTGTTTAGATCTCAATTCGGGATACTGGCAGGTAGAGGTAGACGAAGCTGACAGAGAGAAAACGGCGTTTGTATCTCGCCGTGGCCTGTTTGAGTTCAAGGTACTACCTTTTGGACTCTGCAATGCGCCAGCCACGTTTGAACGGTTGATGGAAATCGTTCTGGCTGGGCTAAACTGGCAGATTTGTTTTATATATCTTGACGATATAATTGTACATGGGACCTCATTTGAGTCCATGTTGTCCAACCTGGACACAGTTCTTGGTAGACTGCAGAATGCAGGCTTGAAATTGAAACCAAGAAAATGCCAGTTGTTCCGCAAGGAAGTGGAATACTTAGGCCACATAGTGTCAGCATATATAAACAGACCCAAAGAAGATCCAAGCTGTCAAGGAGTGGACTGTGCCTAAAAGCGTTACCGAGGTGCGAGCATTCATTGGGCTATGTAGCTATTATCGAAGATTCGTCAAAGGGTTCTCAGACATAGCTAAGCCACTTAGTCGCCTTACACAGAAAAGTCAGACTTTTAAATGGGATGACGAATGCACCAATGCATTTGAAACTCTTAAGAAATGTTTGTGTGAGTCACCAGTACTCGCCCATCCAGACTTTACACAGGAATTCATCTTAGACACCGATGCGAGTGATCTGGGGATCGGCGCTGTACTTTCTCAAGTCTTAAATGGACAGGAGAAAGTGATTGCTTATGCAAGCAAGACATTGTCTAATTCCGAACGCCGATACTGTGTAACAAGAAAGGAGCTTTATGCCCTCGTGCATTTTGTAAAATACTTCAAGCACTATTTGTATGGTAAGCCATTTACGGTACGAACGGACCACAGCTCACTGCGCTGGTTGATGAAATACAAGAATCCAGAGGGACAGGTGGCTAGATGGATTGAGACACTTTCCAACTATGATATGAAAATAGTTCACCGAGCTGGAAGAGCCCACACAAATGCAGATGTTATGAGTAGAATTAAGTGCAAGCAGTGTGGAATGGCCACTGAGAGTGAAGGTGACAGGAATGATTTGAAATTTGGGGAAGTAAAGCTTGTTGCTCAGGTAGCAGAAGATAAGATACTAGACCTGAAATCTGCACAAGATAGTGACAAAGATATTTCATTGATAAAGATTTGGAGAGCAAAGATAGAGAGACCCGAATCTCATGAAGTAGCCAGTGAGAGCCACTTTGTGAAATCACTTGTTTCACAGTGGGACAGACTAGAATTAAGAGATGGCGTCCTAGTTAGACGTTGGGACGTACTTGGTATAGGAGATACCATCTGGCAGGGAGTGGTACCGTATTGCAACCGTAGAGTTGTTTTGCAATACTCCCATGATATTCAATCCTCAGGCCATCTTGGAGTTAGGAAAACCTTGAGTAAGATCAGACAAGGCTACTATTGGCCGGGCCTCCAGAATGATGTGAAGACCTACATTGCAGGATGTGAAGTATGTGCAAAGCGAAAGGAACCATTGAAGACCAAGCGAGCACCTATGAAGATCGTGCGCAGTGGTTTCCCTATGGAACGTCTTGCAATTGATATCCTTGGAGAATTTCCCATATCAAAGAATGGAAATCGTTACATTCTAGTCATTGGTGACTATTTCACCAAATGGACGGAGTGCCATGCCATACCATCAATTGAAGCAAGTACAGTGGCAAAGGCATTAGTAGATCAGGTAGTCACAAGATTTGGCATACCTTACCAAATCCACTCTGACCAAGGAAGGCAGTTTGAGAGTAAGCTGTTCACTGAAATGTGTAAGATTTTGAAAATTCACAAGACTCGAACAACTGCATACCATCCCCAGTCAGATGGCATGGTGGAGCGCTTTAACAAGACTTTGGTGACGATGTTAAGTGCTTATGTGGACGACAATCACACAAATTGGGATGAACATCTTCAACTAGTGATGATGGCTTATCGCTCATCTGAACATGAAACCACTGGAGTGACACCGAATATATGTATGCTTGGAAGGGAGAATTCCACTCCCTTAGACCTGATGTATGAAATGCCCCCACAAGTGAAAGAGATCCCCCAGAATCAATGGGTTTGGGAATTGCAAGAGAAACTTGAAAATGTACATTCACATGTCCGCCAGAATACAAGGGAGGCAATGAAGCGTCAAAAGAAGTATCACGATAGCAATCTGTCTTATGAAAACTTCAAGGTAGGTGACAAAGTTTTTGTTTACTTTCCTGTCAAAAAGGTTGGTAATTCCTCCAAACTGACATCTTATTGGAGGGGGCCATATGAGATAACTAAGAAGTTAGCCAGCTGCCTATATAAGGTAAGATGTGGTCGTGATAATACCGAACAGGTTATACACTGTGACAGACTCAAAGAGGCCAAGACGCAAGTGCTGATTGGTGAAGGTGAGGAACATAATGATTTTGTAAAATCTGATGATCCCAAAATAGAACCATTAAATGACACAGAATATGAAACTGATTTCAGTAAGCAAAGAATTCGGAGAAAACCTGTCTGGATGCAAGATTATGTTTCTTCTATTTCCAGTTTCAAGATGCCGAAAACCAAGGTCACACCTAGAAAGGCAGAATTCATTTGCCCATCCTGCAAGGATGTTCAAGACAACCAAACAGACTTCAAATACCATTACACGAAGTGCATTGGAAAAGAGTTTGGTTGTGACATATGTAAGCGGACCTTCAAGAAAAGGTTTTACTTTGAGCAGCATATGATGAAGAAGCATGGAGAAGGAGCTGATGGAAGTACAGACCTCGGGAGTGAAAGTGATTGGAGTGACCCAGACATAGAAATTGGAGCAGATGTGCAGACTGAGGATAAGACAGCAGAGAATGAGAGTCCAGGTCCTAGCAGTGTAAGTGTCGGAGGACAAAGCTGTGAGGTCCATGATATATATGCAGGTAGGACCTACAGTAAACCGACAGTGCCTATGCGGGTTTCGGCACCGAAGAGGAAAGCAGTTGAGGCTAAGAATTCTCATGGATTTGAGAATTTGCTTTCTCTAACGGGTGAACCAGCGCATGTAGATGCCTGTATCAACACTGATGAGAAGGTCATGTGTGATAAAGCAATGGTCACAGACACGGATCAACAAATAGAGAAAGAATTTACGAAAGTTGCTGTGAAAGAGATGGGTACTATGACTGAGGAAGAGGTGAATGCGAATGAGGAGAAAGCAAAGGCACCTGTGAGAATTTTAA
Organism: Solen grandis; assembly: GCA_021229015.1. Lineage (NCBI taxonomy): Eukaryota > Metazoa > Mollusca > Bivalvia > Adapedonta > Solenidae > Solen > Solen grandis. The sequence goes on from CM037789.1 coordinate 7,175,486, forward strand.
AGGACCAAAGAATGATGACGGAGGCTTCTGAGTATGAAGTTGATGAGATGGACTTTGTACAAATCATGATGAAGGGGAAGAAGAGAGTTAAACTGATGGTACCTGGTGGTGGACAGGTTCAGTTAGACATGAAATTTGACAAGAAATAAGTTTGAAAGTTTCATATTGAAGACATTTTAAAAACAATTTTTGTTTGTTTCATGATGCAACATTCAAATTGTACAGGTGGTACATGATAAAAGCAGTTGAGTTATTTTTGAAGATAACCAATCATTAAAGTTTGTAAATTGAAAAAAAAAAAAATGAAAAAAATGAGTATGTTGTCTTTTTAATGTAAACCAATGCTGATTTTTGCAATCGAGGACGATTGATTTCGGAGGCGTGGGTAATGTGATGATTTTCCCCTTTGGCCCTTTTCTGTTTATTGTGGGTAGTTTCATTTTAATCTACTGTTAGTTGAATTATTTCTAATTCTCTCTATTTAATAAATCATTTGGTTAGAAATATATAGGTTACTTGATTTGTAAGATATCGGAAATATTTGAGGGTTTGTAAAGTGGCGAGACAGCTTTAAAATATATAACTTTGTTTGAAGTTGCGATTTTCAACGAGTCAATCCAAGGTTTCCAATCTATTGTTTATTATTGCGAAATCGAGGCTGGCTGTTTCGAGGTAAGTTTGAATACATGGATAGTGTCTGAAATACATTTATATTTGATTAATTGTCCTTTAATAATGTCAATCTTACATATTAATTAGTTTAGTAATGTTAATTTGTATTATAAAGTATATTTGTCGATGCAAATTAACCCATCACCCCTTTTGTTATACTATTTGGTTAATTATGGAATCGTCCCGTGAGTGGACCAGTCTGTGAAAGGTCACGTGGTTTTGGGGTATATAAGGCGCTGCTCTCCTCACAATCAAGTCAGTCTTGCGCAAGCAGTCGGTCAGATCGGTTGGTCTCTCGTTCAATGCAGCAAGCGATATATTTAATGGTTAGCTACTGTACCACGCACTTCGGTGAGGAAGGTTCCTCGGGGATCGGAAGGTAGCTAGCCTAGGTGATACTGCCGTACCATGCACTTCGGTGATCGGGAGGCAGGTTACCAGTTTGCTTAGGTCGCATTTAAAGCTGTAGCGTGTACATATAATACCTACGTAGTTAGGCATTAGGTAGGCTTTTGCCTAGGTTTTCTTGGCTGCTGAGTTAGGGTTATTTTTGTAGGTGAGGTAGATTTACCCCAGTTAATTTCATAATTCATCATTAATATTGTTGCCAATCATATAAGCCAAGTAGGCTATAAGGAAAATTTATATATTTGTATATATTACGTATATCAAGTATCAGGTAGATACGGGATCTTTTTTATACTATAATATCAATACTTTTTCAAGCCTTGACCGCTCGTTAAGCCAGGTGAGTTTTTATAAGATTACTTTTAGTAGAGTAATTCACCGGCATCGTCACACTATATATATATATATAATGTTTATGTAGTGCTTCATTAAGATGGGAAAACTTTTTCAGCTTGTTCATGTTTAGTTTTATACTTTGTTAATCATTCTCTTGAACTGACTTCTACACTTGTTCCCAGAAATGTATCTAGTTTATATATGTGCATAGGTTGAAAATGAAAAGAGAACAAATACAGCCATCCGCAGTGATGGTCAGTGTTAGCTATCTATTAGATGAAGATGTCAGCAATCTTATTCCTGCCCTGGAATAGCTAAATATCTGCGGTGACATGTCGCTTTTGAGACAGATGCTCTCAAGTACTGTCTTTTTCTTCTTTTGTGGAATGGATTATGCAAGTTGTCAACTTGAAAGATGCTTTCTAAGCTGGTGTTAAGCAGACGATTGCGACTTTAGATGAAGTGAAATAGTGATTGGACAATGCTGAGAAACTGTGTGATAGTATCAAACAAACAAGTGTATCCAACTTGTCATAAACATATTTAGCTGCAGAATTAACTTCATTGAAAATGCTGAAAAAAGTTCTGTTCAGCAAAACTACTAACAATATTGCAAAAAAGTAATTAGATTTTTTGCAGAAATAATTCACACACATGTAATATTCATACATGCATAAATTATAACCAATACTATTACAGTTAAGTGTTTAGAGCGCCATAGTTCATTGGTAAGGAACATGACTGCCAATCCGATGATTAATGATTTAGTAAAACATTAAAGTACTTCAGAATATATTTTAACTGTAGAGACACACCTCAGGATTATTTCTGGTAACAGAATAATTGTTTTGTTTTGCGGTATTTTGATTTTATGACAAAGGCAAATAAAAAAATTACTATTTTCCAGTGGGTGCAACAGTAATTAGGGGTTAATACTTCATTTATGGCTGAGAGTAGTGAATTATGAAATAAATAATTTATACTACAATTAGCTTTCAGTTCTAAAATGCTTGCCTCACTTACATTTCAATTTATTGCCTCTCAGACTTCAGTTTTTCTATTCATGCATGAAACCGTATGTTCCACTATTATAGTTTATGCATCAATATGATGATGCCCAAGTGCGTAACTCATGTTTGTTTTCTAAGTTTATTTTCAGATTTCCATCAACAGGATGTCCATGGGGACTCATTACATAAATTGCTTTAACAATAAATTTATTACTTTTAGCCATTTTTGGTGTTAAAACAGTGAAAGTGATTTCGATCAAAAGCTTAAAGTTTGGTTCCCTGGAACATATGTGTCACCTGCTGAAGTGTAACAGAAAAAGTGTGATGGACAGACGGACGGACGAACAGATGACGGAAGAGTGATCCCTCTGTTTCACCTCTGCTTACAGCAGGTGACACAAAAAATTAAGTCTCATTCAGCAAAGCACATAAATCCAACAATTCTGCAGTTAAGCACACAAAATTACACTGACATGAAGCAGAAAACAGTTTATTAGAAAAATATAAAACTTGACATCCTGCATGTATTTCAAACACACATGAAAAATACAAATTAATAAATTAAATGTTTCAGTTTGTTATTTAAACATAATGAGTGAGAGACATGAATTTCAATATAATGTAATCGTTATTCATGAGTATATACATCAAGTATGATGTTCCATCAGTTGTGAACTAGTTTTCGTATTTATTGCTTGAAAATCCACACAAAATGGGTATTTCCCATTAAAAAGAAAGCTCAAAAACCAACCAGAATGTACATTTGGCCTTGCAAATATCCAAAGTTCCCCCAGTTGTCCCACATGCAAGGATATTATGCCAACAATACTCAAGCTACGCCATTGACAAGTGAGCTATATATTTGATCAAGTGCAAAGCAAGACCAGTAGTTACCCATCCAAGCGCTATCCCTACTTGACATGCTAAACTTTGCAAGTCAGGAATAGCAAGTGCAAACAAGAGCTGTTTGTAAGACAGCATGCTCGACTATTCTTGTGCTTGTCAATAAAAATAAATGAAGGCAAATAAGAATCTCTAAATTACCAAAATGTCAACCATCCCCGTACTTTCCAGATGTCTAGATTTCTGTTACTATTTAAGCTTTATAATAAAGCTCATTAAGCATTAAATACATTTATGCAGGGTTTCTGTATATACATACAGCATAACTGGATAAAACAATTAATTTAGAATAATTATGAACAATGATAGACATGATATGAGATTGAGTTTAGACAAGAGGCATTGCATTGAATGATGTGAATGTAATACAGTCCATTCGCGATGGTACGAAGTAGCCCCGGGAAACGCATTTATTTCGTTCCATCGCGTATTTCGTTCCATCGCATCTTTCATATTGACGATTGAGAATCCCTTTATGTATGTGCTCACTCGTTTGTTTATGTCGTGTTTTAGTATGTATCGCCAAAAACCATGTACTGTCGTAAAGATTTAGTGTCGTAATAATCGAGTCCTTTTTTGAAAGCCAAGTTGCTAGTGTACTAGGGTTAATTCCCAGTTCTTTGGCAATTACTATATTTTGTCTTCCCTTCTCCACATCAATGATAGCATTGTATTTCACTTCTATGGTCTGTGTTTTTCTCTTCACTCCCCTCTTTTCGCTCGCCATTTCCTACCCTGTTATCCTCCCGGATGACCCGGGCCCTTCACAAGGTTACTAGGAAAAAATATCTAATAAAATTCTGATCCAGTTATCCCCCCACCCAGGTAAACTGGGTCCTTCACTGAATTACTCAAAATATTGCTATTTGATAATCAATGAAATTGTATTTGTAGTAGTCTTAGATTTATATGTTCGTATTAACATGAAGTAGAATAGAATGACAAGTCAGACCTGGAGACCAATATTTATACTGCTGCTTATTAAATTTTGACATAAAATCACTCATTAATCTTTGCAACAAACAAACAAACTCGCTTGTAAGCTTCGTGTCAGTTTGCAACAATCAGCGTCACGGATGGCGTGCTAATAGGCTGATTACAGACAATATAATGGCGGACACGTGTAAGCGACAGGTGTCAAACTGATCGACACTTCGTTCGAACGCGTCATTAATCAGTTGTTAATTAGCAAATCGGACCACAAACATACTTCGCTCCAGTGCATCTTTCGTTCCATCCTATTCGTTCCATCGCATCTTTTTTACATTGAATAAAGAACAAATATTGCCGGGACCTGGCAATTACTTCGCATTACACCGTCATTTCGTTCCATCGCATTTCATTCCATCGTGAATAGACTGAATAACAATTTAAGAAAAAAACTTGAAATCCACATGACCCCTCAAATGGTTTTAGTAAGAGTGGTCATGAGAATGAATTCATAATGACCGCTTGTTCTAATGATTAATTAATACTTTATGGATTATTTAAAGGCCATAGAAAATATCATCCACCTCAAATTCTGAATTAATTTGGCCCTAAGGTCAAAGGACTGAGAACAAATATCTATTTTCCTTTTTAACCCTTTCCCTCATAGAGGAAACCATGAAATGACCTATGCAAACAACATAAAACCAGATCAGCCTGCAAGTAACTCACAGGCTGATCAGGTTTTATGCTGTTCGCTGCTCCTCAGTAGTCTGGAAATGAGGATTTTGTAATTAAATTTGGTAAGGTTTAACTGTGGTTTTCTGCAGATCAGGCTTTATGTGGTACCTACTGAGTGCGTCAAAATGAGTCTATATGAGGGAAAGGGTTAATCCAATGGCAACTTACTTATAAACAGTAAGAGCAAAATGATCAGGTAAGAGAAATGTATAGCCAGACTAGGACTTGAGTGGGTGCACTTACACAAATCTCTTACTTAGGGCCACATGCTGCATTTGGAATTTGTCCTTGAATTCATATGACATAACAAATTGCTATATTATTGACAAAGGGCGATATATACAGATGATACTGAAGTGGCCCCCCTTTTTGGCACCAAATGTAACCAGGAATCAGATTGTAAAGCCGAGCCAGGATTCAAGCCCAGGACCATTGGCATACAATGCGAGAGCTCTACAGACCAATATACAGAATTGCTTTTACAAATCTCATAATGATAAAGGTTACTAATGGGCTGTTATTTTACCTAGTATGAAAAATGAACAGCCAGACAAGGTTTTGGAAACATGGTGGTCATACTACCAGACCACTGACACTAATCTCTTACTAAGCAGTTACATTTGAAATTTTTACCTGAATTCAGGACAGGACAGAACAATTTGCTATGTTATTGACAAACCAAAGGCTGATATACACTTGAAAATTTTACCAAAATGGCCTCACATTTTGCACCAAATGTTACCATTAAGTAGGTAAAAAAAAGAATGTGCAGCTAGACCAGGATTCAAAACCTTACAGCTTACAGCGCGAGAGCTCTACAGACTAATCTTTAGGATTGCTAATTGCTAACACAAATCTCACACTGATCAGGATTACTAACAGGCTATTATATTACCAGGTAAAAAATCAGCATGATCCAGATTTGAACCCAACTCAGACCCTAAGCATACAGGGTTGAAGAACCACCAGACCACAGACACAAATATCTCTCTGATAAGAATTACTTTTGGGCAGTTTAATAATATACATCCATGCATAAGCCATATTTGAGTTTTGCTCATGAAAAATAATCTATGTTCTTGATGTACCCAAGTGTGATATACACTGGAGAACTATTACTATAATGGCCCTATGTTTAGCCAAGGACTAGAACCAGTACCCTACAGATATAGTTATTAGAATGTTTACACAGATCTCACAGCGACAAGGGTAACTACTTGGATATTACATATCCATGTGTAGAAAATGTGCAGATAGATCAGGATTTGAACCTGAGACACTGCACTTACAAGTTTTGAGCTTAACCAACTATTAGCTACCATACTGCTTACACATTATCTTACCAATTTTGGCTACTTGAAGTATTTGAAGGCATCTGCTGAAGGCTTGAAATCTTACTTGTTAAACAGTATTTTTCTCAACAGGCCTAGATAAACAACTGTTGGAATATATGATTCTTGCTGACTGACTGTAATCCTACAGACATCTCCCGTCAGTCTTGTTGACCATGTACCTAGAGTACTATTCCACTTACCCAGATGTTGTAGGTTCAATTCATGCATAGCCATGACATACCTTAGTCCTTAAAAATGGATCTGGTTTAGCATCCTTGTCTGAGATTCAGGATAAGTTGATGAGTTGTGGTAAACAGGTAATGTCACTTGTCTGTTGGGTGTAATATGACATGAGGCAGCACAATGTCTGACTCACGTACATATAGTCCCTCAAATTACTGAAATACTGTTGATGGGTCTTTTAATTGCTAGGAAGATTTTTTTTCATTGCAGTGTTCTTATCTTCCTGCTTAGAAACAATTTAGTTATAATTGCATTTGTAGGATAATTAAAAAAATGATATAACAAGGTGGAGTAACCTTTAAAGTATCCAGCCATCATTAATTATAATCATGATCTGTCAAATCCTTAAAAAGACTTCATTTCAGATGCAAGCATCCATTGACTTGGAGTAATAGGCTCTTTTGCTTTAACTCTGTAAAGGTTTGCGTTTACTATAAAATACCAACTATCACTTTATAGGCTTTGATCACAATTCAATGATGGATGGTATGAAATTTACCCCTTAAAAGTTGCGTACCAAATATTTAAATTTGATTCTTGTATTTAGTCCTTTAGATAAAAGGAACAGTTAGCCAAGTACCAGGAAATTATATATCAGGACATTGTATCATGTCACTTATTTGATGGCCTGATACCACAGAGAGGCAGAGTAATATGGTTTTAATCATGCTGACAAAAGTCCACTTCAGAAAATATAGCTAGAATTTCCCTGATTGAGTTTTCTACAGAGTCTTTTAATGACAGATCAGCCTTTGACTTGAATGAAATAGTCAGATACCTATAAAAAATTTACTGCTGCTCACATGGTTATAATAATGGGTGATTCATTATGAAATACTGAAAATATTGTGTTTATGCTGCCCTTGGCACTATACTGAGACTACAAGTGATACCAGCTCTTAAAAAAAAAATAATTTTTTGTAAAAAGTCATTTTGAAGATCAAATGGAATTTTGTGATAGTTTTAATACCTGTCCAGACTCTTTGTGTGTTTCTTCTTTTAAATTCCTCTTCAGATAGAAATCATTAACTCCAGTTATATATATATTACATTTCAAAAAGCATAGCACAGGCCTCTGTCATTTACATATATTCAAAATTTCATATAGTGTATTTATTAATATAGTGTATTTATTAAATTTAAATGTTGTTACATTTTATTCCTGTATTTTATTCCACATTGAGCAACTGCATCCAAGATTCAGTTTTCAACAGATATTCTTACACATGTTGTTTTTCTGGTGCAAGCGGTTGCATGTTCATTTGGCTGAAAAAATGGAGTGGAAGATGTAATTTGCTTAAAATTTGCTTGTATCTTATGCCTCAGGTCCTTTTATTTTACAATTGTTCACTGAGTTTGGGCTATTGCTATATCTGATTTAAAATATTATAGTACACACAGTTTCAAATAAATGCTTAAAATGGTATAGCCAAGCTAACTGTGCCAAATGAAATGGTGAATTGATTTATTCATGAT
>CM037789.1:7183635-7198958 GCA_021229015.1 Solen grandis
CCTTTTTAAAAAAATCCCCTCTCGAGCCTCTACACATTTGCGGTGTCAGCTTACCCAAAGATAAAAACACTTTAAAAAAAACCAGTTTTTGTTAAAACCCTTTTTAAATGCCCAATGTGGCATTCATGATTCCCTTTGGGATTCAAACCTCTGGCCACGTAACTTCTTGAGCTGAGGGAAAAAGGCAAAGTCAAGAGGTGCAAGGTTCTGGCGGTACGGCAGATGACGAACTTGCTTGAATCACGAACATGATAACATCGCCTTGCCAAGCGATTTCACCATCCTTGAGCCATGTTTCACCTGAGGGATGGTCCGGTCCAGGAATGTGTCATCTTCTTCCATGCGGCGCTAAAACTCAACAGAAGCCGTCACACTGCGTTCCTTTTCTTTTGGTTTCAACAACCTTGGATCCAGCAGGCACATACGTGCAACATGTTTTAGAATCATCATTTAGAATCCTGTGTACAGATGTTTTACCAGTGCCCGTTATTTCCGCTACATCACGCACTGTTCGGCTATGATCTTCACAGATGCAGTTTTCAACACGCTTAATAACCTCTTCCCTGACAGTCTGATACTGGTCAGTCATCTCAGATTATTTACTTTCGTTTGTTGGTTATCAATGCCATTTGTAAAACCAGCGACCTTGGAACATTCTTAAAACATTCTGTGCTATTCATATGCTTTATAGACTGCATAGGCGTCAGTCTGGCTTGTGCCAAAAATTGTATCACAGTTCCCTGCGCCACCAAATTTTCCAATGTCATCATCATGGAAATCTTAAAAATCAGTGGGTATCTTCAAACTTGTTTAAGTGACATCATTAATTTCAAATTTTCACTTATGATGTCAAATTGTATGGAAATGACGTTTGCACGGTTTCAGACAGTTGTGGTTACATTAAGTTGGGAAAATATCAAATTATGTAATGATAGATAAAATATAGCATAAGAATTTTGCCGTGCGCTGCTAAACTACATGCGGGTTAGAATAAATGCAAAAATAAAACTTATTTTGTTACCGATCACAAAAATATCTTTCTAAATATTAGAAATATACAATGTAATTGATGGATACATAGTCTAAAATAGGCTACTGTTATAAAATTTGTCCCAGAGTTTTGGGACAACCCTCATATGTCCGATTAAAATCGGTTTTTACTTCTGTTGGTGCATGTGCAAATTGGTGTTGCAGTCGAATGTAAAGCCGTGATTGTAATAATTTTCAGTGACCAATATTTTTCTATGTGATTGTTTCGGGTATCAAATATGTGATTGTGTTTGTTTTAAAGAGTTTCACGTGTGATTAATCATATTTAATTAGTATTATTTACTAATTAAGTATTATTAGTTATTAGTCAGTAGATGTTTGTATTTTAATGATGTTTATAAATGTAGGTCATGTAATGATGTTTATACATGTAGGTCAAGACCTACTTATTGCCTCACTTATAGAACATTTCATGTCTTCTGTATTGAGATTGTAATTATACATGGTTGATTAATTATTATATGATGTGTGGGATAAGTAATGCATAAAAGTATATCTTATGAATATGCAACCGTTAATATCAAGAACGTTTGGTGTAGTTAATGAAGTAAATTAGTGGAAATGTAACTGTCAGATTGTGTACTGAGTCAGTAGTGCTGTGCTGTGAGACCTGTAATAGCATTAGCTTATGGTTGTGGAGTTTTAGTGGCTGTCAGTATTTTTCTCTGCAAGAGGTCTTGAGTTCTATTCCAGCTTTGACCTTTTTTTTTTTTTTTTAATCTTTCGGAAGTTAGTTTGGTTTCTTATGTATAGTAGGCCTATGTTTTAAGACTAGTTTTTTATTTTTATTATTTTACATTGTTCTGCTTCCTTTTTATTTAAGTCACAGACATCAGGTCTTTGTTTTCATTTAAAAATAATAGTTACAAGAAAATATCTCAACATTTATAATTTAGATAATATATAGTGAGTCGAATTTTATTTCTATCTTATATTTTGACTAAGGGTCCTGTGCAATGACAGGTTAGATTATAAGGTCAAAACAGTAGAAAAGAGAAGAGAGGGGGCAGTATGCTTTGTTAAGCAGTTCCATTAAATATTTTGTTTTAATCTTTTTTGTTACGTATATAGTAAATAGTTATTCTATGTACAGAAATTTATTTGTTGAAATTACAATAAAAAAAAGAGTGATAATTAAATCCAAAGCGCACAATGCGCTGTGAGACAGCGGACGGGAATTAAACATTCATAAACCAGCGTTTCTGAAGTTATTGAAGCAGTCACATGACAACAAAAAAATCCACATGCTGTTGCTACAGTCTCAGGTTCTGTTTGTTAATAATAATCCGGAGTATATGGTCATATACCTTTCATTCATAAAAGGCTGCATACTCTAAAGTAGGTCTTTCTCTTGTATAGTAATAGCGAATCCTAATGTCTCATTTCTATGTTGTTTTGTACTTGTAAGAAATGGGACCAGGTTATTGTGTACAATGTTTTAAGGTACTTGATGTTTGCCTTAACTATTTCAAAGTTAGAAATGCTATCGGAGGGGAACCTAACTGGCCATTCATGCCAAAATTATGTGTGGATACTCTTAGGTCAATACTACTTTCGGAGCACTACTTTGCCTTTTTACAGCAGTAGATCTCTTGTACGTAAGGATAGTTGCTGTTCTGGTAGAAATATTAATGTCATGGATATTTTTTTCTCACTTAAAATATGATGCTTCAGTGCAAAATAATGGCAAAAGAAACACGTTAACAAAAACAATAACACACTAAAGCGGTAAAGGTTATGATTTAACGTCTGTGTAACATATTCCCAGCATTTTCGTTAGTGAAGAAGCGCATTGCAATGGATCCGCACTTAAGCACGGAGAGGTTATAAGTTAAACTTGTTGTGGAAAAATATGCAAATTTGCAAGGCCTGTTTCATTTTTCAGCTAAGACGGCTGTTGCCGTCTAAAAAACTGGTCATATTGTGTTACGGTTCTTGGTTACTAACTTCCCAATCTCACAATTCTACCTTATATTTTAAGTTACAAGTCATATTGTATTGTTTAAGATTATGCTCCAATAAAAATTGAGAAAAAATTAACAAGGGGAGAAATTCAAAACTTTGGGGACAGATTGAGTCATAGTTCTTAGTCAATGAACTTCTCCTTTTAAGTCACATTTTATTCATAAATGAGTTTCAAGTCAATACCTTTGACATAGTTTTCAAGTAATTGGCCAATGTTAAAATGCTGACAAACCAACCAACCAACCAACCCAACAAACCTAACAAATAGACAGGGCAAAAAAAAAAACAATATGCCCTGATCACAGACTAAAAAAAAAACACAAAAATCTCACACACAGAAACAAGAGGGCCCAAGATGGCCTTGGTCGATCACCTGAGAAGATGATTGATTTAATGAAATAAAGATGCTTGAGTGTAAAGTGAATTGGCTTTTTTTATGGTGAAATTGGGCATAAACTCCAAAATTTTACAAGTCAATATCAGTTATATTGAACCCTTTTGTGAGAATTATGGGCAATATAACATGGTCTTAATGTTTTAAAGATTGTTAAAAAAAATGAAGTTGGTTCGAGAATAAAAAACAATGTGAATTCTTGCATTTTTTTGTATTTATTGGGGCATGATCCTGAACGATGGACCCATTCTGTACACAATTGAACTCAATAGAGAAATTATGGTCATTAACAATGTCATAAAGTTGAAGATGATTGCTAAAAAAAGGAAGAGGCTAGTATTGCGTGTAAACAACGTGAATCTGGCATTTTTTTTTAATAAAAGGGCATAACTCCTGACCTTATGCATGGATCGCAGCCATTAATCAAAATCATCGAGACCTTATGGTCATAAGCATTGTATTAAGTTTGAAGATGAATTGCTCAAAAGATGTAGGATGCTTAGAGTGTAAACAAAGTGAATCTGGCATTTTTTTAATATTAAAAGGGGCATAACTTCTGAACTAATTGACGAGATATATTTCAACATTAATCGAATCAATCAAGATACCCTATGGTCATAAACATTGTAATATAGTTTGAAGATGATTGCCTCACAAGATGAAAGATGCTAGTGTGTAACAACGTGAACAACTGACATTTTTTTATTTCAAAGGGGCTTAACTCTGACCTAATCAACTGATCTCAGCCATAATCATACTCAATCGAGAACTTATGCGTCATAAGCATTGCCCATATAGTTTGAAGTGATTTGCTCAAAGAGAAGATGACTAGACGTGATATACCTAAGTGAAATATGGCATTTTTTTTAATATTAAAAGGGCATAACTCCTGACCTAAATGATCGAATCTAAGCCATAATCAATCTCAATCGAGACTTATGGTCAAAGCATTGCCATTATGTTTGAAGAGGATTGCTCAAAAGATGAGATGCTAGTGTGTAAACAAACGTGTAATCCTGAACTTTTTTTTATATTAATAGGGGCATTTTTACTCCTGACCTAATCAGCTGATCTCAGCATAATCGAATCCAATCGAGACCTTATGGTCAAAAGCATTGCATTAAGTTTGAAGTTGATTGCTAAAAGATGAAGATGCTAGAGTGTAATCAAAGTGAAATATGGCTTTTTTTTTTGATATTAAAAGGGGCTAACTTTGACCTAATTGGATGGATCTCAGCCATAATCGAACGCAATCGAGACCTTATTGTCATAAGCATTGCCATTAAAGTTGAAAGAGGATTGCTCAAAAGATGAAGATGGCTAGAGTGTAAACAACGTGAGAATATGGCATTTTTTTAAATATTAAAAGGGGCATAACTCAGACTAATTGACGGATCTCAGCCATATTCGAACTCAATCAAGATATGATGGCCATAAACATTGTCTTAAAGTTTGAAGATGATTGCTTAAGATATAATGGTGATAGAGTGTATACACTCAAATTTGTGACGCAGCATAGACGGATGACGGACGCTCACAGGATCACAATAGCTCACCCTGAGATTTGCTAAGGTGAGATAAATCATATTGACAGGCTATTTAATTTATCAAAAATCTATAAAATCAATTCCATTGATCTTGCATAATAATTTCAAACAATTGTTTTTTCCAAAGACCTGGTATCAATTGGAACGAAATGTAGCGTGAAACCATTACAGGGGACTTTTCTTAGTATCCTACAAATGCGATACTTGAGCTATAACTGATGGTGATTAATACCCCCGCAAATATGCTGTGATACAGGCGAGGCCTGAACTCAGGCGGAGCATTGATAGAACAATGTTGAACATAGGTATATTGTTATGATAGTAAGTAAATAAACTAAGTGTTAAGTCTTTATTTAAAGTGGATTAGGCGAGTCAGTTATGGGTGTTTGGCACAATATTTTAGGTTTAAAAGTGTAGAAATCACATTTCTTGGACACTGCCATTTTCATAGTCGCATCTGATTACATTTTAAGATTCAAGTCAATTCATTGAGTTATGTTCCAGACATAAGACATCAAACGTACTAGATTCGCAATTGTGTATATCATTCGGTTTTTGCGAAAGCAATTCTATTCAGTTCTCAAGTCGCATTATTTCGAAAAACTATTCTTCGTTACACTGGCCTTGTCTGAATAGTGTTTACAGTTGATCTTTTGAAACTTTTTTCATGTAGCAATGTTTAGAGACTTTTTACCAAAAAGAATATTTTTGAGTTTACCTGTAAATTATGTCTAGTACGCAAAACTTGAACTTTTTTTTAGGAATTCAGTTAATGCCATGTTAGATGGGTGTGTTGCTTTATGATGGCACAACAATCTTGACAATTGTAATTGATAAAACAATTGCAACAAAACACAAACAGTATATAAATGACACAGACAATGCGACATGACATATTTTGATGTTATACGAACGTTTGTTGCATGATTTTACCATCAATTTTCATGAAAATAATCAGCATTTTATTTTTGAGTGTCGTTTCAAATTGATGTGTCTCCATAGGGAACAGAATGCAAAAAAATACATAAAAGCGGACTTCAAATTTTTCCTTATACAGAGTGATTTTAAGCCAGCGCCCCTAGCAGCAACAATGAGAACTAAAGTGAGTAAACTTTTACTATTAGGTACTAGTAATGCAGCCAAATGGTTAAATTAAGTTAACAAGCTCAAACATTCTAATTCTTATATATCTCAATTTGAAGGCATTAAAAATACTGATTTACATGTTCTAAAAATGAGCAAACTTGGACTGCCGTAAAATAACAAAACAAGTCCTATCCTACAAAATACTAAACATCACTTGAAAGAGCTCTTCAAGAACTAAAACTTTGTTACAAATACTCCATGAAGATTTTTGTTTTGGAGATGTTTGGGGCCAAATAAAAACACATTAATCATAATATGACATGGTCCTTTGCATTTTTTTTAAACTTTTTAATTGTGAGCCTTTCAAACATAACAATATATTACTTGTGATATTTCAAGTAAAGTCAGGTGAGACAAGATATTTTTTGAAAACTTTTAAATTTTCAATATTTTAGTGAAGTTTGAACATTTTCTAGAGGAACAAACCAGGCATTTCGTAAATTCGCCACCCCATATATTTTGTACATATATGTCTTGCAAATCATATGCAGCAAGGAGAGTTCTTCTATCTGATCTCTAACAAAACTGAATAGGTTTCGTAACCCACACTTATTTGCAGTTTTTTGCGAGGTTCGAACTTTCAACCTTCCCTTACTCATATTATTAACCTGTCAACAAGGAACATAAGCAACAAACCACATTTGGAGCAGACTTCAACTTTTTTATTATAAGCAAAAGAGTGATTTCAAGCAAAGCGCCCCCCCAAGCGGCAAAATGAGAAACAAAATTGAGTAAAATTTTACCATTAGTACCTAGCAGTGAAGCAAATGGTTCAATCAAGTATACAAGTAGCACTATCGACCATTCTTATATATCACAATTTGATGCATAAAAACTGATTTACAATTATTCCAAAAAAGGATCAAACTTTGGACTGCCGTAAAATAACCAAATCAAGTCCAATCTTCAAAAACTAAACATCACTGGAAATAACTCTTAAAGAACTAAAACTTTTGTTCATATACTTTCAATGAAATATTTTTAGTTTTGGAGCTATTTGGGGCCAAATAAAAACACAATAATCGTAATATGACCCTGACCTTTCATTTATTTTTTAATTTTTTAATTTTTTTTAATTGTGAGGCCCTTTCACAACAAAACAATAATACTTGTGAGAATTTCATGAAGATGAACAAAAAATAAAGTCAGGAGCACAAAAAACATGTTTTTTGAAATTTTAATTTCCTTTAAAATTTTAATGAATTTTGACCGTTTCTTGAGGACAAACCATGCATTTCTAAATTCGCCACCCAATATATTATGTGCCTATATACTTGCAAATCATTTGCAGCAAACAGAATTTTTCTATCTGACCTCTAACAAAAATGGATAGGTTTTTTGTAAAACCTACCCTCATTTGCACAGTTTTTTCCCATGTTCGAACTTTAGCTTCTGTGGCTCATAAACTTCCAGTGGACAATACCCCGAAATCTATCAATATTTTATTAGGCTATCAACAAGGAACAGAATGCAAAAAAACGCATTTAAATCGGATCTCAAAAAACTGAGTTATTAGCCATTAATTAATTTTCATGCAAACGCCCCCTAGCGGGAAAGCAAAACATAAATTAAAATTTTCAATGTTGGGATCATTTTCAAATATGTGGTACCGTATACACCAGCAGATTAGTGCACTTTTTTTCCAGATAATTCAAGTTTATAGAGGGGGTGCGCCTTATATGATGATAAAATTTTTTCCCCAGTTTTTCTTTTTTTTTAAATCCCCGAAAGTAAAAAATTACCGGTAAAAAACCTTTCTAAAAAAAATAAAAATTTTAAAAGTAAAATTTTTTTTAAAATTTAGAAATCCCTTACCTGTTTTTACTTCAGGTAGGGTGTCTATTTGTGCACAGTTTCCAAAAAAACAAGTCCGCAAAAAAAACCCATTTCCCTAAAACCCCCTATTCCCGGGAAGTGAAACCCCCCCGTCTTCCAATTTAAATAAAGCCATCGGGGGTTTACAACCACCAGCAAGGGGGGAGGGAGGGGGGGGAAACTTGTAATAACAGGTAAGTTTTTAAAACAAATTTAAAAATTTAAAATTTTCCCTTAAAAAAATTTTTCATTTTAATAGCAAAAAATACGTTACCTGTTATTACTTCATATGATTTTCCGCCCGCTAAGGGGGGAAAGGGTTTGGAACAAAAACCCTTGATTGAAAAGCGACACAAAAAACCCAAAGAAGAAAACGCCCAAAAGTTTCCCGGGAAGGGTAAACGCTCCGATAGAGCAAAAAAAACGTCAAAAACCAGGATGATTTAAAACTACTGCCCTGACCCTACTAAAAAAGGGGAAAACCCAAAATTTCCCGAAAAGGGGTTTTTTGTTTGGTTAGCCATGAAGCGGAGAAAAAAAGGAAAAAACGAAATAGAGGACTTCCAAGAGGCCGTTTAAAAAAAAGAAAAAAACCCTCCATGGGGGTTTATTCAAAAAAGCCCAAGAAGCAGACAAACCCCAAAGGGAAGTTCCCAAGGGTTTTCTAATTCTTAAAAAGGATAGATCCCTATCCAAAAGGGATCTAAATTTAAAAATTTTGTTTAGTTGGGGGCTACCCAACGAGAAATGATGCTGCCGAAACTTCCCCCCCCCCTTTTTAAAAAGGGGGGAAAAGCCCGAAGCGACGCCCCCCGAAAAATTTAAAAAACCTTTCCCTAAAAGGTAAAACTTAAGGCTCTAACCGGAAAAAAGAACCGATCAGGATCACCCCCCCGCGCAAAAACCTTCCCCGGGCCCGGGAAAATAACCCCGGGAGGGGAACAGAAGAGGGGATTTTGGGTTTTTTCCGAAAGGGGAAACCGGGGTTAAAACCCTCAAGGAAACAGAGCCATCAGATTTGTTAAAAGCGTAAATTTGCCTTCCTCTGAAAAAAGGGGAAATAATTTTTTCACAACGACGCTTGGGAAGACGCCATCGCTATGAGAAAAAAACCCGTCTCCCATTTTAAACGTGAAGGAGTAAAGGGCCCTCAAAAGGGGTTTCCCAAAAAAAGGTGCCTTAGTAAGAGCCATAAAACACAAAAAAAAGATCCCATTTTGGGATTTAAAAACGAAGGGAGAGATTTCCCCAAGCCCGTTCAAACAACAAAAATTTTCCTCAAGGTAAGGATCCGAACCAAGGGAAGAGGATCTGTGAAAATTTTAGAGTTTTTCGACAACATGGACCTAAAACCCCTTTGTTTAGAACTAAACCCGCAATTTTTTCCCCCCCTCTTTAAAAAGAAAAACTAAAATTTTAAGCGTTTCCCTTTTGACAGGACCTTGCCCCAAAATTAATCGCCGTGCGATAAAACCCAATCACGGAAGACCTTCCCACTTCCGCCTGGAAAGACAGTCGAGTAGATTGCCCTCCGGGCAAAAAAGAGAAAATAAGGCAACTGTTGCCGAAAATTTCTTTTTTGTCTAACTCGCTGTTGGATAACATCCAAGCGTGAAGACAAGAGCGTAAGGGTTCCCTCGTGTAGGACCCAGGGGGGGGGGGGGGGTTTTTTTTTTTTTTTTTTTTTTTTTTTTTTTTTTTTTTTTTTTTTTTTTTTTTTTTTTTTTTTTTTTTTTTTTTTTTTTTTTTTTTTTTTTTTTTTTTTTTTTTTTTTTTTTTTTTTTTTTTTTTTTTTTTTTTTTTTTTTTTTTTTTTTTTTTTTTAAATTTTTTGGAAAATTTTTTTAAATTTTTTAAAACCACGAACCAAGATCTCGTTGGGCCAAAAAATGGAGCCCACAAGGGGGATCCTGCACGGGGGATTTGTAGGATTTTTTTTCCCTTTGAACTAAGGAATTTAGAGGGGAAAAGGTGGGGAAAGCATAACAAATAGATGAACCCATTTACAGACAGAGCATCCCACCCCCCCAAGGGCCCCGTGATCCCCCAAAAACCGGTGACACAAACATGGAAATTGGTTTTTCAAACCCCGGTTTTCAAAAAAGATTTGACAGAAAAGGGACCCCCAAAATTTGCAAAAAGAGCTGTTGCGAAAACCCCAGGAAATAACTTCCATTCCGAGGGGAGAAAAAGAAAAGGCCCCCGCGTGATAGTTGGCCGCTAAACATTTAGACACCCCGGGAAAATGTCTGACCCCTTTAATGAGTTAAACCCAAGACAAAACCCCACACCAATGAAAAAGTTTCCATGTTTCCATGCAAAAAGAAGGGGATGCGTCCCTCCTTGTCAGCGGATGTAAGAACAACATCTTTTTGTCCCCTAGATACTAGAACGGGCTTTCCTCGAATGAAAAGGGGAAAACTGTCCCCAAGGGTAGTAGAAAATGCCCCGATTCCCGGTTGTTGAATTTTGAGAAAACCCTCCCAAGGGGGGCCAAAGACCCGAGGTTGAGACCCAAGGTTTCCCGAAAGAGCACCCCAAACCCGGGCAGACTGGCATCCGAGGGAAAAGGAACAGTTCCGGGTTTAGGAGGAGAAAAAAGGACCCCTCTTTGGATTTTAAAAGAGGGGAATTCAACCAACTGGATGAAGAAACCAAAACCGGGAAAAAACCAAGAATGGTCCGTAAAGGGGTTTTTTTGGCTTTTTGGGGCGCCAGATCCCAGAGAGGATAAATTGAAGAGGTCGCATGTGAAGGGGACCCAGCGGAACAAGATCCGCCCCTGCCTTGATTTCAAAACCCAGAATGATAGAAATTCGCGAGCTGAGATCGATTTGGGAGAAGTGAAAACCCCCCCCCGAACCCCGAGTTAGAAGAGTCAGAATCCTGGTTCCGGAATTCCGAACCGTTTAGGGCGGTCAAAAAACGCATCCCCCGACAAACGTGAAGTTCTGGTGGGGTTCAACTTCCCCCCGATTTTTCGGAAATTTAGGAAAAAGCCTTAAACCCCGGGGAGCTAGGTCTGTCCACCCATCGAAAATTTTTCGAGAAAGGGGCGCTGGGGCCCTGTGAAGAAGGACCCCGCGTCGAAATAACCCCCAAAAGGGGTGAGCCGGAAAATGAAAACCCGGCGACCAAACCGAAACTATTTTGGGGGAAGATTCTGGGGGGGCCCAAGACCCGGCCGAACGGAAGGGCCCTTAACTGGTAGACCCGTTCTCCATTCCGAAAAGCCCAAGGACTTTCCTTTAAATTTGGGGGTGGAAGATACAGGGGAAAGGGATCCGATAAAAAACCCGGGAAACAGCCCATGCCCGGGGGGGAAAAGCTGCCCTGATCGATGAAGTTGTTTCCATTTTGAAGTTTTTTCCTTCGAATAAAGGGGTTTAGATGAGAAGGCTATGACCGCCAAAAAACCCCCGCCGTTTTCTTTTGGGAACCAGAAGAACGGCGAAAACCCCCCCGGGAAGGTTAGAATCAAACCCCTTTTTTCCCTACCGCTCCTTTTTTCAGAAATCTAAATAGCGGTCCCAGACGAGGATGATTGAGGAGAATAAGGGGGGAGCGACGTGGAGGGCCGCACGACTGAAAGGGAATCCATAACCGTGTCTACGATAGACAGGACCCACGGTCGTCTGTGTTTTCCCCCCATTGCTGAATGAAATGAGTGAACTGCCGCCCGGAAGGGGGAAAAAAAACCCCCCCCTTTAGAACCCGGGGAAAAAACGGGAAAAGGACGCCCCCAAAAACCCCCCCAAAAAAAAGGGGGGGGCAAAAAGGAGGAAGGGCAGACCAACGGGGCCCCCCAAAAAACCCGAAAAAAAGCCGGGGCCCCAAAAAAGCCCAAGGCCCAAAAAGGAAAAAGGGGGACCGAAAACGGGGGGGGGCACCGGGAAAGCCCCCCACCCACCCAGGGGGGAAAAAAAAAAGAAAAAACCACCAGCGCCGAAAAAAAAAAAGAAGGCCCCCGGGTTGAAAGCCAAAAAAGGGGAACCCAAAAAAAAAAAACCCCGGGCAACCCCTAGGGCTTTTTTCCCTCCCCCCCTTTGACGGGTTTAGAGGTAAAAAGAAGGGGGGGGGGGCCAAATGAAGGGGGAAAATCGGGTCTTTTGAGGACCAGTTTGGCGGGCCCCCCGGGAAAAGAAGGTTTCCCTCGGGAAAGAAGTTTTAAGGCCCTTGGGGGTTTTTTAACCGCAAAAAAAAAGCCGAAGGCTTCTTCAGTACCCGGGAATTTTTAAGGGGGGAGCCGAAGGGGGAGTGGGGTTTTTGGGAAAAGGCCCCCCGCCCGGAAATTTGCTCCCCCCTGGAGGCATCCGCTATTTTTCCTTGATTGGGGCCCCCCAACAGGGATGAAGAAGAAAGGGGGGCCGACCAAAGCTTGTCTCGAGAAGAGGAAGAAAAAACCCTTGTTGGGGCCGCCCAGGATGGCATCCCGCCTACAGCGATTTAAATCTCTGTAAAAGAGAGAGAGAAAGCAAAATAGAATTTTTTGGGCTGTCCCTGCAAAGGGCTTCTAAAAGAAGCCTGACAGAAAAGATAAGGCATCTTTTTCTGCAGTTTGACCGGAGTCCCGGGCACAAGGATTTCAGCGGAGACGAAAATGCCAGAAAGAAAGGGGGAGCGTTGCCCCCCAACGACCCCAAGCCCTTTGGGGGCTGAAGCGGGAAAAAAAAAAAGGGGGCCCTTTGGGTCGGAGCCGACTCGCATCTAAGCCATTTTTGGGGAGGGTGGTTTGAAAAACCCACCCCCGGGGAATTTGTAGGCCCTTGGGGGTTTAAAACCCAAAGGCCGAAAAACTGACATGGGAACAAACCACCCCGGGCCCCGGGGTTTGGGAAGAGGAAGAAGTTTTCAAAATCCTCCGGGCCCGAAGGGAATTGCCCGGGAAGAGAAAGGAAAAAACCCTTTCGCCCTTGTTTTTGGGCCCTTTTCCTTGGGTTTAAACCGACGAGGTCGAGGAAAACCCTCCACCTTTTTACGGGGGGGGAGGGGGGGGCCGGGTTTTGCACACCGTTTCGGGTTTAGGGTACAAAAAAACCCTCCTGAACGGCCTTGCCCTTTAAAAAACCGGCCCTATCGTTACTCTTCCCCTCCTCGCAAAAAGGGGAAATTCATTTTTGGGGGTTCAGAAGGGGCACTAATGGGCGCGGGGGTGGCCGAAAGAGGGCCCCAATCCCGGCAAAAAAGGGAAACCTCCCGGGAGCAAAAAAGAGAGATCTCATCCCCAAGCGTCCGCTGGGGGACCCCCCCCAAACCGGTAGGGGGGTGGCGACCCGGGAGGGAGGTGGCCCAGTCCCCGGGAAAAGGACAAAAGGGGGGGGAGCACCCTGGGGGGGAAAGCCCATAAAGGGAAATGGAGGAAAGGGGAGGGAAAAGGGCTGAAGGAACAGCCTGATCTAAAGTCCCCCGGGGGAAAAAGACCCCCCAATCCCTCCAAAAAGGAGTAGGCTCGCCCGGAAATGCGGGGGGGAACCCAGAACTGAAGTCCCTAAAATATTCCCCCATCAAACGGGACCACCACGGGGAAGGATCAAAGGGAAATGAGGCGCAAAAGAAAAATCCGCACCTTAAACCTTCGAAGAGCGAGACGTGGTAGAAGCAAAAAGGGGGCCCGGGCCCCCAGGAGCAGAGCTAGGGGACCGGTTTACCGGAAATGCCCAGGGAACGGTTTGGGGGGCCCCTTTTTTTTGGGGACCCTGGAGCACGAGGGGCCCGGTGGCCTACGCGGAGAGAACCCCCCGGGGTTTCCTGAGGAAAAACTCGAGTCCGAAGCAGTTAGGGCCCGGGAAAGACCGGGGACCCCACCCCCAAATGGGGGGCCATCTGGGCCGGGGTTCGGTGCGATCTTTTAAAACCCATGACCGGTGATGACCGGTCCTTTTTTTTCTCTGGGACCCGGGCACGAACACTAACCCGGACGATAATGACCGGGGACCGGGGATTGATTACCGGTGCCCCGGGTATTGGACGGGGGCCCGGGGGACCGGGGGGCGGGGTCGGGGATCGGTTTACCGGGGGCCTGGGCCGGGGCCGGTCCCCTGGGGGATTTTGCCCGGTGACCGGCCTTCGTCATAAAACATGGGCGGTGACCGGCTTTTACCGGGCCCCGGGGCTAGACCTGACCGGTGCCGGTTTTCGTGAAAATAAGCCCCCTTTACCGGGGCCCCGGGCCTTGGTCGATAGGTAAACCAGCGTGAAGCAATTGACCGGTCATTTCCCGGTGACCCGGGCGAGTAATCTCCTTGTCTGCCCACCCCCGGGGCTAACCCAAGGAAAAGCCGAAAAGGGAGCTAGGGGGGAGAAAAGGGGGCCCCCTCCAAAGGGGGGGGAGAGGGGGTCCGCCCCCCCGCGGGGACTAAACCCAAAAAGGAGGAGGAAAATGAGGGCCCTTTCCTTTTTTTCCAGACAAACAACGTCGTGAAGGGGGCCTTTTTTTTCCAAACCTCTTCGGACCAGGGAAAAAACCCCAAAAAGGCAAAGGGGGTTATCCCTGGAGAAACCCCCCAGCATGAAAGGCAGGACGATGGAGTCCCAGGGCGCCCCTTACATGTCCGCAGAACCCCTAGGCTGTGACATTGAAAATTCCAAAAAAAGGGAAAAAACAAGCAAACCCAAAATAAAAAAGGGGAAAACCGAAAGGAAACCCCCTACAAGAAAAGGGGCTCGAAAAGAGACAAAAAAAATTTATAAACAAAAACAAAAATAAACCGGGGACAAAGGGAGCCGAAGCAAAGGAAACCCTGACACTAGGCAAAAAACCCGATCCCGGGGCCAAAAGGGAAAGAAACTTCTAAAACCAATAGAATAAACAAAATATATTAAAACACAGCCCAGGGTATGAAAGGAAATAAGGGGAGCGGGTTTTAAACACAGAAGCATCAAGAAAGGTTACACGAGGTTTTCCCAAAAAAACCGATGGCTTTCCAAAACACAATTTTTAAACGGGGTTTTCAACTTTCCGGTAACTAGGGGGGTTTTAAGGGGAATGGTTTATTTTGCCGGGCCTGTTTTTTTGGAAACTGTGCCCCCCCAAAAAGACCCCATACCTAAAGGAAAAAAACAGGGAAGAAATTTTTCTAATTTAAAAAGGATATAAATGAAACCAAAAAATAGAACCCCAAAGCCATAAAAAAAACCAAAGAAAAAAACAATTCCCGATTATTGCTTTTGTTTTTATTATTATCCTAAAAGGTAATTTCATGATAAAAAGGGTCGTGAGAAACTGAAACAAACTTGATGGAAAACCATTTTTTCCAAAAAAAAACAAAAAAAATTTTTTTTACGGGAAAACCCCATGATGTATAGGGGAAGCTTGAAAAGGTTTGGGAATTGTTAAAAGTAATGTTTGTTAGTTTTGGGGAAAAAAATTTTTTTACAGGTGAAAAATGGCCCCATGTCAAATGCGGG
>CM037789.1:7199058-7249058 GCA_021229015.1 Solen grandis
TGCCTGTACAAAACAGATTGCTTTAGAATTAAGATGATGAGGTGAAACAATGTTCAGCCGAAAAGTATCATTCATTGCCTGTACAAAACAGATTGCTTTAGAATTAAGATGATGAGTGAAACAATGTTCAGGAATTTTCTGACCCCATCCACAAAAGATATTATCATGACAAACATTCTGCCAAAGTTTGAGGATGATTGGACCAAAAATGTTGCCCTCAGGTTAAACAAGATTTTTCTAAGATTTGACCTATGACCTACATTTCTGTCCAGCCCCACCCATTTTCAAACTGGTTCGAGATATCATCATGACAAACAATCTGACCAAGTTTGAGGAAGATTGCATCAAAACTGTGGCCTTTAGTGTGTAAACAAGATTTTTCTAAGATTTGACCTATTGACCTACTTTTCGGTCCAGCCCAGCCAATTTTCGAACTGGTGCCAAATATCATCAAGACAAACATTCTGACCAAGTTTGAGAAGATTGGATAAAATTGTGCCTCAGTGTGTAAACAAGATTTTTCTAAGATTTGACCTACTGACCAACTTTTTGATCCAACCTGACCCATTTTCGAAAGGGTTCAAGATATCATCAAGACAAACATTCTGACCAAGTTTGAAGAAGATTGGATAAAAATTGTGGCCTCCAGTGTGTAAACAAGATTTTTCTAAGATTTGACCTACTGACCAACTTTTTGATCCAACCTGACCCATTTTCAAAAGGGTTCAAGATATCATCAAGACAAACATTCTGACCAAGTTTGAGGAAGATTGGATCAAAATTGTGGCCTCTAGTGTGTAAACAAGATTTTTCTAAGATTTGACCTACTGACCTACTTTTTTTGATCCAACCTGACCCATTTTCGAAAGGGTTCAAGATATTATCAAGACAAACATTCTGACCAAGTTTGAGGAAGATTGGATCAAAATTGTGGCCTCTAGTGTGTAAACATCAAAATTGTTGACGGACGACGGACGACTGACGACGGACAATCAAGTATCCCAAAAGCTCACCCTGAGCTGTGCTCAGGTGAGCTAAAAAAAAATGGACAAACGCTGAATTGAGATTGCGTCCAGGCAGACGCACAATATTTTTATTTTGGGGGTCCAACGTTCAGATAATGCGTCTGAGACGCATGATTTGTGCGTCAGGGAAAACCCTGCTGGTAAATAGTTTAAAGCTGCCTAAGTGATTCAAAAGATACAGAGTGGACACAAAATCTTCTAACATTATAATAGTATGACATGTGACCTTCAAGTGTGACCTTGACCTTGAACCAAGACATCTGAAAACTATGCTCTGCACACCCCTCAGTATGGTTAACATTTCATCACTCATTTGACGTCAATGCTCCAGCATTCTGGGTTGAACAGTTCTCTATGGCTGTTCTCCATTTCTTTCTGTCTCTTGCATCCTCTGAGTTTAGCTGTAGGCTTGTCAGGTCCTCCATGATGGTGGGTTGCCAGGACTTCTTTGGCCAACCATGTGATTTCACCCAAAGAACGTGCCAGTTGTCCCACTGGCACTGTTCATTTTAGGTGTTTCTATTTTAAGGAGTATTGTGATATTTAAGAATCCAACAATCTTAAAACACAGATAATAGTCCTAGAAAGACAAACACTGATAGCCTTTGACTAACAGAAAAGTTAGTTATATTACAAAATAAATGTCAAGACTTACCTGTAGGAAATCTTTTAATTCTATCTCTGACTTCTCCTCAAATTTCTCCTGGATACTTCCCTGGGCCACCACACTGAGATACACTGGGTTGATCCATAAAAAAGTCTTCATCCTAAATTTTTTCCCTTTTAACGTGAACATTTTGAGAATTAAGGCATTAGTTTCATGCATTAATGCTTAATTTTCGTGTTATAATGCGATACTTTCGCATTATAACGCATTACTTTCACGAATTATCACATATTTTTAGCATTATAATGTGAAACTTTCGCATTAAATGCGATACTTTCGCGAATTGATGCATTATTTTCGCATTTTAACGTGAACATTTCACAATTTTCACACCCAATTTTGTGATTCTGACATTACCATAGACAAACAGGAAAACATGATAGTATATTTTATGATTATGTACTATTATATTATTTTTTATAGATTAATATAGATTTTCTATATGTCAATTAAGCAATACTTTTTATAAGTTATTTGTTAAGAATATGTATGGATATACATTGTAGATAAGTGAGGATATATGCATTTCGATAATTTAGAATAATATTTAATTAGGAAAAAAACATTTAATTCAAATAATTTGGTTCAGACAACCAAAAAAATTTTCCTTTAGATAAAAGGATCAGTTTTTGCAAAATTTGTATGCCAATGTTGTAATAATTAAAATTATCATGCTATGTGAAATTCAAAAGTGACTTCAATGTTGAGTGTCATGTAAATTCATTAAATAAAAACAAGTTTAGGAAATGTTAAAATTTTAGTTCTGACATTCCTTATGATAGAGGGGCGTTATTATAATAAAACTAGATGTCCATACTATGAGTGTTATCAGGAAGATGAATATCATTTTACAACATACATGCATTTGTCCACTATAAGAATATTCGTTAAAATTTTTTTAGTTTCATGCTATGCAGAAATGAAAAAATCATCAAAAGATAAGCAACGCATATATTTCATGCGACTATAAACTAGAAAAAAAAAAAAAAAGATTTGTGACACAGTATTTTGGATAATGTGTTAAAACATATTCATATTTGCAAATTTATATACAGTGTTTGTATACCTGAACAATACATGAATAAAAAATTTTGTAGAAGATATCATAAATCATAAAATATATTATGGTGTTTTCCTCTTTGTCTATGGTATGTCAGAATCACAAAATTGGGTGTGAAAATTGTGAAATGTTCACGTTAAAATGCGAAAATAACACATTAATTCGCGAAAGATCGTTTTAATGCGAAATTTCACATTATAAAAAAATGAAACTTCAGTGTTATAATGCAAAACATTGTTTTAACACGTTAATTTGCGAAAGTATTTGTGTTGATTCATGAAAGTTTCGGGTTAATTTGCAAAACTAACGTGTTATAACATGAAAGAAATGCGTTAAAAAGTGAAAGAAATGCATTACTTCGCGAAAGTTTCATGTTTTTACGCAACAAAAATGTGCTCAATGGGCTTTCGTACTATTTAAATCTTCAATTTAAATGTAAAACATTTTTTGTATTTCACATCTATCCACAGAGATCAATATGATGTTTGAGCGTCTGTCTCAACAATAATTAGCAATTTATAGAAAACACATGTGGTCTTAACATTAAAGAAATGTAATGAAAACAAATAAATCACATGAAAACAATAATAAATATTTTGTTCTGCAAGAGTCACATCATAATTATGCCTAAGTGAGCAATTTCAGATGCAGTTTTTAACAGATGGGTTACATCTCAAATTTTAATCTTACTAAAGGTATGAGGGAAACCAACTGACTTTAAATAATTAAAAAAGAATGTGACATAACTAATAAGAGGGCCAAGATGGCCCTGAAGTCACTCACCTGAAAAACACTGCCTTCACTACCTAAACAAGTTATAATGTACTACATTAAAGCATAGTCCTACTGAATACAGAATCCATGTAGATATATAGGAAGATCATTTCAATTCCACTCTCCAAACAGTACTGTACTTGTAATTTAACAAGATGGCCAAAGAGGCCCTAGATTGCTCACCTGAGTATAAGGTTACCCATGGAATATCTGTACTAAAACATTTTGAAATCTGGCTAGTAGTTCAAATGAAGGTCACTGGGTCATGATCAAGGTCATCCAAGGTCAAATTTCAAGTCCACACATAAAACTGTACCTTGTGATCAAAAAAGAAGATCATTCTCTAAATGTAAAAACAAGTGAACATTGGGCGATTCAATTTTGATTCAAGGGCCATTATCTAAACAAACTTTGTAGCAAGAGAGCCATATGGCCCTTGATCTCTCACCAGAGTACATAATCTACAGTCGGCACTCGTTATCTCGAATTTCATGGGACCAAAAATAAGACTTCGAGATGTCCGTAATTTGACCAATCCGAAATGAGGTAATTTCGGCTTGTGAACAAGAATTTTACCTGTATCATCCTATTAATATTGTGTCGATATCTTGAAGAAGATGACACATTTTGTAGAATATAGAAATAATAAATAATAATCCATAATTAGCATATTTTCTTCATTTATTCAACCACTTTTTTCTATAAATACAGAAAGGTAAACGAAACAAGAGGGCCATGATGGCCCTGAATCGCTCACCTTAGGGCTAGTTGATTAAAGATATTAGTAGACATGATAAGCTCAATTTTATGACTTGACATATTCAAGGGCCATTATCCAGTCATGCATGGGCAGATCTGGCTGGTTTTCTAAAGTACCTGAGCTCACAGCTTAAAATAATTTGGAATAACTTAAAAGTTTCTGCAAAATAAGTCGGCTAGCGATTGCCAAGGAGAATGTTTTAAGTTGTCTATTTTAATTAATTATGGAAAACTAGACCCTGGCAGCCATGTTTTTAAGCAGATCCTTATTATTTGAACAATTTCAGTAGTGGGGCATTTTTTAGTTTTCACTATAGACATATAATTAACCAGACCCGCCCCAGGTAGCTGTGTTTTTTTATGAATCAAAATAATTTGAACAATCTTAGTAGACACTTACTCAAGGAACATCTGTGCCAAACATTTTGAAATTCAGCCAGCAGTTTTTGAGGAGAAGATTTTTTTAAGATTTGACTATAGACATATAAGGAAAACTAGCCACGACCCTGGCGGCCATGTTTTTTTATGGATCCAAATAATTTGAACAGTCTTGATAGACATTTAATCAAGGAACATCTGTGCCAAAACAATTTGAAATCAAGCCAGTAGTTTTGGATAAGAAGATTTTTTAGTTTTCACTATAGACATATAAGGAAAACTAGCCCCGCCCCTGGCGGCCACGTTTTTTTATGGATCCAAATAATTTGAACAATCTTGGTAGACACTTACCAAAGAGTTCTGTGCCAAAACATTTTGAAATTCAGCCAGCAGTTTTGGAGGAGAAGATTTTTTAAGATTTGAGTATAGGCATCTAAGGAAAACTAGCCACGCCCCTGGCGGCCATGTTTTTTTACGGATCCAAATAATTTGAACAATCTTGGTAGACACTTACCAAAGGAACATCTGTGCCAAAACATTTTGAAATTCAGTTGGTTGTTTTGGAGAAGAAGACATTTTAAGTTTTTTCTTTCCGTTGCCATGGCAACCAGAATTCCAAATGGAATTCAATTCTTTGAACAACTTTGAAAGGGGACCACCCAAGGAACATCCCTGTAAAGTTTTATCAAAATTGACCAAGCGGTTAAGGAGGAGATGTCGTTTGAAGCAAAATGTTGACGGACGACGGACGGACGGACGGACGACGGACGGACGGACGACGGACGAAGACCGGTCACAATAGCTCACCTTGAGCCTCTGGCTCAGGTGAGCTAAAAAACAAATAGGGTTACAACAATAATATAGAACGAAAACATGCAAACTGCATTTTATTAATAAAGAGCACTTATATACATGCACAATATTCAAAGCACTTTGCACAACGCCAGATTACTCAGCGCTCATAGATGGACAAGTAGGTTCTAGAGACATTGTGAATTATGACCTGTGTTTATTCTTCGATGGTATTTAAAAAAAAAATCTGGCACATTTTGAGCAAAGATTGTCAAGCACAACGCCCTGTGTTTGGCCATATAATTACCATGCAAATATTTCGTCAAAACATAATCTGGTAATTACTGAAAGCCTAAAATCATGGTTTGTTGTACAGATAGCCCCGTGCCAAGCTAGTGTCACCAGTTGACTGATAGGTGTGAAAAATATGGGCGGGCTAATTAGCGTCTGTGGAATTTGAGAATAACAAACAAATATGAGATGTACTATAGGGGAGGGTCCAAATTTCACTTTGAGATAGCAGTAATTTGAAATAAATAAATTTAGACAAAGAAGTGAAAATCTGGACCAAGTCAATTAATTTGACATAGCCGAAATTTCGATATTCGTGAATTGGAGATAACGAGTACCGACTGTATTATAAAATGATTCAAGTTGTTTCTATAAGGAAACTACACAACCCAAAAGGGGCCTCATTTTTCAAGGGATCAACTTTATTTTAGTAATTATGGTAGACATTCATGAGGTGACCCATTTCTGCAAAATGACATCAAATTCTGACCACTGGTTTCACAGAAGAAGAATTTTGAAATTTTCTTTGTTATTGGTTTCACAGATAAAGCATTTTGAAATGTTCTATACAGAATATATAAGGAAATTAACTGACCCCCTAGGGGCCTCATTTTTCGAGGGATCAACTTTATCTAAGCAATTATGGTAGACATTCAAAAGGTGACCATTTCTGCAAAATAAAATTAAATTCTGACCATTGAAGTTACAGAAGAATTTTGAAATTTTCTTTATAGAATATATAAGGAAATTAGCTTACCCCCTTGTAGGGGCCTCATTTTTCAAGGGATCAACATTATTTCAGCAATTATGGTTGACATTCATGAGGAGACCATTTCTGCAAAAATGAAATTAATTTTGACCACTGGTTTCATATAGATTAATAATTTTAAAATGTTCTATATAGAGTATATTCTTAGGAAAATAGCTGACCCCCTCAGGGCCTCATTTTTCAAGGGATCAAGTTTATTTTAGCAATTATGGTAGACGTTCATGAGGTGACCATTTGTGCAAAATGAAATCAAATTCTGACCATTAATTTCACAGAAGAAAAATTTTGAAATTTTCTATATAGAGTATATTAGGAAACTTGCAGACACCCTAGGGGCCTCATTTTTTAAGGGATCAATGTCAATTTATCAATTATGGTAAACATTCATGAGCTGACCATTTGTGCCAAAATAAATTACATTCTGACCA
The DNA here is from genome assembly GCA_021229015.1 of Solen grandis. Lineage (NCBI taxonomy): Eukaryota > Metazoa > Mollusca > Bivalvia > Adapedonta > Solenidae > Solen > Solen grandis. Next base: position 7,206,002 of record CM037789.1, read on the forward strand.
CTGGCTTCATAGAAGAAGAATTTTGAAATTTTCTATAATAGAGTATAAAAGGAAATTAGGCAACCCCCTTGGGGGCCTCATTTTTAAAGGGATCAACTTTTTTTTTAATTATGGTAGACATTCTTGAGGTAACCATTTGTGCCAAAGAAAATTAAATTCGGAACATTGGTTTCAGAGAAGATGATTTTTTAAGTTTTCTTTTTTTTTTCTTTCCATTGCCATGGCAACCAGAGTTCTACATGGATCAAGTTTATTTTAGCAACTTTTGTGAAGGTTCACCCAAGGATCATCCATGCCAAGCTTAATCAAATTCTGTTCAGTGGTTTCTGAGGAGATGTTGTTTAAAGCACACAAGTGATCCTTATTAGTGGGGTGACAATTGGCCAAAAAGTAGCTTATTTAAGGAGTAGGTGGCCATAAAAGTAGAATAAGCAATGTTATATACCAAAATGTTTGCCAATGTCTGTACTATACGAAACTGCCGGCATAAATTGTCAACGACTGGTGCGGACTCAGAAATCCAAGATGGCGTCCAAGATGGCCGCCATAAATCGCAAGTTAAGTGAAAATATTTTATCTGTTTGTTACAGATTTATTTACAGAGGTAGTTCAAAATATTTGCATGATTATTACTCCTTCCATAATGTACATCAAATTCATATACAACAATAGCAAATTCACAGCCAAGGTCATTTCAGGATAAAAGTACAAAAAATACTCTAAAATTTGATATCTCCTACCTACTTTTTCTCATTTTATGCATTTTTTATACTCAAATGGATTACTTTTAGTGATAGAAATATTGTTATGTGTCTATTCTTTCATTTAAAACTGTTTTGTATGATATCTGTGTTCTGTGTTTATGTACATTATCCAAGATGGCCACCATTCAATTGCTGTATCAATGATCACTGGATGTTTCATTGATATATACCATTTGAAAAGGTCAATCTTAAGTGTTTGAAAGAAATTACTTTATTTTAGCATGTATGCAAAACTTACAAATTTGACTGACCTTTCAAAGTCAAGTTCAAGGTCATTCCAAGGTCAAAACACAAATTATCCCCAAAATTTTATTTGTCTACCCTAATTGTTCTCATTTTAAGTATTTTTATGCTGAATTGATTTATTAAGTGAAAAATTTTATTTTTAAGCCAATATTTTATATTATATTATCGAAGTAAGTCATCATATGATGTTTCAATGTTCAATGGAAGTTTAATTTACAGATGTTAAAAAATCTTTGAATAGATTATCTTCTTTTAGCATCATTCATGTTTGTAAATTCAGAGCTTTGACTATAGCCTCTTAAAGGTCAAATTTAAGGTCATTTCACTGTTGAAATACATAGTTTAATTACCCCGAAAAAAAAAAAGATATCCCACCACTCTATTTTTCTTATTCTTTTTTTTTTTTTTACACAAAAGCATACTGTTAATGATGGCCGCCATATATTTAATGAATGTTTCAACTGTTATAATTGACAAAAATTTTAATTGTAAATGTCTTATTTGATTTTCATTCATTTCAGCATGCTTGTGAAATGTACAGATTTGATTGACCATTTAAAGGTCATGTTCAAAGTGATTCTAATGTCAAACTACCTGAAATTTCATATATCTGTTATCTTACTATAAACACTTATAATTACACAGTTAGGCAGTTAAGAAATAGAAACATTGCTATTTGTATATTTCTCTGTTTCACTTCATAAAATGTATTAAGATTGTTTGAATACAAACATTTTTCATTTTTATACTTGACAGCCAGTCATATAAGTTTCTACAATTATAATCAAGAGATAAATGTATAACCAACAAAAAGGATACTTTTCGGGAAAGTATATTTGCACTAAATAGGACAGTTGTATTATGTCAAGGTAATAAATCTATAAAACATTTTTATTCCAAGGTAAAATTAGGTTTAAGATAATTAGGGCACTAATATTTGAATTGTTGATTCAGTTCATAAGACCATTGGGTGGCCCAGGTCAGAATTCACATTAAGGTCTAGTCATAATTTCAAATTAAATTTTAATTAGAAAACTTTAATCTATTCTCCGGACGAACTAATCCATGATGCAGGGATTGTAACCTGTACTACCAGGAAATGGTCAGCATCAGAGACCGTGAACCAGGCAGAGAGCTCACTCAAGCGTAAAGACATTGTTGGGATGACTGCAGACGGATGTCAAGGTATCGACACCACCAAGACATTACTGTGGAGCAGGTAAGACCAGAAAGAGAGGTGAGCCATGATCCATTCAGAGGTCAGGAAAGTAGAAGAACATACAGACAAGCAAGAGCGGTGGAGATGGGATCACAGGGAGCATGGACAACGTGAAACACCACAGACAGGAAGTTAACCTGGGAAGAAATCTTGAAGTATAAACCACTAAGACTGTCATTCCTCATCAGGTCTGTCTATGATCTCCTACCATCACCAGCGAATCTCTGTCGATTGAGACTTAAGTCGACCCTAAATGCAGCCTTTGTGATAGACCAGGCACACTTGAGCATGTTCTTTCATCCTGTTCATCATCACTGACATAGGGATGGAGACATGACTGAGTCCTCAGAGAGTTGGCTGATTGGCTGGACAGAAAGAGAGAGAGAGAGAGAGAGAAAGAAAGAAGGAAGGAACATGGAAGAAGTAACCCCCAAATTGCCTTTGTCAAGCCGGGTGAACCAACGAAGAGAGAAAACCTACAGCAAGCATTGATCCTGGATGGCACCACCAGATGGAACATGTAAGTTGACCTCGGGAAGAGGCTTGTTTTCCCAGGCATAGTCTAGACCACTTTTAGACAAGATATTGTCCTTTGGTCCAAGATGGGAAAGAAGCTCATCGTCATTGAGCTTACAGTACCGTGGGAGACAAGATGTGAGGAGGCCTATGAGAGGAAGAAGGCAATTTAAGTACAATGAGCTTCTAGACCTTTGCAGGCAATGAGGTTGGCGTACTTGGCTGTTTCCTGTTGAAGTAGGAGTTAGAGGGTTCTGTTCACAGTCCGTCTGCTGACTGATGACAGTTGTTGGAACTATTGGCGGAGAAAAAAGGATGGCTATCCAGAGACTGAGCCTAAACATGTGTCTAGCTGGTTGTGGCTTAGACGTGAGGAGAAGAGCTGGATGTAATCAACCAACACACAGTGATTTTCAATGTGGGCCAACCCGTCATGAGAGTGTTCATGGATTAAAGGGACAAAACACTCAATGACGGCGGACTCCATGCTGATGATGTTGGTTGAGGAGCAGTTTACACTGTATATCTACATATACAGTATTTTACTAGATAAAATTGAAATTTAAATTAGTGAATCTTTATTGCTTTGAAAATGATATGAATAATGTTATTTTCTGGGAAAAAGATGTTTTTGTTTCTTGAAACCTCAAAATTGAGATTTTTGCATTAAATCAAAAGGTTTGGGTATCATGTAAAGATATGTTGTGAAATATCAAGCTGTATGGAAGAGTATTACAGAAGTTTTTTAATTTATTTCGGCACATACTGATACATGTAAACATTGAAAGGGAAAGTTTTTTAAATTATTAGTTTATATTTTCAAATTTTAGAAGAAATGTTATTTTAATTTTTAATCGCTATGTAAATTGAAGTAAAAGACTGAATTCTGATTCTGCAACATCAAATATCATTGTTTAAGATAGTCGTTTTGGTATATAATAAACAACTCTAGCTTTGTATTGGTAAAAGCTACTCAGGACATTTTAACTCAACAAAACATGTTATGATTGTTACCATTTTCAACTGCTGTATGGCTTTGTATCATTTTGGACATCTATTTAGATCTTGCATATACATGTATATTTTATTTGTCAACAGGTGATAAGAAGTAAGGGGTTTCCTTCATGAGAGGTTAATATTAATTAAGAACTAGAACTTCCAGTATCTGATATCATATCATCAGGCCATTCTTTCCCTTTAGTTCTGATGAAATAATATCATCTTGTCTGAAGAAATATATACATTTTAAACATTTACCGATGATGACAGAAAATGAATTTCCCCATCTATTATAATCTTCATTAGATACTTCAAATCATCTGAGGTCCACTCTTCAATATTTGTGCTGAGATGGATTCATTGAAATGTAATATTGTCTGAGCAAACAGAGTGGACCCTGATCAGACAGCTCCTTCCAGGAACTGTCTTATCTGGGTCTCCTCTATGAGCCAATGTGTCAAAATGAGTTGATATGAGATAAAAGGTTAAATCCGAAGGTAAAAAATCACAAAAAGATTTAGAATTACCCAGTCAGGTAATCTTTTTTATATTTATCTGATTTCACCTTCTTTTGAATTCTGATTAAAGAATTTTCAAAGAATGCTTTGATTTAACTTGAACATTAAAATGGTCTACAGAGGAGTTATTAAAATATCCCAGAAAATATTCACAAGAAATCATTGTTTCATTTACATAATTATTTTGAAAACAAAAATGTCTGTAAAAGTTAACGACTGGTACTGATGAATAGAACTAAAGGTAATAAAATGGTGGAAGTGATTTTCAGAAAACGGCACCTTTGACCTAATGCTGGTAAGCAAGGTAAAATTGGCTACAGTTTTGTATCCTATACCACACGGCTTAACAAATTTATACAATCGAGTAAAGTTTGGGTTCATTTCTGTGATAAAGTTTGCATTATCATCTTCTAATTTTAGCTGCTATTTAAACTTTAAAGTCTTTTTGGACTGAATAAAAAAGAACGGGTATCTCAAGGTAAAGTTTAGTTACTTTAATAGATAATGAAATTGGTTGAAATTCTCATTTTGCTTCATTGTGAGTCATAAAACACAACAATTTCATCCCCCCCCCCAACCCACTCCTCTGAAAAATGACCATTGAAACAGCCAGTGAGTGGTGACGATTTTGGACAACAGCTGAATGATAAAATAGGTTATCTTCAAGCAATGTAAAAATAAGACAATAACTAAAAAAATAAAATGATATATATTTAGCTTTTTTTCTATTCTTTCAGATAATTATACTCGGATTATGAACTTGACTTGACTATTTGAGTTTACTGTCGCTTCAATAGTATTTCAGTCATATAGCGACGTCCAGCTAATTACAGATGGAGGAAGACCCTGAATGCACGGAGGCATCTGGGTAGAACCACCGACCTACCGCAAGGCAGCTGGAAGACTTCCTCACATGAAAATCCGAATGACCCTGCCGGGATTCGAACACACGCGGTGAGGGGCTGAGTGAGTGTTAAAGTCAGCGACTTTATCCTCTCGGCCATGGAGGCCCCCCGGATTATGAACTAATTGTAGAAAGTAAAAGAGTTAATAACAGAAGTATCAGATTTTGGGGCATTTATGTATTTTAACCATGCATGAAATGACCTTGAACATGACTGTTAATTGGCCATTGAAATCTGTAATTACACATACAGGCTAAAATGAATAAAATCCATTTTGTTGTTTATCATTTTAGCCTTACCTGTAACATTTATCAACAAAAATTTCAGTGATCAATTGAAACATACATTGAAATATTGCCGCCATCATGGACTTTATCTATTTGTGAAACCATACATATAGATACATAATCTTAATAACATTGTATAAAAAGAACTCTTTTAGTTGAAAAGGTATGCATAAAGCAATATTTCTGTAACAAATGTGATCAATTTCAGCATATAAATGCATAAAAAGAGATATTAGAGAGAAAATAAGAAATATTTGGGTAATACATGTGTTTTGACCTTGGAATGACCTTGAACTTGACTTTGAAAGGTCAGTCAAATTTGTAAGTTTTGCATACATGCTAAAATAAAGTAATTTCTTCCAAACACTTAAGATTGACCTTAATATATGGTATTTATCAATGAAACATCCAATGATCATTGATACAGCAATTGAATGGTGGCCATCTTGGATAATGTGTATGTGTGTAAACTACCAAAGTTTATACATAATCTAAACACAGATATCATACAAAACAGTTTTAAATGAAAGAATACGCACATAACAATATTTCTATCACTAAAAGTAATCCATTTGAGTATAAAAAATGCATAAAATGAGAAAAAGTAGGAAGGAGATATCAAATTTTGGAGTATTTTTTGTACTTTTACCCTGAAATGACCTTTACCTTGAATTTGCTATTGTTGTATATGAATTTGATGTACATTATGGAAGGAGTAATAATCATGCAAAAATTTTGAACTACCTCTGTAAATAAATCTGTAACAAACAGATAAAATATTTTCACTGAACTTGCGATTTATGGCGGCCATCTTGGATGCCATCTTGGATTTCTGAGTCCGCACCAGGCATTGGCAATTTATGCCGGCAGTTTCATATAGTACAGACATTGGCAAACATTTTGGTATATAACATTGCTTATTCTACCTTTATGGCCACCCCAACTCCCAAAACCCACTGATTGTCACCCTACTAAATACAGTGCGGCTCGCGTTCAAGTTGGCATTTTTAGCGTGTAACGTGCGTTCCGTGTCCGTGTAATGTGCGTGTACCGTGTAACCGTGTAACATTCTCAACGTGTGGTCCGTGTAGCATCGTTTATATCGTGTGTAAAGTGTTAACCGTTCAGCTGTTAAAAACTGCTGTCCGAGATGGAGCGATTCATTCTGGATTGGGCATCGCTTAAATAAACCTACGCCGAAAAAACTTTGAATCATTATTTAGAACAGAGAGACTTAAATAGATAGTATATAATAGAATCTTGATAAAGAGGTGAAATTACTGATATCCAAACATAAAACGTTTTATTCAGGTGATTTGTCATTTTGGCTAGTTGCAATCCATTCGGTGATTCTCAAACATCCGAGCCATATGCATCTTCGAAGATTTATACCTGACATGAGAAACAGCATCTTGTTTCACATCAGTTTCACCAATACAGTTTTGGGTTTTATACATCACTCAGTTCGGTGCTTAATTCGTGTATAATATTTTAACTTTCACCCAGCCTACAATAAAAAGAAAATCGTGATCGCGGGAATAAGCCGCTGTAAAATACTATAGCAGAAATCAATCTTACGCCATCTCTTGGATATGTCTAAACATTTTTTAGCATTGTTTATTGTTTTTGTAACACTTTTTAAAATTAGCTTCCGTATAAAGGAAACAGTGTATAAAACTGAATAAAGGTAAAAAAAAAAACATTAAAAAAATAAATGTAATGTTTTGCGTGTGCCGGGAGCTGTATATCTACAAATTGAAATTACTTCCGTTCCATGTTGTTGTTTTTTTACCAATATCTTTACTCTTTGAAAAGGGGACTATTAGCACAAAATGTCTTGATTATGATTTTACTATTTGTGTAAAATGTTCTACCGAGAGTATTTCAATCGTTGTAAGACTATGTAAACCTGAGACAAAAAAGTCTGAGTGCTTGAGTACCACATTATCCTGTTCAACCTTTTTTATATTTACTACATAATTTACAGTCGTTCATTTAATCCTGTAAAAAAGAAAATTGTTTTGAATGAATGCCAATAAGGAAATGGACTTGCTCTTACAGACAGTCTTTAATGAATGAAGCTCTTTTGTTGTGTAATGTTCATATGATGATGCATCTCAAATCCCACATATAGCTGCGACTGAATTTATATCGACGTCCAGCTAATTACAGGTAGAGGAAACTCAGAATGCACAGAGGCACCCGGGTAAACCACCGACCTTCAGCAAGCCAGCTGGGATCAAGATAAACGTGTACATATGTTGGTGTACATGGGGTTATATATAGTCATTCATAGTAAAAAAAGTTCGTAATCATACCAATTACACAATCTTTAATTCTGATATTAATTAAAGCATGTATAATTCTATAATTTTGCAACGACAAAATTATCTGAAATTTATAAATGTAATAAAATATAAAAGGGATCATACTAGAAACAACCCACAAATTTATTCAATTAAATTACTTAGTGTGTAACTAGCCTACTATTTCACTTCCTTAGTAGCAGGAAATCTAGTTTTGCAATTACATGTACCTATCAGGGTTTTACTGTAACATGTACTACATTGACTATAGACTCCCTGCCGTGATGACCAGCAATTCGCAGGTCTGGTCAATGCAGCTGGGGGAGATCAATAAAGTGAGCGGACACGTGCCTTACTTTCTTATCAGTTGGCGCAGCATGTGCTATACTTTTACCGGAAATATGCCACCTTAGTGTTGAGCCGCACCATGCTGTCACATACCCTAATTAGAGGAGGAAGTGTGTTCATGACATGATGTAATTGATATTTTCACACTTCGTTAATTGAATAAGTTAAATAATACGATATCTCGTGTGTGAACTCGTTAACACCACATTAATTGAACATAATGACAGAATAATTAACCGTTCTTTTCATCTATCTCTCTTTCTTCCTCTATCTTTCTCCTAATATATGTATGTTTATGGCAGAGCAATTGAGACAGGGCTACTGAGTATATATCTATATTGTACTGATAAGAGAAACCGGTTGAAAATATTTTACCCAGACTTTGGCATCTATTTTTTGCCTCATATATACACATATATATATTCCATGTTATGGCCAGCAGATATAATTTAATCATTAACAATATATTGCATTATTTCAACTTTATTTAACATTATATTATTTTACGATTTATAATTCATATGACGAAATGAATATTTTTTTTGACGAAGCGTCTTTCGCTAAACCTATAAGACTATTTTGACGAAAAGATTGTAATTCATTTTAATCAGTGAACCTGATATTATAATTTAAGTATTAAGTATCCACTGGATCGTTTAACGATCCCACAGATTATTATTATTTTTTTGCAATTTAACATAATCTACATGTTTATAACGACTAAATGAAAACAAACATGAATTTACGCGTGCACGTGTATTATTTATGTCCATGTGAAGTGAGAAACGAGCTAATTTCCAATTGATGATACAATACATGTACAGTGAAACCTCGTTAGTCCGGGCTCCATTGTTCCGGAAACCTCGCCATTCAAATGAATAGAAATAATTCGATGATTAAATCATCCCCCGGTTTTTTGGAAGGTTTCCAAAAAAATTGGAAATTTTCCAATCTTCCATTTGCTATTTAAAATGACTCGATAATCCGGGTACCAGTTCAGACTGGATTTCCCACCTACTATTTTTAGACATCATTCGGACTACTCTTTGCGCGTGACTGTCATAGAAGTGTCACCTGCAGATTGTTTACACATAGCCGCGAGCGCTTCACACCAATCAGTCCAGATAACAGGGGGCAATTAAGGACTGGTATAGCCACAAGCTACATGTATAACTAGCGAGTGAAGAAGGTAAAATTTATTCACAGCTGCAGATGTATGCTGTAAAAAGAGACAGAAAAGCCAACCATCCTTTAGATCGTCTTTTGTTCATATGTTTTGTTTTCAGTGCGTACATTTAATATTCATTTGTTTGTGACTGTTTTGGCTAAAATAATTAAATCCAATTCATTTTGCTCACGAATGCAGAACATGAAATGGGTCACAATTATGCTGTCACCTACTTAAGGTGTCTTTTTCTTAAAGAATGCTGATGTCAAGGATGGATTTAAATAAAATTAAACCATCATTTGTAAACATCAATTTAAATACATAATCATATATAGTCCTAAGCATATAATTTTAAATATAATTATTATTAATGGAAAACAAACATAAACACTCACACACACAGTGTACAATGAGAAAGTATGAAAGAAAGAAAGAAAAAAGAAGAAGAGAGATATGGATTGATTCATTAATACGGAAAATTCATTAATCCGGAAATTTAAACAAGGACCAAAGTGTCCGGACTATTGAGGTTTTACTGTATTAATCTTTATGTTTTAAGTTCTTATATGATTTGCATAATAAATGAGTTTTTACTTCTAAGCTACTATCGTATACATGCCAATGCATGCTAGGCCACTGTCTTATTTTTTATCATATGAAAAAAAATCAGTTGAAAGGATAATTTCGTTAATAACAACATTCCCGTAATACAATGAAAAGAATCAACAGAACGGGAATAATAGGTAAAAAAAAAAGTTTTTCACATGATTATTTCCGTAAAGGATAAGGACATAACACATAAACATATAGATTTTTAAACTGTAACATGTCACGGTGTAAAATCATTCGGCTTATTGTACTAAAACCCTGATGGAAATGAGTCTTGATCGAGGTAAAAAACACATATTATCATGTGTGTTTGCGTCCTGCTTTATGCATGAAAAAACAATTGCTTACATGTGCATCTGGTGTGAAATGATACAACTTATGCTGTTGGATATACCATATTTCATAATGCACATTGCTTCAACTTTATATAAATTAATAATAAAATACGACTTACCGATTTCTTAGGTCTCCTCAGTCCTCACGAATATTATAACCACTATTTATTCCGTTTACAGGTAAAATGTAACTCAAAATTTGCTGGCTCGGAATTTATACTCTATCGTGCTGGTAGCACATTGTGTCGTTTAGCAGGGACTTCCTGTGTATTCCAGTTTGACACGATACACAATCTATGCACAGGAAATATTTAAATTTGACACCCAAGACCAAGAGTACATTTGAGGAAGTTAGGAGTCAGACTGGGTAGCTGGACTCGGATTATACGTAAATCGTCACCTTGGCCTGGTACATGTAACTTAACGTTTGACGACTTATGTGTAATTCTCTCTCTCCACCATCTCTCTCTCTCTCTCTCATTAGCCTAGATGTGATATATATACAATGAATTTAAAACTTCAACTATCATGCTCATTATTAACTAAATAAATTTAATTTTCACGTTATAACCGCAATAAATCAAGACTAAACTAAAAAAAAAAGGAAATTCGAAAGCATAACTTTAAATACTCGCTTTTCCATACATATCCTGGTGATGGTACAGGTAATTATAAAGATAAAATGGGCTCGATTTTTCCACTCCTAAAACTATTGAATGTTTTTATCCGTCTTTTGAAAATCATTTGGGGTTGGTTGTTTTGTCTGTCTTCCAATAATGAGTAATCATACATTGTATACACAGATTCGTATAATCGTCAATTCTATTCGTTTTCTTATTAAAAGAATTAGAAAAAAAAAGATTGATAAGTGTCTATGGACGAAAACAACTACAGCTAGTATATGTGGCTAAAATTATAGATTACCAACAATACGATACGATTTTTTTAATTCTGTGTTCAGATTTGTTTCGGTAAATGGCCAGATCGGTAATTAATTAAATAAAAAGGTAACTCCTTTGATGTTTTATATATTGATTATATATGGAATTTTGTTCCCAAACTTTAATGATAGTGTGAAAAATAGATCTTACGCATTGAATGGAGTATGCATTCATACATTGTACATGAACGTGATCATATAAGAATAAAAAAGTAATCATTTCTTTCAGATCTTCGATGTATCTAAAAGAACAAACATGAAATATAAAGTTTACTAGCAATTACATGTAGTTATTATAAATCTAAAACGAGAATTTAATACGATCGCTTGATTCCTTCTTTAGTTCTCTTATTAATTAATGACGCATAGAGAAGTAGTCTATGGACGAAAACAACCGAGTTGACCGAATAAGCCGGTGTAACAGCCCAGATTTTCCCCCCAGTCAGTTTTTTCCCCGGGGAAAAACCTGACTAGTCAGATTTTTCCCCGGGGAAGAAACTGACTAGTCAGTTTTTTCCCCACCCAGTCAGTTTTTTCCCCCCTCTTTTTTTAAAATCTTTTAAGGTTTCTGAGGTGGGGAAATTCTGGACTAGTCAGTTTTTTCCCCCCTGTCATTTACATTGTATTGATGGTGGGGAAATTCTGGACCAGTCAGTTTTTTCCCCCCTGTCATTTAATTGTGCTTGATGGTGGGGAAATTCTGGACCAGTCAGTTTTTTCCCCCCTGTCATTTAGATTGTTTGATGGTGGGAAATTCTGGACCAGTCAGTTTTTTCCCCCCTGTCATTTAATTGTGCTTGATGGTGGGATTCTGGACCAGTCAGTTTTTTCCCCCCTTATTTGATTGGGATTGTGGAAATTTTGGACCAGTCAGTTTTTTCCCCCCTGTCATTACATTGTGCTTGATGGTGGGGAAATTCTGGCCAGTCAGTTTTTTCCCCCTGTCATTTATTGTGCTGATGGTGGGAAATTCTGGCCTAGTCAGTTTTTTCCCCCCTGTCATTTGATTGTGTTGATGGTGGGGAAATTCTGGCCAGTCAGTTTTTTCCCCCTGTCATTTACATTGTGCTTGATGGTGGGGAAATTCTGGCCAGTCAGTTTTTTCCCCCCTGTCATTTACATTGTGCTTGATGGTGGGGAAATTCTGGCCTAGTCAGTTTTTTCCCCCTGTCATTTGATTGTGCTGATGGTGGGGAAATTCTGGACCAGTCAGTTTTTTCCCCCTGTCATTATTGTGCTTGATGGTGGGGAAATTCTGGCCTAGTCAGTTTTTTCCCCTCATTATGTCCTGATGTGGGAATCTGCCAGTCAGTTTTTTCCCCGATCTTATTGTGCGTGATGGTGGGAAATTCTGGCCTAGTCAGTTTTTTCCCCCTTCTTTAATTTATTGATGGTGGGGAATTCTGGACCAGTCAGTTTTTTCCCCCCAGTCATTTATTGTGCGTGATGGTGGGGAATTCTGGCCTAGTCAGTTTTTTCCCCCCTGTCATTTAATTGTTTGATGGTGGGGAAATTCTGGACCAGTCATGTTTTTTCCCCCCTTCTTTATTGTGCTGATGGTGGGGAAATTCTGGCCAGTCAGTTTTTTCCCCCCTGTCATTTAATTGTGCTTGATGGTGGGGAAATTCTGACCAGTCAGTTTTTTCCCCCCAATCTAATATTTGTGCGTGATGGTGGGAAATTCTGGCCTATGTCAGTTTTTTCCCCCCCTGTCATTTACATTGTTTGATGGTGGGGAAATCTGCCTAGTCAGTTTTTTCCCCCCTGCATTTAGATTGTGTGATGTGGAAATTTCTGGACAGTCAGTTTTTTCCCCCTGTCATTTAATTGATCTTGATGGTGGGGAAATCTGACATCAGTTTTTTCCCCCTGTCCATTTACATTGTGCTTGATGGTGGGGAAATTCTGGACCTAGTCAGTTTTTTCCCCCCTGTCATTTAATTGTATTGATGGTGGGGAAATTCTGGACCAGTCAGTTTTTTCCCCCATCATTATATTGTGCGTGATGGTGGGGAAATTCTGGCCTAGTCAGTTTTTTCCCCCTGTCATTTACATTGTGCTTTATGGTGGGGAAATTCTGGACCAGTCAGTTTTTTCCCCCCTGTCAGTGATTGTGTGTGATGGTGGGAAATTCTGGCCTAGTCAGTTTTTTCCCCCTGTCATTAATTGTTGATGGTGGGGAAATTCTGGACCAGTCAGTTTTTTCCCCCCTGTCATGTTGATTGTGCGTGATGGTGGGGAATTCTGGCCTAGTCAGTTTTTTCCCCCCTTTCATTTAATTGTATTGATGGTGGGGAAATTCTGGACCAGTCAGTTTTTTCCCCCCTTTTTTCCTAATTGAAATGTGTGTTAGTGTTTTTGTCGTTCTTTTTTTCACATGACAGATCAGCCGTTAAAATTTTTTGTTGGCAACTTAAAAGCTAGAGGAGAATTGTTTTTCTCTAAGCTTTTCTGGTCATTATTTTATTTTGATATCCCAAATTAAAGATCTAAATCAAAAGTAGAAAGTGATTCAAGTATCAGAGAAGATGTCCTTTTAAGCAAATTAATTCAATTACATGTAATTCAAAGTTTAATCAGAATTTCACCACCATATTGCACAATCTATTAGATATGGGAGAAAGACTAACTACATGTTTAACATATTCCTGCATGTTATATTACATAGGGGGAAAAAACTGACGATGCCAGAATTTTCCTGACTTCATGCTCAATCTACATGACAGGGGGGAAAAAACTGACTGGTCAAGACTTTCCCCACCATCAAGAACAATCTAAATGACAGGGGAAAAAAACTGACTAGGCCAGAGTTTCCCTACCATCACGCACAATATATTGGATAGGGGGGAAAAAACTGACTAGGCCAGAATTTCCCCACCATCAATACAATGTAAATGACAGGGGGGAAAAAACTGACTAGGCCAGAGTTTCCCCACCATCACGCACAATATATTGGATAGGGGGGAAAAAACTGACTAGGCCAGAGTTTCCCTAATATCACGCACAATATATTGGATAGGGGGGAAAAAACTGACTAGTCCAGAATTTCCCCACCATCAATACAATGTAAATGACAGGGGAAAAAAACTGACGATGCCAGAATTTTCCTGACTTCATGCTCAATCTACATGACAGGGGGGAAAAAACTGACTGGTCAAGACTTTCCCCACCATCAAGAACAATCTAAATGACAGGGGGGGAAAAAACTGACTAGGCCAGAATATCCCCACCATCACGCACAATATATTGGATAGGGGGGAAAAAACTGACTGGTCCAGAATTTCCCCACCTCAGAAACCTTAAAAAATTCAAAAAAAAAGAGGGGGGAAAAAAACTGACTGGGTGGGGAAAACCACTACTCTGAACTGACGTCAGTTTCTTCCCCGGGGAAAAACTGACCAGTCAGTTTTTTCGATGGTGTCAGTTTTTTCCCCGGGGAAAAAACTGACTGGGGAAAAACCTGACTGTTACACCGGCAGCGTTTGCATCATGCATCGTTCGTATCAGTCCAACCTTCTATTCCAAAACTCGCCACAAAAGTATATATGCTAACCCTAAATAAATATAATAATGCCACAAAAACATTAAATGACAGTAATAATTTCAAATGGTTACAAAATGAAACTAGATGTGGGTGTTCCTCGGAACACTTGTGTCGCCTGCATTTAAGCATGTTTGATGAAAGAATTGACTAGAAAATCGATCTTTTGACAAATTATTGATAAAGCATAATCTATTTTGTGAGGTACAAAATAACACCAAATCAACACACACACACACACACACACACATATATATATTGCATAATTAAACAGTAATGTAATAATTTTCCCGAGCACTTTTGACTAACAGTCTTCATCAGAGGGTGTAGAATGACTATGAATTCAAAACATTAACTGTAAGAAAAATTATGACGTCATTAAGCACTTTTAATATATGTTGCAAGTTTGTAGTCATCATTATCATTATTGAGTTATCATTCTTGTGTACTGCACTCAGACCAATGAGATCTATCTACTATAAATGTTTAAGGCAACACTTCAAATACTTTACAAGTTATGCACCACAGAAGAATTAAATCCAAAAAAATAAACAAAGGGAAATAACTCCAAAAATACAACAGTTATCATTCTTGCACAATGCATCCATGAGATCTTTCCACCTGTGAGGTTTCAAAGTAATACCTCAAATACTTTTCGTGTTATGCTCCAGACAAAAATGAAGTCTGAGTATCAACAAAGGGCAATAACTCAGAAAATATGAAAGTCATGGTTATCATTCTTGTGCACTGCACTCTGCCTCAATGTGATCTATCCATGTTTTAAGTTTCAAGGTGATACCTCATATACTTTTTGAGTTATGGTCCGGACAAAAATAAAATCTCAGAATCAACAAAGGGTAATAACTCAGAAAATACGAAAGTCAGATTTATCATTCTTGTGCACTGCACTCCACCTCAATGTGATCTATCCATGTTTTAAGTTTCAAGGTGATACCTCAAATACTTTTCGAGTTATGCTCCGGACAAAAATAAAATCTCAGAATCAACAAAGGGTAATAACTCAGAAAATACGAAAGTCAGAGTTATCATTCTTGTGCACTGCACTCCACCTCAATGTGATCTATCCATGTTATAAGTTTCAAGGTGATACCTCAAATACTTTTCGAGTTATGCTCCGGACAAGAAAGTGTGACGCCGACGACGAGCCGGGACAAAGTGATCCCTATGTGTCTGCCATGCTATGCAGGCGACACAAAAATGTATTGATTAAAACTGGATTTAATGGAATTTGGTTAACTCAAGAATTTGCAAATAGTAAATGGTAAGTATACTCTGTCAAACAAAAACTAAAAGATATTTTTATAAATGTCTGGTATAGTACAATTAGTTCATGTAATAGCTGTAAATTTTACACCTTAGTTAAGACTATAAAAGAGATTAAAAAAATTTAAAAAAAAAAGAACAAGAAATCATAAATTACCCTGTGAAACAGGCAGATGGAATAATATCCCATATGAAAATAGAACATGTTCTAAATGTAATCTTACAATAGGAGATGAATACCATTATATTATTGAATGCCCTGAGTTCTTAGAAAAACGTAAACAATTTTGAATAAATTTCCGAATGCTCAACAATTTAGAAAACTAACACTTTTTGTAAAACATATATTAGCAGCTACAAATTAATATTGTTTCCATAAAATTATTATTAGTTTTTAATCGTATTTATGTTTAATATAGGACAGTTTAATGAGAGTTCTCCCTCATTCTTAAACTTTCAACAACATATTTTCTTTACCTGATTATTTCATTACCATCAAAATTACTTACCTTGTATATGTATGTATGCATGTATGCCTCGTTCGATATATTGATTATGTATTACCTCATGTTTACAACTGTATATTGTACTGAGAGTATCAATAAAATCTATATCGTGTGGACTGTGTATCGTGTATATGAACCAAACGTGTAACGTACGTGCACCGTGTAACGTGCGTTCCGTGTGCCAACTTGAAAGCGAGCCGCACTGTAGCTCACCTTGAGCATGTTGTGCTCTGGTGAGCTAAATAACTGATTATACAATGGCACTCATCAAATATCTAAGTTCCAGGCTTTGGTGTCTCAATTTGTTGCCAATATAAGTCAATATAAAATCAAGTGACCCCAATTTAAACCCCAGGGCCATGATTTGAACAAACTTGGTAGAGATCCACTAAGCCATGTTACACTCCAAATATAACAAGAGGGCCAAGATGGCCCTAAAGACGCTCACCTGAGGACATTTGTGCTGACCAAGTTTGAGGAAGATTGAATCAAAATTGTGGCCTCCAGTGTGTAAACAAGGTTTTTTCTAAGATTTGACCTACTTTTGGATCCAACCCGACCCATTTTAGAACTGGTTCAAGATATCACCAAGACAAACATTCTGACCAAGTTCGAGGAAGATTGAATCAAAATTGTAGCCTCTAATGTGTAAACAAGATTTTTCTAAGATTTGACCTACTGACCTACTTTTCAATCGCTTTTTAGGTCTATTAGATTAATGATCTTCGATAATTCGTTGAAATTTCTGAAGAGAATCTTATACCTACCAAACTGAAACCGGAAATGGAGGGCTGAATAGTTTCCTAATTTTTCATTGGTTAATAATATTATAACCTAAAACGACCGAATGTGTTTTTATTACCAACAATACGATTATCTGTACTGTCATATCTTTCTTAAAGAAAACTTTTATTTAATATACAATTGACACAATATGTTCTCTTAGTCTTTTTATCATTTTATTTAATCGTAGATACTGATTTTAATATAAAACATATATCAAGTATGTAATTTAAAGTAAAAAGTGATTCAATCAAGGGCCAAATTTTAACCATTATCTAGTCATAATCTCTCGAACTAGTAATATTGCAAAATATTTTTTTTATGATTGGTCTAAATGAATTATGTGGGTACGGACCACTAGACAATATTTCACATCAAATCTATAGATTAAGCTCTAGGTCTTTTCCTATGTAACTCTATGTGAAACAAGTGACCACTGGTGCGGGGTCATTTATCACTGTAAGGCTATGATTTGAACAACTGAGGTAATGAACCATTATATGATGCTACATACCAAAAATCTAAGCTCTAGGCCTTCTGGATTTATAGAAGAATATTTTTAATGATTTTCCTATTTAAATCTATGTAAAACAAGTGACCCCTGGTGCGGGGGCATTTATCACCATAGGGCTATGATTTGAACAATCTTGGTAATGAACCATTAGATGATGCTACATACCAAATATCTAAGCTCTAGGCCTTGCAGTTTTGCAGAAGAAGATTTTCAAAGTTTGCATTTTTAAAATCTATTTTTAGCTCCTGTGACCTACTTTTTTAACCAATCTGAATAATTTGTACAACTTTGATAGAGGGCATCATAAGGATGATTCCTGTGAAGTTTGGTCAAAATCCCTTCAGCCGTTCATGAGAAGATGTTGTTTAAAGCAAATTGTTGACGATGGACGCACGCACGCACGACGGACAACGGACAAAAGGCGATCACAAAAGCTCACCATGAGCACGTTGTGCTCAGGTGAGCCAAAAAGGGGCAATAATTTGTAACATATTCCATCAAGAGTTATCTACCATGAAAGTATGATACCCCTAAACATATTAAAGATGTTTCAAACCACTCGCATGCCAGGATACTGAGATATAAGCATGAGAGTATCTTGCATGCAAAACTTTAACCAAAATTTCTAAGTGAAAAAGGGGCCATAATTTGTAATATATTCCATCAAGAGTTATCTACCTTGGTTGTCTGATGCCCCTAAACATATTCATAAATTTTCAAGTCAATACCAATGAATGGTTTTTGAGATACAAACTGGATAGTAGCTTGCACGCAAAACTTTAACCAAATTTTCTATTGCATGCAAAATTTTAACCAAAATTTCTAAGTTAAAAAGGGGCCATAATTCATATTAAAGTCAGTCAAGAGTTATCTACCTTGGTGATCTGATGCCCCTGAACATATTTATAAACTTTTAAGTCAATACCATAAATAGTTACTGAGATATAAGGTTGATAGTAACTTGCACGCAAATCTTTAACCAAAAGCTGCAATGCCGACGCTGACGCCAGGGCGACTACAATAGCTCTCATATTCTTCGAGTAGTCGAGCTAAAAATGTATCTCAATTCTTACAGGAAATATCTGACATTAACAACATGTTTGGTGCAAAACTATTTTTAGGAACAGTGACCTTGACCCTATTGACCTGAAAATCAATCCTAACATTCCTCTTCCCATAAGGTATCTACCTACTATGTATGAAAACTGTATCTCAATTCTAACAGGAGATATTTGACAGAAACCACTTGTTTGATGCAAAACTTTTTTTAGTAACAATAACCTTGACCCTATTGACTTGAAATTTAATCTTGCTCTTCCCATAAGAAATCTATCTACTAAATATGATCATCATATCTCATTCCTTATATAAGTTTTTTTTCTTCTATTTTTCCAAACAGTGACCTTGACCTTGTTACTATTGACCTGAAAATCAATCCAAACCTTCCTCTTCCCATGAGGTATCTACCTGCCAAATATGATTACTTTGCCTCAATTCTAACTGGAGCTATTCAATGGAAACCACATGTTTTACGTCCGCACGCCTGCCCAACAACTTACCCCATTCTAATAACCAGGTTTCTTACTTTTATTTCGATGAAAACCTGGTTAAAAACTCCATGTCTTAAAGTCAAGAAGATTTTTTTTAATTTGTATGTTAGCCTATATTAAAAAGAAAGTGACCCCTGAGGCGGGGCCAATTTTGACCCCAGCGCTATGACTTGAACTAACTTGAAAAGGGTCCACTAGGCCTTTTTACACACCAAATATCTAAACCTAAAATCTTGTGGTCTAAGACAATAAGATTTTTTTTAAGTTTGTTCCTATAATAATATTTGTAAATCTATAATATTAAATACAAGTGACCCCTGGGGCAGGATCAATTTTGACCCATGGGTCATGATTTGAACAAACTTGGTAGAGATCCACCAGACAATGTAACATATCAAATATGAAAGCCTTGTTGTTTCTGACAAGAAGTTTTTCCTATGAAAGTCTATATAAAACCATTTGAAGCCTGAGGGGGAAGCTAATTTTGAGCCAAGGGCTATGATCTGAATAAATTTGGTAAGTCCACTAGGCCATGTTACTCAACAAATATTTAAACTCCAGCCCTTGTGGTTTCTCAGAAGAGTTTTTTTTCTAGTTTTTCCTTATATTAGTCTATGTAATATCAAGTGACTCCTGGGGTGGGGCCAATTTTGGGGTCATGATTTGAATGAACTTGGTAAAGGTTCACTAGACAATGCCACACACCAAATATTTAAGCTCTAACCTTTGTGATTTCGGAGAAGATTTTAAAAGATTTTATTTAAATCTCTTTTTAGTTCCTGTGACCCAGATATGCAATGGACCAGAACCATTGGAACAACTTTGATAGAGCTTCATACAAGAATCATCAAAGGCAAGTTTCATCTAATATGGCCAATTGGTTTCAGTGGAGATTTTGTTTGAAACAATTGTGGACAATGGACAGACGACAGACAGCCATTGAAACTCATCCAAAATATAATGTAGACAAACATTCTGACCAAATTTTAGGAAGATTGGGCTGAACCTGTGGCCGCTAGAGTGTTCACAAGGTTTTTCTAAGATTTGACCTGGTGACCTAGTTTTTGACCCCATGTGACCATATTTCAAACTCATCCAAGATATCATGTAGACAAACATCCTGACCAAATCTAATGAAGATTGGGCTAAAACTGTGGCCTCTAGAGCGTTTACAAGGATTTTCTAAGATTTGACCTGGTAACCTAGTTTTTGACCCAACATGACCCAATTTTGAACTCATCCAAGATATCATGTACATAAACACCCTGACCAAGTTTCATGAAGATTGGGCAAAAACTGTAGCCTCTAGAGTGTTCACAAGCAATTGTTGACGGCCACAAAAGCTCACCCTGAAGACAAGTGCTCAGGTGAGCTAAAAATTATAAATGAAACATATTTCTCACTGAGTTATATATATAATAACTCTCAAAATGATCACATCACTGCTTCAAGAAGCAGTAGGGAAACATATATGATGCAAAAACACTGTCAATCAGAGAGATAGTCATAGAAAAAATCCATGGAGACTAGGTAATGGCTATGCTGTAATTTGTAGTCCTTGAATTACAATAAAGTCAAGGGTCATGATGTAGTTCTCTTGTAGACACCTTGTTCAAATTTAATTGGCACCTTACACATGTTATCTTTTGTGAGAAGACCACAATGCTTTGGAAAGTTGCATTAACTAGCTAAAAGCAATTGTAACCTTATATATATATATATATATATATATATATATATTTGTAGAACAAGTGGGCCAATATGGCCATGAATCGCTCACCTGAGAAATATTGCCTTCATTGCCTTTTAAAAAAACAGTATATATATATATATATATAAATTTACCCGATAAAGTAGAACAAGTGGGCCAAGATAGCCCTGAATCGCTCACCTGAGAAATATTGCCTTCATTGCCTATTATAAAACAGTCATACTGAATACAAAATCCATGCAGAAATACAGCAAAATAATTTAATTCCACACAAAAACTGCACCTGTGGTCCAGATTTTGATGGTCATAGCTATAAAATCAAGAGACTGCTAAGGTGGGGCCAATTTATACAAAATACAACTGGAAATCAAGTTCTTACAACTTATACTAATCCCTCTCGACGGTTCCTGGGTTGGACCAGTTCTTTGCGTCTGGAAAGGTCATGAAGATTTCTTGCCCAAAACTGGGTTTGAACCCACAACCTTCAGATCTGTAATCGGATAAGTTACCATTGGAGCACAGCGCCCTTATTTGATTTGAAAACTTGGTTCAGGTCCACAAGGCCATGTTACATACCAAATATCCAAACCCATTATCTTGTGGTTTCTGACAAGATCTTTTAAAGACTATCCTATATAAGTCTATCTAAAAAAAAGTAACCCCCAAGGGTGGAGCCAAATTTGACCCCAGGGGCATATATTTTAGCAAACTTGGTAGATGTCTTCAAGGCTATATTACACACCAAATATCTGAACTCCAAGCCTTGTGGTTTCTGACAAGAAGATATTTCTAGACATTCCTGCATAAGCCTATGTAAAAGTTACCCCTGGGGCGAGGCCACTTCTGATCCCTGGCTGAGGGTCATGATTTGAACAATCTTGGTAGAGGTCCACTAGACAATGCTTCACAATAATTATCTAATATAATCAGTTATTTAGCTCACCTGAGCACATCTAACAGACAGAAGGTGATCACAATAGCTCACCATGAGCACAATGTGCTCAGGTGAGCTAAAAATACAGATGAATTTGTATGCGTACATGTGAACTTTGTATAACCTGGATGTGACATCACAAGGGGTCAGCACTGTAGAGTACAATTTATCTACATGAGCTTTTACCCTTTGCATGCAGAAATAATTTCACAAATATCATTTTCAGAGTATTTTTTTCATTTTAATACAATGTTTATGTCATGGTTGCAGTCTCTTTTAAAAGTCTATTTATTTGGTTCATATTGTAACAGATAACAATCTTTAGATCTATACCTACATTAAAAGAACCATATGGCTGGAGTTGATTCTTTGACTCCAGGTAAGGGGAAGGCCTCTCTATTGGGGGTCCATGGAACCAGCCACCTACTGACAGTCGAACCTTTTCCTCAGACAAAATTTCATTCACCTGTCAAACAAAGGCACAAAAAGGTCATGCCAACTTACTAACAGTACTTTTATTTATTTTAATTACATGTACTTATATATTTCTACACAAAATAAAGTGGCAATGTTTGACCAATTAGGGACAAACCAAAATGTCTAAATCCTACCCCTGAAGTACGACTTTGTAACAAGAGGGCCAAGATGGCCCTGAAGTCGCTCATCTGAGAAAAAACTGCCTTTATTGCCTGTACAAGTTACTAAATTACAACATAGTTGTACTGAATACATAATCCATGAGATCATTTTAATTCCACAAACAAAAGCCATGTTGAGATGGCCATCCCCCGCTAAATAATTGTTCTTTAGAAGATGTGTTGGAGAGTAGAATATTTCATTTTTAAAGGAAAATTTTTGGTAATAAAGACTGATGTTTGAAGTGATTATAGATATGAAACCCATGTGAAGACCTACTAATTCCCCTATTTAAGGTCTACAGGTAAAATGTTAAGGTCACTGTGACAAAAATTAAGCCTGAAAAATAACAAATGGCAACTAGAACCGCAAGCGGTATCTTGGTTTTCGCTTTTAACCTAATCAACTTGAACACTTTATTTCAACTCAGCCACAATTTTCAATATGAAACAGAACGAAAAGGTTTTTGAAGACCTACACTCATTTGCAAAGTTTTTTTGTTTTTTTTGCAATGTTAGAACATTCAAATTCTTCTAGCGCAAATATTTTCCCATACCCTGTCCCTTGAAATCCATCACATTCTGTGGTGCAGTCAACAAGGAACAAAATGCTGAAAACCGCATTTCAATCAGACTTAAACATTTTGAGTTATAAGCAAAAGAGTGATCTTAAGCAAAACGCCCTCTAGCGGCAAAATAAGAAACAAAATTGCAAAAACAGCAAATAGTTCAAACAAGTATATAAGTCGCACTAGTCAAACTTTTTATTCTTATGTATCAGAATTTGAAGCATTAAACCTGATTTACAATTATTCCAAAAAAGGATCAAATTTTGGACTGCCGTATAATGACCAGATCAAGTCCGATCTTCAAAAACTAAACATTACTGGAAAGAGCTCTTTAAGAACTAAAACTTTTGTTCATATACTCTCATTGAAATATTTTTAGTTTTGGAGCTATTTGTGGCCGAATAAAAACACAATAATCGTAATATGACCTTGACCTTTTCAATTCTTTTTTATTTTTTGAATTGTGAGGCCCTTTCAAACATAACAATACATATCGTGTGAAAATTTCATGAAGAATGAACAGAAAATAATGTCAGGAGCGACAAAAACATGTTTTTGAAATTTTAATTTTTCCTAAAATTAAGTGAAGTTTGACCGTTTCTAGAGGACAAACCACGCATTTCCTTAATTCGCCATTCCATATATTTTGTGTGTATACGTCTTTTAAATGGTATGCCGGAGACGGAATTCTTCTATCTGATCTCTAACAAAAACGGATAGGTTTTTCGTAGACCTACCCTCATTTGCACAGTTTTTTGTTTTTTTGTTTTTTTTTGCAAGGTTCGAACATTCAACCTTCCGTGGTCAAAAGCGTTCAGCCTCACGGACCCTCGAATCCTATCATATATTATTAGGCTATCAACAGGGAACAGAATGCAAAAAACCGCATTCGAATCGGACTTCAACTTTTTGAGTTATAAGCAAAAGAATGATTTCAAGAAAAGCGCCCCCTAGCGGCAAAATGAGAAAGAAAATTGATTAAAATTTTACTGTTAGGTACCTAGCAAAGCAGCAAATAGTTTAATCAAGTATACTAACGTTAGTCGCACAAGTCAAACTTTTTATTCTTATGTATCAGAATTTGAAGCATAAAACCTGATTTACAATTATTCCAAAAAAGGATCAAACTTTGGACTGCCGTATAATGACCAAATCAAGTCCGATCTTCAAAAACTAAACATTACTGGAAAGAGCTCTTTAAGAACTAAAACTTTTGTTCATATACTCTCAATGAAATATTTTTAGTTTTGGAGCTATTTGTGGCCGAATAAAAACACAATAATCGTAATATGACCTTGACCTTTTCAATTCTTTTTTATTTTTTGAATTGTGAGGCCCTTTCAAACATAACAATACATATCATGTGAAAATTTCATGAAGAATGAACAGCAAATAAAGTCAGGAGCGACAAAAACATGTTTTTGAAATTTTAATTTTTCCTAAAATTAAGTGAAGTTTGACCGTTTCTAGAGGACAAACCACGCATTTCCTTAATTCGCCACCCCATAATATTATTTTGTGCGTATATGTCTTGCAAATCGTATGCAGCAAACAGAATTATTCTATCTGATCTCTAACAAAAGTGGGTAGGTTTTTCGTAGACCTACCCTCATTTTTCCACTTTTTTCCAAGGTTCGAACATTCAACCTCTCCTAGAACAATTTTTTTCCCGTACTCGATGATAAGATATCCATCATATTTGATTGGGCTGTCAACAAGGAACATTATGTAAAAAACCGCATCTAAATCAGGTTTCAAATTTTTGAGTTATTAGCAAAACAGTGATTACATGCATTGCGCCCCCTAGTGGCTAAATCAGAAATAAATGTGAAAAGTTTGACCAATTAGGCACATGTACAGATAAAGATGACTCCATGCCCAAAATTTCATAGCTGTAGCTTTTCTCATCTGGCCGCTAGGCTGGACACAAAAATGGGTGGAATTGGAAAAATAATAAAAATAAACTAGAACCGCAAGCGGTATCTTGGTTTTCGCTTTTAACCTAATCAACTTGAACACTTTATTTCAACTCAGCCACAATTTTTAATATGAAACAGAACGCAAAGGTTTTTTGAAGACCTACTCTCATTTGCACAGTTTTTTTGTTGTTTTTTTTGGAATGTTAGAACATTCAAACTCCTTTAGCGCAAATATTTCCCCATACCCTATCATCACATCACATCACATTCTGTGGTGCTGTCAACAAGGAACAAAATGCTGAAAACCGCATTTCAATTAGACTTTAACGTTTTGAGTTATAGGCAAAAGAGTGATTTTAAGCAAAGCGCCCTCTAGCGGCAAAATGAGAAAAAAAATGATAAAAATTTTACAATTAGGTACCTAGAAATGCAGCAAATAGTTCAAACAAGTATATAAGTCGCACTAATCGAACATTCTTTTTCTTATATATCACAATTTTAAGCATAAAAACTGAATAACAATTATTCCAAAAAAGGATCAAACTTTGGATTGCCGTAAAATGAAAAGATCAAGTCCGATCTTCAAAAACTAAACATTATACGAAAGAACTATTTAGAACTAAACTTTTGTTCATATACTCTCAATGAAATATTTTTAGATTTGGAGCACTTTGGGGCCGAATAAAAACACAATTTCGTAATATGACCTTGACCTTTTCAATGTTTTTTTAACTTTTTAATTGTGAGGCCCTTTCAAACATAACAATACATAACTTGTGAAAATTTCATGAAGAATGAACAGAAAATAAAGTCAGGAGCTACAAAAAAAACATGTTTTTGAAATTTTAATTTTTCCTAAAATTTAGTGAAGTTTGACCTTTTTCTAGAGGACAAACCATGCATTTCTTAAATTCGCCACCCCATATATTTTGTGCGTATATGTCTTGCAAATCATTTGCAGCAAACAGAATTCTTCTATCTGATTTCTAACAAAAATGGATAGGTTTTTCGTAGACCTACCCTCATTTGCAGTTTTTTTTCGAGATTCGAACTTTCAACCTTCCGTTACTTGCTCAAAATGTTTCAGCCACTCATACCTAGAAACTATCATATTTTATTAGGCTATCAACAAGGAACATAATTCAATTAACCGCATTTGGACCAGGCTTCAACTTTTTGAGTTATAAGCAAAAGACCGATTTCAAGAAAAGCGCCCCTAGCGGCAAAATGAGATAGAAAATTGATTAAAATTTTACTGTTTGGTACATAGCAAGCAGCAAATAGTTCAATCAAGTATACTAGTCGCACAAGTCAAACATTTTATTCTTGTGTATCAGAATTTGAAGCATAAAACCTGATTTACAATTATTCCAAAAAAGGATCAAACTTTGGACTGCCGTATAATGACCAAATCAAGTCCGATCTTCAAAAACTAAACATCACTGGAAAGAGCTCTTTAAGAACTAAAACTTTTGTTCATATACTCTCAATGAAATATTTTTAGTTTTGGAGCTATTTGTGGCCGAATAAAAACACAATAATCGTAATATGACCTTGACCTTTTCAAATTTCTTTTGATTTTTTTATTGTGAGGCCCTTTCAAACATAACAATACATATTGTGTGAAAATATCATGAAGAATGAACAGAAAATAAAGTCAGGAGCGACAAAAACATGTTTTTGAAATTTTAATTTTTCCTAAAATTTAGTGAAGTTTGACCTTTTCTAGAGGACAAACCACGCATTTCCTAAATTCGCCACCCCATATATTTTGTGCGTATATGTCTTGCAAATCGTATGCAGCAAACAGAATTCTTCTATCTGATCTCTAACAAAAGTGGGAAGGTTTTTCGTAGACCTACCCTCATTATTTCACTTTTTTCCAAGGTTCGAACATTCAACCTCTCCTAGAACAATTTTTTTCCCGTACTCGATGATGAGATTTCCATCATATTTGATTGGGCTGTCAACAAGGAACATTATGTAAAAAACCGCATCTAAATCAGGTTTCAAATTTTTGAGTTATTAGCAAAACAGCGATTACATGCATTGCGCCCCCTAGTGGCTAAATCAGAAAAAAAAGTGAAAAGTTTGACCAATTAGGCACATGTTCAGATAAAGATGACTTTATGCCCAAAATTTCATAGCTGTAGCTTTTTTCATCTGGCCGCTAGGCTGGACACAAAAATGAGAAAAAAAAAATTTTCCCAATAATGGCAATAACTCAAAAGTTATGAAAGGTAGAGTTATCATTCTTGTGCAATGCACTCCTCTTCAATGAGATCTATCCACCCATGAAGTAGCATGGTGATACCTCGAATACTTTTAGAGTTATGCTCCGTACAAAAATTAAGTCTGAAAAATAACAAAGGGCAATAACTCAAAAAGTATGAAAGGTAGAGTTATCATTCTTTTACTTTTCGGGTTATGCTCCAGAGAAAAATGTGGGACGGAAGGACGGACAGACAGACAGGCAGATTGACGGACCGATTGACGGACGGATGGACGGACGTAGACTTTTACCATATCCCCCACCACGGAAGGGGGATAATTAAACAGTAGATTATGGCTTTAAACATTGCCGATGAAACAATGAAAAGATTCTAGAGTGTTAACAGTGAAATCTTGTATTTTTATTAATTAAAGGGCTAAAACTCCTCACCTAATAATCCGATATCAGCCACAGTCAAACTTGGCCTAGAGAGTATGGCTATCAACATTTTTATATAGTTTGATAATGATTGTTTAAGATGTGAAGATGCTAGAGTGCAAACAAAGTGAAATCTAACAATTTTTAATTTTAAGAAAGAGCTGTCAGAGGACAGCACAATCAACTATTCAAAATGCTTGTTGGTAAATCAAATGAAATCTATTTCAATTCTTGCCCTTCACATACCCTGTACATAATAATAGTCAAAATGATATACATGTACCTTGATAGCCTGATACCCCTTAATATTTTTATGATGTCTAAAATAAATCCCATGCTTAGTTACTGAGACATAAGCACAATAACACTGTGCATGCAAAACTTTAACCAAAAATCCAAGTTAGAAAAGAGCCTCAATTTGCATAAAATTCAGTTCAAAAGTTATCCTCCTTGGTTTTCTGATGCCCCTGAAGACACTTCTTAATTTCACAAGCAGTTTCTGAGATATAAGCTGGATAGTAGCTTGAATGCAAAAATTTAACCAAAATTCTAAGTTAAAAGGGGGTCATAATATCTAATATATTCCATCAAGTGCTATCTTCCTTTATAGTATGATACTCCTAAACATATTAAAGATGTTTAAAATCAATCCATGCCTGGATACGGATATTAGCATGAAAGTATCTTGCATGCAAAACTTTAACCAAAATATTTAAGTTAAAAAGGGCAATAATTTGCAACATATTCCATCAAGAGTTATCTACCATGAAAGTATGATACCCCTAAACATATTAAAGATGTTTCAAATCAATCACATGCCTGGATACGGATATTAGCATGAAAGTATCTTGCATGCAAAACTTTAACCAAAATTTCTAAGTTAAAAAGGGGCCATAATTTGTAACATAATCTATCAAGAGTTATCTACCATGGAAGTATGATACCCCTAAACATATTATGGATGTTTCAAATCAATCGCATGTCTCGATACTGAGATATAAGCATGAGAGTATCTTGCATGCAAAACTTTAACCAAAATTTCTAAGTTGAAAAGGGGCCATGATTCATATTATATTCCATCAAGAGTTATCTATCTTGGTTGTCTGATGCCCCTAAACATATTCATAAACTTTCAAGTCAATACCATGAATGGTTATTGAGATACAAACTAGACAGTAGCTTGCACGCAAAACTTTAACCAAATTTTCTATTGCATGCAAAACTTTAACCAAAATTTCTAAGTTTAAAAGGGGCCATCATCATATTAAATTCAGTCAAGAGTTATCTACCTTGGTTGCCCCTGAACATATTTATAAACTTTCAAGTCAATACCACAAATAGTTATTGAGATATAAGGTTGATAGTAACTTGCATGCAAACTTTAACCAAAAGCTGCACCGCCAACGCCAACGCCGACGCCAGTGCGACTACAATAGCTCTCATATTCTTCGAATAGACGAGCTAAAAAGGCCATAACTCCTGTCCACATTGGCTGATAATTTACAAGAGCTGTCAGAGGACAGCACGCTCGACTATTCAAAATGCTTGTTGGTAAATCAAATGAAATCTATTTCAATTCTTGCCCTTCACATACCCTGTTCATAATAATAGTCAAAAATAATATACCTTGATAGTCTGATACCCCTTAATATTTTTATGATGTCTAAAATCAATCCCATGCCTAGTTACTGAGACATAAGCACAAAAACACTGTGCATGCAAAACTTTAACCAAAAATCCAAGTTAGAAAAGGGCCATAATTTGCATTAGTCCAAAAGTTATCCTCCTTAGTTTTCTGATGCCCTTGAAGACACTTCTTAACTTTCTGGTCAATTCCACAAGCAATTTCTGCGATATAAGCTGGATAGTAGCTTGAATGCAAAGTTTAACCAAAATTCTAAGTTAAAAGGGGGTCATAATTTTTAATATATTCCATCAAGTGTTATCTTCCTTTATAGTATGATACCCCTAAACATATTAAAAATGTTTCAAATCAAACGCATACCTGGATACTGAGATATAAGCATGAAAGTAACTTGCATGCAAAACTTTAACCAAAATTTCTAAGTTAAAAAGGGGCCATAATTTGTAACATAATCTATCAAGAGTTATCTACCATGACAGTATGATACCCCTTAACATACTGTATAGCGGGTTATTTCTGCGGGGCAAAAATTTCGCGTAAACAAGAGCGTTTTGTATTGGCGATGCTAAATATTGGCGGAAATTACACTGAGCGCCAAATTTTAACCTCCAGGTAAAAGATGGTCAAAGGTACATAACTCTGTCTGTCTGAGTCGTATACGGTACGCTACCTGTATGATAATTGACGATTATCGGATTATATAAGTAATGTGAAATCAGAATGAGAGGGCAAGTATAAGTAGGTGTGAATGTTTGTAAAGGTGATAAGGTAAATGTGTTTGATTACTTGAAAAAATAATACAACTGTAATTGATTTGTATTCAGTTAATAATAAAAAATACCCGTGTTTGTATACGAGTTGTGTTTTGAGCGATGTTCAGTACCTGCACTGTTGAATTTGAGATATTGCATTTCATTTGAGGTTTTGAAACTGTGGGATTCGTATCATGGATAAGTGGTTGAAACGTGGAAATTTTGAGATAAAAAAGCCACCATTAATATTATTAGCAGATCGAACTAAAATTGCTGATTCAAATGTAGCCAGTGCAGTAACGGCAGACTTATAACTACGGAGGTTTGTATTAGCGGTGTTTATATTTGGCGCATTTTCATTTTCCGCCAATAAAGCCAAAATAAAACCCCCGCAGATAATACCCGCTATACAGTATTAAAGATGTTTCAAATCAATCCCATGCCTGGATACTGAGATATTAGCATGAAAGTAACTTGCATGCAAAACTTTAACCAAAATTTCTAAGTTAAAAAGGGGCCATAATTTATAACATATTCCATCAAGAGTTATCTACCATGAAAGTATGATACCCCTAAACATATTAAAGTTGTTTCAAATCAATTGCATGCCTGGATACTGAGATATATGCATGAGAGTATCTTGCATGCGAATCTTTAACCAAAATTTCTAAGTTGAAAAGGGGCCATAATTTGTAATATATTCCATCAAGAGTTATCTACCTTAGTTGTCTGATGCCCCTAAACATATTCATAAACTTTCAAGTCAATACCATGAATGGTTATTGAGATACAAACTAGATAGAAGCTTGCATGCAAAACTTTAACCAAATTTTCTATTGCATGCAAAACTTTAACCAAAATTTCTAAGTTAAAAAGGGGCCATAATTCATATTAAATTCAGTCAAGAGTTATCTACCTTGGTTATCTGATGCCCCTGAACATATTTATAAACTTTCAAGTCAATACCATAAATGGTTATTGATATATAAGGTTCAAAGTAATTTGCACGCAAAACTTTAACCAAAAGCTGCAACGCCAACGCCAACGCCAACGCCAACGCAAGGGCGACTACAATAGCTCTCATATTCCTTGAATAGTCGAGCTAAAATTGGCTGTAAGAATATGGCTGTAAATATTGCCATAAAGTTGACTGCTTAAGAAATGAAGATGCTAGAGTGCAACTGAGTTTCATTTAATCTGCTAAGCGTTTTAGGTGGAGATGTCATTTAAAGATTTTTATATTTTTAGCTCTGGCCACCATCTTGGTTAGTGGATCGGAACGATTTTAGCTGTTTTTAGCTCAGTACCACTTATGAATCTTCATTAAAATCTGCTCTGTGGTCAAGGAGGAGATGTCATTTAAATATTATTCTATTTTTAGCTCTGGCAACTATCTTGGTTGGCAGATTGGAACGATTTTAGCTATTTTTATGCAGTATCACCCAATGATCATTCCTACTGAGTTTCATTAAAATCTGCTTAGCAGTTTAGTTGGAGATGTCATTTAAAGATATTTCTATTTTTAGCTGTGGCGGCCATCTTGGTTGGTGGATCGGAACAATTTTAGCTATTTTTGCTCAGCACCACCCAAGAATCATTCCTGTAAAGTTTCATCAAAGTCTGCTCAGCAGTTTTTGAGGAATTGTTGTTTAAAGATTATTCTTTTTTAACTCACGAAGTGCTCAGGTGAGATTAAAAGGAAAAGAAAATTAAAAAATAAAATATATCCATCTCAATCTACAATTTTTTATCACCTTGTCTTCGTTTAAACAGGTTATGAACGATAACTTATGAGACAGCCATTTTGAGATTACAGCTTAGTTTCGAACTGCAATTAAATATTAAAAAAATAAACTACATCTGAAACGTTACAAACAAGTCTTTTTAAGATGGGTCGTAACAATAGTTAGTTTGGGGAATCCTCGGCACACTATAAATATACTTGAGAGCTTCCAGATGATTTCATAATAGACATTAGTCAGTCCATCACACATTTCTTGCACAACTCTACTTTCACCCAAAAATGATAGTTCCTCACCGCAGATAAATGCAAGTCGGTAGAGAGTGTGTAAAATATAAACAGATATTATAAGTGATACAGTACAGCTCCGGTATATCTCGGTCTTCGGGGTCCAAGCCCAAATATCGCGATATAATGGACCGCGTAGTAGGTTTGAGAATGCTATATATGTCTTTGTGATAGTCGTAAATTCTTGAAAAACCCTAATATAAAGCAATAAACATTATTTATTTATAGACTTATTTAGTTATTTTAAATAATTCCATAATCATCAATTCTTTTGTTTTTTGTTGGTTTTTTTTTTTTGCACTGTAATTTCCAATGATTCAGATTCAGAGAGCAGTGTGTACGGTATGGTGATGTGAAGCGGTTACGTTACGCTTCAGCATATCTCATCATTATAAATTATACACCGTTCATTGTTTGTCAAAACAATGTCGGTGTGAAAATTGCCATTCCACTACAATTTATCGCTATTTGTAATTAAGCTGAGGTGAACTTATTATGATGTATCGATATGAGGAGCCCTGTTAATGTTTAATGAAACAAATTACCAGGTAACGCTGATCTAATTATCATTTATTGTTTACTTCCGGTGAAAAAGATTGGCTATTTTCCGGGACTTTTTAATCCATGGTAAAATTATGTACGCTAGCATAATAAACAAAAATACCATTACTAAGGTTTATGCAGTGGATTTTAGACAATGTTTGTGTATTTTATCGAGTATCTGCTTGGTATTGAATGTCCATACCAATTAAATGCTGATTACTGTGGTTGGATAATTATACCTACAAACCTGCATTGTTGCCGATCATTAACACTCGATTGCGTAATCATCAACTGCCCCAAAACACAATAGCTTACCACCTGGGGTGTTTAATTGTTATCACTTCCGCGTGTCAGTGCACTAGCATGTTAAATACTGACTGCGAAACTCTTTTAAATACATATAGATAAAGAAGGAGATAGATTAGTTTCGCGGTAAGCCTATGCAAATAACGCGATATATTTTTGGGGTCCACAGATCAACCGCAATATATTGGTCAACGCGAAATAGCAGTCCGCGATATAGCGGAGTTGTACTGTATTAATCAAGTATTCGTCATTTATTTATAATTACATGTAGGAAGCTTAAGAATGTGTGTTGATTGGATATAATGACAAAGGTGACTGACTCCGCCATTTTCATTGATTTTTTATTTGCACCAAGCATGTACTTTCTAAGTAATATACTGTGTACATGTATCGGCAACCAAGTTATCATTTTATTAAAACATTTTGAAATCTGGCCAGTAGTTTTGAATGAGATGATCCCTGCAAAGTTTTATCAAATTCTGTTGGGCAGTTTCAGAGGAGAGGTTGTTTTAAGTTTTCACTATATACATATAAGGCAAATTAGCCTCGCCCCTGGAGGCCATGTTTTTTTTATGGATTGGAAAATTTTTAGCATATTTTGTTAAGCTTCACCTAAGGATCATTCCTGCCAACTTTATTTAAATTCTGTCCAGTAGTTTCAGTGGAGAAGTAGTTTAAAGATATCATTATATACACATAAGGCAAATTAGCCCAGCCTATGGCGGCCATGTTTTTTTACGGATCAGAATAATTTTAGCAATCTTGGTAGAGAGTTACCCAAGGAAAATCTGAACCAAAACATTTTGAAATCTGGCTAGAAGTTTTGAAGGAGATGATTTTTAAAGTTTTCATAATTGTTTTCTTTCCGTTGCCATTGCAACCAGAGTTTTATATGGATCAACTTTACTTTAGCAACTTTTGTGAAGGTTCACCCAAGGATCATCCCTGCCAAGTTTAATCAAATACTGTCTGGCAGTTTCAGAGGAGTTGTTGTTTAAAGCAAATTGTTGATGACATATGATGGACGACAGACGCAGGGTGATCCTAATAGTTCATCATGAGCACGTTGTGCTCAGGTGAGCAAAAAATTATGAAAGGCAAAGTTATCATTCTTGTGCACTGCACCTTTTCTCTATAAGATCTATCAACCTATGAAATATCATATTGATATCTTAGATACTTTTTTACTTATGCTCCCGGACAAAAATTAAGTCTGAAAAATAACAAAGGGCAAAACCCAATAAATTATGAAAGGTAGAGTTAATCATTTTTGTGCACTGCGCTCCTCCTCAATAAGATCTATCCATCTATGAAATATCAAGCTGATATATCAAATACTTTTTTACTTATGCTCTGGACAAAAATTAAGCCTGAAAAATAACAAAGGGCAATAACTCAAAAATTATGAAAGGTAGAGTTTTTTTGTGCACATCAATGAGATCTATCCACCTATGACATATCAAGTTGATACCTCAAATACTTTTTGAGTTATGCTCCGGATAAAAATAAGGGACAGAAGGTCGGACAGACGGAGACTATTACCATATCCCCCTCCACCTTAGGCGGGGGATGAAAAGCTTAAATGCAGAGATAAACCTGAGCCAGAACAACTAGTTTAAATGTTCATCCAACTGTGAAATAATGGTCACAGCCATTAATTTGCATAATTTTTAAAAAATCATATCATGATGTACATGTGTACCTTAAGTTTCATAAAGATGTGAAGTCATCTTCATAGAAAAAAAGCTTAAACGCAAAGGAAAACCTGAGCCAGAACAACCAATTTTTCAATGTTCATCCTACCATGAAATATAGGTCACAGCCATTCATTTAGTTGGAGGAAAAGAAACAGCAAATATCTTATGAAATTGTGGAAACTGGGCTTTGTCCTCTGACAGCCATAAATCAACTGAGTCCTTTAGGACAAGAATAATTTTCAAATTTGTACTATATACATATACGGAAAATGGGCTTAACCACCTGGCTGCCATGTTTTTTGACGAATCAAAATAATTTGAACAATCTTGGTAGAGAGTGACCTAAGGAACATCTGTGCCAAATAACTTTGAAATCCAGCTAGTACTTTTGGAGGAGAAGATTTTTCAAATTTGTACTATATTCATATAAGGGAAACTGGCAATCTTGGTAGAAAGTGACCTAAGGAACATCTGCGCCAAATAACTTTGAAATCCAGTCAGTACTTTTGGCCAAGAAGATTTTTCAAATTTGTACTATACTCATATAAGAAAAACAGGCTCCACCCCCTGACGGCCATGTTTTTCCACAGATCAAAATAATTTGAACAATCATGGTAGAGAGTGACCCAAGGAACATCTATGCCAAATAACTTTGAAATCCAGCCAGTACTTTTGGAGGAGAAGATATTTGAAGTTTTTGCTATATACATATAAGGAAAACAGGCTCCACCCCCTGGCAGACATGTTTTTCAACTGATCAAAATAATTTGAACAGTCTTGGTAGAGAGTGACCAAAGGAACATCTGTGCCAAAAAACTTTGAAATTGGAGGAGAAGATTTTCAAAATTTTCGTATGTTTTTCTTTCCATGGCCATGGCAACCAGAGTTCTGCATGGAATCAAATTCTTGGAACAACTATGAAAAGCTTCATCCAAGGAACATTCAAGTTTCTTTAAAATTGGCTCAGCGGTTTAGGAGGAGATATCATTTTAAGCTATATGTTGACGACAGACAACAAACAATGGACCACAGACATTCATTGGTCACAATAGTTGTGCTCAGGTGAGCTAAAAAAAGGATAAAAAAATGAAGAGGGCCAAGATGGCCCTGAGCCGCTCACCTGAGAAATATTGCTTTCATTGCCTTTTACAACATAGTCATACTGAGTACAAAATCCATGCAGAAGAACAGTAATATAATCTTAATTCCACACAAAAAGTTTACATGTGGTCAAAAAAAGTTAACCCTAGCGTGGGACCAATTTTGATCCCAGGGCCATGATTTGAAAACTTGGTTCAGGTCCACAAGGCCATGTTACATACCAAATATCTAAACCAATGATCTTGTTGCTTCTGACAAGGATATCTTTTTAAAATCTTTCCTATGTAAGTCTATGTAAAATAAAGTGACCCCTGTGGCAGGGCAAAATTTGATGCCAGGGCCATGATTTGAACAAACTTGGTAGATGTCCATAAGGCAATGTTATACATCAAATACATACAGTCGACATTGTATTAAGAGACTGCTCAAGGGACTGCCAAAAAGTGGTCGCTTAATGAAATGGTCTCTTAATAGATTTTGTTTGGAAATCCAGGCAAACAAGTCATAAATATACAAACTGTAAGCTAAATTGTATCATAACGTTAGATTATATTACAACATAAATACTATGTAAACTACACAATGTTTTGTTATTTTATACCAATAAACATCATCATGTTTATTTTTGTCATATCTTATGATTTTTTAGCTGTTATGTTGGAATAATACCTTGGATCATTGGCTGAGGTTTGCATTTGGTATTCGGTGGAAAAACACAACATTTGACATCGAATTCATGTATTGATTCGGACAATTTCAAGAAAAATATGATTTAGCAATGAGCTTTCTTTATGTCTCTGTCTAACATAAATCCAGAAACCCCCGATAAATTTATTTCAACCGTGCGCCCTCGTCGAGTATCATAAAACGCAAACTATATATATTTATAGTTACGAATTATTGATGGTACGCATTGCATCCGGAAGTATTAATTTACCTTATTCCCAAATTTTCTTTTACCAAAATCCGAAGCATTCGGCATTTGGAGGGATGGTTTCACCTATGTTATGCATAGTAACTTTTGAAACGGGAACCAGGAACTATATTTAGAATTTAGTTGCATATGGTGCAGTCATGCGTGGTCAAAACAAATTGGTTTCAGGTGAGCACTTATGATCGGGATAATTGTTTGTTTGTTCGGATGTGTTAAAGATGAATATGTACACATGCTCCAGCGTACACGATAATTAGCAACGGAATCAAACACGGTCGCTCAATAAAGTTGATTTTGTGCATAATCTTACGTGCTGGGACTTGGTTTATGTGGTCGCATAATAAAAAAGTCGCTAAATGGGATAAACTGATATAGTAAAAACATTCGGGCGGGATTTATAACGGTGGTTTAATAAAAAAGTCGTTTAATACAGGTGGTCGCATGTACGATGTTGACTGTATATCTCTACTCCTGGCCTTTTAGTTTCTGACAAGAAGATTTTTCTAGATTTTCCTATTTAAGCCTATGTAAAATCAAATAACCCCTGGGGAGGGGCCAATTTTGACCAGGGCCATGGTTTGAACAAACCTGGTAGATGTTCATAAGGACATTTTACACACTAAATATTTTAACTCCAGACATTGTGGTTTCTGAAAAGAAGAATTTTCTAGTTGTTTTTTTACATATTAGTCAAATTTTGACCCCAGGGCCATGATTTGAACACACTTAGTAGACTTCCATAAGGCAATACTATACACCAAATATCTAAACTCCAGGCCTTGTGGTTTTTGAGAAGAAGTTTCTGGATTTTCCTATTACGCCTATATCAAATCAAGTGACCCCTGGAGCAGGGCAAATTTTGACCCCAGGGCAATGATTTGAATAAACCTGGTAGATGCTCATAAGGCCATGTTACACACCAAATATCTTAACTCTTGACTTGTGGTTTCTGAAAAGAAGATTTTTCTAGTGTTTTTTTTTTATTTTTTTATATAGAAGTCTATGTTAAATCAAGTGACCCCCAGGGCAGGGCCAACGCCTACGTAAAATCAATTGACCCATGCGGCGGGGCTAATTTTGACCCCATGGTCATGAACAAACTTGGTAGAGAGGTTCACAAGACAATGCTACACACCAAATATCTAAGCTCTAGGCCTTGCTGTTTTCCAGAAGAAGATTTTCAAACTTTGCATTTTTAAAATCTATTTTTAGCTCCTGTGACCTACTTTTTCAACCAATCAAAACAATTTGAACAAATTTGATAGAGGACTTCATAAGGATGATTCTTGTGAAGTTTGGTCAAAATCCATTCAGCGGTTGAACCCTTTCCCTCATAGAGGACACCATGAAAAGACCTATGCGAACAGCATAAAACCAGATCAGCCTGCGAGTAACTCGCAGGCTGATCAGGTTTTATGCTGTTCGCTGCTCCTCAGTGGTCTGGAAATGAGGATTTTGTTAATAAATTTGGTAAGGTTTTACTGTGGTTTTCTGCAGATCAGGCTTTATGTGATACCTATTGAGGGCGTCAAAATGAGTATATATGAGGGAAAGGGTTAAGAGGAGATGTTGTTTAATGGAAATTGTTGATGCCGGACACACGCATGCACGGACGCCGGACAAAAGGCGATCACAATAGCTCACCATGAGCACCATTTTTTCACCAGCCTGTAACCAGAAACAAGACTTTTTTTTTAAAGGAAAAATCCCAAATTTTAAGATGTGTGTGTTAAAAACACTATCAAAAGTATATTTGCCCAATTTTGAGGTCAATGTTTAATGCAAATTTGGCTAAAAATTTAGCAACCAATGATGCTCTACCATAAGCTAAGACCCTGCAGAACACTTTGACTTAGATGTCAATCAAATTCCAATGAAATATCTATAAAACTGTAGAAGTAGTTCACATAACTATCGTATATGTAGAGACATTTCTAGGAGCCTTAACTCAAAACATTTTTGTAAGCAAACCCAAGCAAATGTCATATACAACAACCCTTTATGGTAATCACACACACTAACTTTTTAGGAAGTGTGTCTCTGCAACATTAATGCCCCGCCGGCATATGGTCAGAACAAAATATATATATTTACGTTTGTATTTTTAAATTTATATCATGTACACTTGTGTCAATTTTCATGATTATTTGACCCATTCATAAGCTTCATATTTATAGAAAACTTTTTTTTGGAGATGCCTTTATGGGTATCCCCGTTTATTTTCCCAATAACAAGTAAACCAGGGAACCATCCCATGCTGACCTTACCATAAAAATACTATTGATATTAATATACATGCATTAAGTCACTCGCATGCACACACATATATATATAATTTGCTTTTTACTGTAGTATCAAACACAGGTCACCTGCATGTATAGGCTTAATTTTTTAGAAGAAATTGCCATTTGGTTTAATTTTACATGTCAATATAATTTTTTCTATGTGTTAGAAACAGGAAAATTCTAATTTTATTGAAGTGTTTGTCAGAAAAAGGAACATACATATGAAACACTGTGATAAGAGAATAGCAAATATAGTGAGTTATCTCCCCTGAATGACAAATTACAGCACATTTCATGTTTGGTATACATTTTGTATCTATAACTACTGACACGGGGCCGCTGTGGCCGAGCAGTTACAGTCATAGACTACAAATCTCTCAGCCCCTCACCACTGTGGGTTCGAATCCCGGAAGGGACTTCGGATTTTTCATGTGAGGAAACCTTCCAGCTGGCTTGTGGTAGGTCGGTGGTTCTACCCGGGTACCTCTGTGTACTCGGGGGTTTTCCTCCACCTGTAATTAGCTGGACGTCGCTATATGATTGAAATACTATCGCAGCGATGGTAAACTCCAATACAACAACAATAACTACTGACACTGTAAAATTTTGTAATATCTGTGTTTGCAGGACATTTTTAATGACTCATAATTCACCCATTGCCTGATTCTTATAAAAGAATTAACCTTTTTACTGTTATTACAATAACCATTGGAAACTAGAATCGCTATTGTGATATCATCGGTGTTCACGAAAGCAATTCCATTCAGTTCACAGGTCACATGATTCAAAAAACATATTTCTTCGTTCACTGGCTTGTTGAATACTGTTAACAGCGATCTTTCAAACATTTTTGTCGCAATGTTTAAGCAGACTTTTGGCTATGATTTGTACAATCTTGGTAATGGCCCATAAGATGATGCTACATACCAAATATCTAAGCTCTAGGCCTTGCAGTTTTGCAGAAGAAGATTTTCAAAGTTTGCATTTTTAAAATCTATTTTAGCTCCTGTGACCTAATTATGCAATAGACCAGAACCATTTATACAACTTTAGTAGACCTTCATCCAAGGAACATTCCTGCAAAATATTTTTCAAATTGGCCAAGCCGTTTAGGAGGAGATGTTGTTTGAAGCAATTGTTGACGCCGGACGCACGGACCTCGGACGCTGAAAAAAAGGTGATCATAAAAGCTCACCTTGAGCACGTTGTGCTCAGGTGAGCTAAAAATCTGCTTAGCGGTTTAGGAGGAGATGACGTTTAAAGATTATTCTATTTTTAGGTCTGGCAGCCACCTTGGTTAGCTGACCGGAACGATTTTAGCTATTTTTGTGCAGTATCACCCAATAGTCATTCTTATTGAGTTTCATTAAAATTTGCTTGGCGGTTTAGGAGATATCATTCAAAGAATTTTCTATTTTTAGCTCTGGCGGCTATCTTGGTTAACAGATCAGAATGATTTTAGCTATTTTTGCTCAGTACCGCTTAAGGTTAATTCCTGTAAAATTTCATCAAAATCTGCTCAGCGGTTTAGGAGGAGATGTTTTTTTAAAAGATTATTCTATATTTTAGCTCTGGAGGACATCTTGGTGGGCAGATCGGTAGATTTTTGCCACTTTTGCTCAGTATCATTTCTGTAAAGTTTCATCAAAATCTGCTCAGCCGTAAAGAAGGAGATGTCATTTAAATATTTTTTATTTTTAAAATCTGGTGGCTATCGTGGTTTATTGGAGTGATTTAAGCTATTTTTACTCAGTACCAACTAAGGTTAATTCCTGTAAAATTTCCTCAAAATCTGCTCAGCGGTTTAGGAGGAGATGTTGTTTAAAGATTTTCTATTTTTAGCTCTGGTGGCCATATTGGTTGGCAGACTGAAAAAATTTGATCTATTTTTGTGTAGTATCACCCAGTGATCATTCCTTTTGAGTGTCATTAAGATCTGCTTAGCGGTTTAGGAAGAGATGTCGATTAAAGATTTTTCTATTTTTAGCTCCAGCGGCCATCTTAGTTGGCGGATCGGAACAATTTTAGCTATATTTGCTCAGTACCACCTAAGGATCATTCCTGTAAAATTTCATCAAAATCTGCTCAGCAGTTTAGGAGGAGATGTTGTTTAAAGATTATTCTATTTTTAGCTCTGGCGGCCATCATGGTTGGCAGATCGGAAAGATTTTAGCTATTTTTGTGCAGTATCAACCAATGATCATTTCTATTGAATGTCATTAAAATTTGCTAAGCAGCTTAGAAAGAGATGTCGTTTAAAGATTTTTCTATTTATAGCTCTGGCGGCCATCTTGGTTGGCAGATTGGAACGATTTTAGCTATTTTTCCTCAGAACCACCAAAGGATTATTCCTGTAAAATTTCATCAAAATCTGCTGAGTGGTTTAGGAGGAGATGTTGTTTTAAGCAAAGGTTGACGCTCAGACACTCATGCTTAGAAACTATCATATTTTATTAGGCTATCAACAAGGAACTGCATTTTCTTCAGACTTCATCTTTTTGAGTTATAAGCAAAAGAATGATTTCAAGCAAAGTGCCCTCAAGTGGTAGAATGAGAAACAAAATTGAGTAAAAATTTACCATTAGTACCTAGCAATGCAGCAAATGGGTTTAATCCAGTATACAAGTCGCACTAGTCGAACATTCTATTTCTTAAATATCACAATTTGAAGCATAAAAACTGATTTACAATTATTCCAAAAAAGGATCAAACTTTGGACAGCCGTAAAATCAAATCGAATCAACTCTGATCTTCAAAAACTAAACATCACTGGAAAGAGCTCTTCAAGAACTAAAACTTTTGTTCATATCTCTCAATGAAATATTTTTAGTTTTGTTGCTATTTGAGGCCGAAGAAAAGCACAATAATTGTAATATGACCTTGACCTTGGCAATTTTTTTTTAATTTTTTAATTTTGAGACTCTTTCAATCATAACAATACGTATCATGTTAAGAAATCATTAAGAAGGAACAAAAAATAAAGTCAGGAGCGACAAAAACATGTTTTTGAAAATTTAAATTTTCCTAAATTTTAGTGAAGTTTGACCGTTTCTAGAAGACAAACCACGCATTTCTTAAATTTGCCACCCCATATATTCTGTGCGTATATGTCTTGCAAATCGTATGCAGCAAACAGAATTCTTCTATCTAATCTCAAACAAAAATGGGAAGGTTTTTCATAGACCTACTCTCATTTGTCCGCATTTTTGCAAGATTCAAACACTCAATCTCTTCTAAACCGATCATATTTTATTGGGCTCTCAACTAGAAACAAAATGTAAAATAACGCATCTAAATAAGACTTCATCTTATTGAGTTATTAGCAAAAAAGTGATTTGATATGTTGTGCCCCCTAGTGGCTAAATCAGAAAAAAAAAGAGAAATTTGACTCATTAGGCACAGGTTCAGAAACATGTGACTGCATGTCTAAAATTTCATTACTGTAGCTTTCGTCACCTGGGCGCTAGGGCGTGTACAAAAAAATGGGTGGAAGAAAAAAAAAAAATAATAATAAAACAAGAGGGATAAGATGGCCCTGTGTTGCTCACCTGAGTAAGATTGCTGTGTTAGGCATGATGACAAAAATTGTGGCCTCTAAATTGTTTTTCTAACATTTGACTAAGTGACCTAGATTTTGATCCTACCTGACTTTGCACTCAACTGGGAATTCATGCAGTCATCATTCTTATCAAGTGTAATGAAGACTGGTACAAAAATGTAGGCCCCTAGAGTGTTCATAAGATTTTTCTAAAAATTGACCCCATGTGGCCCAGTTTTTAATTCATCCGAGATTTGATGTAAACAAACATTCTGACCAAGTTACATTAAGGTAAGGCTGAAACTGTGGCGTCTGGAGTGTTCACAAAGTTTTTCTAAGATTTGATCTGGTGACCTAGTTTTTGACCCCATGTAACTTGATTTCAAACTCATCCAAGATATCATGTAGACAAACATCCCCAAAAAAGATTGGGCAAAACTGTGCCTCTAGAGTGTTCACAAGGTTTTTCTA
>CM037789.1:7249158-7299158 GCA_021229015.1 Solen grandis
TGTATCTGAGATTCTTCACACAGTGCCAGTGTGGTGAGAGCATTCCCAGAATCAGGAGGTTGTGGTTGTGATCCCTGGCTGTGACATACCAAATTTGTAAAAAATGGTATTGGTATAGTTTCCTTGCTTGGCACTCAGCATATAAAGGGTGGTTCCAAGACAATGGACTGGTTAGCCCAGTTTCAGGATAATGTGACTGGGTGTGGTATCATGCCACATGTTTACGACATGATGCTGCGATGTGGCAGCACTATAGATAAAGTCAAAATGACTGAAATACTGTCAATGGAATGTTAAACCTAACAAACTAAACAGTCTGCAAGGAAAAGAAAAAATCTCATTTAAAGTTCAGACAACTAATACTCATCAACTTGATCAAGCCCCATTCATTTGCAATCTT
Source organism: Solen grandis (assembly GCA_021229015.1). Classification (NCBI taxonomy): domain Eukaryota; kingdom Metazoa; phylum Mollusca; class Bivalvia; order Adapedonta; family Solenidae; genus Solen; species Solen grandis. Next base: position 7,249,559 of record CM037789.1, read on the forward strand.
GACAGTAGGGGTGCAACTTATATAAAAGTTTCAGTATATATATGTAGCACAGCTGGAAGAGTTCTATACCATGCAGTAAAGAAGGGCTTTAGGGTCACTTAATGACAGGTCTTGGTTTCTAGTCCCTGTCAAGTCAAATCCTAGTTCATCCACATATTTTCTTACCCTAACTCTCACCTAATTATATGCCAGGGCATTGCAGCAACTTATTAGTCCCCTACCGGTGTTCACACCGGAGGGGACTATAGGTTTGCCCTCCGTCTGTCCGTCCGTCCGTCCGTCCGTCTGTCCGCTCAAATCTGGATCCCGCGATAACTTAATAACTAAGCAAGCTAACTTGATGAAACTTGGTATATGACTAGATGGCAATGTGTAGATTATGCACGTCATTTTATTTTTGTTCTTCGACTAAAATTGTGGTGCTATGGTAACGAAAATATGGCAAAAAATGGGATCCCGCGATAACTAAGCAAGCTAATTTGATGAAACTTGCTATATGACTAGATGGCAATGTGTAGATTATGCACATCATTTTATTTTTGTTCTTCGACTAAAATTGTGGGTGCTATGGTAACGAAAATAGTGAAAATATGGCAAAAAATGGGATCCCGCGATAACTAAGCAAGCAAACTTGATGAAACTTGGTATATGACTAGATGGCAATGTGTAGATTATGCACATCATTTTATTTTTGTTCTTCGACTAAAATTGTGGTTACTATGGTAACGGAAATAGTGAAAATATGGCAAAAAATGGGACTGATTACCATATTGAGTCAAGGTGGAGCCGGTAGGGGACTTTATGTGTTGCATACAACACCGCGAGTTACTTGTGCTAATACTGGTACCGGCCTTCAGAACATTGCTTATCCAGTGGCAGCTCATAAATCACAATATTATTCAGTTCAAAAACTGTGATTATACATTCTTTTTACATACATAATTTTCAAAGAGACATTTAAGTTGGATATTGGTTTATATGATAAATTAAAACGCTGAACCTATCAGGCCATTTCATTGGTTTATATTTTTAGGATAAGGAATTTTTATCAGTAAATATTTAGTTAAAATGATTAATTTGTTGAAATGTTGACACTGTGTAGGTCTAAGATTAGATGAGGTTTGAGGGAGATATTGCCTTATATGCATGTTGGACAGGGGCATGCTTTCCACTTTGTCCAATTTGGTAGTCAAAGATGGCAGAATGTGTGGTATGGATAGAGAATCATTATCGTATATCTTTCACCAGAATCAGAAGCTGGTAACCAATACTTACTGTCATCACTAGTTTAGTAAGAATAAACATATTTTTTTCTTTTTTAAACGCCAAACACCTCTGCACATTATTGGCATTGGATGGATGTTTAGATTATTATTTGGCACACCATTAGCCATTTAGAAAAACTGGAGCTCTTAATTTATGGCATGTGCCTATCATATGATTGACACATGCTATTGTGTACTTCTACGCACACATGAACCACACAGACAGTTTTGGGAAAACAATATCCAAAAGGCAGGCAGTGTATTACCAAAAGAGGAGGTGCAGATCAAAGTTGGTAGGACATAGAGCCCTATTTAGAAGCTTCGAGGGGTGATTAGAATGATTAGTCTAGAATGCGAAATGCTTTATAAATCTTAAAGTTTTCCCTTTACCTATATATATATATAATTTACACTACTAAAAAAATCAACCATACTCAATTAAATCCAGTCATGCAAAACCTTTATGACATAGTTATGATGACATCACCTTTTTATGATGTCACAGTCATATACTGGCATAGCAGATCAAAATGTTGCAAGATATTATCAACCAGGTAGCTTGTTTAACTTAAGTTTTGTACAGAATCTATTGACAAAGTCAGAGTAGATTACGGTTATTCTGTCCTGGAAAATAGTGCCATGATTAGTTCAGGGCTCAAATTTACTCTTTTTTTTCCCCACTCGCAAAAAAAAAAAATGCAAGTGCCTTGGATGTCAACTTGCAAATTCCCAGACTTACTCGCAAACTATGTAACTTCCATGGAAATTATTTCAAGTGGGCTTGTATATTATCAGGATCATTCAGTTTTGATGATGTTTTTAAATTATTTTTTTTAAATTATCTCATTCATACATGTTTAAAAAAAATGTTTAAGCCAAATTTTCACTTGCAAAAAAAAATGCTAGTGGTTTAAAACATAATTTGCAAAATTCATTTTTTACTTGCATTTTGCTGAAATGCAAGTATTAATTTTGAGCCCTGTAGTTCTTGGTGCAGGAGGGTTTTGGTTAGTGTAGAGTATCAAAAATGGCCCAAAATCTTGTAGACCTAACCTGTTTAAAGGATGAAACAAATTTATCTGCTATTGAGCAATATGTGAAAACTGATAAGAGCATTACTATTACCCTGTAGCGAGTTGGCAGATACATTTGGTAATCTATGAAAGTGTCCATGAAATTGTGACAGATACTGTAGGAATGCAAGACAGGAACCTCTCAGTCTTACAGAAGAGCAAAAGGGGTTGAGAAATTTGTGATCACTATATCAGTTGGTTCTACTTTTTATGAGATGAAACATGGGTGTACTTCTATGTGCCTATAAGTAAGCAACAAAGTAGTATATAAGGGGTTGCCGTGGCCCAGCGGTTACAGTCGTGGACTACAAATCTTTCAGCCCCTCACTGCTGGGGTTTGAATCCCGGTAGGGACTTCGGATTTTTCATGTGAGGAAGCCTTTCAACTGGTTTGCGGTAGGTCGGCGGTTTTACCCGGGTACCTCTGTATACTCAGGGTCTTCATCCACCTGTAATTAGCTGGACATCGCTATATGATTGAAATACTATCGCAGCTATGGTAAACCCCTCAATACAATACAAAGTAGTCTATGGAAGCACCCAGGTTTTCCTTCATCTGTATAAGCATTTGTTTCTAAATACTTTGGCAAGGTAATGTGGATCATGTTTTTTTTAGTCGCCATGGTATTATTTTGAATCATACTGTCACAGGTACTACTGTCAATGTGAATAATTATGATGCCCAAGTTGTTAAATCTGACAAAGGCTTTTCATAAAATTCATAAAAAATCAACATTATCTTATCAGGAGGGGTATATTTTGCACCAGGATAAGGTGCCCATGCATAAGACTTAATATGTTCAAGATGTTCTGAGTAGTTCTACATGTACACCCACCTTATAGTTCAGATTTGGCCCCATGGCCCCATGTGATTTCTTCATGGAATATGTTTTGAAAGCTATGATCATGTTGCTAGCTATAGTATCACATGTTCCAGAAATGGAAAATAATTGTCAAAATTGAAAATGCCAGTCAAATCTTTGAGAAAACTGTTAGCATGAAGATAAAAAATAAGGTATAGCCGATAACAGTATTCCATTCGCAGGTCTTAAATGTAAGTATAAATGATATAATAAAAAATAACCTAAAAAATTGGTCCGAATCGAAGGTTTCAGGCTGCCTTATTTGTTATTGTCAGTAAGCATTACCACAAAAGTCACATGATTCCCTGCCATGTTTCCATTTTTAGCAGTGAAAATTTAAGACCAATGCCTTTTCCATTTCATGGGTAGATCAGTTGCTCATAAATAACTTTTCAAACAAAAGCATGTTTTTTGTGTAAACCAGGCCAATCACTAACTACATAATATTCCACCAGTGTAGCTTATCAATTACCTGGAAGTCTATTTTAATATATCTGTAAATGCTGAAAAAGTCCATTAACCCTTTCCCTCATAGAGGAAACCATGAAAAGACCTATGCGAACAGCATAAAACCAGATCAGCCTGCGAGTAACTCGCAGGCTGATCAGGTTTTATGCTGTTTGCTGCTCCTCAGTGGTCTGGAAATGAGGATTTTGTAATTAAATTTGGTAAGGTTTGAGTTTGGCTTTCTGCAGATCAGGCTTTATGTGGTACCTATTGAGTGTGTCAAAATGAGTCTATATGAGGGAAAGGGTTAAGTTCAGTACCTCAGAGGTGGGGGTCTGGAAGAAAACTGGTGATGTTAGGAGTTGGGTGGTCAATCTCATTTGATAATCACAATAACAATATCTGACCCGTAGTGATAACAGAATCTTGAAATACCAATTCGACTACTCAGAAAAATCATTTTATCAAAATATAAAAGTAAAGATGTGATTATTATAGTTTGACAGTTTATCTTGGATTTAAAAAACAAAACAAAAACATGAAAGATCCAACATATTCGTATCATGATCTACCATTTAAAAGTCAAAGTTATTTAGTCAGGTTTGAAGATGATAACAGAGCTTGCAAAACTGATTTGTATCTTTTACTTCATTATATTCCTTAACAACATATACATTCTCTTAAAGTTTTAATTTTATGCTACTACCTGTTGTTTTAGTGCATACCTTGGCATCAGTATCATATTATGACTACCTGGGGATTTACACCTGTTGGAATGTTTAGAGGTATACACAACTGTGTTTTACACTTTAACTGTATAAACTATACATTTTATTTAATGGACTGGAGATAATAGATGCTTTCTCCAAAATTATTCTTTTATGGGACAAAAAATAAATTACAGAATCAATATTTGCCAGATAGCATGTTAAATTTTTGGAATTTTGATGGTGTCTGAAACTGTATACATGTACATGATTGTAGGAAATGCATACAAAGTTTCATATCCTAATAAGATTCCAAAATTTGATATCAGGTATTCTTATAAATGCCATCACTTTGTATCTGGCCTGTTAATAAGTATATAAAACGCGTTGTTCTATATGTTGACACTTAACAGTGTAACCATGTCCAGTTAAAGTGATGTATCTAATGAAAGATAAGACTCGTAAGTGGGATATAGCTAGATGTAAAGTAAAATTGTCATTGTTTCTTGTTCAACTTTACAAGTCCCTAAAGAACAAGTTTTGATTAGATTTTATGAGAGAAAACACAGTCTGTTTAATGGCCTAAATATTTGTGTAAATTCCTGGTGACATAAAGTTGTCAGACCGCGGAATATTAATACGCTTAAGCTTAACAGTTACTGTGTTTTGTGGTAATGTGACACAAATGTTTCGTAGGCCTACTTCATAGAAGCAACGCGCTGTACTACACTAAGGGGATTTTGGCTGACACAAGGAAGTTATTCCTGGCTCGATAACACATGTGATTCATGGAGTTGTGAAGGAAGTTGGTTTATACAGCTAACAAGTTCAATATGCTTCGCAATCGGGGAAATTTCAAGGTAGGGGTTAGGGTCTAAAAGGGACAAGTAAAGGAAATTAACTACATGAAGTCGGTTGAGGTATTGAATATAGGGAGCAACAACTTTTTAAAATCTCGGAGGTGAGTGCTTTTTGGTGGTTTGATTTTTGTTTTGAGAAAAATTAATATTTTAGCATTGATCATTGGGTAAATGTAACATTTCCATTAAAGATTAGATACAGCAGTTATGCTTAACATTTTATTACCATTGGACTCATGAGGATTCTGAAAACAGAGTCCTTGACAAATATTCGTCAGAAGGTTTGAGTCCTCCCATATATCATGTAAGAGCAGTTCAGAAAAATAGGAATTTTGGTAAGATTTCCATAGCAGTATTGGATTTTCCTACTCATCTGGAAGAAAAAGGACCAATTCCCATTGGATGAACATACTTGACCTTTTGGGAAAAAAAATGTTACCACAAACAGGGATAAAACAATAGTCCACATGGTTTGCAAGGTTTGTGGGTATAAGTTCTATTGTGAGCAGAATAAAAGTCACCACTCTATCATGTGTTTAATTGGATAACCAAATGCTACAGTGTCAGACTGACCTGAGATGGAAATGGAGTTGCATTGGTCAAAATCTCTTTTATTTATCACTGAGCTTTAATTTATTGGTAGTGGAGGCCTGGGAAGGGGCCTTAATATATCTTTAGTATGTACTGTTTTCTTTATTTTTGGGAAAGAAAAATCATGAATTTAAGAATTCCTCAGAAAAGAAAAGCCTGATGAAGAAGAGGGAAAAAAACATTATTTGATTATCTATGTAAAAACTAAAATACATAAAGCAGAGAAAGAATGTATGCATTTTGCAATGTTCTTCATGTTTAAAGTAGCTTGTTTGCAAAATTTTTTTTTTTTTTTTTACTATGTGTATTACGTCTATCACATCATTATAGGTCACCAAATGCAGTAGTCTGCAACATGTATTACAAATGGTATTGTACTATTATTCAAAATTGTAAAACATAATTACAGTTAAACCTGTTTTAAGCGGTCATTCAAGGGAACAAGAGAAAGAGACCGCTTAATAGGGGTGACCGCTAAATGAAGGTTCAACATATAACAAAATGTTATAGTTAGGCAATATTTGAACTGACCACTAAATACAGGTTTGCTGCTTAATACAGGTGACCGCTAATATAGGTTCAACTGTAAACATATTTAAAAATTCTATTTTCTTGTGCCGTCACATGACTAAGATCACATTCACTCTTCGCGCATGTGCTCACTTCACAGAACTTACAAATTCACTACACTGAACTGGTGAAGATGCTAGCAACATTGCAGACATGTTAAGAGGTTTCGCAAGCACCTGCTTCAGGGATACCGTATTCAATATCTAACCGATTTTCCAGAAATTGACATTAACAAAAAAAGTGTGCAATGTGACCTGCATGTGCCGAGTTTATTTGTCAGGAAACAAAGACTTCACAAACATTAACAAGGGAGAGTAAAAATTTTTTATATATATATATTTCCACCCATCATCTGTGAATGAGCTTCTTTGAGAGAATACTTTTAACCCGGGGCGTTTTGCTTACAGGGCGAATGCTCTACCAAATGAGCTTCCGCTCTACCGAATGAGCTGCCCGGCCACTTAGAAATCTTTCTACCCTTTTGTGAGATTGATGCAGTTACTTTCCCCTGATATACCGAACTATTCTGTAGCCACTGATTTGATTGGTTTATACAAGGTCGGTCTGAGACGATTCTCTATATGAAGTGGTCAGATCCAGTTAGCTTACTGAATCTGATTTAATGAGATTGTACCATCTCTGCATGATAAGTATTTGTTAGTTGCTACCAGTGGGGGGACATTAATAGTTTTTAACTAAGGAAAATCTTCCACATTTTCCAGTAGATTTAAGTTGGAGATTATAATAGTTATAATGTGATATGTATGCATGAATACAGTAGGTGCTTTTGCTTGGCATTTGATGTATCAAGGTCAAATTAAAGCTTATAATTCTCTGTGTGTGTTGAAACAGTAAGGTTAAGTTCAGATTTTATTGCTCTACACTATCATTAGTTACCCTCCCAACTGTCAAATTATGTGCTGCTGGTAAGTTTTTGTCATCTGAAACATGAACATCAAATTACTGTGCCTGCTGCCAAATACAGTTTTTGCGGTCCCTACACATAAAACCTTTTCTAGTTCTCCCTGTACCATGACAAACTTATTGGCGTAATTAGCCAGGAGATTGAAAGAGCAGACATGCATCTGCCCCCATCCTCTAAAGTTTTGCAGAAAAAGTGTTTCATAATCTCAAAATCATATGCTTTTTGATGCCAACATTTTTTTTCTCCATTCTATATTTTCTTATCTCCCCCCCTTCCACCCACACAAATGCATTTACAACATATACATAGTGACATACTCTGACAGTCATGGTTCCAAAAATGTCTAAATTTGGAGTCCTGTAATTATGGTTTAAAAATGTTTGAGAACGGTTTTAAGGTTTATCTAGGGCTGAGAATTTTTATTTTATTCGTCTCAGTTACTAGTAGTATTTTGCTCAAAATCTCTCAGAAATCTGCAATAAAAAAAAAGTCAACCAGACATGCATTAGACTTTTAAAAATTACTCACAGGATATGGACAAGTTCTTCCTGATTTTGTCCATATGAGATTTTCAATTTTGTGACTGGTTTATAGCTGGACTATATGTAAATTTACTTGTCAGCATTGGACCTTTTGGTAAGGTTTAGAATGCAACTTCTAATCATGAATGTATCTCATTTACAAGCTATGCTTATTAATATGGTACATCACTAAACCTCAGGGGCATAAAACAGGATTTAGAATCTCACTGGGTTGAAACTTACTGATTAGCATATTTTTACTGCAAACAGAAGTTGATGTCTTCAAAGTTTCAAAATTGTTTTGATACAGACCTCCATTTTTTTTTGAGTGAGGAAAATCTCCGGTGTTTCATGAGATTCATGCCAGAATCCTAATGAGAACCCTGGCACTGCCTCACAGCAGCATCTTGCATGAGAGCAGCCTCTGTTGCGACAACGACTAACTATCATCAGTTTGTGGTGGATCCTGTTACATCTGTTTTGTATCTTAAGGGTGATGTTGTGAAGTAATTAATTAGTGTGTGTAATTGCTGCAGCCACATTGTACTAAGAGCATGCGATTCAATGTGAAGTGACGTATGTGCTTGTCGACAAAGTACAACAGGAAACATGGTGAACACTCACTGGATGACGGTTTTAAACAAGTACTCAGTTCAGCCATTCTCATTTTATTTATGGTAATAGTCTCCATCCGTCTGTCCGTCTGTCCGTCCGTCCTTCCATCCATCCATCCATCCATCCATCCATCCGTCCTTCCGCATAACTCTAAAAGAATTTGAGGTATCAGCTTGATACTTCATAGGTGGATAGGTCTCATTGAGGAGGAGTGCAGTGCACAAGAATGATAACTCTATCTTTCATAATTTTTTGGTTATTGCCCATTGTTATTTTTCAGACTTAATTTTTTTCCAAAGCATAATCAAAAAGTATTTTAAGTATCAACTTAGAACTTCATAAGTGGATAGATTTTTTTTAGGAGGAGTGCAGTGCACTCTAATGATAACTCTACCTTTCATAATTCTTGAGTTATTGCCCTTTGTTATTTATCAGGCTTAATTTTTGTCATGGTGACCTTGACATTTTACCTGTAGACCTCAAAATAGGGGAATAAGTAGGTCTTCACGTGGGTTTCATATCTATAATCACTTCAAAAATCAGTCTTCATTACCAAATATTTTCTTTTAAAAATGTAATATTCTACTCTCCAACACATCTAAAGAGCAAACATTCGGCGGGGGATGGCCATGTCAACGGGGCTCAAGTTGACATTGAAAAAAGTACTCCATGATAAGGAAAGTATATGCATCTCCTTGTGGCGGGAAAGCAACGTTACATGCACATGTATAAACATATGTACATCAGTTATGAAGAATATGATTGTGTTCAGATAGATGATGGGCAGTGTATTTCTAAGGATCAGAATATAGTACACATGCTTGATAAATAGGGAAAATGTTGTTTTAAGAAGATTTGGAATCAAGTTTGTATAACTTTGATTAATCTCACTGTATTGTTCCTTGGTTGAACCAGTACTTTGAGTCTGGGAAGGTTTTTAAAAAATGTCACTCTCAGCAGATAATTAGCTGGTAAGCTTATCAACTCTACCATTGGGCTAGTGTGTACCTCTTGTACATATTGAGGTATTGTTCTGGTTGCTCTGTCTGCAGTTATTAGACTTACAAGTCTGTATCAGTCTTAAAGGCTTATGTTGTGTATAGTAAGTAGATGATTTATTGATTCACTTGAGACCCACATGACAAAATTATGGTCAGCAGTCCATAATTATACTGTATACATGCCTGTTATACTATGTGAATATTCTGGAGTTTAACAGGAAGTAAAGAGTAGCATTATAAGGAAGGTTATATAGCAAGTTGGAGGGTTTCGCAATGGGGATGTTTAAGTGAGGTGAAACCCTTGAGGCAAATCAGTATTAAAAAAAAATGAGCTAGCTATATGAATAACATCTTATTTCTCTATTTTTTAGTCAGTGCTATCCGGAAGAATAGGTAAGCTTGTACTGTGAATGGGCAATACTGGAATAGAAAATCTAGAATTATGGCCCTTTACTTGTAATTAATCTAAAACTACCATGTTTTATTTTGTTTATATTTCCAGCATATTTCATTAATTTTATGTCAATTTGATCAAATTTTTGTAGTATTGAGAATATGGCCATAAGATCCTGGTCAAAAACAATAATGATTGCTTTTCAAATTAGATGTTTTTAACTTTTGGCCCTTTGAAATTTTGAATCTGTTTAAATTTAGATATCATCTGACAATATTGGGTTTATAGTGAGTGTACATGTTTATTGAAACCTATAGATATGAATTGCATTTTCGGACAAGGTCACAGGTTATAAAGGTGTTAAGACCGCAATTTTTTGTAAAAGAAAGTTTTAAGGAATAATAGTATCCTCACCAAGTATGATGAGGATGGAATTGTATTTGGATTCCAAAGATCAAGGTCTTTAAATCTAGAGATACAGTCAGATTGTGTTAATAAGTGACCTTCACATTGTCATGTTTAGCAGTTATAGCAGTGAAGATACTTTGTAACGCTGTTTCAGAAGTCCAAACCTAGTTAGTCTGCATTATGTTGTTATCATATGACAACAATTGAGCATATCACTTGGGACCATGGTATGAATTATGCTATATTGGAAGTAAAATCATCATTGAGCGTGTATGATGGGCTATTATGGTCCTAATGAACGAGATAACCTTTTGCCTCATGAATATTTGTTAAAAAAATTATGACTGGCTGAATATTTATTTACTGAACTTAACCCTTTCCCTTATAGAGGAAACCATGAAAAGACCTATGCGAACAGCATAAAACCAGATCAGCCTGCGAGTAACTCACAGGCTGATCAGGTTTTATGCTGTTCGCTGCTCCTCAGTGGTCTGGAAATGAGGATTTTGTAATTAAATTTGTAAGGTTTAACTGTGGTTTTCTGCAGATCAGGCTTTATGTGGTACCTATTGAGTGCATCAAAATGAGTCTATATGAGGGAAAGGGTTAAGGTGGTTTATGAATTTTGAATCTATTTTTCTTTACCATACAGACTGTATGGAATATAAGCTACAAATATATGAGCAAACAGGGGAGAGCTTGATCAGAGTCAGGCAACTCATGGAAGAAACTGTCTGATCTGGGTCTGCTCTGTGTTTCAAGAAATCAAAACACATTTAAATGAGGTAATGGGTTCACACAACTTTCAAGGTAAGGAGTCCGGTAGGAGGACAGTCATTAACATTTATTGGGTCATATTTACACAACATCTTAACTCCTCAAACTGACAAAAGGAAATGTGACATTGACCTTCACATAATACTAGAGCTCTTGATTTGTTTTGAATTAATGAGAATATTGGTAAATTTCATAATTGTCTTTGAGTTTGTTCTCATAATTATATGGAAAATGAATTCATTAAGGCGCTTAACCCTTTCCCTCATATAGTCTCATTTTGACGTCCTCAATAGGTATCACTTAAAGCCTGATCTGCAGAAACCACAGTTAACCCTTTCCCTCATATAGACTCATTTTGACACCCTCAATATGTACCACATAAAGCCTGATCTGCAGAAAACCACAGTTAAACCTTACCAAATTTAATTATAAAGTCCTCATTTCCAGGCCACTGAGGAGCAGCGAACAGCAAAAACCGATAGCTGGAGTTACTCGCAGGCTGATCTGGTTTTATGTGTTCGCATAGGTCTTTTCATGGTGTCCTCTATGAGGGAAAGGGTTAAGTATTTTACAGTTGCGTAGCTGCAGTTTTATCAGTGGGTAGGTAACCTGATTAGCCTGTGAGTTACTCGCAGGCTGATCTGGTTTTATGCTGTTTGCATAGGTCTTTTCATGGTGTCCTCTATGAGGGAAAGGGTTAAGTATTTTACAGTTGCGTAGCTGCAGTTTTATCAGTGGGTAGGTACGGTTTTTACATAATAATTTAAACTATCAGAAAGGGATAAAATATTTTGCTCCCCCGTCCTCTTTCCTCACATGAGGATCGAAAAAATTAAGTCATTTTATTTGACAAAGGTGTCAAAGCAAAGTATATTTTAAAGCTGATTCAATGGACTCTAGCTGATCTTGTTGAACAAGGAAAAGAATATTCAGTTGTGTTATGGTTTCCGTAGGCATTTTATTTATTACCTCACAGTGGAAACCAGCTTGAGGAAATAAAGTGTTTGAAAAAGTCAACTCCCCCTACTTAACATTTGATTGTATACAGACAAGTTGCATTATTGTCAGACAAGTTAAATCATTGAAATGATGCATTTGCTTGTCCACATGTGTCTGCTACATAATGTCTTTATCTATGTATGATTTGATGACGCTTAAAGCTATGCAAATTAAACTAGCTGTAGGCTAGTTTGAATTAAAGTTAGTTAATTATATTGTTTACAGTACACATGGATTGTAACATCAGTTACTGTGTATGCATCTTAATACCCTTATATATATATATAATTAGCTAAGTGCTTGATCTAGGCTTAATTTTCATGTAGGAACACTAAGCTATATCACTGTTCACTTAGGAGAATCAAGGCTTGTTAGCATATTAGTCTCTTATATGCAGTTTTTATTCAGTACATTTCAACTATTCTAAATGTATTTAGAAAGAGAAGAAGAGAACAGTTGTGGGCAGTATTGGATATAGTTTGTATCCAGTTAAATCTTCATCAGAAGCCATAAAGTGAATAAAAACAGAAACGAACGAGGTGAAGTGATACTTTCTCTCCTTGCTGTCTGGTGTTAGGCTGATATACACTGATATTATATCAGAGTGTTTGCCTACAGAATAGAGTACATTACTGGAATATGTTAATGTAGATTATTATCAGCATATCATACTGTTCAATTATCTTGTGAATACTGCATGCAATATCCATCCAAGTTCATGTGATGTATATAACTCACAGTTCAAGATATGATCCTTGTGTGCTGTTTTATCTAAGAAGATTACAAGTTCTCTTGGTGTATTTCCAGGTAGCTGTGCAGCGGTGCGGGTGTTGTAGGCCTAGCATGGGGAATCTCCTCAAATTGCTGGCTAGGGATGAATCAAGGAAGGATGACATCTATAATGTGTTTGTCGATTTTGAAAGTAAGTATGTGTAGTGTGATGAAACAGTTACAACCCACTCTGCAATATCCAGGATGGTAATACAGTTCTAACTGAAACTAGGTATCGTGCCAAAACCTAACTGTACCTGGAGAAAGTACATATGTATTCATAAATGTGCATGTTGATTTTGTGTTGTTGAAAATATCATCTGCAATATATATTCCCTTGTTAAAACTTGTTCAATATATCTAAACTTTGCACCCTCATCAATCTACTTAAACTTTTACCACATGAATATTCATGAACAAATTAAGATTAATTTATGACTTGATAAATTTTGTTTTACCAAACATTAAAATGTATATGAAACAATGGATTTTTCCTTTGTGTAGAATCTGAGCAAAAATTCTGTATGAAAAAACAGAGGAGACCCTGGGTCTGCTCTGTTTGCCAATGCATCAATGTGAGGCAAAGGGTGAAATTGGAATATCGGGTTTTCGTGGAATTTCTACTTCTCTTATTTGGGAAAATTTTTTACCAATTCTGGTGAACCCCAGAATTAGTTGAATCTGAAAGAATTAAATTATTTAGAATTTAACAAATCCTGGGTTGCATTCAGGCTCACATATCGTCATATTATGGTTGTGGTATACTTGTAGACTGTGAACCAACAGACTGTGAGAGGGAGGTGTGGGGTAAGATTCAGGAAGTACTAAAGGAGGCCCAACTGATACTGAAGAGTTTGCGACAGTACCAGGGAGCTGCTGAGGAGATAAGGAATGTAAGTAATGACACCTATTGACACAGGTCTCACAATTTAGTAACTGTCGTCAACATTTTGCAATTGTTAAGATCCTATTTTCCTCTACAAATTTCTTTCCTTTAGATTAAAGTTGCTGACCTGGCCTTAATTTAGAAGTTGATGTTTTTCAAGCGATTATTGCAAACACGGTCAGACAATGATTTTTCAGAGCAAGTGTGGTGTTTTTATGCCCCCATCAATCCGTCCATCCGTATGTACATCCGTCTTGAAACTTTGTGACACACATAACTCCGAAAGTATTTGTACTACAGACTTGATACTCCATTGATATATTATTCAGGACATGAACTTGTGCACCTGGGTATTTTCACCGAACTTCAATTGAAGTTGACAGAGTTATGGACCTTTGTTTTTGAAAAATATGAAATTTTATGCTTGTGATGCACGTAACTGAAAGAATTTGTACTACAAATTTAAAACTTCATGGATATATTATTTAGGACATAAACTTGTGCACCTGGGTATTTTTATCGAACCTTCGTTAAAGTTGACAGAGTTATTGGCCTTTGTTTTTTAAAAATATGGAATTTTATGCTTGTGACGCCAAAACTCTGAAAGTATTTATTCTACAGACTTCACACACACCCCAAAAAGTGAAGCATATAGATTTGCCATCGTCCATCCGTCCATCCCAAAACTGTGACACAGATATCTCTGAAGGTATTTGTGCTACAGACTCTAAACTTCATGGATATATTACTCAGGACATAACTTGCGCTCCTGGGTTTTGGCCTTTGTTTTGGGAAATGCGACAGGTGGTGGCATCTGTGTCCTCTGGACACATTTCTAGTTTTAAAAAATATTCAACCTGAAGATGTGATGACATTCTGAGGATATCTCCGGCACAAAATACTATTTCTGTCTCAAATTCTTTGAATGAGACCACATCTCCAATTAATTTTCCTCAAAATGAAAATGGCAGGTTCAGTTCTGTAGAAGACTAGATGCGTTTATGATAATCATATGACATGTGCAAAATACCCACAATGCTTTTAGACGAGAATTATATATCTCATTACTTTAAGTTTAGTTGAGGATTTTTAGCTCGACTATTCGAAGAATATGAGAGCTATTGTAGTCGCCCCTGCGTCGGCATTGGCGTTGCAGCTTTTGGTTAAAGTTTTGCGTGCAAGTTACTATTAACCTTATATATCAATAACCATTTACGGTATTGACTTGAAAGTTTATAAATATGTTTAGGGGCATCACACAACCAAGGTAGATGACTCTTGACTGAATTTGATATGAATTATGGCCCCTTTTTAACTTAGAAACTTTGGTTAAAGTTTTGCATGCAATAGAAAATTTGGTTAAAGTTTTGCGTGCAAGCTTCTATCTAGTTTGTATCTCAATAACCATTCATGGTATTGACTTGAAAGTTTATGAATATGTTTAGGGGCATCAGACAACCAAGGTAGATAACTCTTGATGGAATATATTACAAATTATGGCCCCTTTTCTTAGAAATTTTGGTTAAAGTTTTGCATGCAAGATACTCTCATGCATATATCTCAGTATCCAGGCATGCAATTGATTTGAAACAACTTTAATATGTTTAGGGGTATCATACTTTCATGGTAGATAACTCTTGATGGAATATGTTACAAATTATGGCCCCTTTTTAACTTAGAAATTTTGGTTAAAGTTTTGCATGCAAGTTACTTTCATGCTAATATCTCAGTATCCAGGCATGGGATTGATTTGAAACATCTTTAATATGTTTAGGGGTATCATACTTTCATGGTAGAAAACTCTTGATAGATTATGTTACAAATTATGGCCCCTTTTTAACTTAGAAATTTTGGTTAAAGTTTTGCATGCAAGTTACTTTCATGCTATATCTCAGTATCCAGGCATGCGTTTGATTTGAAACATCTTTAAAATATGTTTAGGAGTATCATACTATCAAGGTAAATAACTTTTGATTATGGCCCCTTTTTAACTTAGAAATTTTGGTTAAAGTTTTGCATGCAAGTTACTTTCATGCTTATATCTCAGTCTCCAGGCATGCGTTTGATTTGAAACATCTTTAATTAATATGTTTAGGAGTATCATACTATCAAGGTAAATAACTTTTGATGAAATATATTACAAGTTATGGCCCCTTTTTTACCTTAGAAATTTTGGTTAAAGTTTTGCATGCAAGGTCTTTCATGCTTATGTCTCAGAGTTAAGGCATGGGACTGATTTGAAACATCTTTAATATGTTTAGGTGTATCATACTATAAAGGAAGATAACACTTGATGGAATATATTAAAAATTATGACCCCCTTTTAACTTAAACTTTTGCATTCAAGCTACTATCCAGCTTATATCTCAGAAATTGCTTGTAGAATTGACTAGAAAGTTAAGAAGTGTTTTCAAGGGCATCAGAAAACTAAGGAGGATAACTTTTGGACTAATGCAAATTATGGCCCTTTTCTAACTTGGATTTTTGGTTAACGTTTTGCATGCACAGTGTTATTGTGCTTATGTCTCAGTTACTAGGCATGGGATTGATTTTAGACCTCATAAAAATATTAAGGGGTATCAGACTATCAAAGTATATCTTTTTTGACTATTATTATGTACAGGGTATGTGAAGGGCAAGAATTGAAACAGATTTCATTTGATTTACCAACAAGCATTTTGAATAGTCGAGCGTGCTGTCCTCTGACAGCTCTTGTTAACTAAAAGAGGAAGACTTTAATACCGTTTATTGTAAAAGTGTTTTCATACAATTACTTGATTTTCTTACACTTATGATGTGAAAATCAGAAATGAATTATTTATCAACAAAGAGATAAACAATTTTGCATATACATTGTGTTTTTATACCCTCACAATTAAATGCTTTTGGGGGTACATGCATTTCATTTGTTGGGGTATATTGAAATCAGTCTGTTTGTTGGTCGGTTTGTCTAAAGATGTGGTATTAACTACTTCTTTCAGTTGAAATTGATATTTTTAATGTGAGAAAAAAAATGTATGAAATGCAGTGTTGTTTCCCTTCTATCTAAATACTTCTTTTATAGATGTGAAAAAAAGGAGTTCAAATAAATATTTAATGTCTGATAATTTTCATTTGACTAAATCCTTGTAATACACATGTTTCTGAACATTTACAATTTTTTTATGGCCCCAAATCAATAGATCAGGGGCCATATTGTTTTTGCCCAGTATGATTGCCTGTGGACAATTAAGGAATTGACTTGAAACTTTAACAATTTATAGATGGTGACTAAGAGAAATGCAGTGACCAAGAACCATAACTCTGCCTAGTCTCATTTTTAATTATGCCCTTTTATTTAATTTTATAACAATTTTTTGTCTAGAGCATTTATTATTAACTATATGGGATATAGGCTTTTGCTCCACTAAGGAAGCCCTTTTCAACTTAAACCACTTATTTTTCATTGGACCCTTATGGTTTAAGTTTGTAGCAAGGCATTGTGTTTTACAAACACCTTTTGTTTTATGTTTTGTTGTTGTTGTTTTTTTAGAATGATAAAGCATAATTCTAGTGTCCACATGTCCACATTGTCCTTCAGCGTAACCTGTTTGGTATTTCAAGTATCAGGAAACTATTTCAAATTTATTTTGCATTGTGGCTGTAAGCGTCATTTACAATCAATAAAGCCACATCCTGTGTACGGACATGACTTACTTAAGAGTAAAACAAACTATGGGTGACTTCTGCATGACTGACACCAGCATGACAAGGTTCTTCTGACTTAAATTGATAGTGAATAAAACCATATACTGTTAAAACACCACACCATGGTTATTTCTCTTACAGTCACTAACATCATGTGATAACATTCAAGTAATGAAACAATCAACGTGACATACAAAGTTGAAAAAATTTAATCCTTTTGATTTTTAGCTCACCTGAGCACAACGTGCTCATGGTGAGCTTTTGTGATCGCCTTTTGTCCAGCATCCGTCGTCCGTCCGTGCGTGCGTCTTGCGTCAACTTTTCCTTTAAACAACTTCTCCTCCTAAACCACTGGATGGATTTTGACCAAACTTCACAGGAATCATCCTCATCATGACCTCTATCAAAGTTGTTCAAATTATTTTGATTGGGTGAATAAGTAGGTCACAGGAGCTAAAAATAGATTTTTAAAATGCAATCTTAGAAAATCTTCTCCTGCAAAACTGTAAGGCCTAGAGCTTTAATAATTGGTATGTAGAATTGTCTTATGAACATCTACAAAAGTTGTTCAGATCATGACCCTGGGGTCAAAATTGGCCCCGCCCCAGGGGTCATTTTATTTTTCATAGGTTTATATAGTGAAAAACTTTAAAAATCTTCTTCTATGAAACAATTAGGCCTAGAGCTAAGATATTTGGCGTGTAGCATTGTCTAATGAATCTCTACAAAAATTGTTCAAATTATGACCCTGGGGTTTGAATTGGCCCTGCCCCGGGGGTCACTTGTTTTATTGGAAAACTTTAAAAATCTTCTCCATGAAACCAAAGGCCTAGAGCTAAGATATTTGGTATGTAGCATCATCTAATGGTTCATTACCAAGATTGTTCAAATCATAGCCCTATGGTAATAAATGACCCCGCACCAGGGGTTACTTGTTTTACATAGAGTTATATAGGAAAATCTTAAAAATCTTCTTTTATGAATCCATAAGGCCTAGAGCTTAGATAATTAGCTCACCTGAGCACAACGTGCTCATGGTGAGCTTTTATGATTGCCTTTTGTCCGGCGTCTGTCGTCCTTCCATCTGTCCGTGCGAGCGTGCGTCTTTCGTCAACTTTTTCCATTAAACATCTCCTCCTAATCCGCTGAAGGGATTTTGACAAAATTTTACAGCAATCATCCTTATGATGTCCTCTAACAAAATTGTACAAATTATTATGATTGGTTGAAAAAGTAGGTCACAGGAGCTAAAAATATATTTTAAAATGCAATCTTAGAAAATCTTCTCCTGCAAAACTGTAAGGCCTACAGTGTGTAGAATTGTCTTATAAACCTTTACAAAAATTGTTCAAATCATGGCCCTAGGGTCAAAATTTGCCCTGCCCCAGGGGTCACTTTATTTTACATAGGCTTATATAGGGAAAACCTAGAAAAATCTTCTCATCAGAAACCACATGGCCTGGTGTTAAGATATTGGGTATGTAGTATTGTCTGGTGGATCTCTACTTAAGTTGTTTAAATCATGGCCCTTGGGTGAAAATTGGCCCTGCCCTAGGGGTCACTTGATTTTACATAGGAAAAATAGAAAAATCATCTCCTGAAATACTGCAAGGCTTAGAGCTTGGATATTTGGCATGTAGAATTGTCTTGTGAACTACTACAAAAGTTGTTAAAATAATTACCTCTGGGTCAAAACTGCCCTCGCTCCAGGGATCATTTTATTTTACAAAGGCTTATATAGGAAAAAACTAGAAAAATCTTCTTATCAGACACCACATGGCCTAGAGTTAAGGTGTCTAGAACACGCTCCATTAATTTCAAAGCTAGATCAGTAAGCTTAAAGGGAAAACCTTGTAGAAACCATATGGCATTGTGCATGCAGCATTGTCTAGTGGATCATTACCAAAGTTTGTTTTTAATCATGGCCCTGTGTCAAAATTGGTCCCACTTTAAGTATGTTTATATTATAAACCATTGAAAGCAATATTTCTCAGGTGAGCGATTAAGGACCATCATGGCCCTCTTGTTGTTTTTTTTTAACATACTATAATTGTTCTTACTCATTAAGAGTCCTGGCCTGTGTTCTCAAAAATACTTACATACAATCTCAGGCTCAAATTTGAGTATCACACTCAAACCCTTTAAAACCATGGACACAATTTGAGTTTGAGTATGAAAATCAGAGAATTTCGAGAACATGGGGTCTGGACTCAATTTTATAGCTCACCTGAGCACAACGTGCTCAGGGTGAGCTATTGTGACTGATGAGTGTTTGTTGTCAACATTTAACTTAAATGACATCTCCTCCTAAAACACTAGGCCATTTTTAAAGAAACTTCACAGGAATGTTCCTTGGATGATGCCCTTTCATAGTTGTTCGAAGAATTTGATTCAATACAGAACTCTGGTTGCCATGGCAACAGAAAGAAAAAACATATGACAACTTTGAAAATCTTCTCCTCCAAAAGTACCGGCCAGATTTCAAAATTATTTGCCACAGACATTCCTTGGGTCACTATCTACCAAGATTGTTCAAATTATTTTGATCCCTTGAAAAACATGGCCGCCAGGAGGCAGAGCCCATTTTCCAGATATGTATATAGTACAAATTTAAAAAAAATCTTCTTGTCCAAAAGTACTGGCTGGATTCAAAGTTATTTGGCACAGATGTTCCTTAGTCACTCTTTATCAAGATAGTTCAAATATTTTGATCTGTTGAAAAACATGGCCACCAGGGGGCAGAGCCTGTTTTCCTTATACGAGTATGGTACCAATTTGAAAAATCTTCTTGTCCAAAAGTTAGGCTGGATTTCAACGTTACTTGGCACAGATGTTCCTTAGGTCACTCTCTACCAAGATTATTTTGATCCACTGAAAAACATGGTTGCCAGGGGGCGGAGCCTGTTTTCTGTATATGAATATACTGTAGTTCATATTTGAAAATTCTTCTTGTCTAAAGTTATTGGCTAGATTTCAAAGTTTTTTTTGGCACAAACGTTCCATTGGTCACTTTCTATCAAGATTTTTCAAATTATTTTGGATTGAAAAACAAAAATGGCTGCCAGGGGGTTAAGCCCATTTTCCTTATATGTATAGAGTACAAATTTGAAAATTCTTCTTGTCCAAAAGTACTCACTTGATTTATTGCTGGCAGAGGGCAGAGCCCATTTTCCATAATATTACGAGATATTTGCTGTTTCTTTTCCTCCCACTAATACCTGGCTCAGGTGAGCGATCCCTAGACCATCATGGCCCTCCTGTATGGATAAAGACTAAGAACATTCTGAGCATATCCTTTTCAAATGTATTTGAGGACTTATCAGAGAGTTATTGAAAAGAACTTGTTTTCAGTTTTTCCTTATAAAAATATTGATTAATGTTGTTTTTTTGTTGTTTTTTTTTCAAGAAAAGGAGCTTGAAATTTATTCTGTCTGTTAATCTGATGTTTTTCCAATATGCTGGCAGATTGAGCACTGAGTTGTACCACTACCAGGAACAGTTAAATTGTTCTTGTGATAACATATCATATAGGTAGGGAAGATGTTCTTGCTTGATTGGAGGTCATAAACACTCTACACCTGATATCACATGAGTTGCTGTTGCAAATGCATGTTACAAATCAACATGTCTTGTAAGATTTTATCTTTACTACATTGCTGAAAAGTCTACCACTCAAATGCTCCCTAGAGTGATAAAACAAGATCCTGCCGCCAGGTAACTCACAGGCTAATCAGATCTTATACTGTAGACTAATATCCAGTATCTTTGATATATATAAGAAACATTTTGAAAACTGAATGGGGAATGAACCTTTTCATTATTTACAGAAAAATTCAAACTATGTCATATAGCATACAATAGTAACACTGAGTCACCATGTAACCAAAAATGTTCTGAGATTTGTTTGTGATATTGTTTTTCAGGAGTTGACCTTATTATAAAAGGGAAATTAAGATTTGGCTGCTATATCTATTAAAAAAAAAAAGGGTTATTGCAAAATTTAATTTACATATCAATGTCATATGTTAAATTACTCAGTAATGAACAAATGTATTTCTATTAAACGTTAAACGTGTTTATTTGATGATACGCCTATTTCTATACATGATATTCAATGGCGTTGTACAATAAACATACATATATTCTCACCAAAAAGTGTAAACAAATACATATAAAATATAGCAAAAAAGCATAAAAACATGAAATTAAAATACAGATTTAAGATGGACATCAAGGTACTTTACTAGTTTATGTTTTTAAAAAAAGAAAATAAGCTAATAAAAGCAGATGACAAAACAATAAAAGCTCCGGACAATGTTATGTAAAATATCAGATAATTCAAATCAATATCAGTTTTAAAACAAGTCGTAAAATTGTGTGAAATAATGCGTTTTTAGTTTTTTCTTAAACTTATTTCTATGCATAAAGCCTCCATCTTGCTAGTGTATAACGTGACTGATTGAGTTCAGGAAACACCTTCATTTTGATCATTTAAGATCAGCGGATGTTGATTGGTTGTTGCAGGCAATCTCTAACCCCAGGGATGAAGGTCTCCAGGAGAAGGCATGGAATGGCGTGTGCCCACTTGTAGAACAGCTGAAGAAATATTATGAATTTTCCCTCATGTTAGGTAAGTGTCAGTGAAGCAGGATAATCATTCCCTATATAAGTTCAGCTTTTTGTATACAGTTGAACCTGTATTAGCTGTCACCTGTATTAAGCGGTAAATCTGCATTTAGTGGCCAGTTTTAATATCACCAAACTATTACATTTAGTTATATGTTTAACCTTCGTTTAGCAGTCATCTCTGTTAAGTGGCCACTGTCTTTTCTTCCCCTGACTGACTGCTTAAGACAGGTTTGACTGTAGTTTCGAAAGGTTTTGAAAGGTTTATCTCCAGATAAAAAAATAAATATGAACTGGTACCCAGGATTGCAGATAAGGAGAGGGCTTCAGTGTTTGATGTATAACTTGTATAAATCAGTATAATGGAAATGTCTAAACTTTTATTAGAGATATTCACATGACATTTTCATAAAAAGATTCAGTGTATGAATTCCCAAAACAATTTATGAATTGATTTGAGTTGGAGATCAATCTGTTTAATGGATGGTTATTTTTGTGAATTTGGAATAGTAAATTGTATGTGTAATTTTGTGCTGACCTGCTTAGTTAAGTATACTTAAGCTTTTCAGCAATTGAAATGTATGAGGTATTTTTTATATCAGCATGAAGTCTAGAAATTTACATACTGATTAATAAATCATATTTAAAAGAAATTTACTCTATCATATAGAGCAGAGATAAAATTTGTTATTAACCTCATAATAGCTACAGCAATGGAGTATTCATCATTTCAAATGTATAGAGCAGGAAACTTGTAAACCCACTGAATCATTATGGTTAGTTACTTATTCAAGGTTTTTCATCAAAGTTACAGTTTGAGGTCCCAGGGTCTCGCGTTTCTAAATGTTTGGGGTCCCATATAACAAAATGAGGCGCCAGCAATGAAACTAAACTTCATCTGTATCATTCATTAACATTTTACAGTACATTGTTAATCTGTTTTATACTAACGACCCCAGACTGTAATGGAGTTTGAAGAATGTACAAAGTTTTTTACTTTCATTATTAAACTTTTCTTTTATCAAACAATGAAGGAATATCAGCCTACTTGAATATTATGACAGAAACAGCCAAATATGTAATAGGGAAAAAATCTGAGTGTTTAGATATCAATGTCTTTCGATACAAAAATGTGCATTGATTCACTGTCTCATATTTATTATTTATCTTATAATAACAAATGTTTTAAAGTTTTTTAATTCCTTTTCAGAAATGTTTGCCAAAATTATAATTATTTTCTTTTTTTTTTTAAATCTGAAATGACTTGGAATATGTTCTGGATTCATTATTGAAATTAAATCGAGCGTACGCAAGATAAATGTACATGGCTGTTTACATTTTATAGAATTATTAGATTATTTTTACGAGTTAAAATTATGCTTTTCATACTTTTAATTGTTTGATATTCTTACAACACTAGGCACAAAGATTTGATATGTTCCAAAGTCAATCTCTTTTCTGTTTGCACATACTATATCCTTTTTCTTTTACAATTGAAGTTATTTTTTGTGCCTCCCAACGGACACAGACTTACATTTTGTAGGGGTCCTATGAGTCATTTTACGCATATTGAACGTAGGATCTTGAGGGATCTACTATATGAAAAGTATTAGATAGGAGTTTTAGTAAATTTCTACAAAATCAACCCAGAGCTCTTGATTGCATAGCATACTAAAGTTACGTATGTTGTGAAATTAAAAGAGAATTTGAAATTAAGCTTTTTAGTTTCTTTTAGAGCACTAGATTTTGATATGAATGCTATTTTTTTCTATTTACCCAAATACACGGCCTGTATGTTGCTCTAAGCATATTTTTTTCTTTTTACCCAGATACACGGCCTGTATGTTGCTCTAAGCATATTTTTAGCTCACCTGAGCACGTGTGCTCAGGATGAGCTTTTAGGATCGATGAATGTCCGTCGTCCGTCCGTCCGTCCGTCCGTCGTCCGTCGTCCACAATTTGTTCGTTTGCACTCTAGCATCTTCATTTTATTAGCAATTATCTTCAAACTTTAAAACAATGTTTATTACCATAAAATCTCGGCCAAGTTCGATTATGGCTGATATCGGAACATTAGGTCAGGAGTTAAGCCCCTTTTAAAATTCAAAAAAGCCAGATTTCACATTGTTTGCACTCTAGCACCTTCATTTTAATTTTAAATTTTTTAAAATTTTGCCATATTTCAAGTTTTTCTAGCATCTTCATCTTTTGAGCAATCCTCTTCAAACTTTATCAATGTTATGACCATAATGTCTCGATTGAGTTTGATTATGACTGAGATCAGTTGATTAGGTCAGGAGTTAAGCCCCTTTTAATATAAAAAAAGCCATATTTCACGTTGTTTACACTCTAGCATCTTCCTTTTTTTAGCAATCATCTTCAAACTTTATGACATTGTTAATGACCATAATGTCTTGATTGAGTTCAATTGTGGCTGAGGTGGGTCATTTAGGTCAGGAGTTATGCCCCTTTTAATACAAAAAATGCAAGATTTCACTTTGTTTATTCTCTACCAACTTCATTTTTTTAACAATCATTTTTAAACTTTGAGACAGTGTTTATGCCCATAATCTCACAATCGGATTCAATTATAACTGATATTGACTTGTAAATTTAGGAGTTATGCCCATTTCACCATAAAAAAAAAGCCAGATTTCACTTTTACACTCAAGTATCTTTATTTCTTAAGCAATCATCTTTCTCAGGTAAGCGACCAAGGGCCATCTTGGCCCTCTTGTTTTCTTCTTACCCAGATACACGGCCTGTATGTTGCTCTAAGCATATTTTTTTCTTTTTACCCAGATACACGGCCTGTATGATGCTCTAAGCATATTTTTTTCTTTATATCCAGATACACGGCCTGTATGTTGCTCTAAGCATATTTTTTTCTTTTTACCCAGATACACGGCCTGTATGTTGCTCTAAGCATATTTTTTTCTTTTTACCCAGATACACGGCCTGTATGTTGCTCTAAGCATATTTTTTTCTTTTTACCCAGAGACACGGCCTGTATGATGCTCTAAGCATATTTTTTTCTTTTTATCCAGATACACGGCCTGTATGTTGCTATAAGCATGACATAGATTTCTTATTTGGGATGAGAAATTAATAGGAATGTATTGAAGAATCTGATTCTTCATTTATTTATCAACTGCTTTGGGGTTATTCAAAGTCAGCAGAGACTGAAAGGACTGTATTATAATTGGGGTCTTATTTCCTATAATCATTTTAGGATGAAAAAACAACAACAACAAACATTTCACAATTTCTAGTCATGTGATAATAAGATATTTTTAAATTGCACCTTGTGTAATACATCTAATTATGTTTTCTCAAAGTATTAAGAAGAAAGTTGAAAACTGCAAATGAAATGTAAATATTTACATTGTGAATGTTAAATAAAACTTCGACACCCAGTTGGTCCCTTATTTATCTGAATTCTTTCCTGGTTGTAAATTTGGCATCCAAAATTGTTTCATTACAGGTTAGAACAACAATTAACTTTTGGTATGTTTCTAAATTGACATATCTACTTGTACATATTGTATTTTGTTGGCTCATATAGCATGATCAGACATGAGATATAATGATTGTTTTGGTAGGGCTCCTGCAGTACTTGAACACAAAGTTCGGTGGAGGTTGCAGACAGGTGTTTCAGCACTTGTTCAGTAGGAGTGAATCTACCAAGCCCATGAAATCCCACCCGAGGGTTGAGATACGTCCAAAAACCGAGGTTTTTTGAGGTTTTTTGGATGTATCTCAACCCGAGGGTGGGATTTCCTTATCGACAACTCAGTGGGCATGGTAGATTTATTTTCTCACCTACCAACGATCATTTTTAGCTTTTTTTGTACACAGTAGCACTTCACGTGTTTCTTTTCCACGTAATTTCTAATCAATACACAAGACAGTGTTTCTATTTACAGACTCTATGCAAAACAAAATAAACCATAATTAAAATTCAATTACACAGGATATCACATTTTATTAGCTCACATGAGCACAACGTGCTCAAGGTGAGCTTTTCTGATCGCCTTTTGTCCGGCGTGCGTGCGTGCGTGCGTCCGGCGTCAACAATTGCTTCAAACAACATCTCCTCCTAAACGGCTTGGCCAATTTGAAAAATATTTTGCAGGAATGTTCCTTGGATGAAGCTCTACTAAAGTTGTATAAATGGTTCTGGTCCATCGCATAATTAGGTCACAGGAGCTAAAAATAGATTTTAAAAATGAAAATTTAAAAAATCTTCTTCTCTGAAACCACAAGGCCTTTTCCGGGGTTTTTCACATAGGCTAATATAGGAAAAACTTGAAAAAATCTTCTTCTCCGAAACCACAAGGCCTAGCCTTTTGATTTTTGGTATGTAGCATCATCTTATGGGCCACTACCAAGATTGTACAAATCATAGCCCTATGGTGATAAATGACCCCGCACCAGAGGTCACTTGTTTTACATAGAGTTATATAGGAAAATCTTAAAAAATCTTCTTCATGAATCATAAGGCCTAGAGCTTAGATATTTGGTATGAGCATCATCTTATGGGCCACTACCAAGATTGTACAAATCATAGCCCTATGGTGATAAATGACCCCCCACCAGGGGTCACTTGTTTTACACAGAGTTATATAGGAAAATCTTAAAAAATCTTCTTCTATGAATGCATAAGGCCTAGAGCTTAGATATTTGGTATGAAGCATCATCTTATGGGCCACTACCAAGATTGTACAAATCATAGCCCTATGGTGATAAATGACCCCCCACCAGGGGTCACTTGTTTTACACAGAGTTAATAGGAAAATCTTAAAAAATCTTCTTCTATGAATCCATAAGGCCTAGAGCTTAGATATTTAGTATGTAGCATCATCTTATGGGCCACTACCAAGATTGTACAAATCATAGCCCTATGGTGATAAATGACCCCACACCAGGGGTCACTTGTTTTACATAGAGTTAAATAGGAAAATCTTAAAAAATCTTCTTCTATGAATCAATAAGGCCTAGAGCTAAGATTTTTGGTATGTAGTAGCATCTAATGGTTCATTACAAAGATTTTCAAAGTCTTGGCCCTACGGTGATAAATGACCCTGCGCCCAAGTCTTCTCTGAAACCATATGGCCCATTGCTTAGATATTTGGTGTGTAGTATTGTCAGGGGTAAAATGTTTTAGATTAAGTTATATCAGAATCCTTGTCTGTTTAAAAACCTTGACATCAGTTGAAGCAATGGTACTCAGGTGAGCGATTCAGGGCCATCATGGCCCTCTTGTTTAACATTTAAATAATAAACAAACTAGAAAAATATCTCTGACGACTGAAATATAAATTTACAACATTTATGTATCCATTAAAGTATCGCTTGACTTATATTGTGTACATGTAGACAGCTGTACGAGACCAGCTGTACGAGATAAGATTATCTCACACGGGTTAATTTCGGAATAACTTTGTCCGATAGGTGAGAAAAAATGTCCTCTTCAAAACTCATTAACCTTCTACTTATCATACACATGTTTTGACGCCTTGGCAAACACAGTAGAACAAGATAAGGTAGCTCCTAATCTTGGTCTTCTCTGTTTGCTCAAACAATATTGTAGTTCTCAGTCTGATTGTGCACTTTCTGCACAGCAAACAACTATTCAGTTTTATTTACCATTTTAAATTCAGTATATTTATATCAACAAATATTTTAATGTCATAAATCGGTCATAAGTCTTAAATTTGTACATGAATATTTATATACGTGTGCCAATATGCAAGACATAAAATCTTTTCCTGATGATTAATATAAGCAATCCAGCAATGTCATGAACAGACTTTGGGGAAAGTTCAGCAAGTGAGAGCCAAGGTTTGGAATGAAAATGAAAATTGACTGCTGGGAAACTCTTGATTGTTTAAATAAAGGCAACTGCTAAAACACATTTTTTTGTTGATTCCTATTTATGAAGTTGTTAATATTGTAATAATATGCTAGGAGCAGGTTCTACATTAGGGGGCCTAAACTGGAGTCCAAATTATATAACACTCTTGTTTTGTTCATTTATTTTACTAAGCAGAGGAAAGGGATGAGTTTTCAAAGTTATGTTGGTGACTTGTCAGAAACATCAATTTGTTGAACAAAATTGGTTTAATTGCTTGTTACCACAATTGATGATCAAACTGGTTTTTGTGTCTGATTTTTCCGTTACATCAAATACAGATTTTTGAACTTATTACCATCACTGTTCATTTCAGAGAACAATGTTCCACTGCTGTTAGCAGCATTGTGCTCAAGCGACATGACATCACGTCAACATCTTGAGAACCAGCAGGCTTTGGTGAAACAGTTCGCAGAGATCCTCGACTTTGTCCTGAAATTTGATGATCTTAAGGTGAGGGAGATATTTGTACTCTTAATATTCTGTTTTTATACACCATCTACACTATACAAAGTTTGGACTATACTGGAATCAGGCTTTCCGTTCTGACCTTACTATAAGAGGAGATACTCTTTAACCCTTTCCCTCATATAGACTCATTTTGACGCACTCAATAGGTACCACATAAAGCCTGATCTGCAGAAAACCACAGTTAAACCTTACCAAATTTAATTGTAAAATCCTCATTACCAGACCACTGAGGAGCAGCGAACAGCATAAAACCTGATCAGCCTGCGAGTTACTCGCAGGCTGATCTGGTTTTATGTTGTTCGCATAGGTCTTTTCATGGTGTCCTCTATGAGGGAAAGGGTTAACTTTTAGTAATAATTCCAGCTGATTTTCATCTTGAATTGCTCAACATACAAGGATAGTTCCAGCACTTGTTGGCTCAGTGTCAGGATAATAGGACATGCCACTTGTCTACAGCGTGATACTGCTATATCTGTCTCAAGTAGATATAGTCTCTAAATGACTAAAACACTGTCGGTGGGATGTAAATCCCAACAAACAAACAAAGATCTTCATCTAGGGAAAAAAAAGTGTTAAGCAGTTTAAGACAAGTAGAGAAATCCTTGAGCATGATCTGTAAATGATTACTATTCAAGTATTGTGACCATGTGTTCTCTCTCTCCTCCCCAGATGACTAACCCAGTTATACAGAATGACTTCAGTTACTACAGGCGAACACAGAACAGGATGAGAATTGTTAATGACGTGAGTATCTACACATAAGACTGAAATAACAGTATATTTTAGCTCACTTGAGCACATGTGCTCAGGATGAACTATTTGGATCGATTAATGAATGTTGTCCATCTGTCATCCACAATTAGTATGTTTGCACTCTAACATCTTCATTTCTTAAGCAATCATCTTCAAGCTTAAAGACAGTGTTGCTGTAATCTTTCAGCCAAGTTTGATTATGGTTGATATCAGCCAATTGGGTCAGGAGTTTTGGCCCTTTTACTATTAAAAAAAATGATGCCAGGTTTCTCTTTGTTTGCACTCTCTCATCTTCATTTCGTAAGCAATCATTATCAAACTTTATGACAATGCTTATACCCATTATCTCTTGGCCAGATTCGATTAGGTTAGGAGTTATTGCCCTTTTAATATTTTTTTTTTTTTTGGAATTTCTCTTGGTCAAGTTCGATTATGGCTGATATCAGCCAATTGGGTCAGGAGTTATGGCCCTTTTAATATTGAAAAATGCTAGATTTCACTTTTTACACTCTAGCATCTTCATTTCCTAAGTAATCATTTTGAAGTTTCATGACAATGTTTATAGTCTTAATCTCTCAGTCAAGTTTGACTTCAAATTTAAACCTCGGGTACTTTTGGTGTGTAGAATGGAAATGATCTCATGGATAATGTATTCAGTACAACTATGGTATAATATAGTAACTTGTACAGGCAATGGAGGCAGTTTCTCTCAGGTGAGCGTCTTCAGGGCCATCTTGGCCCTCTTGTTTTGACATTAAAAATTGTTGAGTTTGTATTTAAGGCAATTTTGTGGAGTACATATATTTGGATTTATGTTCAGGAAAGCATGAGTTTTGAGGAAATACATGATTTATGTTGGATGTCTGGGTATCTTTTGACAAACTATCAACAAAATCAACAAACGTAAGTTCCCCACAAAATATGAATGATTTTACAATATAAAGCTGTTACATTCTGCAATTGTTGGTGGCTGAGTTGTTAAAATGTCTATTCTGTCAGGGAAGATGGCCCCTTATAAAAAAAGGTGGGTTCATTCCCTGGTTTAAACGTAACAGTTTTGTTGAAAATGGTACTGTTATATCTTTCTTGCTTTGTGTTCAGCAGAAAAGTGTAGTGTTCTGTATCTACCATATCATATGAAACATATCTGTCTCATTTCAAAAGTCCTTTATAATTATTTTGTTAAAATATGGATATGGAGGTACCATGTTTTTATAGTTATATTCTCATCAGTATAAATGAAAAGTACAAATTGCATAAGATTATATAACAGACAGAGAATTTCGTTCAGTTTGATATGGATTAATACTTGTCAAACAAATGGTTATAATGATTCTATTGATTGACTGCAATATTGCTCTCCTTCACATGCCTTGAAATAAAACATGATTCTGAATCTGTATATGGAGGGCATACCGTGAAACTTTTCCATCTTTTTTTTTCATTTCTATATGCATTTACTGGTATTTTTGTTGTCAGTCAGCTCTTGATACTGTAAACCATTTTTATAATCAGACAAGTGTTACCCGGTAATTGCTTTACTGACAGCCAGTATTTCTATAAAAGTTTGCCTATTTCAGTTTGGAGGACATTTTCATGTCAAATTGGCTGCAAAAAGAAGCTAACATAAAGTCTCTAGTTGTTAAACAGTATGATTTTGAATATTGCTAAATGTAACTTAAGCTAACTGTAACTTGATTACTTAACTATTTTATATTAAAAGCAAACACTACATCCTATCAAACAAATGAATATTTATATTTGCAGGACAAAAATGAAAAAGAGGGGTGTGTGCCACACGAGGTTGCCAACAGGATGTCTCTGTTTTACGCCCACTCAACACCCATGTTGAAGATGCTGAGTGATACGACTTCCACATTTGTGTCTCAGGTGAGTCAACCTGTTATCTCATTTACATGTGATTTGACATATTGGTAAACAGAGCAGACCTAGATCAGACACCTCCTTGCAAATAAAAACTGGCTTAAATATTTAGTGAAGAACACTTAATGTATTTAATTTATACAAGATTGGTTGTATTTTTGAAAAGTAAAGATGTTATATTTAACATGGCCAATGTATCTGTAAAAGAATTATTTAGACGGTTTTTGAGTTGCCTGCTGTAAGCATAGGTGACACATAGGGATCACATCTCTGTCATCTGTCTGTATCTCCCTCAGCTGGTGACACATGTTTCCCAATGAACACTTCTTGTTTGTTCATTATACTAAGCAAAAAACCATTTGCAAACATATATAGATGTGAATAATGCATGTATATGCATGTCTGGCATGCTAAAAAAATGTGTTTTCAAAAATAAGAATTGAGCAAAATGTTTATGCATCTATAATTATCACATATCTTACTTTAGATAGTAAATAGATAATGAAGAGAAAAAAATGCAGACTTTCTATTTAATAAAGTTCTTTATTACACGGTGAGTCATTTTCCACTACATTTATGGTAGTTCATTGGTACATTTAATGAAAAAAAAAATCAGAAAATTACATTATTTCGGTGTGAGTCAAATTCAGGTTTCAAGAATGAATTAATCTTGACTAGTTGACTCACAGGTAGATATTGTAATTCACTGCTTTAATATGAGTTTCAAGCTCATAGTTCAAAAACTGTTTTTTCAATACAATAGGACTTTAGTATGCTATTTGAGATTGAGTCTGAAAATGTACAAAGTATATTCTGGAACTAGATGTGTATAATTTTTGTTTCAGCATAAGGACCTGCCTGTTGAAAACACAACAGACTGCTTGGGCACAATGGCCAATATCTGCAGGGTGATGATAGAAAACCCGTAAGTTTGAACTTTTGAGAGTGTCTAAACTCTAATAAGCAAGTCATACCATACAGTAATCTCTGATAAATTCAAGAGAGAAGATAGCATATTTAGTGCTTGAGAGAGGGGGGTGGGGGTATATTCTGTAAAGGTTGTCCCATTTTGACCATGCCAAAACTTTTGGCTGAAGAGAGAGAGAGAACAATTTATCATAGGCTGTTTAAAAAAAAAAAGTCCAAGCCAGAACTTAGGGCTGGAAGGAGAGAAAAAGAAAAATAGGGTTCATTATGAACTTTAAAAAGAGAAGAGAGAGTTCATTTTATGCTGTCTGCCCATGCCAAAACCTTAGCAGAAGATAGAGAGTACATTCTGTAATGATCATCTATTTTGTCTATGCCGCTAGAGATAGGGTATTCATCCTCTTAAGTGATAGCTCTATGTAAGGAAATAAATTTCCACGATTGAAGTATAGATCATCCTGAAGATATGTTGTTTGTGTTTTAGGGAATACTGTCAGAGGTTTAAGAATGAGGAAACCCCATGGTTCTGTTTACGAGTGATGGTAGGAGTTATTATTCTGTATGACCATGTCCATCCAGTTGGTGCATTTGCTAGAACTTCAGGCATAGATGTAAGTACTTGATTTGGATTATTTTTTATGTCCACTAATCTTTCTGTCTTTTTATACTGAAGTGCAAGATAAATGCAGCATAAATTTTTGTGTCTGTGTTGAGGAATATATTAGATGGTATAGTAATAATGGAAATAAAGGTATATAAAGACACAGGGCAGTTTGATTTAAGAAGATTGGTTCCTTTGATACAAGGTGTGACTGATCATTTGCGAATAAGAACAAAGTCAGATGGTAAAATCTTGAAAACAATATTATATTCTTGTTACCTGCATAGCCATTTCCCTTCAGTGCTTTTTATGCTCACCGAAGGTGACGCATATAGTCGCCGCTTCGTCCGTCCGTCACACTTTCCTTGTCCGGACTATTTCTCAGGAACTAATGGCTTGAATTCAACGAAACTTTATGGGAAGCTTTATTACCAAGAGGAGATGCGCATATCGTCAGCATGACCCGATTCCTAAATTTTTCAAAGAGTTATGGCCCATTGACTTTTCGGCCTATAGTACATATTGCATGATTCTTGTCCGGGCTATTTCTCAGGAACTAATGGCTTGAATTCAACGAAACTTTATGGGAAGCTTTATTACCAAGAGGAAATGCGCATATCGTCAGCATGACCCGATTCCTAAATTTTTTGCAGAGTTATGGCTCCTTGACTTTTTTGCCTATAGTTCATGTTGCATGATTCTTGTCCGGGCTATTTCTCAGGAACTAATGGCTTGAATTCAATGAAACTTTATGGGAAGCTTTATTACCAAGAGTAGATACGCATATCGTCGACGTGACCTGGTTCCTCAATTTTTAGCTCACATGAGCACAACGTGCTCAAGGTGAGCTTTTCTGATCGCCTTTTGTCCGGCGTCCGTCGTCCGTACAATTGCTTCAAACAACATCTCCTCCTAAACAGCTTGGCCAATTTGAAAAATATTTTGCAGGAATGTTCCTTGGATGAAGCTCTACTAAAGTTGTATAAATGGTTCTGGTCCATTGCATAATTAGGTCACAGGAGCTAAAAATAGATTTTAAAAATGCAAACTTTGAAAATCTTCTTCTGCAAAACTGCAAGGCCTAGAGCTTAGATATTTGGTATGTAGCATCATCTTATGGGCCACTACCAAGATTGTATAAATCATAGCCCTATGGTGATAAATGACCCCGCACCAGGGGTCACTTGTTTTACATAGAATTATATAGCAAAATCTTAAAAAATCTTCTTCTATGAATCCATAAGGCCTAGAGCTTAGATATTTGGTATGTAGCATCATCTTATGGGCCACTATCAAGATTGTACAAATCATAGCCCTGTGGTGATAAATGACCCCGCACCAGGGGTCACTTGTTTTACATGGAGTTATATAGGAAAATCTTAAAAAATCTTCTTCCATTAATGCATAAGGCCTAGAGCTTAGATATTTGGTATGAAGCATCATCTTATGGGCCACTACCAAGATTGTACAAATCATAGCCCTATGGTGATAAATGACCCCGCACCAGGGGTCACTTGTTTTACACAGAGTTATATAGCAAAATCTTAAAAAATCTTCTTCCATGAATGCATAAGGCCTAGAGCTTAGATATTTGGTATGAAGCATCATCTTATGGGCGACTACCAAGATTGTACAAATCATAGCCCTATGGTGATAAATGACCCCGCACCAGGGGTCACTTGTTTTACACAGAGTTATATAGGAAAATCTTAAAAAAATCTTCTTCTATGAATCCATAAGGCCTAGAGCTTAGATATTTGGTATGTAGCATCATCTTATGGGCCACTACCAAGATTGTACAAATCATAGCCCAATGGTGATAAATGACCCCACACCAGGGGTCACTTGTTTTACATAGAGTTAAATAGGAAAATCTTAAAAAATCTTCTTCTATGAATCAGTAAGGCCTAGAGCTAAGATTTTTGGTATGTAGTAGCATCTAATCGTTCATTACAAAGATTTTCAAAGTCTTGGCCCTACGGTGATAAATGACCCTGCGCCCAAGTCTTCTCTGAAACCATATGGCCCATTGCTTAGATATTTGGTGTGTAGTTTTGTCAGGGGTAAAATGTTTTAGATTAAGTTATATCAGAATCCTTGTCTGTTTAAAAACCTTGACATCAGTTGAAGCAATGGTACTCAGGTGAGCGATTCAGGGCCATCATGGCCCTCTTGTTAAGAGAGTTATGGCCCCTACTACCATGTTGTTGACTAATATTCATGTCATTTGCCTAATTTAACAGGAGATATCATTTAAACAAAACCCCACAAAATTCAATATGCTAGTAATGTCAATCATAATCATGTCAGCTAATTGTTGTTTAGGCCATTATACACTATTTCAAATATCCAGTCATATGTCAAGAGTGTTGGTTAACCTCTTTGATATGAGCACACATTGAAATGTATGACTTAATTTTTAGTAGTATAAAAACTTAAAAAAAATCAATGAAAGATCTGATGAGTAACACGTATTATAATATTAAATAGTAAACTGTTACTAAGTCTCCAAGTTAGAGTTGGTAAAACATCTCATCTGATGAGAAGAATAGATGATTTAGGAATGGGGTTTTCAACATATCCTCCCACCCATTGACCAAGGCCTTATTTGTAACAATGACGTTCTTCGGGGAGCATCTGTCAGTTCTACTGACTTTCTTGTTGAAATTATTTCCTGTACTTGCATAATACTTTTCAAAGAGCCAGATTTAGATACTTTACATAGAAGTGTTTTTTTGTTGGTTTTTTTTTGTTGTTGTTTTTTAATATGAAATGCAGTTAATATTAATCTGATAGTTTTTTGTTCAAAATTTTTATTCATCTTGCAAATTTCATGAACTATATAAGCATAAAACATTAAACGTGCATGCAAATTACAAAATTAAAAACTTTATCACTTACCTCATATCTTTTACAGATCAAAAGCTCAATAAAACTGCTGAAAGAACAACGAGATGCAAGTGTTGAGGGGCTGCTAAATGCTTTAAGGTGAGAAAAATATCAACAAATTTCAGGGAAATGAAACCATTTAAATAGTAAACTTTGTTCTTAACTGGTTATTCTTGAAATTTATTGACTTGTTTGAATTCATACTCGTAGAACTTGGAACCCAAACTTTGTGAAATAAATCTATTTATTTTGATGTCAGATCTTTTGAAATAGTTATCTGATAAAAAATGAAGAACCTGATTCTAATTCAGATATGTTGGTTCTTCAGGAAGTCAGGTTTCCTCCCACATAAAGAATTATGTGTACACCACCACCAAGATTTTCATAAACTATATTGATTTATGGCCAGTCATTCAATAAAATGAATTAATGTTAACTTTCTATTACAGATATACTACAAAGCACTTGAATGATGAAACAACGCCTAAATCTATCCGACAGCTGCTGCTAGACTAATTGATGTTGTCGTCATGGAAACACGACCATTATTGTACAGACCATTATCGCTTGTCATTCCAAACAAGGCAACATGTTGCTTTGAGGATAACCCTCATCCATGATCAAGATCTTCTTTTCTGTGAAGATTGTGAAGAAGATTTATGTGCTTTCACTCTGTGACTCGTAACGCAGTCTTGTGAACCTTGTTTTTAACAGTACAGGCTATTGTTAGATTTTTTGTTCCAAATGAGCAAGCTTTAAAATAATTTGTACATGATTTAAACTTAGAGAAAAACAAAAACAACTTACACTGGTATTTATTATATGCATACTGACTGCTTTGATAAAATAGAAAGAGTAAAACTCCTATACCAGAATGTAACATTTGACACTGCCCTGGATGGAAGTTGTCAGAAATTATGTAGCTTGGCCTCAGCCTGTCAGCAGAGGTCCATATGTAGAAATGTACCTCTGTAACAGTTAGCTTGACATTATGATTACTCGTATCAAGAACTCTTCAGTTAAAGATGGAATATCACTGGGAAAAATCCATTGTAAATAACAGTGATCAGCTATGTACATAGTTTTGACTTTATCTGTAACCTCAGGCTTATTCACTTCTGTTGTTGTGTTTAAGTAACGTTTTGCCAAAGAAATGTAAATATCACATTTGATGATCTTACAATGGCAGGTGTGATTCTAAGGCAGATTTGTTGGGACTGTACTCAGTCTTCTTAAACATTACATACTAACCAGTATGCTACTGTTTATATACATCATTAACTAGAAATGTAATGGTCATGTGTTGGGAGAAAGATATTAATGTAATTGTTCCTGAATATGCAGTATTGATTTGTATGTGTGTTTGCCTTTCTTAATGTCTTATTGTGGTCCTCATACCTCTGGAAGGATTTGTATGGTTGATCCCAGGATAAATGTATCTTTTTTATATCTGAATATATGGCTTATATCTCAAATCATGTTTAATGAAATATTAATTTTCATAGACCAAATTTATTAATCATAAAATAAATCACAACCAAACAGGTCTGTATCGGTGTACAGGATAGCAACATGGCAACTGTTGCCTATTTTGAAATGGCAAAAGCTCCATTGGTGAGTCTGTATCTTTTCTAACTGCTGAAAACACTATAGTGTATTTAGAAATAACTTGTGTAGGTAGATCATTCAGCTTCACCATAAAGAAATACCGCAAGACAGGTTTACAGCTGGATCAATTAAAAATTGTTTAATCTAATAAGGTTTTTCACTACTTGTGATATTAAGATTTCATGAAAAATTAATAGTATAAAGTTTTATTATTTGGTGAGTTTCTGGTAGGCAAGTTAAGGCTGGTTTGGTCCTAGGGTGGTCATGTCTCTTGAATGGTGATGAGCATAGGAAAAGGGTTGATTCTCATTTTAAGTTTTTATTTTAGTAGGAATCAGATGGTAAATAGACTGGCAGTTAACACCATTGGTTTTACTGATCTCATTGTATGTCTTTGTATTGAAAACGTCATTGTTGATCTGCAGGTGTTGTCACATTGCAATCATGATTATTAACTTGCATTTATGCAATATAAGTATTTGTTCATAAAGTGGAAAACAGTTGAGTCTTTTTAGCTGAAATTAATAAATACATTATGATCATGCAGATAGATTGCTGCCTTAATTGTATAGGAATATGATTGGCATTTTATAACATTGTAAAAATGTACAGTCAAACTGGTTATTCCCTTGCTCTGGATTAACCCTTTCCCTCATAGAGGACACCATGAAAAGACCTATGCGAACAGCATAAAACCAGATCAGCCTGCGAGTAACTTGCAGGCTGATCAGGTTTTATGCTGTTCGCTGCTCCTCAGTGGTCTGGAAATGAGGATTTTGTAATTAAATTTGGTAAAGTTTAAGTGTGGTTTTCTGCAGATCAGGCTTTATGTGGTACCTATTGAGGGCGTCAAAATGAGTCTATATGAGGGAAAGGGTTAAAATGAGTCTATATGAGGGAAAGGGTTAATTCAGGAGTACAAATTACCTAGACTCTGACCATTACTCAACTAGCACATAAAAATAAATTTCAGATGAAGTCCAGGATCAAGCCAGTGGAATTTGATCATGTACTCTGTAATGAAAGTTGAGTTAGTAGTGATGTATAGGTGAATTGGAGAGTTGCATGGAAATTGAAAAGCCGGAAGAGGAGGGAATCAGACGGGCTTGTTTATACATTCACATTGTATGTTGCTAAAATCAGTACTGTTTTTTTTTTTCCGGTAGTTCTCTGTTCTGTTGAAAAGGTTTGATTTTGATTTTGTTAATGTTTTATTCCTGTAAGAGTGTATATTCACTGTTCATTTTTTCTATGAATTTATATACTTATTGTCACTATTATCTATTGAATTGCTGTCACTGTTCCGATGGTTATGTGATGATACAAAGAGTTTAAGATTTCCTCTTTGATTAATTTTAAGGTTACAATTAAAGATGGTTTTCTGAACAAAGAAATGAAACACAAACTAATAATTGTGTGATCCGTTGGTTAACGATTGGAAGTGGCTTCTTAATGGATTCTCAATCTGTGATCAACAGAAAATGTTGAAGTCATGTTTGATTTTTTTAATGAATCTGATAAAAATTGATATCAATTGACATGTAAAAGCAGTAATACTTTTTGATGCATTAAAGGTCTAAAGGTATGCAAATTTAACATAAAATACTGAATAGAAATAAATATGTACAAAATTGTGGCTTTGATTTGGTCTCTTCAGCTAAATACGCTATATAAGAGTGTGACCGGTATAATATTTTAGAATCATTACTCAAGGAAATTTTACTGCTTTTGAAGCTCCTGTTATGAGACTATTTGAATGACTGAGATTTCTTGCAGTCAGTTCCTGACAGTACCTTGCAATATAAACAAATCACCCTTTGTATATTGGTTAATGCCATAATGTACATCATGATGATGAGTTCCCCAAGATAGGTGTATACAAGATTTCAGGAATCATGCTAAGCATCAACAAATAAGTTATTCTTTGTGGACCACTTATCAATTAAAAGTTAGTCTGTTCTCTCAGATAAGCTTGAATCTTGTTACAGAATGTCTAGTGGTGAGTTGAATATATGAACTGCATTTATGATACAAAGTGCTTTAACTTGATGTTTTCTTTTACTTACCAATATCCTACCTTCCCACTCCAAGAATGCTTTTTTCACCACCCAAACTTCCATTTCATTGGGGTTTTTTTTTCTCCAAAATATGAATTATTATTAAAGCAGTCATTGTGGTTATTTTTTTGGTAATTGTTTACAAATCTACAATATTCATCCACCATGGAAGTATAATATTCAACCACCATGTAAGTATGTTTGTGTTGTTGAGTGTGTAAAGATCATGTTCATTTAGGTATAGCCACTCCTTAAGTAACTGACTTGTGCAATATCAAAAATGATTTTTACTAGACCAAACAAATGAACAATAATCTATCAATATATATGTAATTTATACCCCTTGGGCCAACCAGATAAATCAGTAATGATGCAAGAAGCAGCAATGGGACGGGATAACACAATTCCTATTTAGACCCAAGTTGGGGTTGTATGTATA
The DNA here is from genome assembly GCA_021229015.1 of Solen grandis. Lineage (NCBI taxonomy): Eukaryota > Metazoa > Mollusca > Bivalvia > Adapedonta > Solenidae > Solen > Solen grandis. The sequence goes on from CM037789.1 coordinate 7,289,088, forward strand.
AAATTAATACTGTTCCAAGTGGTGTTTGGAAGCATAGATATTGGTGTATGGGTGTTTGTTGGTAAGTGTTACTTTCACAGTGTATAAACTCACCAAAGTACAAAATACCGGTGCAGGAAAAGATGTTCAGGTGAAAATAATGTTGTTCAGTCTTGAACAATTTTTGTTAGTGTTTTTCTTTTTTATTACATTCCAGTCTGTATTGCATGTGCCAAGTATGGGTTTTGAAGGCGTTATTCATGTCATGGTGACCAGGTCACATCATTTAATGGGCTGTTCTTGTAAGGAAGTCAGGATGGCTCTATGACCTTCAGCTATATAAATGATTGAGGAAATTAGAATGTAGAATTTCATAAATGGCTGTTCAAGTTCTTGCTATCCTGATACGAGATTTTTTTTTTTATTCCTTTTGGAGATAATAACCTAAATCTAATGCTGAAACATAATACAGAAACTGTTTATTAGGACTTGTTGAAAAGACAGAAAATTTAGTTTGGAGTTTGATATGACTTAAGGATTTAATACAAGTCTTTGTGGATGTTTGGCCAAGATGATGATACAGCTAATTTTCCCCTCGTGTCAAAATGAAAGATGTGTGAAAGATGCATGAGGAAGTCATGTGATTTTCAGCACCAACATTGCTATGTAGGCTTTTATTCCATGTTGGTCACTGTATAGTGCTCAAATGTACTTATTTCCTTTTTCATTGCCGTTCATTCCTTGTTTCTTTGTATGCATACCTTGTTTTTGATGATGTCATGAGTTTTATAGTGGAAAAAGTTATGTTTTATCATGGGTAATTTGTTGAAAAATTACTGCTATTAATCTGTCTGTTATGTATTTTAAAATGCTGTTACTTGCTTACCCCCCTTCATCCAGTATTGAATATCAAATATTGTCAGACACGCATTATATACCAGTGGCCAAGTTTGGTTATTTAACGATAGATTGTAATACGGTTTATATTTATCACTAATAATGTGCTACACTAACATTATTGAACAGTCTATTTCCAATGTATGAAAAACAATTTAAACCCAGGTGTTTTTGAAAATCAATAATATATTATGGCTCATTTATTTTCAGAAATTGGATACCCACAGTAAATTTACAATCAGCACTCCGTAGGACCTTCAACTGGGGCATTGTTTTATTACATTTTTGAATCAGACAATAAAACTGATGTTTATGATACAGGTATTAAAACCCTAATACAGGAAAAGAGCAATTTGAATGGTATTTAGTTAATTGAACCATGTCTCTTGTAACATATACTGACCAATATAAAAGCAGCATTCTGATTTGTTAATAGATTTCAACATTTCTAGGCAAAGAGCCAGTCAGATAACAGTATTCTGTTTTATATATAAAGAAAAAAACTACAAATACCGGGATAAGAGCAGCGCATTTGTTACGCTCAACAGTTTCTGACAATATCATTTACTGAGATAAATATATGTCCCTGAAATGCTAGCTTGGTCATGATCATACCTCAGCAAGTTTCCATGAAGTAGGGTGTTTCATGAAGGTGCAAGATAATGTTTGTTATGCTGTTATGTATCCAAGTTTTAAATGGTTAGGATATCCGTTTTTCAATTTGTCTGCTGATCTTTACATTTTGTGTTTGTCACATTGCCTATCTTATTGCTTTATATGTTCAGGTACGGAGGATTTTGTACATGTATGAAAACAATAGAGTTTTATAATAAAATACACAAACTAATCCATTTGTTTTGGTTCTTCAAGTTTATTTCCTAACCATTATTAAAATGTTTGAAATGACATGTTTGTATATATGCATTTAAATAGCCCATCTAAGTGACCCCTTATGTTTACTTTGTTCATAAGCATTACAGGCTAAATATAGAAGACTTTTATTGTATAATCCTGTTAAACATGAATAGGAAATGCATACAGTAAAAGTTTGAAACACCCATGGGGACATTTTTGTTTTATTGAGTGGCTGTTTCTGGTTTCCGCATCTGATGTCTTCGTAAGGACTTTGTGGTAAATATACAAATCTTATGTATTGATTGTACAAAAGTGTGTATTAATTGCTCTACTGTATGTGAAATAGATTTCGTAATAGCAACATGGCAGTGAAAAACAAATTGTGTAGCAAATTTTGACGGGTCCTGATTAATCAACTGTTCTGTTCCTGATTAATCCACTACCATTAAAAGAACCGATTTTGTTTGTGGAAAAAGCTAGATAGAAAAAGAGAAGGAAGAGAGCCGTCCATGGTCAATCAAACCACAGCATAAAAGTTGTTAATTATAAGCATGTAAAAATAACACATCATCGCCATATAAGAAACTAAATGATTGGTAAACAAAAAAATAATAATTTTTACTTAATTCTCTAACTAAAGGCTATGGTATTTTTTCTAATGGCAAACAGATTTTGTCTTTAAAAACACCATAAAAAGTATTTATTAAAGGCTAAACATATATAAATATCAAGAAATAGTAAAATTTAAAATGATTCCTTGAATACTGTGAGAGTTTTTTGCCAAACCCGTCTGACCTTGAGGAATCGCATGACCACAGTATTTATCAACAGTGTTCTTTGGAACGTGTCACCTGCTGAAGTGGGACGGAAAAAGTGGCCAAAACCTTTTCCTTACTGTATTATCTTGATTATCCTATGGCACTTATTTTCGTGGATGGTTTTATCCCAAGGAGAAGCATGGAGTTCATTATGGCTCATAAAAAAAAAGGAAATAAAAATTCTTTGACAAATTTATTTGTAACTAATGAAAAGTATCACAGTATTTTGAGTCATTTATGTATCAGTAAAAAGTTGTATATGTCAACATTCTTACATGCAAATCTATTGTACATTTAATTCATGAATTGAAAAGGTCACAAATATAGTAACAATTACTTGCAACAAGAAGAAAATCTCACCAATTTCTTACTGAAATCCAGTTTTTGTGGGGTTTTGTGTGAGGTTTTCTTTTAACCAAATATTTCTTCAGTACTCATCAAACACTGCCTTAACAATGCTTTATCATTCTTGAAATATTTAAAACTAGAACTGTGTCCAAAGGACACGGATGCCCCCACTGTGCAGATGTGCTCGTAAACAAGAGCAGCTTCATTTAATGTCTACAAAATTCTGTTCTTATAGCGTTTCAGTTGAAATTTCCTCAATTATGTATTAATGATGAAAAAGTTACCTAACTCTTGAGGCATCATATTTGGTTTCTTTACAGATGGAATACAATATTAGTGTCTGAATAAAACAAAACTTTGAAACACATGTCTGGTCTCCTAAAACTGCAGGAACACAATGCTGTGATCAGAGAAGTATGTTGGGTATACAGTTACTTTTGGCTGTGGCAACTCATCTTTTACATAGACAAGATCAATAATAGATCCACTTAAGTGTGTTGGTAATGTCACACACTGGCGATAATTAAGCAGAGATTCAGATAGTCTTCTGTACCAAACTGAATCAATTTAATTATTTATATGGTATATAGTGAACAAATCAACAAAGGGCCATAATTCTGTTAAATTTGGTCGCCGCAAAAAATTACTTCCTTTACTTCCATCTACACATTAAGGTTATTCATCACTGGAAGTTTAAGCAAAATCTGCCATCTGGTTTAAGAGGAGTTGCTTTCACAAAATTTCTATATGGTATATAGTGAAAAAATCAACAAAGGGCCATAATTCTGTTAAATTTGGTCGCCACGAAAAATTCCTTCCTTTACTTCCATCTACACATTAAGGTTGTTCATCCCTGGAAGTTTAAGCAAAATCTGCCATCCGGTTGAAGAGGAGTTGCGTTCACAAAATTTCTATATGGTATATAGTGAAAAAATCAACAAAGGGCCATATTTCTGTTAAATTTGGTTGCCGCGAAAATTCCTTCCTTTACTTCCATCTACACATTAAGGTTGTTCATCCCTGGAAGTTTAAGCAAAATCTGCCATCCGGTTGAAGAGGAGTTGCGTTCACAAAATTTCTATATGGTATATAGTGAACAAATCAACAAAGGGCCATAATTCTGTTAAATTTGGTCGCCGCGAAAATTCCTTTCTTTACTACCATCTACACATTAAGGTTGTTCATCCCTGGAAGTTTAAGCAAAATCTGCCATCGGTTAAGAGGAGTTGCGTTCAAAATTCATCTACACATTAAGGTTGTTCATCCCTGGAAGTTTAAGCAAAATCTGCCATCCGGTTTAAGAGGAGTTGCGTTCACAAGATTTCGGGACGTACGGACGGACTGACGGACTGACTGACTGACGGACGGACGGACGGACAAGTGCAACGCTATATGCACCCCACTTTGTGGGGGCATAAAAAAAAAATAAATATATATATATATAGTTCTAGTTATATTTGTCATACTGTCAATGTTCATGAAATCATTGAAACCACTTAAACATCGTCTGCTACACCCCACTATTAAGAGTCCATTGAGTTCTGGGTACTGGTGGTGGGCGGGCTAACACTCAGTCCTCAAACTCCTCTATCTCCCATTCCTCATCCTCTCCTCCTCCTGGGTCAGCTGTTCCTCCACTGGCTCCAGTGACAGACCTGTCTCGGATCCAGCAGGCCGGTCTTCTCTCTCTGTCTCGCCAGGACCGTCGTCCTCTGCTCCAGTCATTTCTACATCCTTCTCATCCAACCTTTCGTATCTGCAAAACACACTCTTATCACTATAGGTTGAAGAATGGTATGAGCCTATAGCTGTAGAATAAAAGGAACAACACCTGTGGCATTGTTCATTATAACTTTGAGGAGAACACACACATAGAGGTGATATCAATGTGCGTCATCTTATTTTGAGAACACTGCTTAATGAAAAAAAAAAACCTTGAGATGACAAGGATTTATGTAATTACTAAGCAGTATGAAGAAAAATGCTGATTTTTTTTTTTTTTTTTTTTTTTTTTTTTTTTTTAACATAAACAACAGAAAGATTTGTTTATGTTCTTAATCTCGATTCAAAACTACTACATGTAATAATCTTCAATATAATTCTAGCTGAACAAAGCTAAGTTCTTAATATGATCTAATCTGAACAGAGTTTATTTCTATCATATTCAACTCTCTATGGTATCATCAGTGGTGATGCTATATTACATTTTTTGTTTATTTCATTTACCATCCATAATATTACATTTATATTTCAGTGGAAGGACAAAACTATATAGCCATAATTGAGAATCACTGTTAAAACCACTACAATAGTTGTACATAAGGAAAAATGACTCAAGATATAAATAAATCAAAGCCAGCCAATGTGCAGGTAGTGTGTCAATAGCTAGACTTACCTTCCTGTTCTTGAACTTGAAAACTTGCACATATCCTGTACAAAGGCACGCTGACCTGAGAAGAAGTAGTACAGGCTTGACAAGGTAAATATTTCAAGGGTATATGACACTGTATAGATTATTTTAGTTTAAAAATAACTCAAAACATTTAAAAAAAATCATACAAAAATCATTCCAAAAGCAAATAAAGCTAATATAACAACTGAACATGAATAGAAACATTTTACTGCAATTTAAAACAATATGTGCTTATAAGGCACAATGCCCTCTTCTGAGCCTAACTCTTCTGGTCCCCATCCAAAGGCTCAGGACAAAAAATCATTATAAAATAAAACAAAGGGAGATATTTAAAAATGGGACAATGTAGTTATGGTTCTTGGCCATTGCTCTTCACCAAGTCATCTATGTATATTTGATGTTTCAAGTCAATATGTATAGTTTTCAAGCTACGGCCAAAATTAAAGATGTCCTAGACAATAAAACAGACAGGCAGACAGGATAAAAACAGTTTGGTAATAAAATTTCATATTATTAAAGATTCTAGACTAAAACTAGAGTTATCAATGAAGGTGATGAATTCCCCTACTACAACACCTTGACAAATTGGAAGGTATTGTGACCCCATGTAGCTTCCATTTTATGAAGCAGGAGATATACAAGAAGCAAGATTTAAGTAATATCAACGGTGGTGCCAGGTGCATTATCTATATAAGTCCATAATAGTATTCACCATTGACCTGTACACACTTTCCGTGCTGGGAAATCCACTAAATAAGGAGTAACTGTTTTGTGTTCTAGTGACACTACCATGCTCAGACACAACAACACATGCCACAATAACATTACTGTCATAAAACAGAGCACATACAATTTGTCTCCCTGGCTGTCCCATGTTTTCACCTACCCATATTTTGTCATATACATTTTTGTAATTTGTTGTCTGGCTCAAAAGATATGTCTTGTTTCATCTACTTTAACAAATTTCCACTGGTACCAAGGGTCACTGTCCTTGTACCAAGACAGCAATCTGTGCCACTTTCAAAATACTCCCTCTTTTGCTAAGGCATCAGAATGTGCTTGATCCAGAGTGCACAAACCCTCCGTAGCCATAACTTCTCTTTCAAGATGAAAAAAACATATGGCATAGTAAAGCCTGATTTCTCAATGATCTCCTCCACTGTATAATGTGATGCTTGCTGTATGTTTGATATGACAGTGCTTATGTCTTGTTTGAAATCAGTTGCCCTGGATGGGCCCATCTTTAATAGTAGTTTTTCAAATGTAGATTCCCATCTTGCAAACTGTTCCATATGGCAGGGCATTTTCTCCATAAACAATATCGAAATTAGCTCTCTAACATTTATCAAGTAAACCATGAATTTTACAATATGCCCTTTGCTCTTCTCTTAAATTACAGTGTAAATTAGAGTTTCAAAATTGTTAAAAGTCATAATTGATGATCGTAAATAATCGGACAAGACATTTTGATCAATCATTGATTATGCAATCAATTTGTTTATTAACCATCACTTATATGTAGAATGTGACTTTGAAAGCAAAAAAAAATATCTTGATTTAATAGACTAAGATACTATCAAAGATATTTTATTACAAGAAACAAGAACTAGCAGGCTATTTATGCAAGATTGAAAAATTATTGGTAAAATACAGTATGAGGAAAAACTTACAAAAAGAATTCAGAAATAGAGTTAAGAAACGGAATAGATATAGTGTTAACATTGTTTCTTTTTCTTTTTTCCTTTTATTTCTTGGTACACATACTCTTAATTTACTGACAAGGGGAGAAATTAGAGGAATCCATTATGAAGAACACAACTGATGACTGCCAACATAGAAAGTAATCATTTAATCATCAAGTATAACTGATGATCGTTGAATCTCTAGTGTGAATCACTAATTTTTGCACCAGTATGATTTACCTTTTACCTTTTAAACACATAGCAAGTCATTATCTAATGAGAAAATAGTCACAAATTAAGCCAGCCATGTCAAAAAATGAACCTTTCCAACAGAATGTATGTTCATGAGAAAATAAATAAGTTATTGAACTGTTGCTGCTATTTAAAATATGCCCCTCAATATATTATTCAGATTAAGATTTGTTGAGCTGTAAACCATAGCCTAGCAAATGAGTGGTAAGAAATAGTAACTATTTGCAGTAGGTGGACTGACCTGTGTCCCTGACGATGGTGCGGCGGATGAGGAAGGTGAAGGGTATAAGTTCTGTCTGTTGTACTACAGGGGTACATCCACTCACTGTAATACAGGGTACAATATCTGCAGGACAGTATTACATTGCTAATACAGAATACCTTTAACTTAACCTTTTACCACATTTTACCATGTTTTGATGCATTGGCAAACATAATAGACCATAGGTCAGGTCAGACCCCAAAGGGTCAGGTTCTCCTCTGTTTGCTCATACAATAACTCAGATTCTTTAGTTTGCACAGCATATAAAATCTATTGCTGTGCATGCTATTCAAAGTTCAGAAATTAAATTCATCAAGTCATAAATTTAACATGGACATTCACGTGGTAAAGGAGGGACATCACTCACAACACAGCTTTATCAGCAGAACTACATCTTAACCCTTTCCCTCATGTAGACTCTTTTTGACGCACTCAGCAGGTACCACATAAAGCCTGATCTGCAGAAAACCACAGTTAAACCTTACCAAATTTGATTACAAAATCCTCATTTCCAGACCACTGAGGAGCAGCGAACAGCATAAAACCTGATCAGCCTGCAAGTTACTCGCAAGCTGATCTGGTTTTATGCTGTTCGCATAGGTCTTTTCATGGTGTCCTCTATGAGGGAAAGGGTTAAATACTGTATATCTTACAGGCCAGCCAGTTTCAAAGTTTTTTTTTTTTTTACAAATGAAATGTACATGTAGCAATAATAAAATGCCAATGCAAAGATAGCAACAAAAAAAAAACCCAACAAAGTAGCCAGAAAGCTCAGACCTAGAAACATTCACCTGGCAGATCTGACATAAATACAGCACTAAATGTCCGTTTCATTTTTAGTTATAAATGATTGTTAATTTGTAAAGCATCAACAAAATGGTGTACTTACATTTGAATAAATGTCTAGCTGTTTCACAGTTCAGTCTAGCCTGAAAGCACAAAAAAGTAGGACTAATACATGTCTACAATAAATAATGACATTTTTTAAATAATCTGCATATTTCAAGCAACGTAGAAAAGGAAATAATGTAAAAAAAAAATGTCCATGCAAACTGTAATAAGGTTACTGAAACTATTTTTTGACTGGTACATTAATAAATTGATTACAAGTGACTACAGTATGCCTTGCTATGACGACTGTTGCTGACAAGAAGGTAAACACATGAAGACTGTTGTACGGTGAGATTTGTTGTAGAGAGGGCCAGTAACTGATAAACTCCCGTCTTATTTTACTTTTCTTACAAAAGAAGATGTATCATCTAGTGAGAAAAGATTATCATTCAACATTTTTTTTTAACCCTTTCCCTCATATAGACTCATTTTGACGCACTCAATAGGTACCACATATAGCCTGATCTGCAGAAAGCCAAACTCAAACCTTACCAAATTGTAAAATCCTCATTTCCAGACCACTGAGGAGCAGCGAACAGCATAAAACTGAGATACTCGCAGGCTGATCTGTAACTCGCAGGCTGATCTGGTTTTATGCTGTTCGCATAGGTCTTTTCATGGTATCCTCTATGAGGGAAAGGGTTATTTATTTTAAATCTGTGCTGATAAGCATTTTAGATTAACTTACAGTTAATTCTATTAAAGTTTTGTCAATACAGTTTAATGTAGATCTACCGTACTGTGTGTAACTTTTTATTATTTCCTGCTCAATGGCACTTCCTACTTACAAACTGACCTCAACATATGCTGTTTTTCCCTATTTTTTCATATTTGGCATCTGCTATACAAGAAAAAGTGAGAATGCAGTATAGTAATGTAATCATGAAAGACAGTCCAAAGCATACATGCCATATTTTCAGTATGTCTCCCAGGGAGGTTTTGAAATTTTCACAGGGAGATTTGGGGTCCAGGCAGGGAGATTTTACAACATATATCGAAGAGACGTTCTTAATAAAAAAATCAAGAAAATACACATTTGATTACCCCTTCATTGAATTCATTAACAATTTATATTATTTTTTTTTAAAAATATCTAAAAAAATCACAAAATTTATTAATAGATCTAATTCAAATAGAAAGTTGACTTTCCACAGGCACTGTTTCACATTTAATGCAACACTACCTTGTAACAGATCGGAGATCATGCCATTTACATCAAACACATTTAAATTGACACAGTATCTTTGATTTATTGAATGATTTCTGATCATATGGTTTTAATTAATGGGGATGAATAAAGATAAAGAGTTAGATCATATTTAATAATATTTTCACCTTCCGTCTGTGTTTTCTTTTTTTTCTAAATTAAATTGCTTTTAGCAAAAAATATTATTTAGCTTAAAATATTTATCGTGTACAGTATGGTGATATGAAGTGATTACCAAACTCTTCCGATCAGCACATCTCATTATAGTAAATTATTCAGCAGACGATATCCGTTGTTTATCAAGTCAGCATCAGTGTGAAAATTGCACTTCATTTGCAATTTATCGCTAGTTGAGGTGTACTTTCTATGATGTGTCTATATGATGTGTTTTGTTAAGATTTAAATGATTGGTAAACAACTGATCTAATTATCATTTATTGCTTACACTTCCGGTAAGTAAGGATTAG